>CM067167.1:125569326-125634476 GCA_034093135.1 Erigeron breviscapus
GTTTTTTTTGTTTGTTTATTTTTTTTTTTTTTTTGTTTTTTTTTTTTTTTGTTTTTTTTTTTTTGTTTTTTTTTTTTTTGTTTTTTTTTTTTTTTGTTTTTTTTTTTTTTTTTGTTTTTTTTTTTTTTGTTTTTATTTTTTTTTTTTTTTTTTTTTTGTTTTATTTTTTTTTGTTTTTTTTTTTTTTTTTTGTTTTTTTTTTTTTTTTTTTTTTTTTTTTTGTTTTTTTTTTTTTTGTTTTAGTAAGTTTTTTTTTGTTTTTTTTTTTTTTGTTTTTTTTTTTTTTTTTTTTTTTTACTTTTAAGTTTGTTTCAAGTTTTTTTTGTTTTTTTTTTCTTTTTTTTTTTTTATTTTTATTGTTTTTTTTTTTTTTTTTTTTTTTTTTGGTTTTTTTTTTGTTTTTACACTTTGCCCCTTCTTTTTTTCCTTTTTCTTTTCTTTTTTTTTGTTTTTTTTTTTTTGATTTTTTTTTTTTTTTTTGTTTTTTTTTTTTTTGTTTTTTTTTTTTTTTTTGTTTTTTTTTTTTTGTTTTTTTTTTTTTTTTGTTTTTTTTTTTTTTTTTTTGTTTTTTTTTTTTTTGTTTTTAAGTTTTTTTTTAATTTTTTTTTTTACTTTTAAGTTTGTTTCAAGTTTTTTTTTTTTTTTTTTTTTTTTTTTTATTTTTTTTTTTTTTTGTTTTTTTTTTTTTTTGTTTTTTTTTTTTTTTTTTTTGTTTTTTTTCTTTACTATGCTGATTTGTCTTTTTTTTTTTTGTTTTTTTTTTTTGTTGTTTTAGTAAGTTTTTTTTAATTTTTTTTTTTTTTTTTTTTTTTTTTTTTGTTTTTTTTTTTTTTTCATTGTTTTTTTTTTTTTTTTTTTTTTTTTGTTTTTTTTTTTTTTTGTTTTTTTTTTTTTTTTTTTTTTTGTTTCTTTACCTATGTATTTTTTGTTTTTTTTTTTTTGTTTTTTTTTTTTTGTTTTTTTGTTTTTTTTTTGTTTTTTTTTTTTTTTTTTTTTTTTTTTTTTTTTTTTTTTTTTTTTTTTTTGTTTTTTTTTTTTTTTCTTTTTTGTTTTTTTTTTTTTGTTTTTTTGTTTTTTTGTTTTTTCATTTTATTTTTATTTATTTTTTTTTCTTTTTTTTGTTTTTTTTTTTTTTTGTTTTTTTTTTATTTTTTTATTTTTTTTTTTTTTTTTGTTTTTTTTTTTTTTTTTTTTTTTTTTTTTTTGTTTTTTTTTTTTTTTTTTGTTTTTTTTTTTTTGTTTTTCTTTTGTTTAATGGTTTTTACTAGTTCCTTTTTTTGTTTTTTTTTTTTTTTTTTTTTCAAATCGTTTTAAGGTACCTTTAATTTCCTCCTTTTACGCTAGAAGAACCATTATCTATGACTCATCACCGACAAATCTCTTTTAACATCGCACGTATAATCTATCTGGTTTCTTTGCTATACCTACACATTCCTCATGATAGGATTTACACAATCCTTATGCTCTTAAGTTATCATATCACCACCATCATTTCAAGGTAAACACTTCGATGTCCTTATTCGTATGAACTCCTCCTTTAAAATAATCCTTCTTAGGTCCTCCTGACCTCTACAAAACTTTCAATTACCTTGCTCTCCTGAGCCTCATATCCATTTCCAGCTTTCTAAGCTAAGCTTCTTTTCAAATACAATAACCTAATGTCCTTAGAAGTTGTGATATAATATGAATTTGGGGAAACATCGGTTACTTTATCCTTTTCTCAACCATTCGGTTTTCTCCATTTTCCTCTCGTTCTCTTATGGGTAACCATTCTTCCTTACCGTTTCGCCACTCGGATACATCTCTTACTAGAGTATTCGTCATCCAAAATGACACACGCGCAGTCACTAGTCCTCGAATTAAATTCAGCGGTACTTGTCACATCATGCTGATACGGATCCTTTGATCCTAACTCATCATAGATGTATGTTATCATTATCACGCTTCCGCTCAAGTGTTCCGTATCTAGCTCTTCCCGGAGTTTGTAGTTTCTTGAAAATTAGTTCAACGATCCACTTCTTTGATCGTCGCGGTAGCATGTGCCTTGAATTCTAGCGCCGCACTCCTTATTTGTCTTTACTACTAACTTAGCGATTTCTTGTTGTTTTCCTTCTTCACTTTTCTTGGGCGCACTACTTCGTGGGTCGATGGTCCTTGACGATTAACCATGTGTTGCAAATTATCTTTCTTCACTCAAATTCATCTTGTCTTAGCTTACCTCCCTACGACCGTCGACCTTGAGGGGATAACCATCACAAGTCATCGTGCTTCCTCTACTTATCGACCATACTTCTCTTTAGTAAAGCTAGCTTCCATCGGGTGTTGGGCGTATATCGATTTCTCTTAGCTTAGTTGATACTCTCCACCAATAGCTTGTCTTTCGATAGAGGTTTTCTAATTCGTATCCAAAGAATAACGCGTGAACCGCCATAAAGATAAACGCCACCAGAACTACATCTTGTAGACGGCGTCAATTCCTTCACTTTACTGTTTGTGTCAAATGATGTTTCTCTACTCTATCTTCTACTCCAAATCATCTTGTCTTAGCTTACCTCCCTACGACCGTCGACCTTGAGGGGATAACCATCACAAGTCATCGTGCTTCCTCTACTTATCGACCATACTTCTCTTTAGTAAAGCTAGCTTCCATCGGGTGTTGGGCGTATATCGATTTCTCTTAGCTTAGTTGATACTCTCCACCAATAGCTTGTCTTTCGATAGAGGTTTTCTAATTCGTATCCAAAGAATAACGCGTGAACCGCCATAAAGATAAACGCCACCAGAACTACATCTTGTAGACGGCGTCAATTCCTTCACTTTACTGTTTGTGTCAAATGATGTTTCTCTACTCTATCTTCTACTCCAAATCATCTTCAATGATGCTAGTGAATAACTCTTCTTGAAAGGTAAAGTATAATCTTGCACTTCATACTCCTTGTTCGAGCATCTACCTTTGCTGTGATTACCCCCTTAACATTTTTCCTCTAGAAAAATGTAAGGGATTTCCTACTTTTCACTTTATCTCACCATCCTTGACGATCTTCATTTCGCCAAATTCCTGATTCCTTCATGTAGCAAATATCCGTTTGCTTTGGTGTTTTGAAAAAGAAAAGGATAGCTCAGAATTCCTTTTTGTTACTCTTCCATCTTGAGGGTTACTCGACACATCCTAATTATCTTATTGTCCTTGGTTTTCTTCTTCTAACCACTTTCGTCTTCCAACATTGCTAGTGATCTCCCAAGTTCTAGGGGAGTCCTTATACTTAACCGAAGGTGACCTTCATGTCACACGACCTTCTTTTCGTTGACCACTCAATCTTTCTCTTTGGTCGATGAACATAGATAGGGAAGACCTTCAATTCTTTCTCCAAGTTAAGGCTTAGTATACTCTTCGATTGTGCTTCCATGTACTTTGACTTATACACCACAAATCTTCTCCGCCCTACTTTATGTACATGATCCAATAACATCTTCTATGCTATATCGTTATCCCAAGTATTCCACTTGTGGACGACTGATGTCTGAAAGTCTTTCGCATCCCTTGACGTCGCAGCGAGAGCAGGGTACTACTTACTTGATTTCGCCATTGCTGAGTGTTGCGTAAGTGAATTGTATGTTGTTAGGTTACTGACTTTTGAAGAGAAGCGGTGGTGACCATTACTTTGAAAAATCAAGGATACAGAATTTGGTTTTGAATGAATGAATAAGAAAACAAAAACAAAAGAATCATTAAGGCTCAAATCAAACTCCTTGCGCGGTTTAAAGAAATCACTTCTATGTCTATCGTTGCTCAATGGACTCCAACTTTCGATGACGTCAATATATGCCGCACCAACTTAGATAATATGGATAACCGTTCGTGTACGCGTGTTATTATAGAGATATCGCACCAAATTTCGGAGCTACAATCCCAGAATGTGTCTTCTAGAATGTATATCGGAATGTGTTCTATCGGCGTCGTCAAATCGTAATTTGGCTTTAATACCACTCGTCTTTCATAAGTCTCCAACTTCATTCGACGTTTACATATGTTTCGCACCATTTCAGATCGAATACCAAGGTTATGCGTAGTTTCTAAGAGGATAGAGTCGCGTCATATCTTGGGTCTACAATTCTCAGAGTATATCGTCCAACGTTCGTGGAAAGATGCTCCACCGATGATATCGCCGTCGTCATATGTCCATAATGAATGGTGGTGTCGTAAGAAATAGGATGTGGGATAATTTCAAAAGAGCACGAGTGAACGAATATTGGATTAGAGGGGTACTTAATGACAACTTCCATACTTAGGAAATTTCTAATTCATTTTGCATTTCTCAGGGACAATCACTAGTTCCCAAGCGGTCAAATCTCATCACGCAATATCTATATCAGTAGTAAGGACTAACCACATTATCATCATATCTAGCAGGTACTAGTTCTCAATAGTCAAATCTTAGAGCATAATAACTATCTCCATAGTAAGGCATGACTACATAATCATCGCAATATTCACGCGCTAGTTTTTTTTTTTTTTTTTTTTTTTTTTTTTTTTTTTTTTTTTTTTTTTTTTTTTTTTTTTTTTTTTTTTTTTTTTTTTTTTTTTTTTTTTTTTTTTTTTTTTTTTTTTTTTTTTTTTTTTTTTTTTTTTTTTTTTTTTTTTTTTTTTTTTTTTTTTTTTTTTTTTTTTTTTTTTTTTTTTTTTTTTTTTTTTTTTTTTTTTTTTTTTTTTTTTTTTTTTTTTTTTTTTTTTTTTTTTTTTTTTTTTTTTTTTTTTTTTTTTTTTTTTTTTTTTTTTTTTTTTTTTTTTTTTTTTTTTTTTTTTTTTTTTTTTTTTTTTTTTTTTTTTTTTTTTTTTTTTTTTTTTTTTTTTTTTTTTTTTTTTTTTTTTTTTTTTTTTTTTTTTTTTTTTTTTTTTTTTTTTTTTTTTTTTTTTTTTTTTTTTTTTTTTTTTTTTTTTTTTTTTTTTTTTTTTTTTTTTTTTTTTTTTTTTTTTTTTTTTTTTTTTTTTTTTTTTTTTTTTTTTTTTTTTTTTTTTTTTTTTTTTTTTTTTTTTTTTTTTTTTTTTTTTTTTTTTTTTTTTTTTTTTTTTTTTTTTTTTTTTTTTTTTTTTTTTTTTTTTTTTTTTTTTTTTTTTTTTTTTTTTTTTTTTTTTTTTTTTTTTTTTTTTTTTTTTTTTTTTTTTTTTTTTTTTTTTTTTTTTTTTTTTTTTTTTTTTTTTTTTTTTTTTTTTTTTTTTTTTTTTTTTTTTTTTTTTTTTTTTTTTTTTGAAAAGGAATCCTTTTGAACATAAGTCCAAGTGGCCGTTTGAGTTTTACATGGTCCTCTCATAATTAAACGTAGATTCATGACTTTACGTTTAATTATGGTCCTACCATGTAAAGCTCAAACTAAACCGCTCAACCTTATGCTCGACTCGACTATAAAATTCGTTTTGAAAAGAGGCTATAGTTTTGGAATTCCCGGAGGAACCCCAATGTTCTCTATAACCTTAGTCTCTGATACCATTTTCTGTAACACCCCAACCACGGCGGAATGATGAGATGTACAGAAAGTCGAGTATTCAAATCAAAGGATAATAGATAACATTCACCATAGCTTTAGTTGATAAAAATAATTTACAATGCACAAGCATGTGAACCAATTCCCAAGTACAATACGTCTACCATACTTGGATATTGAGTCCACGAAACAAATAACAAATACATGAGATGGTATACTACAATGATCAGGGCGGATTCCATTGCCCGTCACAAGGTTTGATCTTTGACTCCAAAGTGCAATGCAAACAATCATGATGCATATAACTCCTCAAAGCTTACGCTAATTCCTGAAAAGCATGAAGAAAAAGTGTCAACTACAAAACGTAGTTGGTGAGTGCATAGGTTTGCAAGTAAATCTCATTACATATCCATTTCAAAATAGTTGAGAAAATCCATGGTAAATTATAAAGTTTTCATTTGTCTCATTTATCGTGAGAGAAAAATATATCAATCGATTAATCATTCATCATACCAAAACCATTTGGTCATCAATACTTCAATATTGCCAAATTCAACAACCTTCAAGATTCCATATAAGGTCCAATACCCAAACCGTATGTTCAATCCACAATTTCCATCCATAATATAATATCAATACCTCTTGGTCAATGGTAAGACTACCATGACATAATTCGATGAGATTGTTCTTGAGCCACTACTAAGACCGGTTATGTCCCAATAATCAATATATAATGTCCCAAATGATAAGATAATGATAAGCACATGCTGTCAATCACGTGCATAAAGATAACCAAGGGTCGTGCCATGGAGACGCCCATAAATATATAGTAGTTAGAGCACCGCGAGGCCAGACTGGCGATGAAGGTGGCCACCAAGGCAGACCAAACATCCCACCGTTACCTATAATAGTGGATGAGGGGACAAGTCCTAGTTGCGCAACCCTCTAACTACAGGCCTCAAATGAGTTAATAGTAGTGTACAGGGGACCACCGTTTGACAGTACTCAAGCTCATCATATAACATATAACACGTTGAACATACAATATAATTCCCATATCATTATCATTATTTCAAAGAATCATTTCATAAGAGAAAGTCATTTTAATTAATCATGCTTTTCACCCCGCAAGTAAAACATATAAAAGAGTTTGAAAGGGGGCTATGACTCACCTTGATATGCCGCATATTATATTCACTTATCCAAAATGGGTACTTCCCATTTATCACTTCCTTGATCATATATCCGTCATATTCCTCAATCTCACTTCAAGCCAAGACTATCCCTACGATAGGACTAATATACGTAAGTTCCTATCTTAAGCCATCACTAAGAAATGCCACTTTCATTATGTTGTCATAAATTTTGGGATCCAAGTATATTGTTAATATTTGCATCTTTTTGGTTGTAGAGAGTGTTGGTGTAAAAGGGTCACTTTCATTATACATGTAGTTATAAGTTGTCAGAATTTCGGTAACTTGCCTTTGATTATCATGGTTCCCATGGTGTGCTTTGCTTGATTATAATATTTGACATTAGTAACTTCATAATATTAATATTTATGAATACTTTCTGATTTATAATTATTTATTTAATTTAATATTATTTAATTAATTATTTATTTAATTTAATATTATTTAATTAATTATTTATTCATTTTATTGATTTATTAATTAAATAATTCCTTAAAAATACTTTTAAGTGTCATAATTACCTTTATAAATTTTGGATAATTTCATTTGAATTATCTTCTGATTATAATATTTGACATTAGTAACTTCATAATATTAATATTTATGAATACTTTCTGATTTATAATTATTTATTTAATTTAATATTATTTAATTAATTATTTTTACTCAATTATTTATCTTTAAATTATGTAACACATGTATCTTGCCTTTTAACTATTTTTCTCCAGTAGGTTTTAGTTATTTTTATCAATGGTTAAGATGATTTAACTTCATTCTTGATTTGCATAATTTATTTATGGATGATTTTTAATTATTTATTTAATTTAATATTATTTAATTAATTATTTTTACTCAATTATTTATCTTTAAATTATGTAACACATGTATCTTGCCTTTTAACTATTTTTCTCCAGTAGGTTTTAGTTATTTTTATCAATGGTTAAGATGATTTAACTTCATTCTTGATTTGCATAATTTATTTATGGATTTTTATGTCTTTTAATTACTATTTAAATTCAATAATTCATGGAAATTCTTAGAAATCATCACTAAACATTTTGGTCAAAAATCTCAGGCCTTTTAGGCAACTTTTATCCATACAAAATCATATCAATTCAACCTCTCTTGTGTCTTGCTTATTTTGAGGGTTTTATGATTAAAAATCGTTTACCGAAATGGTGATTTTAGCCTCATTTCTCAAGCAATTAAAGTGCTTCAAAATGGATTTTCATCCTTATTCCATTATTTACAGAATGTTCATTATATTTTGGTGTCTTAAGTTGTGATCGTGGTGGTGGTGTGATGTGTGCAATTTAAAGCTTTCGGTTAGTGCTTATATGAACCGAATTTGTGATTTGTAGGCTTGCCTTTGCCATTTAATAACCAAGTTAAGTTTTATAACTTTCATTTGACATATTCTCAGTAGGTTTTAGTTATTTTTATCAATGGTTAAGATGATTTAACTTCATTCTTGATTTGCATAATTTATTTATGGATTTTTATGTCTTTTAATTACTATTTAAATTCAATAATTCATGGAAATTCTTAGAAATCATCACTAAACATTTTGGTCAAAAATCTCAGGCCTTTTAGGCAACTTTTATCCATACAAAATCATATCAATTCAACCTCTCTTGTGTCTTGCTTATTTTGAGGGTTTTATGATTAAAAATCGTTTACCGAAATGGTGATTTTAGCCTCATTTCTCAAGCAATTAAAGTGCTTCAAAATGGATTTTCATCCTTATTCCATTATTTACAGAATGTTCATTATATTTTGGTGTCTTAAGTTGTGATCGTGGTGGTGGTGTGATGTGTGCAATTTAAAGCTTTCGGTTAGTGCTTATATGAACCGAATTTGTGATTTGTAGGCTTGCCTTTGCCATTTAATAACCAAGTTAAGTTTTATAACTTTCATTTGACATATTCTCAGTAGGTTTTAGTTATTTTTATCAATGGTTAAGATGATTTAACTTCATTCTTGATTTGCATAATTTATTTATGGATTTTTATGTCTTTTAATTACTATTTAAATTCAATAATTCATGGAAATTCTTAGAAATCATCACTAAACATTTTGGTCAAAAATCTCAGGCCTTTTAGGCAACTTTTATCCATACAAAATCATATCAATTCAACCTCTCTTGTGTCTTGCTTATTTTGAGGGTTTTATGATTAAAAATCGTTTACCGAAATGGTGATTTTAGCCTCATTTCTCAAGCAATTAAAGTGCTTCAAAATGGATTTTCATCCTTATTCCATTATTTACAGAATGTTCATTATATTTTGGTGTCTTAAGTTGTGATCGTGGTGGTGGTGTGATGTGTGCAATTTAAAGCTTTCGGTTAGTGCTTATATGAACCGAATTTGTGATTTGTAGGCTTGCCTTTGCCATTTAATAACCAAGTTAAGTTTTATAACTTTCATTTGACATATTCTCAGTAGGTTTATAATACGTTTTGTTACGAGATTGTTGGAGTTGATTAAAGTTGCAATCTAGTGACTTTTAGCTTATTTTGTTGTGAAGAACTTTTACTTGGAATTTTCTGTTTTAACCCTTATTTTCATAGAATGTTGAGTAGTCATTTTTGGTTAAGTTGAATTATTTGGACGTTGGTGATTTTTGTACAGAGACATATATGTGTCATATATTTATGTGAATTTTTGCTAAATTTTCAGACATTGTTTACTACCTCTAAAAATTACAAAACCAAAGATGGTCAGAAAGCTTGCTGCTGTGCGACTCAATATATTTTATAAAAGATTTCTATGATGGACATTTAAGAAAAATCTCCCAATTTTATTTTAAGTTAGGGACACTTTGAACTCAGTTCACACCAAGTTTAAACTTCTGAAACCTATTAGTTAAGGAATTAAAAATCGTCAAAGTCGACTCAACATTAAGACAAAAATCCAGTTTTGACCACTTTTGGTAGAAAAATCATATCTTTGGTTTGGTTTAGTATTTTTGAGTGATTCCAGTTGGAGGTTAATCTTAACTCTTTTATCTACAACTTTTATTTTGAAAGTTTTGCTTGAAACGGCCCTCACATGCCCAGTTTATCCGTCCAAAGACAGAAGAATAATTCTGTCAGAAGCATTTGGGTCCAAACAACACACCAATGACCATTCTTGCTTTATTAACACTTGAGTTCATCATTTACAAGATTAATACTTTATTTTTATACCTCTTAACATCAAATTTCCAGATTATTATACCTCTTTTAACATATTTTTCACTTAATACAAGTTCATCCATCTCATAATCCAACAACAAGATTCAACTTTCTTAGATCTAACATGTATTCATTCAAATCAACACTTTTCAATACCAATCTTTATAGATCTAACTTTCAACAACATAAAAACATCTTTTTAATGAAAAATCTCAGAAATATATTCTTCAAAATATACAAAAACATATAGATCTATCAAAAGGAAAATCACTTTAAAAGCTACTAATCTATAACAACACTTTTGGGTCTTAAACTTGTTGAATCCTTGGATCTTTCTCATAGATTTCGACATGCATATGCATGAGGAGAAAGATCCTATCAACTTGCCTTCATCAAGTGTATATAACAAAGAAATCAAGAAGAAAACATAAACTTTTGATAAAACCTTTGAATATAAACAAGAACAAGATTAAATCTAGTAAAAAGGATGAAGATTATACCCTCTTGAACTTGGTTTTGATGGTGGATTTATGGCAGATTTTTCGTGACTCCTTTTGCTCCAAATAACCCTTATTCTATCCTTAAAACAACCCTTAATCCTTAGTTTAATACAACCCTTGCTTACTCTAATCTAACCCTTATTATTTGTAAATGTTTATATTGATTTTCCTTCCCTTTTCTTGCCCCTTTTCTTGCCGAGAATAGAGAGAAAGAGATGGAGAGAAAAGTGTTTTTGGTGTAGGAGAAAGTGTGTGTGTGTTGGGAAGAGAAAGGATAGGAGTGTTGTTTTGTATGGGGAGTGTAAAGGAAGGATGTAATTTGATTGGGGGAAGTGTATGGGGGAGAGGGGAGGCCGGTTTTGGGAGTAGGTTTGGAGGGGGATTTTTTGTTTAAATTATGTATAATTAGTGTATGTAGATGTGTATATAAGCATAGGTTATGTATATATATATTTTGTAAGAGTAATTTGTATTTTATTAGTGTAAGTTAATTACTTGTTCTTGTATATGTATCTATGTATGTGGCCGTGTATATATGTATATATACATATACATTTGCATTTTAAAATTGTTACTTGATCCATTTATTTATAATCTTGTATTTATATTAGACTCGTACATATATACTTATTATTGTTCAAGCATTTTCATGTACTTAAGGAGTTTTAATTATTTTTAAGATGCTCATGGTATTTTCATGACCAAATATTATTTAGTTGGCTTGAGGATTCAATTTGTTGGACATTTTTAAGAATTTTGATTGTTATCTCAACTTGTGAGACTCACATTATTATTTATATAACTTAACTTCTCGAAATGAAGTTTTTGGTTTGTTGACCTTTTGTCAAGTTCTATTAGAACTAGTTTATAGCTTGATATTGTGTTGAATGATTATTGTTATTGTTTTATGGCATTTCTAAGATAGCTAGTCCTTTACGGTATTTCATTGAACTAGAAGGCAATTATCACTATGCCTTAAATGTCTAGAAGGCCAAATCTCTTAAGAAACCTCTAGGGATAGATATCTAGATAAATGGAAGTAGATTGTCCTAGTCGGAAATTGAGGGTTGTTACACACTGATGTACTTAACTGCCAGTCGACCAGATATAATGTTTGCAACATGTTTATGTGCCAGGTTTCAGGCTAACTCTAAAGAATCACATTTGCACGCTGTAAAGCGTATCTTTAGATACCTGAAAGGGTGTCCTAATCTTGGTCTTTGGTACCCTAAAGGCTCAGGATTAGATCTAATGGGTTATTCAGATTCTGATCATGCAGGTTGTAAGATAGATAGAAAATCAACAACTGGTGGTTGTCATTTCGTTGGAGGAAAACTGGTAAGTTGGACCAACAAGAAGCAAACTTCAGTCTCCATGTCCACTGCCGAGGCAGAGTACATTTCTACGGCCAGTTGTTGTGCCCAGATTCTCTGGATCAAAAACCAGTTACTAGATTATGGTCAAAAAAAAAAAAAAAAAAAAAAAAAAAAAAAAAAAAAAAAAAAAAAAAAAAAAAAAAAAAAAAAAAAAAAAAAAAAAAAAAAAAAAAAAAAAAAAAAAAAAAAAAAAAAAAAAAAAAAAAAAAAAAAAAAAAAAAAAAAAAAAAAAAAAAAAAAAAAAAAAAAAAAAAAAAAAAAAAAAAAAAAAAAAAAAAAAAAAAAAAAAAAAAAAAAAAAAAAAAAAAAAAAAAAAAAAAAAAAAAAAAAAAAAAAAAAAAAAAAAAAAAAAAAAAAAAAAAAAAAAAAAAAAAAAAAAAAAAAAAAAAAAAAAAAAAAAAAAAAAAAAAAAAAAAAAAAAAAAAAAAAAAAAAAAAAAAAAAAAAAAAAAAAAAAAAAAAAAAAAAAAAAAAAAAAAAAAAAAAAAAAAAAAAAAAAAAAAAAAAAAAAAAAAAAAAAAAAAAAAAAAAAAAAAAAAAAAAAAAAAAAAAAAAAAAAAAAAAAAAAAAAAAAAAAAAAAAAAAAAAAAAAAAAAAAAAAAAAAAAAAAAAAAAAAAAAAAAAAAAAAAAAAAAAAAAAAAAAAAAAAAAAAAAAAAAAAAAAAAAAAAAAAAAAAAAAAAAAAAAAAAAAAAAAAAAAAAAAAAAAAAAAAAAAAAAAAAAAAAAAAAAAAAAAAAAAAAAAAAAAAAAAAAAAAAAAAAAAAAAAAAAAAAAAAAAAAAAAAAAAAAAAAAAAAAAAAAAAAAAAAAAAAAAAAAAAAAAAAAAAAAAAAAAAAAAAAAAAAAAAAAAAAAAAAAAAAAAAAAAAAAAAAAAAAAAAAAAAAAAAAAAAAAAAAAAAAAAAAAAAAAAAAAATTCTATCCTTAACAACCCTTAATCCTTAGTTTAATACAACCCTTGCTTACTCTAATCTAACCCTTATTATTTGTAAATGTTTATATTGATTTTCCTTCCCTTTTCTTGCCGAGAATAGAGAGAAAGAGATGGAGAGAAAAGTGTTTTTGGTGTAGGAGAAAGTGTGTGTGTGTTGGGAAGAGAAAGGATAGGAGTGTTGTTTTGTATGGGGAGTGTAAAGGAAGGATGTAATTTGATTGGGGGAAGTGTATGGGGGAGAGGGGAGGCCGGTTTTGGGAGTAGGTTTGGAGGGGGATTTTTTGTTTAAATTATGTATAATTAGTGTATGTAGATGTGTATATAAGCATAGGTTATGTATATATATATTTTGTAAGAGTAATTTGTATTTTATTAGTGTAAGTTAATTACTTGTTCTTGTATATGTATCTATGTATGTGGCCGTGTATATATGTATATATACATATACATTTGCATTTTAAAATTGTTACTTGATCCATTTATTTATAATCTTGTATTTATATTAGACTCGTACATATATACTTATTATTGTTCAAGCATTTTCATGTACTTAAGGAGTTTTAATTATTTTTAAGATGCTCATGGTATTTTCATGACCAAATATTATTTAGTTGGCTTGAGGATTCAATTTGTTGGACATTTTTAAGAATTTTGATTGTTATCTCAACTTGTGAGACTCACATTATTATTTATATAACTTAACTTCTCGAAATGAAGTTTTTGGTTTGTTGACCTTTTGTCAAGTTCTATTAGAACTAGTTTATAGCTTGATATTGTGTTGAATGATTATTGTTATTGTTTTATGGCATTTCTAAGATAGCTAGTCCTTTACGGTATTTCATTGGGATCTTGAATCCATTATAAATACCCTTATTTACTCCGAACTCATTTACTTCTCTTCTACATTCTTTTATTTACTTCCAATCATCAAAATTGCTTCATTTCTCTCTCTGCTTCACAAATCAAGAATCCTAATTCCCAAATTTTCAATTTCATTCTCAAATGGCTCCTAGATCATCTCGTTCAAGAGATGTAAATCTCTTGACTGTTCCATATGCTCCTTCACCAGATGTCAAACCGGCATCTGGTGCTCCTAGTAATGCTTCTGTCATCAAACTAAATCCAAATAATCCGATGGCAAGCTTACAAGGATCTCAAGGGTCCAATACCCTTATTGGTAGAATCCAAAAGTTTTTGAAGGATTCTCCAATAGGACCCTCATTCTCTCTAAACCCACGCAAGTTGTTTCACAACTACTTGTGTGAGTTTTGGTATACTGTCGTTCTTTCTTCCGATTGTTCCTCCATCAGTTTCACATTAAAGGATGGAACAATCCAGTGTACCTTGTCCGCTGACGTATTGAGGGATGCCTTACGCCTCAATTACTAGAGAGAGGGTGAATCTCCAGTCGTCTTGCCCTCAAACATAAATTTTCGCCAAGTAATTCTTGAAATGGGACACAAAGAGTGCTTGGAGAATGGAGTGTTGAAGACGAAGGGTGCGATGACCATGAAGGGTCTTACACCTTCATAGAGGTATTTTTTCATCCACCTGGTGGAGAGTATGGGTGGGAGTTCTGGTGGACTTGGCCAGATTAACTCCTCACAAGCAGAGATGGCTTACTGCTTGTTGAACGGATTGAGAGTGAACTTTGCAGAAATTCTGTTTAGAAGCCTAGTTCAAAAGCTGAAGGGCACCAGGGGTGTGTGTATCCCCTTTTCAAGGTTCCTCTCTCTCTGTTTTAAACATATTCTGGGCAGAGAAGCATATTTAAGTACAGATTCACCGTACACTACTCCAGATATGTTAAGGAATTTAGACTCTCTGGTATCTAAAGCTGGAGAGGTCGAGATTCCAGAATGAATGCAACTGGCATTCGCTTCAACTGATGCACCTATTGAAGGTGAGTCAGAAAGGCAACTGGGCGGGCCTCAAAATAATGAGGGACCCTCCAGTTCGTCTAATGTTGTGGTTGAGGATAGAGCAACCATAACTAAAGCAACCCCAATTACATCTATCCCTGGTGAAAATACTTCGGTATCTGATCCACCAACAGATGCACCCATCCAGGAAACTGGGGAAGGTCATCTGGAGACTGACCCTTCTGGTCAGCCCTCAGTTACATTCATGGATCTGGACATGAATATTAATGACGAGGAAATCCTTATAGAATCTTCGGATTCTGAAGGTACTGAAACAGACTTTGGAGATTTTTGAGGCTTCTGTACAAGCTCAAAACCCTTCATCTCCAGTCTCCCTTCCAGACGCATCAATTTCACTTTCACCCTCCCAAGAAAATGTGCCTGCTGATATATCTTTCCAAACTTATACCGCTCCTTCACCAACTGGGCAATTCTCATTTGCTCGAGAAATGCCACCCCCACCGACGCCGTTGTTCACACCTGAGCATTCTTAGCATGAACAACACATTGATTTTCCAGTCCTTTTGTCATCTACCACTCCTATTATATCTTCAACTACTTGCATGACAACTGGGGAGACTTCCTTAAGTTTGCCTCCTCCAGTTGCTCCAGTAGTAACTGCTGCTGGTCCAGTGACACCTTCTCCTTCGTCACTGGACAGTCAAGTT
The DNA here is from genome assembly GCA_034093135.1 of Erigeron breviscapus. Taxonomy (NCBI): domain Eukaryota; kingdom Viridiplantae; phylum Streptophyta; class Magnoliopsida; order Asterales; family Asteraceae; genus Erigeron; species Erigeron breviscapus. The sequence goes on from CM067167.1 coordinate 125,584,574, forward strand.
GTCTCAATTCAAGCCGATCTCCAAAACCTTCTAACCAGGGTGGAGGAGATTCAGAAGACACTTGACAAAAACACCAAGTCTTTCTCCAGATACCACAAAGATCACTTGACAAATATTAAGGTGGTTGATCTAGGGATTAATAAGTTTTCATCAAATGAAGACTTGGTGTTCAACAAGTTAAATGAGTTGGTCACTGGCTGCAACAATCTGGCTGGTACTTTGAAAGAAGCCTTTGACCTTACTCAGTCCAAGGTTACAACCTCAATCTCCAATCTGCTTGGCCCCCCCCCCCCCCCCCCCCCCCCCCCCCCCCCCCCCCCCCCCCCCCCCCCCCCCCCCCCCCCCCCCCCCCCCCACCCCCCCCCCCCCCCCACCCCCCCCCCCCCCCCCCCCCCCCCCCCCCCCCCCCCCCCCACCCCCCCCCCCCCCCCCCCCCCCCACCCCCCCCCCCCCCCCCCCCCCCCCCCCCCCCCCCCCACCCCCCCCCCCCCCCCCCCCCACCCCCCCCCCCCCCCCCCCCCCCCCCCCACCCCCCCCCCCCCCCCCCCCCCCCCCCCCCCCCCCCCCCCCCCACCCCCCCCCCCCCCCCCCCCCCCCACCCCCCCCCCCCACCCCCCCCCCCCCCCCCCCCCCCCCCCCCCCCCCCCCCCCCCCCCCCCCCCACCCCCCCCCCCCCCCCCCCCCCCCCCCCCCCCCCCCCACCCCCCCCCCCCCCCCCCCCCCCCCCCCCCCCCCCCCCCCCCCCCACCCCCCCCCCCCCAGACCTTACTCAGTCCAAGGTTACAACCTCAATCTCTAATCTGCTTGGCAATACTGTAAGAACAACTGAAGTAGATTTGAGGGAGATTGAAAGGCAGGTGAAGGAGTTGATTGAAAAACCTGGCCTAGATGTAACTGAACTTGGACAACAGTTGATGACTTCAGTTGGTCAGAAGATAGAGGATACGCTGGGTGCTAGAGAAGCACAATTATGAAAGGGTGATATCTGAGATCACCAAGCTGGCCACTCCTCAGGTTGATCTGGCCCCACTCACCAGTGAGATCAACCAGTTGAGAGGCAGCATTGAGAATTTGAACACCCAGGTATCTCTACATGCTCAATCTTTAGAAAAACTGACAACTGAAGTAGAGAATCTGAAGAAGAAGGATGATGAAATAAAGGACAAGGTGGTTTCTAGTCTAGATGAAGATTCTAAGATCTTAAATGAATTGAAAACTGGTCAGCAACAGGTTACTGCAAATGTTCTGACCCAGTCAAAGGAGACCAACCATCTGTGGAGGTCTTTCAGGATGATGTGTGGAATTTTCAAAGAGTGTAAGGACATGCAGTCATGGCAGCCTCTTGACCGGTTGCCATCTCACCCCTCTGAATGGGAAGGAATTAGGGCAGGTCTAGATGCTGCCAAGGGGAAAGAGTCCAAAGAGTCCTTGCACCAGTTGCACCTGGAAGAGAAATGGTTGTAGCTACCAGTACTGAAGCTGGTGAGCAAGGTAATAGGGGGAATGTGTTGGATAAGGGAAAAGGTTTAGCTGGTGATGCATCTGCCCAGCCGGCCACTGATGTAATGTTAGAAACTAGTAATGTTGATATACTTCCTCCAGTTTCAGATAGTGATAGCAGAAGACTGGCCAGACTTGGTAATGATATTAAAGAAAGAAAGAAGATGAAACAAAGAAACCAAGCTGAAGCCAGGGCACATCTTGCACAGATCAAGTTGCTTGATATGAGTGATGCTAATCTTTTGGGTATCACTAAGGAGGAGTATGTCAGGATCAAGAATGATCCCAGGATAGTTGACCAGTTGAAAGAAATGCTGGATGTAGAACTGGACAGACACTATCCTGAGGATGAAGCTGAATTTGATGCCAGAAGCTTGAACATTTCAGTGGAGAAGGCTAAAGAGAATAGGGCCAGTGGGATTCTTAAACGAATTGCAAATGTTAAGAAGGTTGTGAAGAAGGTTTTGAATCCACCAAGAAGGATTCCACAACCAAGAAGACCACTGACAAGAGATGCTGACCTTAGCACATTTGTTGAACCAACTGGCGAGGTATCCAATGAAGACATCAAGGCTGTACTGGCTGCTGGTGCTGGGAGTATAAAAATAACAAATGAATCTGAAGCAAGAAGCTATTACTTCCAGATCATGTCAACCAGAAGACATAGTGGTACTATCAATGGTGTAAATGTGACAATCAAGCCAGGCACCAAAGTTTTTCAAGTTGAAGTTAGTTACACCAGAGGGCCACTGGTTAAAACTGACAATCCTGGTGCTATGCAATATGGGTTCAGCGAATGGGTGGAAATGGTGAATGTGTTGGATGCGAAGGCACAAAAGAATAGGTTTGAGAAAGCATGGGTGAACTTCTTAAGGGGCAAGATTCAACATAAAGAAAATCTGGAGCAAAAGCTGAATATTGACCCTGAAGACTCACAACCTATTTCTTTGGTGACCAAGAGAAGAAGAACTGGCGAAGGGCCATCTAATTAAGTTCTTTCTTTTCAGTTATCTACTTGTATTTTGTTTTACATTCTGTAACTTGTATAAATTTCATTTCCTTGTATAAATGAAGTTACCAGTTTGTAACCACAAGGTAGATAATAGATTAAAATCTAACAAACCTAAAAGAAAAACCTAAGGCATTTATTGATCTATAAAAATGCCTTAGAAAACTTAGATAGATTTAAATCAAACAAGTCTCTCCAGTTCACACTTGTATAGATACAAGAACTAGAAAAAGACTTGTCAATATTTCTAGACAAATAGGGGGAATTTGTTAGGACCAGTTCACCTGGTAAACTGGCCAGTCTCCAGTTGCATCTGGAGACCCAGTGAAACTGTCCAGTGAAACTGGAGACCTAGATGATTTGTCGAGAAATATATTGAAGTCCAGTTGCACCGTACAGTCAACGCAACTGAAGACTTCCTCCAGTTGAGAACTGACCAAGTTGAAGAATCATTCCAGTTGAAGTCAAAGACAACAAATGGAAGATAGAGAATGGCAATGGCAGCGAAGCCCAGTTGACATTCTAGTCAGTTACAAACTGGAGACCATCAGTGGAAAGCTCTTACAAAGCTTTACACTGATTACGAGGAATTGACTTTTATGCTTTATGTACCTTTACCCGGATAATAAGCCTTATCTTATTATTTAAGTAATAAAAGGTACATAAAGGTTGTTGAGTAAAGTTGCTTTAACATGCGACTTTACACTGCCTTTTAAGGAATTAAATGTTATTCCTTAAATGATCTCAACCACATTTGTACGGCCAAAGTTAACATCCCAATGTTAACTTTGCCTATAAATAAAAGTCATTGCACAACAAGAATAACTTCTTCGAACACACTTCGAACTACTTCTTCGAATACACTTCGATGATTTCACACTTTGCAAACCTGCAATATTCTTGGTGAACTTGTGCGATATTCTCTCAATCGCTAAAAGGAACATTTCACAACTTTAAGTGTTTCGATTGTCTTGAGAAATTCCGAGTGTAAATCAATTGTATTTCATAGGTTGTTAGGATATTTACATTCTTTGTATTATCTTGGTTCCGCAACAACCTTGTAATTTGTTTAACATCAATAAATAATTACACATTGAAAATTACATATTGTCTCATCAAGTTATCTTACAAGTTTTTGTATTATTGCATTGTTCTTTACTTATTGTCATTTAAATAGGTAATCTATCTAGAACTTGGTATATACTCACTGCAACTGGTCGTCTCCAGTTCAGTGCATATATTGCAAAGTAACTCCACCATCGACATAGAGGTGTCTTCAGGTAGTGCCATCTATTGAGTTGGGACTTACAGATAAATTTGAAACAATTTGTCATACATGAAGGAGTCTCTTCTCTGATTTATTGACCCCCCAATCGACTCTTGGAGGATCTTGAATTTGAAGATGAGATTCGCCACTTGTAACCTCTGACATTGTAATATTATGAGAGTTAATGGAAATCGAAAAAGTTATTTGTAATTTTTTACCATAAGGAAAAAAGAAAAGTATTTGATTTTCAAAGAGAAAAGTTGTATCCTTATATAGAGGGGTGAAAAGATAGGAAATGAACCGTCAAGTAGTTACCTATCGCATCACAACTCTTGGCTCTCCAAGTTCCACGCGTCTTATCTTTAAGATAGTTTCAAAATTTACTAGTTGACATCGGTCAAGGCTTTCTCTAGAAGATTCAAAATTATTTCAACAAAATAGATTTTATTAAAATAACTTTGGGGACAATTGTTATGGGTGAAATTTCAAGTACCAATATCCTGAAGGTCCAAGATCTTGACGTACCGGGATCTTGACAAAGCTGAATATTCTGATTACTTATTAATATTTTGCTAACGTTATGTTTCAAATATTATTATCATTTTCACATGAGATAAGCATGCAGATTCCAGAATATTCGATATGAAGCCAAGGAAAATATCTCCAACGGTAAAGAAAGGATTTCACACATGAGATTAATCTTCAACACGCAAAAAAGACTTTGTCTGCCAAGATATTCGGACTTCAAGTTGATTTCAGCATGAGGAGAAAAGCTTTAACGTTCACTTAACCGGTCAAGATATGCTCTAACGTTCAATCAACGAAGACCTGGAAGATCCCTATAATCTCGCATAGTTAGTTAGATCATAGGTCTATATAATGAATGAGGCTAATCGATCTTAGGCATCGCATTCTTACTTATTTCATACTACTCACTTGTATTCACACACACTATTCTCATTATTCACTTAGATACATCGATCAACCGAATTCCACCATTTGTAAACATTTAACAATCATTAGTAAGAGAACAAAGGCAGGGACGATTGCTTCCTCCCGGGGTTTTTATGCCGGCGATCCTTAAAGGATTAAGGGCTTTTCCTCGATAACAAATCACGGTGTTCTTGCACTTTACTCTTTACTTTTAAGCATTATTTACTAGATCATTACTTTGATTAGCACTATCTATCGTTATTTCTTTTATTTCGATATTCATATCTCTGTTTATCATTGCTTTAGACCTTTATTCCTTGTTTAGTCGACATAATTGTTTATCAAATCTTTCCTATTAAACGCATCTTTGAATCTCAACATATTTTACAAGCCCTTAACCTCACGAACGAAAGTTTGGTTACATTGTTAGTCTAAGTCTTCATCGTAGATTATCTTAGGTAAAGTTTTGACCAAAACAATTTGGCGCCCACCGTGGGGCAAAAGGTGCTTTCGATCGATTAAAATTTATTTAATTTTTATCAAAACTAATTTTTCGAAATTAAATCCGCTAATGTCGACTCAACCAACTAACTCTTCACAAAACACTTCTGCTGTTTCTTCTTCTATGATGTCTCCTCCTCCAGGAAATAATTCGTATCGAAGAAACTAGAATAATGATGTTTGAATTCTGAATCAAAGCAAAGACAAAGGGCCTGCTGATCAAAGTACTTAATTCAACACTGCTGGTGACATTCCAACAGGAAATCCATCTCAAACGAATATTGGATCTGGACAAGCAGGACGATCAGGCTTTTATAACGCTGAAGGCTATCCAGACCCATTCAATATTGGATCTAAAGAAGCTGCTCAAAATCTTGATCATGAAGAAATTCCTAATTTGTTTACTATTTTACAGAAACTTACTGATACTGTTGCAGCTAATCAAGAATTTAATCAGACTCAATTTAGGATTTTGGAGTCCAGGATTACAGAAAATGGACCTCCAATTACCCCAAGAAATTTATTTTCAACTCCAGGAGCATCTGCAGCCCCTGGATCTGCGCCGTTTAACACACAACTCCCAACTGAAACTCAGAATTTTAGGAGCAATATTCCTCAAAATACTCATGCTGCTGGGACATCTGCCACCATGGGCGCAGGTTTACATAATTCTAATAATTTTACTGGATCATTTGCTTTTACTAATCCATCGCAGGGACAAGGACCAAATGAATACATCGCAAGAGAGTTTCAGAGGCTTAAAGATATGATCTCTAGTGTTCCTGGATTTTGCAATCCAATCCCAGAGGTCAACCCTGCATCCTATCTTATTAACAGATATGGTGACAGGATTGCGAATATAGAAATCCCAAAGAAGTTTCAAGTTCCAAATATGAAGCCATATGATGGAACTACTGATCCATAAGAGCATATTGCATTATATTTGGAAAAGATGGAAACAATACCTATTCCATCCAATCTAAAGGAAGCCTGCTTATGTAGAAGCTTTGGATCTACACTTTCAGGATCAGCCTTAAAATGGCTGCAGAGTTTGCCTCCTTTATCTATTAACTCTTTTGCCGATTTAACTAATTTATTTTATAGTCAATTTTCATGCAGTAGAACTTTTGAAAAATTGACTGATGATCTTTATAAAATTATTCAAAAGCCACACGAATCGCTTAGAGATTTTATGACTAGATTTACAAAAGAATCTCTTAATATTCCTAAATTAGATATGTTGACCGCTATACAAGCTTTGAAGAGAGGTCTCCATAAAGGATCCAAATTCCAAGAAGATCTTATAATGACGCCATGCAGAAATCTGGATGAGGCAAAAAGCAAGAGCTGCAAGATTTATAAGGCTTGAAGAAAATGAGCTAACATCTTCCAAACTAGAAGCTTTGTCATATGATCGCCCAAATCGGAAGGCAGAAACTCCAGTGTATAAGCCAAGAAATAAACCCTACACAAGACATGTAGATAATCAAGTAAATGCAGTGGACGAAGATGATGTGGTCGAATATCCTGCCCTGTCAATATACTGTTACTCAGTAGGAACACCTGGTATTATAATGGCGCTGCGAGATCTTGGAGAAAAGGTGAGGTGGCCACAAAAGAAAAACGATTCATATTTCGAAAAGAAGGATCCTAGCCAATGGTGTGCATATCATGAAGACTTTGGACATCTTACTGAAGATTGCAAGATGTTGAGAAGGGAGATATCCACTCTTTTGGCTAAAGGATATCTTACAGAACTCCTTGGAAGAAAGAAAGCTAGAGATGTTGAGGGCATGGATTTTTCCAAGCCTAAGCCAACTCAAAAAGCAGATTCTCCACCTCTAGATGCAAGAGTAATTAACACTATCTCCGGTGGATCGGAAGTATGTGGGACAACATATTCAACAGCAAAGAGGTTCGCAAAACAAAGCAAGACAGATAAAGGAGAAAGGAGCGTGAAGAAAGCCTCAATTTCAGACTCAGATATTGTTTCTTTTGAAGAAGATGACTTCGATGACATATTGGATCCTCATCATGACGGTTTGGTTGTTACTCTTTTTATTGCTAACCATTATGTTCGCAAAATTTTGATAGATAATGGCAGCTCAGTAAATATAATCAAACTGGAAACCCTGAGAAGAATGGATATTTCTGAAGAAAATATTATTGGCAAGGCATCACCATTAATTGGATTCAGTGGCGAGACCAAATATACTGTTGGTGAAATTAAGCTACCAGTATATGTTGGAGGGGTTAATTCCATGCAGAAATTTTGTGTGGTCAACACTCTTCCAGGCTGCAACATAATTTTGGGAAGACCATGGATTCATGAAATGAAGGCAGTACCATCAACATATCAATTACAGCAATTATAGAATGCTATACATCTACCATGGATTCATGGATTCATGGGGAGTGGTCACGGTTAAAGGAGATCAACAAGAGGCTAGAGAATGCTATACATCTACCATGAAGTCAGCAACAAAGCCAACTTCACAATAGCAATTACAGAAGAGGATCTTCGATGTTGATGAACCAGAGGAGCAAGATGTTAAAGAAGTTGTTCTGGTCCCTGAAGATCCTAATATTAAAGTATTATTAGGCGCAAAGATCTCAAAAGAATTGGAGGTCAAACTTACTGGAATATCTAGAGATGTGATTACACATAAGCTTGGAATTGATAAAAGTTTCAAGCCAATCCAACAAAAAAGAAGGAAATTCGCTCCAGAAAGAAATGCAATTATACAAGAAGATGTGGAGAGATTATTAAAGGCGAAAATGATTAGGGAAGTAAAATTTCCTGAATGGCTAGCAAACGTGGTGGTAGTGCAAAAGAAAAACGGAAAAGGAGAGTTTGTGTAGACTTCACTGATCTCAACAAAGCCTGCCCAAAAGATCCATTTCCACTACCACATATTGATGCAAAGATAGATGCAACTTCTGGACATGAGATGCTCACATTTATGGACGCTTCTTCTGGATTTCAGCAAATTCAAATGGAACCTGAAGATCAAGAAGCCACCGCCTTCATGACCCCGACAGGTATTTATTGTTATATTGCTATGCCTTTTGGTCTTAAAAATGCAGGTGCAACATATCAAAGGCTAGTTAACATGATGTTCAAAGACCAACTGGGGATACGATGGAAGTCTATATAGATGACATGGTGGTGAAATCAAAGAGAGCTGAAGATCACTTGAAAGATCTTGAAGTGGCCTTCAACATCCTGGACAGATATAACATGAAGCTGAACCCTGCAAAATGCAATTTTGGTTGGCGCTGAAAAATATATTTAGAAATAGTGAAAAATAATATTTAGAAATAGTGAAAAATAATATTTAGAAATAGTGAAAAATAATATTTAGAAATAGTGAAAAATAATATTTAGAAATAGTGAAAAATAATATTTAGAAATAGTGAAAAATAATATTTAGAAATAGTGAAAAATAATATTTAGAAATAGTGAAAAATAATATTTAGAAATAGTGAAAAATAATATTTAGAAATAGTGAAAAATAATATTTAGAAATAGTGAAAAATAATATTTAGAAATAGTGAAAAATAATATTTAGAAATAGTGAAAAATAATATTTAGAAATAGTGAAAAATAATATTTAGAAATAGTGAAAAATAATATTTAGAAATAGTGAAAAATAATATTTAGAAATAGTGAAAAATAATATTTAGAAATAGTGAAAAATAATATTTAGAAATAGTGAAAAATAATATTTAGAAATAGTGAAAAATAATATTTAGAAATAGTGAAAAATAATATTTAGAAATAGTGAAAAATAATATTTAGAAATAGTGAAAAATAATATTTAGAAATAGTGAAAAATAATATTTAGAAATAGTGAAAAATAATATTTAGAAATAGTGAAAAATAATATTTAGAAATAGTGAAAAATAATATTTAGAAATAGTGAAAAATAATATTTAGAAATAGTGAAAAATAATATTTAGAAATAGTGAAAAATAATATTTAGAAATAGTGAAAAATAATATTTAGAAATAGTGAAAAATAATATTTAGAAATAGTGAAAAATAATATTTAGAAATAGTGAAAAATAATATTTAGAAATAGTGAAAAATAATATTTAGAAATAGTGAAAAATAATATTTAGAAATAGTGAAAAATAATATTTAGAAATAGTGAAAAATAATATTTAGAAATAGTGAAAAATAATATTTAGAAATAGTGAAAAATAATATTTAGAAATAGTGAAAAATAATATTTAGAAATAGTGAAAAATAATATTTAGAAATAGTGAAAAATAATATTTAGAAATAGTGAAAAATAATATTTAGAAATAGTGAAAAATAATATTTAGAAATAGTGAAAAATAATATTTAGAAATAGTGAAAAATAATATTTAGAAATAGTGAAAAATAATATTTAGAAATAGTGAAAAATAATATTTAGAAATAGTGAAAAATAATATTTAGAAATAGTGAAAAATAATATTTAGAAATAGTGAAAAATAATATTTAGAAATAGTGAAAAATAATATTTAGAAATAGTGAAAAATAATATTTAGAAATAGTGAAAAATAATATTTAGAAATAGTGAAAAATAATATTTAGAAATAGTGAAAAATAATATTTAGAAATAGTGAAAAATAATATTTAGAAATAGTGAAAAATAATATTTAGAAATAGTGAAAAATAATATTTAGAAATAGTGAAAAATAATATTTAGAAATAGTGAAAAATAATATTTAGAAATAGTGAAAAATAATATTTAGAAATAGTGAAAAATAATATTTAGAAATAGTGAAAAATAATATTTAGAAATAGTGAAAAATAATATTTAGAAATAGTGAAAAATAATATTTAGAAATAGTGAAAAATAATATTTAGAAATAGTGAAAAATAATATTTAGAAATAGTGAAAAATAATATTTAGAAATAGTGAAAAATAATATTTAGAAATAGTGAAAAATAATATTTAGAAATAGTGAAAAATAATATTTAGAAATAGTGAAAAATAATATTTAGAAATAGTGAAAAATAATATTTAGAAATAGTGAAAAATAATATTTAGAAATAGTGAAAAATAATATTTAGAAATAGTGAAAAATAATATTTAGAAATAGTGAAAAATAATATTTAGAAATAGTGAAAAATAATATTTAGAAATAGTGAAAAATAATATTTAGAAATAGTGAAAAATAATATTTAGAAATAGTGAAAAATAATATTTAGAAATAGTGAAAAATAATATTTAGAAATAGTGAAAAATAATATTTAGAAATAGTGAAAAATAATATTTAGAAATAGTGAAAAATAATATTTAGAAATAGTGAAAAATAATATTTAGAAATAGTGAAAAATAATATTTAGAAATAGTGAAAAATAATATTTAGAAATAGTGAAAAATAATATTTAGAAATAGTGAAAAATAATATTTAGAAATAGTGAAAAATAATATTTAGAAATAGTGAAAAATAATATTTAGAAATAGTGAAAAATAATATTTAGAAATAGTGAAAAATAATATTTAGAAATAGTGAAAAATAATATTTAGAAATAGTGAAAAATAATATTTAGAAATAGTGAAAAATAATATTTAGAAATAGTGAAAAATAATATTTAGAAATAGTGAAAAATAATATTTAGAAATAGTGAAAAATAATATTTAGAAATAGTGAAAAATAATATTTAGAAATAGTGAAAAATAATATTTAGAAATAGTGAAAAATAATATTTAGAAATAGTGAAAAATAATATTTAGAAATAGTGAAAAATAATATTTAGAAATAGTGAAAAATAATATTTAGAAATAGTGAAAAATAATATTTAGAAATAGTGAAAAATAATATTTAGAAATAGTGAAAAATAATATTTAGAAAAGTGAAAAATTGATGCAATATTTAGAAATAGTGAAAAATAATATTTAGAAATAGTGAAAAATAATATTTAGAAATAGTGAAAAATTGATGCAATATTTAGAAATAGTGAAAAATTGATGCCCAAGACCCGACAGACTAAAACTCCAACTGAACCAAGGTCCAAGGTTCAGTTGCCTGATGAAAATAATATTTTGGTTAAACTGGAAAGTCAACTCCAACTTTTGTCTCGACAGGTTCAGAGTTGTACTGCCCGGATTAACAATCTGGAAGGAGGTTCATTACCTCCAGTTTTCAAACAAAATATTAAATCACTCCCTTCAAAACCTAATCAAAAGAATATTCCATCTGGAACAAAATCTGGTAAAAATAAAGGGAGTAAGTATCAAGTACCAATCGTTTTTACTTCTGCACCTGGAGCTGGTGAAAAAGCTCCAGATGCAGCCTCCGGTTCAACACCACAACAATCTACTGTGACTTCTGTAGAGAAGTCCAGTGAACCCATCAAGAAAAGATGGGTTCACAAAAATAACTGATGATTTTTGTGGTTGTGCAGGGTGATCGAAAGAAGAATATCTGGTATCTGGACAGCGCTGCTGGCCGGACTATGACCGGATGTAAGCCCCTGCTTGAAGAGTTCACTGTCCAAGATGGACCGATAGTGACGTTTGGTAATGATCAATCTGGAAAGACTGAAGGATATGGTGTGCTTAATAATGGACAAGTCGAATTCAAAAGAGTTGCATTTGTGAATGGTTTGAAATACAACCTGATCAGTGTCAGCCAACTTTGTGATGATGGCTTCAGAGTTTGTTCGATATTGCACAAGGCACCATATTTAACAAGGATTGGAAAGTGGTGATGGTTGCACCAAGAAAAGGGAATGTGTACATCATGGATATGGAACCAGCTCCTAAAGAGCAATGTTTCTATACCAAGGCTGATGAGGACACCAACTGGCTATGGCATAAAAGATTATCCCATCTTAATTTTAAAAACATAAACAAGTTGTATCGCGAACAACTGGTTGATGGGATACCTCAAATTTCTTTCAATAAAGAAAAGCCATGTCCAGGGTGTGAGATGGGCAAGCAGAAAAGAGCCAGTTTCAAAACTAGGCAAAATTTTAGCATTACTGAACCTCTTCACATGCTACATATGGATCTCTTTGGTCCAGTGAATGTTCAAACTAGAGATGGAAAGAAGTACACTCTAGTTGTGGTCGATGAATTCACCAGATATTGTTGGGTGGTATTCCTCAGATCCAAAAGTGATGCACCTGCTGAAATCATCTCTCTCATCAAAAGAATTGAGCTCAAGTACACTCGAAAAGTTTGTCAGTTGCGAAGTGATAATGGTACCGAATTCCAAAATAAGGTACTTGAAACATTTTGCAATGACACTGGCATCTCTCAAAACTTCTTATCAGTTCACTCTCCAGAGCAAAATGGAGTTGTGGAAAGAAAGAATCGCACACTGATAGAAGCGGCCAGAAGTATGCTATCTGAATCTGGTCTTCCCACCAGTTTTTGGGCTGAAGCAGTTGCAACTGCTTGTCACACCCAAAACCGGTCAGTCTACATAAAGAGACATAAGAAGACTGCCTATGAAGTACTCAGGAATCGTAAACCAAATATTGGATACTTTCATGTATTTGGTTGTCCAGTTTATATCTTAAACGATTCCAGTCAGCTTGGAAAGTTTGATGCAAAAGCTGATGAAGGGGTATTTTTAGGTTATTCAGATATTCAAAAGGCCTTTAGAGTTTATAATTATAGACTCCAAAAGGTTCATGAGACAGTTCATGTCACATTCGATGAATCAACTGAAGCAATCAACAAGAGACCAAGCCTTGATATTACTCTAGTCGTTCCAATCAATTTTGGTGAAACTGACCAAGTTCATCGGTCAGTTGTTTCACCAAAAGATGTTTCCAGTTATAACAAATTGGAACCAGTTAAGAAGAAGAAAAGCACCAGTGACACATCATTTTATCCCTCCATCAATTTCAACTTACCACAAGAATTGGTGATTGGATCTGATGTACGTGCCACTCCAATATCAGCACCAGTTCAAACTCTAACTTCTCCAGTTCTTCAAGAAATGCCTTTGAATGAAGAATTTCATGATGCAAATCGTGACCTCATTGACTCTGATGAGGATGTAGAAGTAGTTTGGACTGATCCTCCTCCAGAAGCTATTGCAACTGAAGAAGATCGCCAGGTGACTTGCACTGATATTGTTGTGCACCAGCCTAGTCAATACACTAGATGGACTCGAGCCCATCCAATTGAACAAATTGTGGGTGATCCAAATAGTGGGGTTTAGACTAGAAGAGCCACCAGTGAGCAATGCTTAAACGTCACCTTCTTATCTTTAATTGAACCAAAGAAGATTGACGAGGCTATGGCAGACCCAAGCTGGGTGGAAGCTATGCAAGAAGAGCTCGTCCAGTTTGAAAGGTACAATGTTTGGGAGCTTGTTCCTTGTCCACCAGGGTTAAAGAAAGAACCCATTGGTACCAGATGGGTCTACCGAAACAAGATGGATGAAGATGGCCATGTTATAAGAAACAAGGCCAGACTAGTTGCCCAGGGTTATTGTCAAGCAGAAGGCGTTGACTTTGATGAAAATTTTGCTCCAGTTGCAAGACTTGAAGCCATCAGAATATTTCTGGCTTATGCAGCCCATCTGCAGTTCAAAGTCTTCCAGATGGATGTCAAAAGTGCGTTCCTAAATGGAACATTGGAAGAAGAAGTTTATGTTAAGCAGACTCCAGGTTTCATCGATGAGAAGCATCCTCATTGGGTTTATAGACTGAACAAAGCATTGTATGGTCTAAGACAAGCCCCAAGAGCCTGGTATGATACTCTAACTAAACATCTTCTTAAAAATGGCTTTCAAAAAGGTGCAATAGATAATACCTTGTTTATCTTGAAAGAAAGAGGTAATATCTTATTGGTACAAATTTATGTTGATGACATTATTTTTGGTTCAACTGATGATGCAATGTGTAAAAAGTTTTCTAAAATCATGTCATCTGAGTGTGAGATGAGTTTAATGGGTGAATTAACATTTTTCTTAGGTCTTCAGATTAAGCAAACTGAAAATGGAATTTTCATAAACCAAGGAAAATATGTCAGAGATTTGTTAAGAAAATACAAATATGATTTAATCCCATCAAAAAACACACCTATTGCAGCACCATTGAATTTGGACTCTGACCCAACTGGTAAACCAGTTAACATAACTGACTATAGAGGTATGGTTGGTTCACTGATGTACTTAACTGCCAGTCGACCAGATATAATGTTTGCAACATGTTTATGTGCCAGGTTTCAGGCTAACTCTAAAGAATCACATTTGCACGCTGTAAAGCGTATCTTTAGATACCTGAAAGGGTGTCCTAATCTTGGTCTTTGGTACCCCAAAGGCTCAGGATTAGATCTAATGGGTTATTCAGATTCAGATCATGCAGGTTGTAAGATAGATAAAAAATCAACAACTGGTGGTTGTCATTTCCTTGGAGGAAAACTGGTAAGTTGGACCAGCAAGAAGCAGACTTCAGTCTCCATGTCCACTGCCGAGGCAGAGTACATTTCTGCGGCCAGTTGCTGTGCCCAGATTCTCTGGATCAAGAACGAGTTACTAGATTATGGTCAAAAGTATACAAGGACCCCAATCTTTTGTGACAACACCAGTGCAATTGCTATATCTCACAACCCAGTGATGCACTCCAAAACAAAGCATATTGACATCAGGTATCATTTTATTCGAGATCATGTTATGAAAGGAGACATTGAAATTCATTTCATCCCCACTGACAAACAGTTAGCTGATGTTTTTACAAAACCTCTCGATGAGAAAACCTTTAAACATCTCATCAGCGAACTAGGAATGTTAAATCCTTAAAACTGGAGCTTTCTTTGTTATTGAACGCGTCAGTGACACTGATGAAGTTCTCCAGTTGAGGAGGTCCAGATAATCTTTGCTCGCAGGCTATCGAACGCCGTTGTGATACTATCTTGGCACTAATTGATTTCTGGATCATCATTTTAGGGGGAAAGACTCAAAATAATTTTCTGACTAAAATTCGTTTTTGTTTGAAAATGCAACTGGAGAACTCTCTAGTTGGAAACTGGTACTGGACTGATCCTCCAGTTACCAGGTTCAGTCTTGTCTTAATTTTTATAACGTTAGAAATACTTGGTCAATTTTTGTGACACGTGATGGTACTCGAGTGTTTTAAACCACTTGATATCGTGATCTGACGTGTTTAAAGCCATTTTAGTACTTGACAACTGTTTGTGTTGGGAAAATAAAAAGTGAGTGGGCGCGTGGGTAAGATAAGCCGTCGTAGCATTTAATGCTGACATGGTAGCATTAAATGTTGACATGGCAAATTATTATTTTATTTCAAAATTCAAACTCAATTTGTGAAAATATCTACAAAAAGGATTTTGTTTAATAAAATATAGTTTTGGGTATTTCATTGGGATCTTGAATCCATTATAAATACCCTTATTTACTCCGAACTCATTTACTTCTCTTCTACATTCTTTTATTTACTTCCAATCATCAAAATTGCTTCATTTCTCTCTCTGCTTCACAAATCAAGAACCCTAATTCCCAAATTTCAATTTCATTCTCAAATGGCTCCTAGATCATCCCGTTCAAGAGATGTAAATCTCTTGACTGTTCCATATGCTCCTTCACCAGATGTCAAACCGGCATCTGGTGCTCCTAGTAATGCTTCTGTCATCAAACTAAATCCAAATAATCCGATGGCAAGCTTACAAGGATCTCAAGGGTCCAATACCCTTATTGGTAGAATCCAAAAGTTTTTGAAGGATTCTCCAATAGGACCCTCATTCTCTCTAAACCCACGCAAGTTGTTTCACAACTACTTGTGTGAGTTTTGGTACACTGCCGTTCTTTCTTCCGATTGTTCCTCCATCAGTTTCACATTAAAGGATGGAACAATCCAGTGTACCTTGTCCGTGACGTATTGAGGGATGCCTTACGCCTCAATTACTGGAGAGAGGGTGAATCTCCAGTCGTCTTGCCCTCAAACATAAATTTTCGCCAAGTACTTCTTGAAATGGGACACAAAGAGTGCTTGGAGAATGGAGTGTTGAAGACGAAGGGTGCGATGACCATGAAGGGTCTTACACCTTCATGGAGGTATTTTTTCATCCACCTGGTGGAGAGTGTGGGTGGGAGTTCTGGTGGACTTGACCAGATTAACTCCTCACAAGCAGAGATGGCTTACTGCTTGTGGAACGGATTGAGAGTGGACTTTGCAGATATTCTGTTTAGAAGCCTAGTTCAAAAGCTGAAGGCACCAGGGGTGTGTGTATCCCCTTTTCAAGGTTCCTCTCTCTCTGTTTTAAACATATTCTGGGCAGAGAAGCATATTTAAGTACAGATTCACCGTACACTACTCCAGATATGTTAAGGAATTTAGACTCTCTGGTATCTGAAGCTGGAGAGGTCGAGATTCCAGAACAAATGCAACTGGCATTCGCTTCAACTGATGCACCTATTGAAGGTGAGTCAGAAAGGCAACTGGGCGGGCCTCAAAATAATGAGGGACCCTCCAGTTCGTCTAATGTTGTGGTTGAGGATAGAGCAACCATAACTAAAGCAACCCCAATTACATCTATCCCTGGTGAAAATACTTCGGTATCTGATCCACCAACAGATGCACCCATCCAGGAAACTGGGGAAGGTCATCTGGAGACTGACCCTTCTGGTCAGCCCTCAGTTACATTCATGGATCTGGACATGAATGTTAATGACGAGGAAATCCTTATAGAATCTTCGGATTCTGAAGGTACTGAAACAGATTTGGAGATTTTTGAGGCTTCTGTACAAGCTCAAAACCCTTCATCTCCAGTCTCCCTTCCAGACGCATCAATTTCACTTTCACCCTCCCAAGAAAATGTGCCTGCTGATATATCTTTCCAAACTTATACCGCTCCTTCACCAACTGGGCAATTCTCATTTGCTCGAGAAATGCCACCCCCACCGACGCCGTTGTTCACACCTGAGCATTTCTCAGCATGAACAACACATTGATTTTCCAGTCCTTTCTTCATCTACCACTCCTATTATATCTTCAACTGCTGGCATGACAACTGGGGAGACTTCCTTAAGTTTGCCTCCTCCAGTTGCTCCAGTAGTAACTGCTGCTGGTCCAGTGACACCTTCTCCTTCGTCACTGGATAGTCAAGTTGTCTCAATTCAAGCCGATCTCCAAAACCTTCTAACCAGGGTGGAGGAGATTCAGAAGACACTTGACAAAAACACCAAGTCTTTCTCCAGATACCACAAAGATCACTTGACAAATATTAAGGTGGTTGATCTGGGGATTAATAAGTTTTCATCAAATGAAGACTTGGTGTTCAACAAGTTAAATGAGTTGGTCACTGGCTGCAACAATCTGGCTGGTACTTTGAAAGAAGCCTTTGACCTTACTCAGTCCAAGGTTACAACCTCAATCTCTAATCTGCTTGGCAATACTGTAAGAACAACTGAAGTAGATTTGAGGGAGATTGAAAGGCAGGTGAAGGAGTTGATTGAAAAACCTGGCCTAGATGTAACTGAACTTGGACAGCAGTTGATGACTTCAGTTGGTCAGAAGATAGAGGATACGCTGGGTGCTAGAGAAGCACAATTAATTGAAAGGGTGATATCTGAGATCACCAAGCTGGCCACTCCTCAGGTTGATCTGGCCCCACTCACCAGTGAGATCAACCAGTTGAGAGGCAGCATTGAGAATTTGAACACCCAGGTATCTCTACATGCTCAATCTTTAGAAAAACTGACAACTGAAGTAGAGAATCTGAAGAAGAAGGATGATGAAATAAAGGACAAGGTGGTTTCTGGTCTAGATGAAGATTCTAAGATCTTAAATGAATTGAAAACTGGTCAAGAACAGGTTACTGCAAATGTCTTGACCCAGTCAAAGGAGACCAACCACCTTTGGAGGTCCTTTAGGATGATGTGTGGAATCTTCAAAGAGTGCAAGGACATGCAAACATGGCAGCCTCTTGACCGGTTGCCATCTCACCCCTCTGAATGGGAAGGAATTAGGGTAGGTCTAGATGCTGCCAAGGGGGAAAGAGTCCAAAGAGTCCTTGCACCAGTTGCACCTGGAAGAGAAATGGTTGTAGCTACCAGTACTGAAGCTGGTGAGCAAGGTGATAGGGGGAATGTGTTGGATAAGGGAAAAGGTTTAGCTGGTGATGCATCTGCCCAGCCGGCCACTGATGTAATGTTAGAAACTGGCAATGTTGATATACTTCCTCCAGTTTCAGATAGTGATAGCAGAAGACTGGCCAGACTTGGTAATGATATTAAAGAAAGAAAGAAGATGAAACAAAGAAACCAAGCTGAAGCCAGGGCACATCTTGCATAGATCAAGTTGCTTGATATGAGTGATGCCAATCTTTTGGGTATCACTAAGGAGGAGTATGTCAGGATCAAGAATGATCCCAGGATAGTTAACCAGTTGAAAGAAATGCTGGATGTAGAACTGGACAGACACTATCCTGAGGATGAAGCTGAATTTGATGCCAAGAGTTTGAACATTTCAGTGGAGAAGGCTAAAGAGAATAGGGCCAGTGGGATTCTTAAACGAATTGAAATGTTAAGAAGGTTGTGAAGAAGGTTTTGAATCCACCAAGAAGGATTCCACAACCAAGAAGACCACTGTCAAGAGATGCTGACCTTAGCACATTTGTTGAACTAACTGGCGAGGTATCCAATGAAGACATCAAGTCCGCTGTACTGGCTGCTGGTGCTGGGAGTATAAAAATAACAAATGAATCTGAAGCAAGAAGCTATTACTCCAGATCATGTCAACCAGAAGACATAGTGGTACTATCAATGGTGTAAATGTGACAATCAAGCCAGGCACCAAAGTTTTTCAAGTTGAAGTTAGTTACACCAGAGGGCCACTGGTTAAAACTGACAATCCTGGTGCTATGCAATATGGGTTCAGCGAATGGGTGGAAATGGTGAATGTGTTGGATGCGAAGGCACAAAAGAATAGGTTTGAGAAAGCTTGGGTGAACTTCTTAAGGGGCAAGATTCAACATAAAGAAAACCTGGAGCAAAAGCTGAATATTGACCCTGAAGACTCACAACCTATTTCTTTGGTGACCAAGAGAAGAAGAACTGGCGAAGGGCCATCTAATTAAGTTCTTTCTTTTCAGTTATCTACTTGTATTTTGTTTTACATTCTGTAACTTGTATAAATTTCATTTCCTTGTATAAATGAAGTTACCAGTTTGTAACCACAAGGTAGATAATAGATTAAAATCTAACAAACCTAAAAGAAAAACCTAAGGCATTTATTGATCTATAAAAATGCCTTAGAAAACTTAGATAGATTTAAATCAAACAAGTCTCTCCAGTTCACACTTGTATAGATACAAGAACTAGAAAAAGACTTGTCAATATTTCTAGACAAATAGGGGGAATTTGTTAGGACCAGTTCACCTGGTAAACTGGCCAGTCTCCAGTTGCATCTGGAGACCCAGTGAAACTGTCCAGTGAAACTGGAGACCTAGATGATTTGTCGAGAAATATATTGAAGTCCAGTTGCACCGTACAGTCAACGCAACTGAAGACTTCCACCAGTTGAGAACTGACCAAGTTGAAGAATCATTCCAGTTGAAGTCAAAGACAACAAATGGAAGATAGAGAATGGCAATGGCAGCGAAGCCCAGTTGACATTCTAGTCAGTTACAAACTGGAGACCATCAGTGGAAAGCTCTTACAAAGCTTTACACTGATTACGAGGAATTGACTTTTATGCTTTATGTACCTTTACCCGGATAATAAGCCTTATCTTATTATTTAAGTAATAAAAGGTACATAAAGGTGGTTGAGTAAAGTTGCTTTAACATGCGACTTTACACTGCCTTTTAAGGAATTAAATGCTATTCCTTAAATGATCTCAACCACATTTGTACGGCCAAAGTTAACATCCCAATGTTAACTTTGCCTATAAATACAAGTCATTGCACAACAAGAATATTACTTCTATCGAACAAGTTCTCTCGAACTACTTCTTCGAATACACTTCGATAGAATTCACACTTTGCATAACCTGCAATATTCTTGGTGAACTTGTGCAATATTCTCTCAATCGCTAAAAGGAACATTTCACAACTTTAAGTGTTTCGATTGTCTTGAGAAATTCCAAGTGTAGATCAATTGTATTTCATAGGTTGTTAGGATATTTACATTCTTTATATTATCTTGGTTCCGCAACAACCTTGTAATTTGTTTAACATCAATAAATAAATTACACTTGAAAATTACATATTGTCTCATCAAGTTATCTTACAAGTATTTTGTATTATTGCATTGTTCTTTACTTATTGTCATTTAAATAAGTAATTTATCTAGAACTTGGTATATACACACTGCAACTGGTCGTCTCCAGTTCAGTGCATATATTGCAAAGTAACTCCACCATCGACATAGAGGTGTCTTCAGGTAGTGCCATCTATTGAGTTGGGACTTACAGATAAATTTGAAACAATTTGTCATACATGAAGGAGTCTCTTCTCTGATTTATTGACCCCCCAATCGACTCTTGGAGGATCTTGAATTTGAAGATGAGATTCGCCACTTGTAACCTCTGACATTGTAATATTATGAGAGTTAATGGAAATCGAAAAAGTTATTTGTAATTTTTTAAGCATAAGGAAAAAAGAAAAGTATTTGATTTTCAAAGAGAAAAGTTGTATCCTTATATAGAGGGGTGAAAAGATAGGAAATGAACCGTCAAGTAGTTACCTATCGCATCACAACTCTTGGCTCTCCAAGTTCCACGCGTCTTATCTTTAAGATAGTTTCAAAATTTACTAGTTGACATCGGTCAAGGCTTTCTCTAGAAGATTCAAAATTATTTCAACAAAATAGATTTTATTAAAATAACTTTGGGGACAATTGTTATGGGTGAAATTTCAAGTACCAATATCCTGAAGGTCCAAGATCTTGACGTACCAGGATCTTGACATAGCTGAATATTCTGATTACTTATTAATATTTTGCTAACGTTATGTTTCAAATATTATTACCATTTCCACATGAGATAAGCATGCAGATTCCAGAATATTCGATATGAAGCCAAGGAAAATATCTCCAACGGTAAAGAAAGGATTTCACACATGGGATTAATCTTCAACACGCAAAAAAGACTTAGTCTCCTGAGATATTCGGACTTCAAGTTGATTTCAGCATGAGGAGAAAAGCTTTAACGTTCACTTAACCGGTCAAGATATGCTCTAACGTTTAATCAAGGAAGACCTGGAAGATCCCTATAATCTCGCGTAGTTAGTTAGATCTTAGGTCTATATAATGAATGAGGCTGATCGAGGGGGGGGGGGGGGGGGGGGGGGGGGGGGGGGGGGGGGGGGATGAATGAGGCTGATCGATCTTAGGCATCGCATTCTTACTTATTGCATACTACTCACTTGTATTCAAACACACTATTCTCATTATTCACTTAGATACATCGATCAACCGAATTCCACCATTTGTAAACATTTAACAATCATTAATAAGAGAATAAAGGCAGGGACGATTGCTTCCTCCCGGGGTTTTTATGCCGGCGATCCTTAAAGGATTAAGGGCTTTTCCTCGATAACAAATCTCGGTGTTCTTGCTCTTTACTCTTTACTTTTAAGCATTATTTACTAGATCTTTACTTTGATTAGCACTATCTATCGTTATTTCTTTTATTTCGATATTCATAATTCTGTTTATCATTGCTTTAGACCTTTATTCCTTGTTTAGTCGACATAATTGTTTATCAAATCTTTCCTATTAAACGCATCTTTGAATCTCAACATTTTTACAAGCCCTTAACCTCACGAACGAAAGTTTGGTTACATTGTTAGTCTAAGTCTTCATCGTAGATTATCTTAGGTAAATTTTTGACCAAAACAAGAATCATTTTTCTTCTGTGGCCATTTTACTTTGTTTCCAAGATCTCTAAGCGCCATTATAACTCCAGGTGTTCCAACTGAAAAGCAGTATGTTGAAAGAGCAGGATAATCAACCCCATCATCTTCTTCGACTGAATTAACTTGATTATCAACATGTCTTGTGTAAGGTTTGCTTCTTGGCTTGAATACTGGAGTTTTGGCCTTCCGATTTGGACGATCATATAATAAAGGTTCCAATTTTGAAGAAGTTAATTCATTTTCTTCAAGCCTAATAAACCTTGCAGCTCTGGCTTTTGCTTCATCTAAATTTCTGCATGGCGTCATTATAAGATCTTCCTGGAATTTGGATCCCAGTTTGAGACCTCTCTGCAAAGCTTGAATAGCAGTTAACATATCCAATTTAGGAATATTAAGTGATTCTTTTGTAAACCTAGTCATAAAATCTCTAAGTGATTCGTTAGGTTTTTGAGTGATTTTATAAAGATCATCAGTCAATTTTTAGAAAGTCCTACTACAAGAAAATTGACTATAAAATAAATTATTTAAATAAGCAAAAGAGTTAATAGATAAAGGAGGCAAACTCTGCAACCATTTTAAGGCTCATCCAGAAAGTGTAGATCCAAAGCTTCTACATACGAAAGCTTCTTTTAGGTTGGAGGGAATTGGCACAGTCTCCATCTTCTCTAAGTATAATGCTATATGTTCTTGAGGATCCGTAGTTCCATCATATGGCTTCATATTTGGAACTTGAAACTTCTTTGGGATCTCTACGTTAGCGATCCTGTCACCATATCTGTTGATAAGATAGGATGCAGGGTTGACCTCTGGAATCGGATTACAAAATCCAGGAACGCTAGAAATCATATCTTTGAGCCTTTGAAACTCCCTCTCAATATATTCGTTTGACGCTTGACCCTGCGATGAATTAGTAAAACCAAACGAACCAGTAAAATTATTAGAATCATGTAAACCTGCACCCATGGATGCGGATGCTCTAGCAGCCTGAGTATTTTGTGGAATATTGCTCCCAAAATTCGAAGTCGCGGTTGGGAATGGTGTGCTTGAAGGTGCAGATCCAGGGACTGCAGATGGTCCTGGAGTTGAAAATAGATTCCTTGGAGTAAATGATGGCCCATTCTTCGAAATCCTGGACTCCAAGATCTTAAATTGAGCTTGATTAAATTCCTGATTTGTTTTAATTATATCGTTAATATTCTGCAAAATAGTAAATAGGTTAGGCATGTTTTCAAAATCATTATTTTAAGCAGAATCTCTAGATCCAATATTAAATGGATCTGGCCTTCAGAATTATAAAAGCTCGATCGTTCTGCTCGGCCAGATCCAGTGTTGATTTGAGACGAATTTCCCGCAGGAATGTCTCCAGCAGCATTAAAGTCAGTGGCCTGATCAGCAGGTCCCTTGTCTCTATTTTGATTCGAGATTCAAACCGTATTGTTCCTGTTCCTTCGATACGAATTATTTCCTGCAGAATGACCAATCATAGAAGAAGAAATAGCAGGAGTAGTTTGCGAGGAGTTAATTGGTTGAGTCGACATTTTCGGAATTAGTTTCGGAAAATTAGTTTTCTTTGATAAAAATTGAAAATTTTAACCGATTGAAAGCACCTTTTGCCGCACGGTGGGCGCCAAATTGTTTTGGTCAAAAATTTACCTAAGATAATCTATGTTGAAGACCTAGATTAATTATGTAACCAAACTTTCGTTCGTGAGGTTAAGGGCTTGTAAAATATGTTGAGTTTCAAAGATGCGTGTTAAAGAAAAGATTTGTTAAAGAAACACGTCAACCAAACAAGGTTAAAGGGACAAATATAAACAAAAATAGAATAAGATGTATCGAAATAATGTAAAGAACAGAAAGTAATGCTAATTATAATAAAGATCTAGTAATAAACAAAATAAAAGTAAAGATAAGGGAACAAGAACACCGAGATTTGTTGACGAGGAAAAACCCTTAATCCTTTAAGGATTGCCGGCATAAAAACCCGGGAGAAAACAATCGTCCCTGCCTTTGTTCTCTTATTAATGATTGTTAAAATGATTACAATGGTGGAATTCAGTTGATCGATATTGCTAAGTGTGAGAATAGAGATGAGAGTATAGAGAGCAGTATGTGAATACAAGTGTGTAGAGTTGTTGCGAGTAAGTAAGAGATATCCTAGATCGATCAGCCTCATTCGATAATAATAGACCTAGATGCTAACTAACTATGCGAGATTGTTGGGATCTTCCTGGTCTTCAGTATTGGAACGTTGAAGAGTATTTTGACCAGTCAAGTGAACGTTGATGCATTTCTCCTCATGCTGAAATGAACTTGAAGTCCGATTATGTTAGGAGACTAAGTCTTCTTTGCGTGTTGATGATTAATCCCATGTGTGAATTCCTTTGTATACCGTTAGAGATATTCTCCATAGCCTTGTATCGAATATTCTCGAATCTGCACACTTAACTCATGTGGAAATGATAATAACATGTAATTCATAACGTTAGCAAGATATTAGTAAGATATCAAAATATCCATAAATGTCAATATCCTGACACGTTAAGATCTTAGACATTCAAGATATTGGTACTTGAAATTTCACCCATAACATACATACACTTAGGAGGATTCTACTTTCAACGAGTCCTAGATGCTTATATATAGGGTCAGCCGCAACCTTCCCACCACATCTAAAACCCTTTGAAGGCATAACCGACTTCCATGTATGCACGACTATCCTAATAATAACAATATAATCAAAATCGAATGCATAATCAAACAAGCAAATAGTTAATCGTCAATCAATCAATGCCACCAACAAGACATGTCATATGTGTGCGAAATCAAATAACACCATAAATCAAGAAAGTCAGACGTATGCACAGTCAAATAACGTCATCAATCAAGAATATCAAGCATATGCACAATCAAACTACGTCATCACTCAAGGCAAACATATATATATAGAACAATCAAGCAAGTCAACACCTAAAACTTGTACACTTTTCAGCCCGAATCTCTATTGAGTAGGGAGCTACGAAACTCACCTTGATCGGTAAATGAAGTTAAGATCGAGTTAAGATGAAGTTAAAATCGTTCAATGATTTCCACGCGTCCACGACCTATAATTATATACAAATATACACATGCATCGATACTTGTCATTAACTTATGTTAAAGCCCTAATTCGTGTTTTTAATGGTGACTCAAGTTGTTTGAAAGGTTCTCGGGACTCAACAAAGTCATTAAGGGAGTCTAGAAGTTGTTTGTAATAATTTAAAATCTTCCAAAAGTCATCTCGTGTTCAAGGCCATTCTTGTACATATCTTTATAATTTAAAATCTTCCAAAAGTCGTCTCGTGTTCAAGGCCATTCTTGTACATATCTTTATAATTTAAGTTACAACCCTACTTAGGGTTTCATAAGTGCACCTCGACTTTGATTAATTCCCGAGGCTAGTATACAACTACGTAGGAGTCCAGAGATGGTTTAACTCGAAGCTAGACTTGATCCAAGGATGTTAGAAGTGCAACTAGAAAAGAAAGAATGAAGGGCGGCGTAAATTACGGCCAACAGTGGCGTAAGGTTACGGTGGTCCAACACAGCCGGCGTAATCGACGGTGAACTGAGGCGTACGAGACGGTGGCTGGGCATGGCCCAGCGTAAAGGACGGTGACAGGCGGCGTAATGTACAGTGGGCGATTTCCAATTGACGTATCAGACGGTAATGGCCACCGTAACTTACGGTGGCCTAGCATTCACGTTTTTACCATTTTGTAAAACAAATCCGGCGTAGTCAGGCAAGTTTTAGCGTATGGAAAATCTAGGGCACCGTCTCTGTTGGAGTCAAGTCACTCACATATCACAAAATAGATTTGAAGATGACAAACAACTCAAGAAATACTTAAGTCCTTGGTTCTGGAGCTGAGTCAGCTTGGATGGTTCCAAGCCGAGTCAGCCTGAACATCTTCAAATTGAAGATGGTATCTTTCAAGTTGCATCAAATGAAGAACTAGCACTTGGTCTTAATCGAAGATGAAGAACAAGGATAGAAGACCAAGCTGATGGGTTGAAGTCAGCTTGGATCTTACAGTCAGCTTGGAAGGTACATTATCAGCCTGGAGTCTTGCAAGTGCTCCAAGGTTGTTATAACTTTGTATACATCATCAATCAACTGGATAAACACCAGAAAGGACATTCTAGAAGTGCCAGTTGTTGATTGTAAATATTCTATGAGGCGTCCATTGTATTGTTGTTGTACGATTTATCTTGGTGAACACGTAGGGAACAAAAAGGACAATGTCACTGTCACCTAGTACTGATCATGCAGAGACTATTAGATCAAGACACGTGGAAAGAAATGGACGGCATCCAAGGCAGTGTTGATGCCTATATAAACCAGCCTTTGTGTCTCAAGAATGTGTGCATCCATAACATTAACTCTCACAATGATTAAAGCATTCAGCTTGGATCTGTGTTGTACTCAGCTTGAGCTAGTAGAATTAATAAACAAAGTTGTAACCTGCTATTCAGCCAAGTAGTTAGATTTGTAGGCGAATCTATTCCACAACTACTTGTAATTCTTTTTATTATTCAATAAAAGAATTGGTTAAAACTCAGCTTGCACTTTGTTCTTGGACTGCACTTTTACTTTACTGTCTTTATATTCTGTTCTGTTGTTTACAGTTTCATTAATATATCTATCTAAATCTGAATATGGACAAATACTTTAAGATAACTTATATTCCGCATTTAAAAGTATTCTCAAGCTGATTAAGTTTAAAAGTTGTATTCACCCCCCCTCTCTACAACTCTTTGAGACATTTAAACCATCCTGTTATCTCCTTTGGGACCTATCAGTCTCTAACGCCAAGAGGGGCGTAAGAGACGCCAGGTTTTGCACCAAAAGTTCCTGCACATCCTCTTTGAGCTACAAACGACCCAAAACACTTACAAACCCTTATTTTGAACACCAAGTCGACTAGGAAAAGTTTCCCAGCTCATTTTGAAGTATAATTAGACGTACTTGGACTTAAACAAACGTAACCCACCTTGCAATTCCATTCCAAAACATAATTTCAATGCTCTAATTTGGTTTGACCCAATTTAATTAACCAAGAACCCTAATTAACCCTAATTTTGCTTTTAGATCGTCTTATAAAAGTCCAAGACCTGTTTTTATGTATAAATAGTATAAATAAACACAAATGGACAAAACCCATTAATTAATTTCGACCCATAACATCATTTTCTTGCTTAGACCCGATTTGACCCATTTCGAGAATTAGGAACCCTAAATCGGCTTTTGACCTGATTTGAGACCCACAAACATTTGACACAACATAGGTACATGTTTATAAACCTAAAATGGAGATTAGGAGACAAGTTTTACTTACCAAAAGTCCCACTAATAGCCAAATCCGAATTTAAGCTCCAAAAGAAGATTTCTTGCACTTTAAGTTCCAAAATTTGAGATATGATGCTAATATGATGAAGATGATGATGTTTCTAGTATTAATTTTTGTCTAAATCACATTTATTGAAGAAGTAAATTAGAAAGAGAGTGAGTGTAAGAATGTTTAAGGTTTCCTTGCAATAATTGAGAGAGAAAGAGATAAGAGTGAGTGTGTGGGTGGATGGGGATTGGGTGGAAGAGTTGGAGGGTTAAGGTTGGGTGTGGGTCATGGGTCATGGGTTGTAGGTTGACCCATGGATCACCCATCTCAATTACTAGTAAAAATAAGCACCAACATGTATCGTATCATCAATTAAGTCGGTCAATTGACTCGTCAAGCTTCACACTAGTCATTAAATCATTAAATGTACTTAATTATATCATTTATTAAAGTCGTTAGTCATTTTACATAATTAGTCAAACGAGTCAAAATCACGGATGTTACATCATTCCCCAGTTAAAAGAATTTCGTCCTCGAAATTACCACGATTCTCGCTCTCATCAAGGTTCAAATCTCGATAATGTTATTCACTCTCATCACTCGTAGCACGTGGCTCCGTTTAGTATCATAGAACAACCCAGGTTTCCATTTACATGACGTTCACACCCTGATCTTTCCGTCTTACACACGCCATGGTTGATTCCCCAGTTAAAAAGGAATCTCCCCGGACCGAGATCTTACTTTGACGCCTTGGGGGATTCCCCAGTTAAAAGAATTTCCCTTTACTTCCGAAATTTACTTTCTTAATCTGATTCGTATGACTCAAATGTTTACGTTTCCTCTTGCCTGTATTCATTAGTTTTTTTTTATGTTTTGTTCGTTCTTAGTGGTCATCACATTGTTTTGTTCAAACGGGGATTTTTAACGGTCCTTATCTTGTCACTCTTAACTTAACATTTGCACACTCTATAAGTTAAAACCGATTCTCATATAAAATCGAGAATCCTCAAGCTTTTGGAATAGAATGTAATTAATAAAAAAAATCTTTTCATAAGTTACAATTTGTTACACAATTTGATTTTGAAAATCACTAAAGACATTTACCAAGAATTCATTGGTCTTTTTCATTTAAAATTCCTCACTTATGTCTCGAAAACATCTTACTATTATATTAGCAAAATTCATACGAATATAGGATCCGTATTATGTAACAAGTTTTTAGTTTATAACTCGTTAGATTATTAAAACCGGGTGACGTCGTACGCATCCTTCATACCAAGTGTTAGAATCTTCCGCCATGATTCATCGATCTCCGGGTTATAATTCCATTTTCTTAAACGAGTTTATTCTCAACTTCCAGTAATTTATTATTTATCATATATATATATATATTATATATATATATATATACATATCGCGGTTAACATTAAGTGCAATTAGTGGTAAACAGGTAACACTTATTATGACGATTTGACTTATAGTCAGCGCACTCATGACGTGTTTCACCCATTGGTCGGCGGCTCATTCACTGAAATTACGTGTTTGCTCCCACTTCTGGCCATCTATCTGACAATGGGAGGGCTCATGTCCACGAAATCCAATCCTGACGGCACCTCATTCGTGTGATAGATAACGATCTAGCGATCCGTTTAAGGTCAAGAAGATTTGAGAATCGTACACTATAAGCACTCGAGCTTTTCACATCTTACGCATGACTCGCACTATGGCACTCAATTCAGGTTGGCTCGTAGCACAACCTAATCACACACGTATTCATTAAATGAACTATATAATAGCTAGAGTACGTACAGTGAGCAAGAGCAAATAATACCGATAACAATGAGTATCAAACAAGTTCTGGGGCGTCAAACATGTCCATCCATGTCTCACAAATGTTCTCATGTTATCCTAATGTTTTCAAGACGTCAAGTACTTAGAGCACCCATTTATATGTCATCATGCCTATCATGTCTATCAATGTCCCTCAACATACCACAAATGTCCATTAATGACTCACAATGTCCACCACACATGTATTCACAAAATGAGCTACTCAAGGTAGTTAGAATAAGCATAATAAACAAGAACAAGTAGTGATGAATACAATAAGATCATGCAATTTCTATAATGTCAAACAAGTCCATCAATGCCCCTCAATTGTTCTCATGTCATCCAAATGTCATCAAGTACGTATAGTACCCGTTTATTTGTCATCATGTCCATCAACTCAACCATCCATCATGTACATACACTTAGAATTTCCATGTTACTGACTAAGTTATAAGGTAAACAAGGGGGGATGACTTAGCCAAGTAGTTAAATCGTCATACCAATTAACATACATACAGTTGCTCATGAGACCATTTTTATCTATGCATGCATCTTTAATTTCTAACTATAGATTCAATAAGCAAGTTAGGCAACAAGATCCTGACATATTCAAGTAATTAGGCTAGAATGACAACCTATCCATTCAACTCCTCAAGATTCCAATTTCCTTTACGTATGCATTACCAAGTCCTAATGATTTATTTCTCCAAATTAGTCGGGCAACGAATTTCAAGCATATTAAACAATTAGAATATCATGGCAACCATACTCGTTCTACCGCATCTCCTAACAATTTATCCACATAACCAAGTTAGAAGGTAAAATTATGCATGTCTATCAACTAATATCGCATACCGAGTCGTACATACGATCTCTCCTACGTTGGGTATAACTATGCATGAATTTTCAATCATTATCGATTCGTTCTTATAACTAAGTTAAGAAATAAAGTTTTGGGCATACTCAAATTATTAAACATGTCTACCGTTCTTATTCATATAATTGTCCATTGAGTAAATATTTATACATGCATCACCGTATTCGCTTATCTCATGTATACAGTTTAGCTTAACAACAAAATTTATACGTGCTAAATGTTAGGACCAGTTTTGCTGAAACTGGCCAGTCTCCAGTTGCACCTGGAGACTAAGAAGATTTGTCCATAAATATATTGAAGTCCAGTTGCAACGTACAGTTAACGCAACTGAAGACTTCCTCCAGTTGAGATCTGACCAGATGAAGAATCCTTCCAGTTGAAGTCGAAGACAACAAGTGGAAGAAAGAGAATGACAATGGCAGCGAGGCCCAGTTGACATTCTACTCAGATACAAACTGGAGACCATCAGTGGAAAGCTCTTACAAAGCTTTACCCTGATTACGAGAAAAAGACTTTTATGCTTTATGTGCTATTACACGGATAAAAGGATTTATCCATGTATAAAGTACAAAAAGGTACATAAAGCTGGTTGAGTAAAGTTGCTTTATACTGTAACTTTACACAACATTTTAAGGAATTAAATGATATTCCTTAAATGTTCTCAACCATATTTGTACTGCCAAAGTTGACATCCCAATGTCAACTTTGCCTATAAATACAAGTCATTGCACAACAAGAATAACACAGATATATACTTTGCAAACCTGCAATATTCTTGGTGAACTTGTGCAATATTCTCTCAATCGTAAAAAGGAACATTTCACAACTTTAAGTGTTTCGATTGTTTAGAGAATTTCCAAGTGTAGATCAATTGTAGTTCATAGGTTGTTAGGATATTTACATACTTTGTATTATCTTGGTTCCGCAACAACCTTGTAATTTATTTAAAGCTAATAAATAAATTACACTTGAAAATTACATATTGTATCACCAATTTACTTTACAAGTATTTTATATTATTGCATTGTTCTTTATTTATTGTCACTTAAATAAGTAATCTATCTAGAACTTGGTATATACTCACTGCAACTGGTCATCTCCAGTTCAGCGCTTATATGGAAAAGTAACTCCACCATCGACATTGAGGTGTTTTCAGGTAGTACCATTTATTTAGTTGGGACATACAAGTGGTATCAGAGCAGAAGGCTAAAATACTTGCCTAGATCTGCTTAGATGACTACTACTGAAGGTGAAGATGGTTCTGGTCAAGGTGAAAACCCTCTGAATACTAATACACCACCTGTTCAAAATGTTAATACAAACCATCCTCCTCCTACTACCCCAAACCATGTCCATGTACATTATTCTAACACTCCTGTTCCAAAATTTGATGGAAACAGTGAGACCTTCGGTACATGGAAGGCCATAATGCTCTTGCATTTTGGTGGGATTGAGAGATATATGCTAAAAATCCTTAAGGATGGACCGTATATACCCATGTCTATTGAGGTAAGTCCTCTTCTAGATCCAACTGGAAGAAGAGGTTCCAGAGAAAAGCTTGAAGACCACTGGTCTGATGAGGATCGTAGACTTGTAGATCTGGACACCAGACTCAAGAACATGATCCTTGGAGCTGTCCCTGAAGATCTAATTTCAACACTTGTGTTGTTCCCAGTGCCAAGTCAATGTGGGATGAATTAGTTATTCAGTTTGAAGGAGGTGATGACACCATTGTCACCAGAAAGGTTGCCCTGAACAAGAAGTATGAATCCTTCTTTGCTTTACCCAATGAAAGTCTAACTGTTACTTACACCAGGTTTTCTAGCCTCATTAATCAGTTGAGAGGCTTGGGTATAGAGAAGGATAAGGATATTCTTCTTGAGAAGTTTTGTGATATTCTTCCTTCCAAATGGGAAAATATGGTTCTTGTCTTAAGACAAGGTAAAACCCTGCACAGTCACACTCTTTGCATCGCTCTATGGAGCCTTCAGATTCACTGAAGATAATAATGCAGCAAGACTGGTGGCTGAGCAGGATGCCATGAACCATGCCCAGAGTCCCAAGGTTGCTGGTGTAACTGAGCGACCTTGTGCTGCTTTAATGTCTGCAGAGAGTGTCCAGTCACACTCAATGAAGGAGATGTTAAACAGTTTTCTGAACTCTGGCCTGACCACTGAAATCAGTGATGGTTGTGATGAAACTGACGATCATGATCTGGTAGCCATGATTGCTAAAACCTTTAATAGGTTTAAGCATAAATCTAAAAGATTTAATGGCCCAAACAATGCTTCCAGCTCCAGCTCTCTGGATAAAACCAATCTTACCTGCTATAAATGCAGTAAGAAAGGTCATTTTATGAAGGAATGCAGATCTAGTCAGATGAACAACCAAACTGGTCCTCTGTCCCAAATTTCAATCGGCCGGATGATAGCTATAAAGCTAAATATAAGAAGCTTAAGGCCCAGATTGCCCTCCTGTCCATGGAAAAAGAAAAGGATCAGTGCTTGATGGCACAAACTGAGGGAAAATGGGAGTACTCTGATGACTCATCAGTTGATGATGAAGAGGAAAGGGACATGTGTTTCATGGCCTTGGAAGATCAACAGCAGCATGTGGCAAAGGAAGATGTCATCACTGGAAGATGGGTGGACATTATTTTGAAAAAGGTATGTGATTATGACAACCAGGTTGACCCAAAACTAAAACTGGACCTTGCTGAATCATTAAGTGGTGATTTGGCTTTTGTGGAAACTTTTAGAGCAGATAGTGAAAGATATCTGGATACTATCTTAATTGAACTGAACAATGTTAAACCACAACTAAATGATTTAAAAGTGTCCAGTTGGCTCTCAAGGAGTCAGTTTTGAAAATTGAGGCTTTAGAATTTGAAAATCAAAAATTAGTTTCTGATCTTGAAAAAGAACAATTGATTATCAAATCATGGGTAAAAGCATCTGGAAAGAATTATGATGCATTTTCTAGAACAATTGATGCCCAGAAAAATGCATGGAAATCTGGAGATCTTGAAATGGTAGCTCTCATACCAGATCTTCATGCATTGCCTCCAGCTCTTAGGGTTGAAACTCCATATGATCAACCTAAGAGTGTCAAAACTAAACCCATTGAGACCACCCCCATTGAGGTTAAACCTGGAGCCAATCAGGCTAGTGCTCCAGTTAAAAAGGCCACTGGTAACAAGCCTTTACCTCAGAAGTCTAAGGAGCCCAAGACCCAAAAGACTAAATCTCCAGCTGAACCAAGGTCCAAGGTTCAGCAGCCTGATGAAAACAATATTTTGTTTAAACTGGAAAGTCAACTCCAACTTTTGTCTAACAGGTTCAGAGTTGTACTGCCCGGATTAAAAATCTGGAAGGAGGTTCATCACCTCCAGTTGTAAAAAAAAAATATTAAACCCCCTTCAAAACCTAAACAAAAGAATGTTCCATCTGGAACTAAATCTGATAAGAAAAAGGGGAGCAGGTATCAAACACCAATCGTTTTTACTCCTGCACCTGGATCTGGTGAAAAAGATCCAGATGTAGTCTTCTGTATACCACCACAACAATCAACTGAGACTTTTGTAGAGAAGTCTAGTGAACCCATCAAGAAAAGATGGGTTCACAAAAATAACTGATAATTTTTGTGGGTGTGCAGGGTGATCGAAAGAAGAACACCTTGTATCTGGACAGCGCAGCTGGCCGGACTATGGCCAGATGTAAGCCCCTGCTTAAAGAGTTCACAATCCAAGATGGACCGGCAGTGACGTTTGGTAATGATCAAAGTGGAAAGACTGAAGGATATGGTGTGCTCAATAACGGACACGTCTAATTCAAAAGAGTTGCATTTGTGAATGGTTTGAAATACAACCTGATCAGTGTCAGCCAACTTTGTGATGATGGCTACAGAGTTTTGTTCGATATTGCTCAAGGCACCATATTTAACAAGGATTGGAAAGTGGTGATGGTTGCACCAAGAAAAGGAAATGTGTACATCATGGATATGGAACCAGCTCCAAAAGAGCAGTGCTTCTATACCAAGGCTGATGAGGACACCAATTGGCTATGGCATAAAAGATTATCCCATCTTAATTTCAAAAATATCAATAAGTTGTCTCGCAAACAACTAGTAGATGGGATACCTCAAATTTCTTTCAATAAAGAAAAGACATGTCCAGGGTATGAGATGGGCAAGCAGAAAAGGGCCAGTTTCAAGACCAGGCAAAACTTTAGCATCACTGAACCTCTTCACATGCTACATATGGATCTCTTTGTTCCAGTGAATGTTCAAACAAGAGCTGGAAAGAATTACACTCTAGTTGTGGTCGATGAATTCACCAGATATTGTTGGGTGGTATTCCTCAGATCCAAAAGTGATGCACCTGCTGAAATCATCTCTCTCATCCAAAGAATTGAACTCAAGTATACTCGAAAAGTCTGTCAGTTGCGAAGTGATAATGGTACTGAATTTCAAAATAAGGTACTTGAAACATTTTGCAATGACACTAGCATTTCTCAAAACTTCTCATCAGCACACTCTCCAGAGCAGAATGGAGTTGTAGAAAGAAAGAATCGTACACTGATAGAAGCAGCCAGAAGTATGCTATCTGAATCAGGTCTTCCCACCAGTTTCTGGTGCTGAAGCAGTTGCAACTGCTTGTCACACCCAAAACCGGTCAGTCTACATCAAGAGACATAAGAAGACTGCCTATGAAGTACCCAGGAATCATAAACCAAATATTGGATATTTTCATGTATTTGGTTGCCCAGTTTATATTTTAAACGATTCCAGTCAGCTTGGAAAGTTTGATGCAAAAGCTGATGAAGGTGTATTTTTAGGTTATTCAGATATTCGAAAGGCCTTTAGATTTTATAATTATAGACTCCAAAAGGTTCATGAGACAATTCATGTCACATTCGACGAATCAACTGATGCAATCAACAAGAGACCAAGCCTTGATATTTCTCCAGTCGTTCCAATAAATTTTGGTGAAACTGACCAAGTTCATCAGTCAGTTGTCTCACCAAAAGATGTTTCTAGTTACACTCAACTAGAACCAGTTAAGAAGAAGAGCACCACCAGTGACACTTCATTCTATCCCTCCATCAATTTCAACTTACCACAGGAATTGGTGATTGGATCTGATGTACGTGCCACTCCAATATCAGCACCAGTTCAAACTCCAACTTCTCCAGTTCTTCAAGAAATGCCTTTTAATGAAGAATTTCATGATGCAAATCGTGAACTCATGGACTCTGATGAGGATGTGGAAGTAGTTTGGACTGATCCTCCTCCAGAAGCTGCTGCAACTGAAGAAGATCGCCAGGTGACTTGCACTGATATTGTTTTGCACCAACCTAGTCAATACACTAGATGGACTCGAGCACATCCAATTGAACAGATTGTGGGAGATCCAAGTAGTGGGGTTCAGACTAAAAGAGCCACCAGTGAGCAATGCTTAAATGTCATCTTCTTATCATTAATTGAACCGATGAAGATTGGCGAGGCTATGGCAGACCCAAGCTGGGTGGAAGCTATGCAAGAAGAGCTCATCCAGTTTGAAAGGAATAATGTGTGGGAACTTGTTCCTTGTCCACCACGGTTAAAGAAAGAACCAATTGGTATAAGATGGGTCTACCGAAACAAGATGGATGAAGATGGCAATGTTGTAAGAAACAAGGCCATATTAGTTGCCCAGGGTTATTGTCAAGCAGAAGGCGTTGACTTTGATGAAACTTTTGCTCCAGTTGCAAGACTTGAAGCCATCAGAATATTTCTGGCTTATGCAGCCATCTGCAGTTTAAAGTCTTCCAGATGGATGTCAAAAGTGCGTTCCTTAATGGAACATTGGAAGAAGAATTATATGTTAAGCAGACTCCAGGCTTCATCAATGAGAAGCATCCTCACTGGGTCTATAGACTGAACAAAGCTTTGTATGGTCTTAGACAAGCCCCAAGAGCCTGGTATGATACTTTAACTAAACATCTTCTTAAAAATGGCTTTCAAAGAGGTGCAATAGATAATACCTTATTTATCTTGAAAGAAAAAGGTAAAATCTTATTGGTACAAATTTATGTTGATGACATTATATTTGGTTTAACTGATGATGCAATGTGTAAAAGGTTTTCTAAAATCATGTCATCTGAGTATGAAATGAGTTTAATGGGAGAATTAACATTTTTCTTAGGTCTTCAGATTAAGCAAACTGAAAATGGAATATATATAAACCAAGAAAAATATGTCAGAGATTTGTTAAGAAAATACAAATATGATTCTATCCCATCGAAAAACACACCTATTGCAGCACTTTAAATTTGGACTCTGACCCAACTGGCAAACCAGTGAACACCACTGAATATCGTGGTATGGTTGGTTCACTGATGTATTTAACTGCCAGTCGACCAGATATAATGTTTGCAACATGTCTATGTGCCAGGTTTCAGGCTAACCCTAAAGAATCACATTTACACGCTGTTAAGCGTATCTTCAGATACCTGAAAGAGTGTCCTAGCCTTGGTCTTTGGTACCCCAAAGGCTCAGGGTTAGATCTAATGGGTTATTCAGATTCAGATCATACAGGTTGTAAGATAGATAGAAAATCAACAACTGGTGGTTGTCATTTCCTTGGAGGAAAACTGGTAAGTTGGACCAGCAAGTAGCAGACATCAGTCTCTATGTCCACTGCTGAGGCAGAGTACATTTCTGCGGCCAGTTTTTGTGCCCAGATTCTCTGGATCAAAAACCAGTTACTAGATTATGGTCAAAAGTATACAAGGACCCCAATCTTTTGTGACAACACCAGTGCAATTGCTATATCTCACAACCCAGTGATGCACTCTAAGACGAAGCATATTGACATCAAGTATCATTTCATTTGTGATCAAGTTTTGAAAGGAGACATTGAAATTCATTTCATCCCCACTGACAAACAGCTCGCTGATGTTTTTACAAAACCTCTTGATGAGAAAACCTTTAAAAAACTCATCAGCGAACTGGGAATGTTAAATCCGTAAAACTGGAGATTTTTGTTATGAACGTGTCAGTGACACTGATGAAGTTCTCCAGTTGAGGAGGTCTAGATAATCTTTGCTCGCCAGGCTATCGAATGCCTTTGTGATACTATCCTGGCACTAATCGATTTCTGGATCATCATTTTAGGGGGAAAGACTCAAAATAATTTTCTGACTAAAATTCTTTTTTGTTTGAAAATGGCAATTGGAGAACTCTCCAGTTGGAAACTGGCACTGGACTAATCCTCCAGTGTCCAGGTTCAGTCTTGTTTTAATTTTTCATAACGTTAGAAAATACTTGGTCAATATTTATGACACGTGATGGTACTCAAGTGTTTTAACCCACTTGATATCGTCATTTGACGTGTTTAAAGTCATTTTGGTAAATGACAACTGTTTTTATTGGGAAAATGAAAATTAGTGGGCGCGTGGGTAAGTTAAGCCGTCGTAGCATTTAATGCTGACACGGTGAATTATATTTTTAGTTCAAAATTCAAACTTCTTTTGTAAAAATATCTACAAAATTGATTTTTGTTAAATAAAATATAATTTTTGTTATTTCATTGGGATCTTGAATTCCTTATAAATACCCTTATTTACTCTGATCACATTTACTTCCCTTTACATTCTTTCATTTACTTCCAATCATCATCAAACTCTTCATTTCTTTTCTCTTTCTGCTTCATAAATCAAGAACCCTAATTCCAAAGTTTCAATTTCACTTTCAATGGCACCTAAATCATCCCGTTCTAGAGATGTAAATCTCCTCACTGTCCCATATGTTCCCTCACCAGATGTCAAATAGGCATCTGGTGCTCCTGGTAATACTACGCTCATCAAACTAAATCCAAATAATCCGATGGCTAGTTTACAAGGAACCCAAGGGTCCGATACCCTTATTGGGAGAATCCAAAATTTTTGAGGGATTCTCCAATCGGACCCTCCTTCTCCTTAAACCCACGCAAGATGTTTCACGACTACTTGTGTGGGTTCTGGTACACCGCTTCTCTTTCTTCCGACTGTTTTTCCATCTCATTCACATTAAAAGGTGGAACAGTCCGGTGTACCTTATCAGCAGATGTATTGAGGGATGTTGTACACCTCAATTACTGGAGACAAGGAGAGTCTCGTGCTGTCATCTCCCCAAACATAAATTTTCGCCAGGTCCTCCTTGATATGGGACACAAGGAGTGCCTAGAAAAAGGGGTTTTGAAAACAAAAGGTGCGATGACCATGAAGGGCCTTACACCTTCATAGAGGTACTTTTTCATCCACCTTATGGAAAGTATGGGTGGGAGTTCTGGTGGACTTGACCAGATTAACTCCGCACAGGCAGAAATGGCATATTGCTTGTGGAATGGATTGAGAGTGGATTTTGCTGATATCCTATACAGAAGCCTGGTTCAAAAACTGAAGGGCACCAGGGGACTATGTATCCCCTTCTCCAGGTATCTCTCTCTCTGTTTTCTACAAATTCTGGGCAGTGAAGCTTATTTTAGCACAAATTCACTATACACTGTCCCAGATTTGTTGAGGAATCTTGACTCTCTAGTATCTGAAGCTGGAGAGGTCGAGATTCCGGAAAGAATGCGGCTGCATTCGCAAAAACCGATGCACCAGTCCAAGGTGAGTCGGAAAGACAACTGGGCGGGCCTCAAAACAATGAGGGACCCACCAGTTCGTCTGCTGGAATTGTGACCATTGCCGAAACCCGGGCAACAGTCTAACCCCTCCAGCTCCAGCGTGTCTGTCCCTGAAACCATTTACCCTGGAGACCTCCCAAATAGGTCTTTCAGGTGTTCCAAAGGCAACAAGAACACGTCGCCCTAGGACTAAGTCAGCACTTGCCACTAACAGTAGAAACCCAACCAGCCCTCCAGTTTCCTCCCAACAGGAACCTGGAGAAAGTCAAATGGGACAACCGCAAGCAGCCACCCTCGCATTTTCTGTAGGAGAGGGTGGTGAAGATGAAATTGGGCTACCCCAACCCAGATTAGAGTTTGAGTCAGCACAAAGTGTCCACGGCCTATCTTCTGACACTTCTATTACACGAACTGACGAAGTCTTTGGCCAGTCACTGCTGGAGACTGAGGTTCCCAACTCTACGGCTGATGATGTTATGATTGTGGATAGAGCAATTAAAACTGAGGCAACCCCAGTGACCTCTATCCCTGGTGAAGTTACCTCGGTAACTGATCCTCCAATAGATGCAACCTTCTAGGAAACTGGAGAAGGTCATCTGGAGACTGACCCATCTGGTCAGCCCTTAGTTACATTCATGGATCTGGACATGAATGTTAATGACGAGGAAATCCTTATTGAATCTTCGGATTCTGAAGGTACTGCATCAGACTTGGAGATTTTTGATTCTTCTGTACAAGATCAAAACCCTTCATCTCAAGTCTCGCCTCCAGATGCTTCAATTTCAATTTTACCATCCCAAGAAAATGAGCCTACTGATATTCCATTTCCCACATATAACTATATGTCTGGAAACAGACGTATGGCACCATCACCATCTGGGCAGTTCTCACTCCTTCGAGAAATGCCACCACCACCGCCGCCGTTGTTCACACTTGAGCATTCTCAGCATGAACAACACATTGTTACTTCTGTTCCTTCTTCTTCTACCACTCCTATTATTACTCCCTCGACTGCTGCGACGTCAACTGGGAGGCTTCTCTCAATTTGCCTCCTCCAGTTACTCCAGTGGTAACTGCTGCTGGTCCAGTGACACCTTCTCCTCCGTCACTGGACAGTCAATTTGTGTCTTTCCAAGCCGATATCCAAAACCTTCTTACCAGGGTGGAGGATATTCAAAAGACACTTGACAAAAACACCAAGTCCTTCTCCAGATACCACAAGGATCATCTGACCAATATTAAAGTGGTTGATCTGGGGATTAACAAGTTTTCAACAAATGAAGACTTGGTGTTGAAGAAGCTGAATGAGTTGGTCACTGGCTGCAACAATCTGGCCTCTTCATTAAAAGAAGCCTTTGACCTTACTCAGTCCAAAGTCACAACCTCAATCTCCAATCTGCTGGGTAACACTGTTAGAAGATCTGAAGTTGATTTAAGGGAGATTGAAAAACAGGTTAAAGAGTTAGTTGAAAAGCCTGGGTTAAATGTGACTGAGCTTGGGCAGCAGTTGATGGTTTCACTTGGTCAAAAAATTGAAGATACGCTGGGTGCAAGAGAAACTCAATTAATTGAAAAGGTGATAGCTGAGATCACCAAGCTGGCCACTCCTCAGGTTGATCTGGCCCCACTCACTAATAAGATCAACCAGTTGAGAGGCAGCATCGATACTTTGAGCACCCAGGTATCAAATCATACTCAGTCTCTGGATAAACTGACAACTGAAGTGGATAATTTGAAGAAAAAAGATGAAGAGGTTAAGGAACAGGTGGTTTCGGGTCTTAGTGAAGATTCTAAAATTTTGGATGAACTGAAAACTGGTCAGCAACAGGTTACATCAAATGTTCTGACCCAGTCAAAGGAGACCAACCATCTATGGAGGTCTTTCAGGATGATGTGCACAGTTTTCAAAGAATGCATGGACATGCAAACATGGCAGCCTCTTGACCGGTTGCCATCTCACCCTTCTGAATGGGAAGTTATAAGGGCAGGTCTAGATGCTGCCAAGGGGGAAAGAAGTGTAGTCCTTGCACCAGTTGCACCTAGAAGAACTCCATCTGGAAGTCAATCTGGTAATGAAATGGTAGTGGCTGTCAGTACTGAAGCTGGTGAGCAAAGGGTAGAGGAGACCGATGTGATTGAAAGGGGGAATGTTGATAAGGGTAAGGGTTTAGCATCTGATGAAGCCCAGCCGGCCACTGATGTACCATTGTTAGAAACTGGCAATCTTGATTTGCTTCCTCCAGTTTCAGAAAGTGACAGCAAAAGATTGGCAAGACTTGGAGATCAAATTAAAGAAAGAAAGAAAAAGAAACAGATAAACCAAGCTCAAGCCAAAGAACATCTTGCCAAGATTAAAATGCTTGATATTAGTGATGCTCTCCTTTTGGGAATCACTAAGGAGGAATATGCAAAAGTGAAAGATTATGCATGGATAGTAGGCATGTTGCAAGAAATGCTCGATATCGAACTGGACATACACTATCCTGATGATGAAGCTGAGCATGATGCTAGAAATCTAAACATATCAGTGGAGAAGGCAAAAGAGAATCGGGCCAGTGGGATTATTAACAGAATTGAAAATGTGAAGAAGGTTGTAAAAAGGGTCTTGAATCCACCAAGAAGGAACCCTCAACCAATAAAACCACTGCATAGAGATGCTGATCTTAGAACCTTCCTTGAACCAACTCGCGATGTATCAAATGATGACATCAAGGTTGCTGTGCTGGCTGCTGGAGCTGGGAGTATTAAAATCTCAAATGAATCTGAAGCTAGAGAGTATTATTCCCAGATCATGGCAACCAGAAGACAGTGGGGCAATCAATGGTGTTTTTGTAACAATTAAGCCAGGCACCAAGTACTTTCATGTTGAAGTCAGTTATGCTAGAGGGCCACTAGTTAGAACTGACAATCCTGGTGCAATGCAATATGGGTTCTGGGAATGGGTAGAAATGGTAAACTTTTTGGAAGCTAAGGCACAAAAGAATAGGTTTGAGAAAGCATGGGTTAACTTCTTGAAGGGCAAGATTCCGTACAAAGAGAATCTGGAACTGAAGTTGAACATTGACCCTGAAGACTCTCGTCCTATTTCTTCAGTGACAAAGAGAATGAGAACTGGCGAAGGGCCATCTGATTAAGTTCTCTCTTCAGTTTATCTGCTTGTAATTTTGTTTACATTCTGTAACTTATGTAAATTTCATTTCCTTGTATAAATGAAGTTACCAGTTTGTAACCACAAGATAGATAATAGATTAAATCTAACAAACTCAAAAAAAAAACCCAAGGCATTTATTGATCTATAAAAATGCCTTGGAAAACTTAGATAGGTTTAATCAAACAAATCTTTCCAGTTCATACTTGTATAGATACAAGAACTGAAAAAGACTTGGCAATATTTCAGGACAAATAGGGGGAATTTGTTAGGACCAGTTTCGCTGAAACTGGCCAGTCTCCACTTGCACCTGGAGACTAAGAAGATTTGTCCAGAAATATATTGAAGTCCAGTTGCAACGTACAGTTAACGCAACTGAAGACTTCCTCCAGTTGAGATCTGACCAGATGAAGAATCCTTCCAGTTGAAGTCGAAGACAACAAGTGGAAGAAAGAGAATGACAATGGCAGCGAGGCCCAGTTGACATTCTACTCAGATACAAAATGGAGACCATCATTGGAAAGCACTTACAAAGCTTTACACTGATTACGAGGAAAAGACTTTTATGCTTTATGTGCTATTACACGGATAAAAGGATTTATCCATGTATAAAGTACAAAAAGGTACATAAAGCTGGTTGAGTAAAGTTGCTTTATACTGTAACTTTACACAGCATTTTAAGGAATTAAATTCTATTCCTTAAATGTTCTCAACCATATTTGTACGGCCAATGTCAACTTTGCCTATAAATACAAGTCATTGCACAACAAGAATAACACAGATATATACTTTG
This sequence comes from Erigeron breviscapus, assembly GCA_034093135.1. NCBI lineage: Eukaryota > Viridiplantae > Streptophyta > Magnoliopsida > Asterales > Asteraceae > Erigeron > Erigeron breviscapus. The sequence goes on from CM067167.1 coordinate 125,627,297, forward strand.
CAAACCTGCAATATTCTTGGTGAACTTGTGCAATATTCTCTCAATCGCTAAAAGGAACATTTCACAACTTTAAGTGTTTCGATTGTTTAGAGAATTTCCAAGTGTAGATCAATTGTAGTTCATAGGTTGTTAGGATATTTACATACTTTGTATTATCTTGGTTCCGCAACAACCTTGTAATTTATTTAAAGCTAATAAATAAATTACACTTGAAAATTACATATTGTCTCACCAATTTACTTTACAAGTATTTTATATCATTGCATTGTTCTTTATTTATTGTCACTTAAATAAGTAATCTATCTAGAACTTGGTATATACTCACTGCAACTGGTCATCTCCAGTTCAGCGCTTATATTGCAAAGTAACTCCACCATCGACATTGAGGTGTCTTTAGGTAATACCATCTATTTAGTTGGGACTTACACTAAAAGCATCAAACTAGTACACCAATCCATTCATGAAAATGCTCTCTGATATGCATTATCTATTTCCGTTACATCATGCATAAAACCACGGTTAACAACATAGTTTCTCATACTCATGCAATAAAACTAGTATGTTAAATCGATTCATATAATTCTCCGTTGATTAATACATTTTACGCATGCATCACCAAATATCTCATATCATGCATACAACCACGTTTAACAACGTCTCATACATGTTCAAGTTCACATACTATTAAACAAAATATCCTCACTGCTCACCATAATGTAAACACTAGTCTAGATCATGGATGTATAGACAAATCAACACCAAATTTCTCAGCAACTAAACGATTCAAATTGCACCTAAAACATTTAAAACAACATGTCATTCTACTACCAGATTCCAACCATAATAATACTTCTAGAGTTTATGACTCAGGGATTAGCTTCACAATTGCTCTCATGTTAGCCGCACTAGTAGTTAGTACTTTCATGCTAACACACTACACATGTTTAATGTCTTTACACTAATGCCAACATATAAATATTGATATGTCCTAAGGTGTATCAATATACCAAGGTATATTGTCCACAGAACAGTTGTAGAGGGGGGTGAATACAACTTTCCTTAATCTTTACAAACTTTTGACACAAAACGTTTTAAGATTCAGTTTATATATATCAAGCAAGTAAGTAAAGAGCAGGAATCATTAAAACTGTAAAGCAGTAAAGAAATAAAACATTCTTGAACACAGATTGTGGTTTTCAAATGTAATCCTTTATTAAGAAATAATCTATACAAAGAATTACAGGGTTGTTGCTGAATAAAGATAGCATATAGATATCTAAACAACCCTATGAAATGACAAACAACAATCAATAAGTTTCAGCTCATGAGAATCAGCCCAAGCTGATCTCGTACAGACTAAGCTGTGTATAAGAGTAGAGAAACTTGTGTGAAGAATGATTCTCAGGAAATGCCACACATATGCAATCCATGAATGAGGCTTTTATAGGCGAAAGCGCTCCTTCACTTGGTGTCCGTTGCAGCCACGTATTCTTCATTCAGTGGATGATGAAGGAATAATCAATCGTGCCTTTCATAGTACTTGTGGTCCCCCACATACTGACACACATTCTTCATCAACCAATAAGAGTATGGACACGCATGTGTAAAACCAACCACCAACCTGAATCCTAGGATTCTTCTTAGTCATGTCATTTGTCTTTATCTTCAATCCAGGTTGTTATCTTCACTTAATTTTCAAACACAGATTGGGCCGTTTGTCAAAGCACCAATCTGCCTAAGTGTATCCAAGCTGACTGCTAATCCCAAGCTGTCTTCCACTAACAGCTTTGGTCTTCTATCTTCAATCCTCCTCTTCGACTTGGACTGAATGCTAATACATTGTTGATGTAGCTTGAATAACACTTGCTTCCATAAGATTTTACAATTACAAAGTATGAAGCGTGATCTGGGTCAGAGACAGATCGTAAGCTGTGTCAGCTTAGTCTGACCCAGATCAGATTACAAGAACCAAAAGATTACTAAGTGTTTATAGGTCAGATTTGTCATTATTAAATTTACAATTAACAGTGGGACTCAATAATCTCCCCCTATTTGATGATGACAAAACCCAACAACACTTCTAACTATCAGCTTACAAAGAATCAAAGTAAAATGAAACTAACAGATTGTGACCCTTTGAATCTTTTGGGTTCTTTTGAACTGAAATGAAGTTTTAACAAAGAAACTAGATTTGTACAACTGCCTTTGCATATATAGAGAACAAAACAAAGATATTACATGGTACATCACTATTCTCCAAGCATTTCTATAGCTTCTTTCTTAACTTCAAATGATGGGGCAATTTTCACATCTAACTGCCTATCTAACCCCACATCAATAAGGAACTGCTCATACCCATTACCTTTTTCACTAAAATTTATGCAGAATCTGTATAAGGTAAAAAGGTGCATAGCTGGTACCTGTTTTAGTTCAGCAGTCCTTTGGAAAACCAATTTCCCTCTTGCATCCACAAAATACATCACATGTTCAGGTTCAGTGATGAACTTCCCACATCTTGCATTTACAACACCAGCAGGTAGATACAGATTGAGATTATTCAGAATCTTGTCAACAGCACCAGAAGATAATTGTGCAAGCAACTCTAAAGGAGACAAGTTTTTGAGAAAAGCTGTATGATCACCTCCAGGAGCATCATCCTTTCAGACCTTCTTCTTTTATTCTTCAGTGGCTCAACTGACTCATCTTCATCATCCATATCATATGCTTTTGGTCTTGGAAGGCCAGTGATATCAATCTTGTACTTTACAATTGCAACTAACTTCTTCTCAATGGCTTCCAAGACTGTCTCTTTGTGGATTACAGAAATACCAGTTATGATATTATGTAACTCCACCCACTCAGTGTATCCTAGTTCAAGCAGATTGTCAAGATCATGGGTTTCCCAGCTTGTTTCATAACCTTTCCTTGTAAACCTGATGCTGGGAATGTTCTTTCATTTTCTCCTTTTGAGTAGAACTTGGAGGATTGGATCTGGATGCTTTCTATAGTTGATCTTTTCTGTTACTTTTCTTTTCTCCAGAGCCTCTAACCAATCATGGGCTTCACCACTATTCTTCACATCTTTAACCTTCTGTGATGGTTTAGAGTGAACCACCACCTTCTTCTTTTCTTTTCCTTTGGCCACAACTTTCTTTTTGGAACCAATGGCTGCAAGATCTTCTTCATCTTCCTTATTTAATTGTTCTTGAACAGCCTTGGCAATTTCAGGATCAGACTCAGTTGCAACAATTCTTTCTCTTTGTAATCTGTCCTCCTTAATCATTTTGTATGCCACCTCAACTGTTACCCCAAGCTGTGGAGCTTTTTCAATTGCAAGCTCCCAATCCTTTTCTTTGTCAGTTAAGATCTTCACACCACTTGACCCACCTTCTGTTGTCCTTTTCTTGAGCATGAACTGGGACAGAGTGGCTGTGTCTTCACTAGATGAAGATTCATCAATTTGTTCTATGGGAGCTGGGTCAGCTTGAGTTGGCACAGCTTGTACAGGAACAACTTGAGAGGACTTCCTTTTCTTTTCAGCTTTCTTAACTTTTTCAACTCCACCATCCTTCCTTATATCTCCCATTTCAACATCAACAGTCTCCCCCTTAGTTGTATCACTCTCCTTTTCAGCCTCTTCATTCATTTTTCCAACATTTTCACCACCAGACTCAGATTCTGGTATTTTTATCTCTTTTACAGTTTCTTTCTCACCTTCCACCTTAGAACCATGCCCAACCATTCTTCTATCATTGACTGCCTCCTCAGCTCTGGCCTTATTCCGTCTTTCTTTCAGTTTTTCAAAATATTCTTCAATTTCCTTGTCAACCTGAGCTTGTTGTCTTTCTCTTTCTAGCGCCATTTCAGCATCACTCATAGCACTCTTTTTCTTAGTAGCATTCTTCTCCCCCTTTTTGTCATCATCAGCAGGGAAAGAGCTCACTGGAGTGGCAAAGAGGCCTTTGAGACAACAGGCTCTTCTTAGCTCAACATAATCCTCATGGAGGAGTTCAATTTTAGATTTAACACACTTAGAAACTTCAATCAGATCATTCTTGAAATCTGCTTGTGGCTTGTTCGCAGATCGAAGTTCTATGGTGACTTCCCTTGTAAACTTTTTTTCTGCATTCTCAATCTGACTCAGAGTACTCTTGTTTCTTTCATTCTCTTCATTGATTGCCTTTGTAAGACCATCAAGAGACTCTGTCAGCTTGCTCTGTTCTGCTGCATCAAATCAACTGCTTTTAACACATTTTCTTTCAATGCAGTCTGATCTTGACTCAGCTTATCCACCTTCTTGTCCGTCAATTCCTGATCCTTTTGGATCTTTTCCAAGCATTTGGTCAGCTGTAAGCTCTCAACCTTAGAGGTTGAAACGAACTCAGTGAGCTGACCCACCACATCTGAAAATGAGATAGTGGCAGCTTGGGAAGAACTTGCAGTTGGCTTAAAAGCCACTGACTCTGGAAAGAGCAGCCTGCAATCCTTAATATCAGGGTCATTGGGCTCATATAGAAGGGGGGTGGAGGCTTAAGGAGTTTTGGTGAATTTGCTCATGAGAGTGAGTCTCATGAGTAGATTTGTCAGAATTGATGATGAGTTGGTCAGCCTGAGAAAGATTAACGTTTTGTTCAGGCTGAGGGCCAGTGGGAATGTGTTGATCTTGATTTTGATCAACTCCTCCACTGCATCTTCCATCAGAGCATCCCTTGAGGATGGATGGGCAAACTCATCATCGAATGAAGAATCACTTCCGAGATAGTGATCATATTCTCATTGACATCGTGAGGACCATCAATGGTTCCCTTTGCTGCACAAGGGGCTGACATAACTGCCATAAAGACATCCATGTAACCTACAGATTCACTCTGTCCAAGGACAGATGCAGACACAGACTCTGCAGGTGTAATGTTTTGTGTATTTGATTGCCCTTCAACAGAGGTGTGTTGTTGCACCAAAGTATCCTTAGGGAGAATTTGAGGCCTGTACCCCTCCTTGTGACATAGAAGGGGCATTGACAGCCTGTGCAAACTCAGAGTGTAAGAGAGAAGGAGTCTGATCAGCTTGGGGATTTAGGTTAAATCGATATTATATACATGATTCAAAATATTCCGTTTGAAAAAGTTGGAGAGAGAAAGATTTTGATTGGAGGATCAACAAGTAGTGGAGGTACTTTTTCAGTAATCGGCTGTAACCACTACACGTGTCATACTCCAATATGATCAACAAGTACACTTAAATAAAATAATGAAAATAATAAAATGCACTAAGATATTTAATAACAAAAATAACCACGAAGCTGGGTCAGACTCAGCTTACCCTCTTTTACTTGGAAATGCATCAAGTATGAAAGGGTAGTCTGGGTTAGACACAGCTTACCCTCAAAAATTTAGAATAACTCTAAGGGGTCAGATTTGTTACTACTTAGCTCACTACATTTTACAAATTAAGCATACCTAGCTTACTTATGAGATAGTTGAACCTTGATTCATCCAATGGCTTTGTGAACAAATCAGCAAGTTGATTATCTGTTGGAATGAAGTGGAGTTAAACATCTTCTTTCATTACATGATCCTTGATGAAATGATATCTTATATCAATGTGCTTGGTCCTTGAATGAAGTACAGGATTGTTTGAAATTGCTATGGCACTGGTAATGTCACAAAAGATTGGAGTTTTTGATGCAGTGACACCATAGTCTTGAAGCTGATATTGCATCCAAAGAATTTGAGAGCAACAACTTCCTTCAGCAACATATTCAGCTTCTGCAGTGGAGATAGAAACTGAATGCTGCTTCTTGCTGGACCAGCTTACAAGTCTATTGCCAAGCAATTGACAAGCTCCTGAAGTGCTTTTTCTGTCAATCTTGGACTACCTTTAAGGTATCTAAAGATTCTTTTCACAGCCTTAAGATGAGATTCCTTAGGACTAGCTTGATATCTTGCACAAAGACATGTAGCAAACATAATATTTGGTCTACTAGCAGTCAAGTAAAGTAATGATCCTATCATACCCCTATAAGCTGTGGTGTCAACAGATTTGCCATTTTTATCTTCACCCAGCTTATCACCAGTTCCCATAGGAGTTTTCATAGGTGAGCAATCACTAAAACCAAATTTGTTTAAGAGATCTTTAACATATTTTCCTTGGTTATGAAAATTCCATTTTTAGTCTGTTTAACTTGTAAACCCAGAAAATAGTTTAGTTCTCCCATCATGCTCATTTCATACTTTTTAGACATTAATTCTGAAAACTTTTTGCAAAGTCTTTCAATGCTAGACCCAAATATTATATCATCTACATAGATTTGTACAAGCAGGATATCACCATTATACTATCTCACAAACAAAGACTTGTCAACATTACCTCTTTTGAAGTTGTTAGCCAATAAGAATTTAGATAGAGTGTCATACCATGCCCTTGGAGCTTGCTTCAACCCATAGAGATCTTTGTTAAGCTTGAATACATGGTCAGGAAACTTTGAATTTTCAAAACCTGGAGGCTGTTCAACATAGACTTCTTCTTCCAATTTTCCATTTAGAAATGCACTCTTCACATCCATTTGATAGACTTTGAAACCTTTGTGAGCAGAGAAGGCCAAGAACATTCTGATTGCCTCTAATCTTGCCACTGGTGCAAAAGTCTCATCATAATCAATTCCATCCTCTTGTCTGTAACCAAGAGCCACCAATTGTAACACCCCAACTAAGGCGGAACGTTGAGATGTACAGAAAGTCGAGTATTCAAAAAAAGGATAATAGATAACATTCACCATAGCTTTATTGGATAAAAATATTTTTACAATGCACAAGCATGTGAACCAATTCCCAAGTACAATACGTCTACTATACTTGGATATTGAGTCCACGAAACAAATAACAAATACATGAGATGATATACTACAATGATCAGGGCGGATTCCATTGCCCGTCACAAGGTTTGATCTTGACTCCAATGTGCAATGCAAACAATCATGATGCATATAATTCCTCAAAGCTTACGCTAATTCCTGAAAAGCATGAAGAAAAAGTGTCAACTACGAAAACGTAGTTTGTGAGTGCATAGGTTTGCAAGTAAACCTCGTTACATATCCATTTCAAAATAGTTGAGAAATCCATGGTAAATTATAAAGTTTTCATTTGTCACATTTATCGTGAGAGAAAAATATATCAATCAATCT
>CM067167.1:125635476-125676260 GCA_034093135.1 Erigeron breviscapus
CTTTTCATACAAGGTGTGGATTGTGAGTTTCCCAAAGTCTGATTGTTGGTTGAGTTGAGTTCCATACACTTGCCATTCCTCTTCCAGATTTTTGATGAATTTGATGTTCAGTTCCATATTGGTTCTTTTCACATCATTCTTTCTAAGCTCATTGATGACATTACAGAATTTGATGTATACTTCATTCAATGGTTCACCCTTCTGTTGCTTGAAAGTTTCATACATGTTCAGAACAGTCGACAATCTTATGGTGTTTGACACATCAGATCCTTCCATCTGCTTCTCCACTTCATCCCATATGTCTTTTCCTGTTTCATAGGAGTCCACATTGCAGTAAATGTCATCAGGTAGTGCTTGGTAAAGATAAGCAATTGACATTTGATCAGCTTCAACTCTATTATTCTGATCTGTATTCCAACTCTCTTCAGGTAAAGCTTCTCCATTAACAGGGTTCTTTGGAATTTCAGGACCATCTTGTATGATTTCCTCAGAAGTTTTCCATTCTTCTGTCTGTCTATCCAGTTCAGAAACCTTTTCTTCCATTGAGGATAAGAACCTCTAAACAAGAAAGGAGGTCTTCCTTGAGAACCAAGTGCTAAAGCTTCCCTTGAAGCCATTTCAAATAAATTCCAAAAAGGATTGAAATTTTTTCTATTTTAACTAGATGCAGAGCTCAGACCTCTGCAAATAAAACAAGTAGAAATTTTAAAAATTTTGATTTTCTTCTCACGTGAAGAATATTGATGAAAAGTGGTTTTGAATTAATTTTCTTGAAAAATTTTGATTTGAGAATTTCAAAAACAACTAAGTGCCGAGCTTAATCCTCTGCAAATAGTGTAAGTAGCCAAGTCACAACCCAAGTACACTGATCAACAACCAATTTCAACTGAATGTCGAGCTTAAATCTCTGCAAATAGTACAACTAATAAAATCACTTGGTCGAAGAATCAAATTCAACTATTTGCCGAGCAAATAACTCTGCAAATAGCACAAATAGAACTTGTACTTAGTCGCACCAACCAAAAACACTTGTTTTGCCGAGTTTAAACCTCTGCAAACAGTACAACTAAAAAAATCACTTGGTCGAAGAATCAAATTCAACTATTTGCCGAGCAAATAACTCTGCAAATAGCACAAATAGAACTTGTACTTAGTCGCACCAACCAAAAACACTTGTTTGCCGATCTTAAACCTCTGCAAACAATACAAGTAGCACCAGTCTCAAATCAAAAATTCTTGAAACAACTATTTGCCGAGCGAAGAGCTCTGCAAATAGAACAAGTAGCACCAATACTTAATCAAATTTTCTTGAAATAACTATTTGCCGAGCAATAAGCTCTGCAAATAGAACAAGTAGCACCAATACTTAATCAAATTTTCTTGAAATAACTATTTGCCGAGCAATAAGCTCTGCAAATAGAACAAGTAAGAGCAAGTCTTAGCCAACGATCTCTGCAAACACTAGTAATCACTAGGCGACAAAATAGACGGTTACTGGTCGTCTTCTTCGTTCAGCCAAACCCTCAAATGCAGAGCAGACTGTAAATCTTCAATTTCTCCTTCATTTTTGCGAATTAAAGCTCATATTTTATATCAAAATGATCAGAAAAATAATGCGCACAAATCCTTGAACAAATTAGATGCTAATTTCAACTAGAATTCAAACCCACGCGAACATGCGATTTGCCGAGCTCGAGCAAAAACAACTCAAATGATGAAATTAACTTCTGAAATCGATAACTTCTGAAATCGATAACTTCTGATATACTGATTATAAATCGAACTCTGAAGAAAAAACAACTTCAAATGATTGAAATTAACTTCTGAAATCGATAACTTCTGAAATCGATAACTTCTGATATAATTCTAAATCTAATCTGAAATATAACTTCTGAAATCGATAACTTTGAAATCTAACTTCTGAAATGATAATTCTGAAATCTAACTTCTGAAATGATAATTCTGAAATCTAACTTCTGAAATGATAATTCTAAATCGATAACTTCTGAAATATAATTCTAAATCGATAACTTCTGAAATCGAAACTCAAATGATGAAATTAACTTCTGAAATCGATAACTTCTGAAATCGATAACTTCTGATATACTGATTATTGAAATCTAACTTCTGAAATCGATAACTTCTGAAATCGATAACTTCTGATATACTGATTATAAATCAATCGGTGAAATATAACTTCTGAAATCGATAACTTTGAAATCTAACTTCTGAAATGATAATTCTGAAATCTAACTTCTGAAATGATAATTCTGAAATCTAACTTCTGAAATGATAATTCTGAAATCTAACTTCTGAAATGATAATTCTGAAATCTAACTTCTGAAATGATAATTCTGAAATCTAACTTCTGAAATGATAATTCTGAAATCTAACTTCTGAAATGATAATTCTGAAATCTAACTTCTGAAATGATAATTCTGAAATCTAACTTCTGAAATGATAATTCTAAATCGATAACTTCTGAAATATAATTCTAAATCGATAACTTCTGAAATCGAAACTCAAATGATGAAATTAACTTCTGAAATCGATAACTTCTGAAATCGATAACTTCTGAAATGTAACTTCTGAAATCGATAACTTCTGAAATCGATAACTTCTGATATACTGATTATAAATCAATCGGTGAAATATAACTTCTGAAATCGATAACTTTGAAATCTAACTTCTGAAATGATAATTCTGAAATCTAACTTCTGAAATGATAATTCTGAAATCTAACTTCTGAAATGATAATTCTAAATCGATAACTTCTGAAATATAATTCTAAATCGATAACTTCTGAAATATAACTTCGAAATCGATAATGAAATCTAACTTCTGAAATGATAACTTCTGAAATCGATAACTTCTGAAATCGATAACTTCTGAAATCGATAACTTCTGAATCGATAACTTCTGATGATTGTTCTCTGATACCAAATGTAAAGTGAAGAATTTGAGCTTATGTATGTGTTAGTGTGTGTAACAATGGTGGTTTGAAGAGAGAGAAAGTAGAGAGAGAAAGTGTGTTTGGCAGGGAAGATTAGTTTGCATAAATGGGGTGAAAGGTTACAAAGTTCTTAATGGAGGGGGTTTATATACATATGAGCTATTTACACTATGCCTCCTTCCATATTAACAAGTTTACATTATAAGTACAAATTAACATAAAGGTACACAAATCAACTACTACATCTATATTTCTAACAAGATTGTTTATCAAGATATACAATCTTATGTCTTTATTTTTGTTGTATTTGAATTTAATTAACAATATTGATTGTGTCAAATGTCTGTTATTGTCAAATACTTAACAATGGTGCTTTGTAATTCATTAATTAGTGACATATCGGGTCTTAATTAATGATCGTACATTGTAAGTTTGTTCAAGTAGTGACAATTATCAAGAATTTCTTTATCGAGAAAAATGCTAAGAATTGTGATATAGAATTTAAATTCGGTGTTTGTCTTATCATGTTCTCTGAAGAATTCTTTTCGCTAATCATATCGGGTTCAAGAAAATTCTTGGTGAATTTTCAATGTGTTAATCAAGTTCGTGAAGGTTGACCTTTTAGAAAGTCAAGGTTCACATGAGTCGAGAAAATTAGGCTAAGTGTTAAATGCGTATTAAGCAAAGTGGGCTGATATATGCGTGTTTTCATTTTGGGCTTAATATGCGTGTTCTGGCATAATGGGTCACATATGCGTGTTCCTGTGTTAGACTAGGGTTTTGCGTGTTCTGGTGGGTATAAAAAGAAGATAACACGCATTTAATGACAAAAGTTTAAGTCATTTGCGTGTTCTTCATAAAACCCTCCATATTTGCGTGTTCCCTGTCCGAGCACTGTTCACCCTTTTTCGATTCACACTACTTGATCCATACGTGTTTTTGACACAAGAAACACTATCATTTAATACTTATTGAACAAAGGTATATGATTAACAAGATTTCTAGATCCATATATAGTGTTTAAATGGCCAAATATTTAGAATTTTATTTTCGGTTATAAAATTGATAAATGGGACTATAAACACGTTTTGGATGGAGAAATGGAATCCAAAAATTGATAAATCGGACATATATGAAGTTATTTGTACCTATTTAAGAGTTTTTGGTGTTCAAATCATCTGGGCTAGGTTTTAATTGGGTGACACTGCATATGCGTGTTCTTGAGCTACATGCGTGTTCTTATGAACCCAGAAATTCAAACCGTCCAGATTTTGCTTGTTTTTGGTGACATCATCAAAGTCAAACACGCATTTGACTAATATGCGTGTTTCTAAGTAAAATGCACCATATGCGTGTTTAGTCACCATTTGCGTTGTTACTTCATATGCGTGTTTCATGACTTGTAAAATTTTTAAATTTAGGAAAATTTTAAATAAGTAAAATATGAAACAAAACACGTATTATCTAGTCAAACCCGACACCATATGTGTGTATTGTCACCATATGTGTGTGTATAAGGAATATGCTTGTTCTAGGACTTCGGAAAATTTTCAAAATGGGAAAATTATCAAATGAGTCAAATTAGAAAGTGCATATTGCCTTATAATATTGAACTTAAAATTTAAGAAAAACAATTGGTTTTAGTTAAATTTGATAAAGTTCAATTAGTCGTTTATTAAAACTAAATGTTTTGGAAGGTTATGAAACAAACGGTTTCGCGATCTTGGAAAACATTAAATGTTTTAATATCGACTTGTTGATTCGATAAAATTGGTGACATTTTGGTTGATTAAGAAACAAATGGTTTCTATATCATTGAAAATGTTAAGAATTTTATCGTTCAACTTGTTTGTCGATTGTTTAAGTTGATAACATTCTCGGAACTGATGAAACTATGAGTTTCAGGGGTTTAGAAAATGCTAAGAGCTTTAAAGTTCGACTTTAATTGTTGTTGCTAATCGTTTGTTTGGTTGTTGTATGTATCATTGTGTAGATGGCTGAGAGACACTTTCACAAGAATCATAACTACTTGATTGATCTGGATGTGAATCAAGCCAATGCTGGGAGATTTGTCAGGATTCTTGAGTTTCTGCAGCAATCAAGGATCAGACATGTTCTCACTGCTGACCCAGTTATCTATCTGACTTTCTTAAGTCAATTCTGGGCATCTGCAAGATTGTTACCCGGTGCTGTCCCAAGTATTGAAGCAAGGGTGAACAATCAGACCTTCCAGTTCACTGCCTCTGACTTGATTGGTATTCTTAACTTGGGAGCTGAAGACCAAGAGGGAGGAGTGAATGGTCCAACCACATATCCCCAAGCATTCAGACTGGGAGCATTCAGAAGAATGGGGTATGTTGGTCCTGCAAATCGAAACACATTCCAGAAGAATTGTTTGATGGGCAGATGGAAATTCTTTTCACATGTGATTCTTGTTGCTTTGAGCAATAAGAAGTCGGGTTACGATTCATTGAATGTCGAAACCCAATCACAAGTGATTTCTTTGGTGCTGAACAAGCCTTATAGCTTCTCTTGTTATATCTTTAATGAGATGTGTAGGCAGATAAGGGCAAGGGATGATGAGAGGTTTTTGATGTATCCGAGGTTCGTGATGCTGATCATTAATGCTCGACTACCCAATCTTGTTCCGGAGGGTCCTACTGAATCGGTGACGATGATGCCTAATCGTATCTTTAACGATAGTTATCGATACCGTGGAAATCTGGCTCCACAGGCTCGACCGAGGGACAGAAACCTTTTTGGTGCGCTTGTTAATCCCGCTTATGTTGCTCCAGAACATAATGGATTTTCGCATGAGGATTCTGATGTTGAAGGTGATGTTGCTGCTGCTCCACAGCCAGTCCCTCCACAACCTCCTGTTGCACCGGTGATATAACCACAACAACAACAACAACAACAGCAACCAGAACAACCACCTCCAGCTGCAGCAGAGGCTCCTCAAGTGTTGTTGATCCAGGAAGAGGATGTTCAGCCAAATCCTGAGATCGTTGTTGAACTTAATCCTGCACAAAACCAAGAAGTCAACATGGATGTTGATGCGCACGTCGACGATATGGTTATTGATAACCAAGAAGACGTTGCCGATGACATAGGAGGAGATGTCAACCAAGGAGAAGGAGGTAACGGGGATGATGATGGAGATGATGACGGGGATGATGGTCAAGATAATGCTGCTGGCAGAGTACCCATAGGTCACGGTGTTGGTAGTACTTCTGCAGCAGTGGATCTCCCCATGGCCGAAGCTGATTCCTGGCCAGTTGTAGAAGATGAAGATCCCTCTGGGTCGGGGCGAAGTCTCAGCAGCAAGAGACAACGTCAGGAGGCCGAGGTGTCTAATGTAAATGAGTCTCTCGGGCTCATTGCGGAGACATATTCTTCAGAGGTGGAAGAGACAAGACAAGATTTGGATGAACCGACACCAAGTGTTCAAGAGCCTGTGCAGGACTTAACGGAAGCTATGACTGAAGGACCTCTCCATATTGAGGATAGAGGTAAAGGATTGATGGGTGCACATTCCTTGAGTTCAGCAGTACCATCAACTCCTCAAGTTCATGTCAGTCCGCCTGTCATCAAACCAGTTGTAGTATCACTGGTTAATGCAGAAGATGACCAGTCACCTCCGAAAGTAATCAGACTTTTGGGAATCAAGATTGGAGATAGACCTGTCTTGATGACTGCAAGGCCTCGCAGCTCTACAATCACACCAATCATGTCTTCGTCAATGACTCCACCGTCTACAACAAGACCATCAGTGACTTCTTCACAGCAAGGAGCCTCTCAGTCTAACAAGGAACGTGTATCCAAGTTAGCTGATGACATCCAGCGGATGCGAGCTCTAGTTGCCGGCTTGTCTGACAAGCTTAAAGGAAAAGAAGAGTCACACCGACGAGATGCTGACCTCATAAGACAAAGTCACCTAGAGCTGGAGAATAGCCAGTATGACCTGCAAGAAGCCCAGGAAGCAACAATCAATTCTGTCACTAGGATTGTTGATTCCATTGGGGTGTACCACAAACTGCTGAAAGGCCAGGCTAAGCATCTCGAGAGCTTAGGTAAGAGGTCGGCTGAGCTGCATAATAAGATCAAAAATCTTGAATCTCAGGGGGAGAAGTTTGGATGCTAGGATGACACTCTCAAACATCGTCGAAGGGATGATGAGGATGAGGATCCAAGCGGTTCGAGACAACAGGAGGAGATTCAGAGATTTTCGGGCTCAAACGTCAATGCAGCTCAGGGGGAGCAAGGTCAGCAAGGTCAATCTGGCCAAGCTAGTGCTCCTTCATCCAACCCACCGGCCGTAGAAGAAGTGGCTGGTATCCAGGAACAACCGACTGGAGGAGTAGGAGTCGGCATTCGGGTCAGACCAACTACCGAGGAAGAAGTTGGGAGTGAACTCCTGGACGACATTGCTGCGTACTTTAATTTTGATGAGTATGGGAGCATGTTTGAAGATCCATCTGTTTCTTCAGCTCAAGACAAGTGTTCATATCTTAATGCAATGCTTGATCTACTAGATCCAAAAGTAAAGGGATCAAATGAGCTATTTCTACAAACAACTGTTGCAGAGGGCAAGGTTGGGGTAGACAATCAATCAGAGTTAGACTCAAATCGGTAGTTGGACACTACTGAGGTGATTGAGAAGAAGAGCAGGATTCCAGTGGAGGCAACACCTGAAGTTCCTGATGACAGGGTTTTTGGCCAGCACTTAGGATGACAAACGAAGACTTGAAGGTCACATCTAGATGCTAGTGTCAAGGGGGAGACTGTTGGTGCATGTTTCTCGGTGACAAAAGCATTCTAGATGTGTTACATATATTTATATATATTCAAGTCTTGTAATTTATCTTGTAATTACCGTTTGTCAATAATATTACCTTGGCATATATTGTTGATCATATTGGGATCCATTTATGTTTATATGTGTGTTTATTATTTGTGTTTTACAGGTTCTAGACATTACATGTAAAGAGTCATTAAGTTAATATTATTTCTGCATTTAACAGCAGTTGAAATATTAACTTAATGTACTTCCAGATGGAAGTTAAGTTAATTGTGTTTCTGCATATTAACAGCAGGAGAAACATTAACTTAATCAATACTTCCAATAGGTAATATAGACAATGTTGTTTCTGCGTATTCACAGCAGTAGAAACATTGTCGTAGCGAATGTTGGTTTTGCGTATATTTACAGCAGTATAAACATTGGCTGAGTTAATGTTGGTTCTGCGTCTTGACAGTAGTTGAAACATTAACTCAAATATTCCTAAGTGTTATTTGAGGGTTCTTGGGAACGAGCAAAATAGTTGCTTGTGGAAAGAACACTTAAATGGTCATTTGAGAGTTTCTGAGGAACAAGCAAAAGTTTGCTTGTTCATAAGAACTCTCAAATGGTTTGAGAGTTTCTGTGGAAACAAGCAAAAGCATGCTTGTCCATAAGAACTCTCAAACAGTTTGTGTGTTCTGGGAAACACATAAACAGGCCAAAACCCTCATGGGCCTGACATGAGAACACTCAAACCCATTGGATTTGAGAGTTCTTGTCACTTGCCTATAAATAGGGGTGTGTGTTTTGTGTGTTCTTAACAAGAGTGTAGAGAGAGAAACGAGCAAAACCTAGAGAGAGAAACCTAAGAACACGCACGGTTGATCTTGTGGGTGGTACTCGACTCACGCACGAACCGCAAACACACACTCGGTTTGGACGGCTCGTAGACTTAGATTACCACGTTGGTTGGTAAAGTTTGTCCGGAGAGCCGTTTCACTATAGTAACCAAATACGAGTGTTTATATTCACACAAAAGATATATATATATATATATATATATATATATATATATATATATATATATATATATATATATATATATCATAAAAGGTAGATATAAAAACCGTGGGTTATCTCGAGGAATTCCGCACCTCGATATATCCTTAAGTCAATCTCGGTTCGGTAAGACCCGGGGGACTTACAAATAATGATATTCCTTATGGGGAACGAAGAAGAACTATACCAGCTAATCGGAGCACAACTATCCGCCCTCCTTCGATATCAAAAAGCTTCTCCTTGAAGGGAAATCATCTCAAGAGTGTTACTGAGGATATATTCGACGGAGTTGCACGATGGGACCCGTATGACCACATCGAAAGGTTTGAAAAGATTTGCAGGTTATACCAATATGGAGAAAATCAAGCTGATAATGTGAAGCTGGAATTGTTCCCATTGACTCTTGTAGGGGAAGCATCTTCATTATTTAGGGAATTGCCGGAAAACTCGTTCACTACTTGGAACGAGTTGAGAGAAGATTTCATTGATGAGTTCTACTCAATAAGGACTCAACGGAAGTTGGAAAATCAGATTAGGGGTTTCTTTCAAGATCCGGGAGAAGACATGGTTGATGCGTGGAAGAGATTCAAGGAGATGATAAGGAATTGTCCGGGTCATAACATGGATATTGATCTAATTGTTGAGATTTTCTATGATGGGTTAGATAGGAGGTCTAAGAGGGAGCTCAGTTATGCATTTGGGAAGCTTCAATAACATTTCCCCGAATGAAGGTTATAAAATTCTGGAGGATATGGCCAAGGAGAGCTCGACCCGGGATGAAGACCGACTAAAGAGATCCGGGAGAAGTACTGTTGCTAAAGTCGAGAGTAGCAAGGATTCAGGGACAGTTGCTGAGATTAAAGCTCTCTCGAAATGCATGGATGAACATTTTGATGGACAAGAAAGTTGGTTTAAGAGCTTGGAAAGGGATGTGAGAGTGTTGGCTGACGGTTGTGACCATTGTGGGGATATGCATTATACAGAGGATTGCCCCCATTAACCAGCTCAAGATGTGAATTATGTCCAGAACCAACAGCAAGGGAACTTCAGCCGTAACACCGGTTTCCAAAACCGGCAATCAGGTAATTCTTAACCTTCCTCTTCATCTTATAATGCTAACAATTCTGGTTTTAATGGCAACAGGTTCAGCAGGTTCAATAATCAGAATCAACAAGATCCGGATTCAGAATTGAAGAGTATAATGAAGGATTTCATTAGTACCCAGAGAGAAACCAATGAACAAGTTGCAGGAGAGTCAAAGAAGATGAATGTTGCATTGGATGTTTTGACTACTCGGTTAGATGGACTTGGGTACAAGTTGGATCAAGGATTGAAGAACCATCAAGCCACAATAAAGGACTTGGAAGGAAGGCTTGAAAGGCTTGGGAATTCTAATAGACCACCCAGTACTTTACCGAGTAACACTCAACAGAACCTGAAGCCTCAATCAAATAACCAAGGGCAGAAATACACCCCTCGTAATGCTAGAAATGAGCATGTGAATGCCATCACAACTCGAGCAGGTAATACTTATAACTCAGCTAACCCTTTACCTGATGATGTTACCCCAGTTATGCAGGTTCAAGAAGACGAGGAGGCGGTTGATGATGAACTAGAGATGGAGCCGAACCCAGCCGTGCAGACTCCGGCCGTTCCATCCAAACCAACTGAAAAGCCGAAAGTGAAGCCTTATCAGCCGAAGATTCCATTTCCACAGCGACTGGTGAAAGATAAGATGAAAGAGCAAATGGAGAAATTTGTAAGTCATCTAAGTAAGTTGCATATAAATATTCCATTTTTAGATGCAATTGTGCAGATGCCAGGTTATGCAAAGTGTTTGAAGCAAATTTTGATGAATAAGAAAAATCTGGCTGAGGTGGCGACTACAATGTTGGAGGATGTTTGTTCAGCAGCAGTGACAGGTAAGTTACCCAAGAAACGGAAGGATCCATGTAGTTTTACTATCCCATGTAAGATTGGTAATTTATCTATTAAACGTTCATTAACAGATTCAGGTGCAAGTATTAACTTAATGCCTTCATCTATGTATGCTAAACTGAACTTAGGAGAACCTAAACCAATCAACATGAAAATCCAATTGGCTGATAAATCTGAAATAAGACCTATGGGAATCTTAGAAGATGTATTAGTCAAGGTGGGTGGTTTGGTTTTTCCTGTAGATTTTGTCATTATTGATGCAGGTGAAGCGTTAAATGTGCGCCTTATTTTAGGAAGACAATTTCTTGCTACGACCGATGCTAACCTTGAGGTTGGTCGCGGTAAGCTTACATTGAGAGCAAGGAATGAGTCAGTGACATTCTTGAATACCTTTTCTATTTCTTTACCTAATGTTGCCAACTCTGTTGAGACTGCTTGTGTTAGCTCTATAGATTTGCAGATTGATGCATGGTTGGACAAGAAGCTGGGGGAAAAGGAGGTTGAGGTGAAGTCAACAGCAGTGGGTAGTTCTAAACCAACGGATGGCCCATGTGCTAAGATCCATAAAATATATAGTCGCTTGAAGTCTGATGTGTCTCATGGTAACATGAGGTTATCTGAAGAGTTGTGCTCGAATTTATCAACAAAAGAGAAAGAGGAGTTAATGATGGTGATTGATACTTCTAGGCGAGCAAATGATTGGATTATGACGAAGGTGAAAGGTAATTGTTTTTCACCATTTAAGGGTAGACCGCCTAACACTTTAAGTGTGGGGGCATCAGAGACCCCACCATGGTAATTTTTCGGGGTAGGAGTCTAGCTAACGACTCGTAAATAAATTAAGCGCTTCTCGGGAGGCAACCCGTGTCTTTTATTTTGTTATTTAAATTTTAATTTTGCATTTTTCCTTTTTGTTTGTGTTTTTGAATAAACTCTTTGATGATGGTTGTGGTTATGCTATTTAATTCGTATTACTGTTATGCGTTGATTTGTGTGTTCATATTGATAGCAATTTGGTTGTCATATGCATATGCTGGCAGTAAGTTCGAAGACAAATTCTTGTTGGCATCATTCAAGCATGGAACACCCTTCTTACCTGGCAAGTTTTTCTTGTTCTTTATTTGCTTTTGTTTGCTTTCCCCTATTTCCCTTGATTGCCTTAGTTCATTGGACATTGAGAACATTGTCCAACTCAAGTGTGAGGGGGTGGCAAATAGGAAAAAGCTAGGTTTGGTTAAAAATTTGAGAAAAGTTTGAAGTTTTCTTACCCTACTAGCAATTTGGTTATGTTTTTAAATTTTTGAGGCTATAGGTTTAGTGCAAAGACGAAAAGTGAAGATGGAATCCTATTAAGGTAGCGTAGAACTTGAGATTATTTACCTTTAGCTATCCTTTTCTAGTGTCTGTGACATTTCATCGTTCCAAGGGATCATAAGCTTGTTCTGAACTTCAAATAATTTAAGTTACCTGCTAAATGGTGCTTTATTGATAAAAGGAATATGAATAATAGCTTCACTATATGATGTATTGGTAGGCACTACGCTTGAAAGTTTCCATTTACACCATTTGTTATAAATATACTTGTGTGTAGCTTGACTTAATATATGGACTGCACACCGGTGTATTCCGGTTCCTTAATTCCCATGTATAGGTTGTGGCTCTAGTCATTATGTTTGGTCTTTATATCGGGGTGTCTGGGGTGCTTCGGCATCAAACGGGTGGCACATGCGGGAACACGCGCAAAACCTTTTTCAATAGTCTAATGCTAATGTGGGCTATGAGATTCGGACAAGTAAGTCCTTGGGGTAACCTCGTTTTACCTAGTCTACCTAAAGCTTCCAACTTGGGATAGGTTGGCAGAAAGTCCGTTACACGGGTCCCATAGAAACTCACGGGTATTAAATTATAAACTTTTTGTTCTCGTATGTGTTTGTATTTAGAGCATGGTCTTTGGATATGCAACCCAACCCTGAGTCTAAGTGTAAGTCTCTTAACGATACTCACGTATCTGTAGCGAACCGCTGGCTAGGCGCTTAAAGTACACTTTCGTATAATCACCTGATGTATGGTTAGAGCTGTAATTCTAGACCATGGGAGTATATTTTGTCATGGGACACATAAGTAGGCCATTTAATAGACCGAATGGAAAGTGATGGAGCGAGTGTTTAAGAGGACAAATATACCAATAATCATCGTGTAATATTACTTATGTTGCTAAAGGGAATTTTTGATGCATGTAAATTAAATTGTATGTTTAGTAGGAACGCGTTTAAGTTTAATTGGAGGGATAGAAATGTTAATGAGGTAAACACGGACATAGGAAAGATTCTGATTGTAAATGAAAGATGGTTCTATGCTAGGTTGGTAGGATTCCCCTGATTTTGTCTTAAACTTTGCTCAAGAATTTTTAGACGCATTTGCTTTTGATATTCAACACCGCCTGGTAGGAAACTTCACTAATAACCTATATTGTTTTGTCATATTTTGAATTGGTTATTAAGTCTGATTAATCTTGGATTTTCTTGAGGACAAGCAATGCTTAAGTGTGGGGGGATTTGATGTGACTAAATATATACATATTTCCCACATGGTTTTTGGTCGTTTTATGCTTAATTTTTAGTAATTTGTATGTGCTTTCGATGCTTTACGGTATGTATGAGTGGTTACAGGTTTATGGCATGCGAGACGGATGAAAATGACCAAAAAACGAATTAAATAAGTATGAAGTGAAGTTCAAGGATCCACCGGGTGAAAGATATGGTGAAAAAAGATGTTAAAGTGAAGAAATCATGATGGAAGAAGTGTAACTCCCGTTACAATGGTTAACTCCCGTTAAAAGGACCAATTATAATCATTTCAGCACTTAACTCCCGTTAGCCAAACCTTAACTGCCATTAAAAGGAAGGTGTTAGAAATATAATATGTAGTAGTTGATTTGTGTACTTTATGTTGTTTTGTACTTAGAATGTAAACATGTTAGAATGGAAGGGGGCATAGTGTAAATAGATCATATGTATATAAACCCCCTCCATAAGTGAATATGTAACCTTTTACCACATAATACAAACTAATCTTTCCCTGACATCTCTCTACTCTCTCTCTACTTTCTCTCACTAGAAACCTCCATTAACACACACTAAAGCTCACTAAAGCTCGAATTCTAGTCTTAACATTTGGTATCAGAGCACAATCAGAGTTGCTGAACGATCCAAAAGCTTATTACAAGCTTAAATTGTGCTTAATTTCAGAATTTGAGTAATTTTTCTGAAAGGTTCATTTGCAGAGCTCACTGTTTCAGTGATTCCTGCAAATTAAGTGTGTTTCTATTCTAATTTTGTTCACCGATCGATTTCATATCATTATATCTTCCTTCGCTATCAATTTCAGAGGCTAATTTCATCATTTGAAGTGTTTTCGATCGAGCTCTACAAATTGCATGTTCGTGAGGGTTTGAGTTCCAGTTGAAATTAGCATCTAATTTGTTTGAGGATTTGTGCGCATTGATTTTCTGAACATTTTGGTATAAAATTCGAGTTCTAATTCGCAAAAATGAAGAAGATATCGAAGATTTTCAGTCTTCTCTGCAAATAAGGGGTTGGCTGAACATAGAAGATAACCTAACCGACTATTTTGTCGTGTTGTGGTTACTCGCATTTGCAGAAGTCGTTGGCTAAGTGGTGTTCTTACTTGTACTATTTGCAGAGCATCTTGCTCGGCAAATACGTGGTTCAGAAATTTGGCTAAGGACTGGAACTTCACTTGTTCTATTTGCAGAGCATCTTGCTCGGCAAATAGTTGTTTTTGAGAATTGAGAATTCTTGATTTGAGACTAGTGCTACTTGCATTGTTTGCAGAAGTTTAGCTCGGCAAACAAGTGGTTTTGGGTGGAGTGACTAAGTACAAGTTCTATTTGTACTGTTTGCAGAGATTTAAGCTCGGCATTCAGTTGTTTTTAAGAATTTGGTCACTTACACTATTTGCAGAGAACTAAGCTCGGCATTTAGTTGTTTTTAAGAATTTGGTCACTTACACTATTTGCAGAGAACTAAGCTCGGCATTTAGTTGTTTTTAAGAATTTGGTCACTTACACTATTTGCAGAGAACTAAGCTCGGCATTTAGTTGTTTTTAAGAATTTGGTCACTTACACTATTTGCAGAGCATTTAGCTCGGCACTTAGTTGTTTTTAAGAATCTCAAATCAAAATTTTCCAAGAAAATTTCTCAAAACCATTTTTCATCGATATTCTTCGTCTGGGAAGGAAAATCAAAATTTTCAAAATTTTCAATATTCTTACTTGTTCTATTTGCAGAGGTTTAAGCTCTGCATTTAGTTGAATTTGAAAATTCACAAGTTTTTTTAAAAAAAGACTTTTAATTGATTGATATGGCGTCAAGGGAAGCTCTAGCTCTTGGTTCTGAAGGAAGACCACCTGTCTTATTTAGAGGATCTTATCCTCAATGGAAGAAGAGATTTTTGAACTGGATAGACAGGCAAAAGAATGGAAAACTGCTAAGGAAATCATACAAAGAAGGTCCTGAAATTCCAAAGAACCCAGTGAATGGAGAAGTGTTACCTGAGGAGAGTTGGAACACAGATCAAAGAAGCAGAGTTGAGGCTGACCAAAGTGCAATTGCCTTTCTTTACCAAGCACTTCCTGATGACATTTACTGCAATGTGGATTCCTATGAAACAGGAAAAGACATTTGGGATGAAGTGGAGAAGCAAATGAAGGATCAGATGTATCAAACACCATTAGGTTGTCAACTGTTCTGAATATGTATGAAACATTCAGACAGCAAAAAGGTGAACCACTGAATGAGGTATACATCAGATTCTGTAATGTCATCAATGAGCTGAGAAAGAATGATGTTAAAAGAACCAATATGGAACTGAACATCAAATTCATCAAGAATTTGGAAGAAGAATGGCAAGTATATGGAACTCAACTCAACCAACAATCAGATTTTGCAAAGCTCACAATTCATACTCTGTTTGAAAAGCTACAACTGAATGTGGAAGATGTTAAAAGAATTCAGAAGAAGAAAGAAGAGAGTGTACATTCAGATCCTTTGGCTTTGGTTGCTGAAAAGAAGACTCCTAGAATGTCAAGACACAGTTTTGTTGAAGTTCAAACTGATTCTGATTCAAGTGATATGAGTGATTCTGATCTGGATGACAACCAAAAACAGATGTACAAAGAACTCGCTTATTTCACCAAGGCTTTCAAGAAGAAATTCTTCAAAAAGAAACCAACAAACAATCAGCTTAGGACTTCGTCAGTTTCTTCTTATGCTAAAAATGCAAATGCTCCTAAGTTTGATCAGAAGAAAGAGTTTGTTGGAGGTGATAAGAAATATGAAAATCAGAGGAAGTTTGAGAAGAAGGTAATGGAGAGAAGGAATGAAGAAAAGAAGTGCTATAACTGTGGCTTGACTGGACATTTTGCAATCAACTGCACCAAACCTCGACAGAAGAACTCCGAGTACTACAAGTACAAACTTTTGCTGGCAAGACAAGAGGAAAGCGGAATTGCTCTTCTCGCTGAGGATGACAAGTGGTTACATCTTTCTGACGAGGAGACAGACGAACTTGCAGCAAATGTGTGCTTCATGACAAAGATCAAGAAGTCAAAAGAGTTGGAGGAAGAAGATGAAAGTGTTTCTGAAGTCGAGGATGAGGTAATCTCTATTCCCAAATCTGTGTTGAAATATTATATGGATATGGCTGAGACAGCAAGGAAAGACTGCAGGGAGTTGAGTAAAAAGAATCTAAAATTAAAGAAAGATTTGGAGGACAAAGAAAAAGATTTTCAAATTAAAATTGATACATTTCAAAAAGAATTTGAAAATTTGAAATCTGAAAAAGCAGCAGTCTCTTTTACTCAAAACTCCAAACTGCATCTTGAGAAACAAGAACTTGAGACCAAAGTTCTTGAACTGAGCAAGATTGTACGACAACTTCAAGTTGAGAAGACCAATGAGATGTTTTGAGCAAATGCTTTGGCTGAAGACATTGAGTCTTTGAATGTCAAGATGAAAGAATCTATCCCTGATGTGACGGAATTGAAAATAAAATTTCTGACCTAAAATATGAATGTTGTATAAAAGATTCTCTTAAACAAAAACTTGATAAAGAAAATGATGAGTTAAAAGCTGAAATCAAGTCATATCAAGAAAAGTTGTATAAGATAAATCGTTCATATCAACAAGTCTATTTAAACAGGCCCAGAAATTCAGAAACAATTTTCACATCAGGGTTGGGTTATAATAATCCAAAATATTTGCTCGAAGCACAAAAAGAAGTCCCATCGTTATACAACGAATCTTATCTGAGATGTGGGATGACAGACCAATTTGTGAGACCGACCAATAGTGATTATGAGGCTGATGATTTTCTAGAAAAGGGTGCAAAAGTCTATTTTAACTATGCGTTAATGGATGAGTCATATGACTTCTTTGCTAACTCTACACAGAAGACAATCAAAGACAATCATGAGGCTGTAATACCCGAAATTCTAGAGTGTTTTACTGAAAAACCTTTGGAAAATTCAAATCCTATTCCAAAACCTGAAAATTTGAGACCTTATGTGCCACAAAAAGTTTTGGAAAAGGTAATTGAAGATCTGGAAAAGTCTCTTGAGAAAAAGCAATCTTTGATAGAAAATTTGATGACTCAAAATCATTATGTCATTGACTCACCCAAGAATCATGAAAATGAGTGTGACCACCCCAATTGTCCTGTTTGTGAAGTTATGGCCACTCCAAAACTACCAAACCAGTCTGTGTGTCAGAATGAGACAACTTCACAAACTGCATGTTCAATTTGTGAAATCATGAATGCATCTGTGCAAACTGAGAGTCAAGTTGTGCATGTTTCTGTTCAAACTGATGGTGATTTAGATGATGTTCATGATATTGATGATTATGTTTTCCCAATTACCTCTGAAATTGAGACTTTCACCAAATTTTCTGAAGGAACTCAATCTTACTTGAATGAAATTGATGCTTTCAAACAAAAGTTTGAAAAAGAAAGAAAACAGAGATTAAATGTGCTAAAGGAACTTAATGATTTAAAAGTTGAATCCCAACTTCAGAAAATAACACTTCAATTTCATAAAGAAAATGAAAAAGCATCAATTTCACTCAAGCAAAGTCCATGTCCAATAAAGAAAAGTGAAGTCAGTGTGAAGTTGGAAACCGATGAAATGTCAACATTTTTGGAAGACAATCATGATTTTGATCCTGAGTTTGAAAAACATTTTGTTAAAAAGGAAGAAAAACTTGATTTTAATCTAAAGAAGATTCCAAAGTCACACTCTTCACAATTTTCATCAATCAATGAGTTCCAAAGACCAAAGACCACCCAACAATCAAAGTCCAACCCATTACCAAAGACTGTTTCAAAACCAAATACCAAACCAATACCCAAGACTGCTTCAAAACCAAATAACAAACCAATACCAAAGACTGTTGCAAAACCCAAGACTAACCAATCACCTGAGACTATTTCAAGACCAAAACCAAAGAAAGGTCCCAATGTGACCTCTAGGCAAACACAGATGTACAAGGTCAAATCTGAACCTAAATCACAGAAAGAAGTCAAAACAAGCAGTGGTCCGAAGATTGTTAAGATTGAAACTTTCTCATTAGGTAACAAACAACCTCAGCAGGTTAGGTATTCTAGTTTTCCTAAGTACTCTCAGAAGAATCCTAAGTGCACTTTACATAGGGTTAGAGATACTGTTATAGGCATGACTAAATACAAAGACCAGTATGGATGGTTGTCACCTAATAACATTAAGAAAGTGAATAAGACCACAGAACCCATCAAGAAGAAACCTGTTAAGAACATAAATGCAAAATTAGTTGCTAATTCTAAGAATGTTCATGTTTCAGGTGACTTGTGCATGAAAAGTAGCAGTAAATGGATTCCAAAAGATAAATTCTTGCATGCTACTAGAAAAGTTAAACTTGATGGACACACTACCCATGTCAAACAAGTGTGGATTGTCCGTAGATCATCTACATTAGATAATGCATCTAAATCTAGGACTAGTCCTGCTTGTACCAAATCATGTGTATAAACTTTTACATTCCCATGCTTGTAATTCGTATTTGTGTTTTGAACAATTCTGTGTGCTTGTGTGTTATTTCAATAAAATGTTTGTTTGTTTGTCATATGCTTGATGTTTATTTTGCTTTATTTTCTTTATGTGTACTTGCATGTTATCCACCTAACCTGCAAGGACCCAATCTACATGGGTACCTAACCATATTCCCTGTCCTTGCAGGAATATCTCATTTGTGTATGGTATGTTGACTCGGGATGTTCTCGCCATATGACTGGAACCAAATCAATTCTTTCAAACTTTGTTGAAAAGTTTATGGGAACTGTAAGATTCGGAAACGATCATATCGCTCCTATTCTTGGTTATGGAGACATTGTCAAAAATGGAGTTACTATCAAGAGAGTTTCCTATGTTGAAGGACTTGGACACAATCTCTTTAGTGTTGGTCAATTTTGTGACAATGATCTTCAAGTATTATTTAGGAGATATGAATGCAAGTGCAGACTGAAGATGGTGTGGATATTCTGACTGGAACAAGAGACAATAATTTGTTTCACAATTGATCTCAACAACATCACATCCAATTCTTCAGAAATTTGTCTTCTTTCGAAAGCAACTGCACAAAACTCTTGGTTATGGCATCGCCGACTTTCTCATCTTAACTTTCAAACAATTAATACACTCGTGGATAAACAACTTGTTGAAGGTCTTCCGGACTACAAGTATGAAAGTGAACATGTTTGTCCAGCTTGTGCAATTGGAAAGATGAAGAAAGCTTCACACAAACCAAAGAAGCACTTAAGTACAGAAAGTCCTTTGCACCTTATTCATATGGATTTGTGTGGCCCAATGAAAGTTCAAAGTATCCATGGGAAGCGATACATTCTAGTGATTGTAGATGATTATTCTCGTTACACTTGGGTATTCTTTATTCATGCAAAGAGTGAAACTCCACAAGTGATTATTGATTTCATCAAGAAGACCCAAGTCAATCTAAAATCATCTGTCAGAATTGTTCGCTCAGACAATGGCACTGAATTCAAGAATTCAACAATTGATTCTTTCTTCAAGTCCATGGGTATTTCACACCAATTTTCTGCTGTCAGAACACCTCAACAGAATGGAGTAGTTGAACGTCGAAATCGAACTCTTGTTGAAGCAGCTAGAACAATGCTTGCCTATTCGAAGTTGCCACCAAATCTATGGGCTGAAGCTGTTGCTACTGCTTATTTTACACAAAACAGATCCATCATAAACAAGAGGTTTGATAAAACTCCGTATGAGGTGATCAACAAAAGAAAGCCCAATGTGAACTTTTTACACATTTTTGGATGTGTATGTTATGTTCTCAATGATCGAGAAAATCTGGGCAAATTTGAACCAAAAGGCGATGAGGCATATTTCATCGGTTATTCAAGAGAATCCATTGCATATCGTGTTTATAACCGAAGAACCAAGAGAATCGAAGAGAGTATGAATGTTAAATTTGATGAACTCTCGGGAATGGTTCTTGAACAACACAGTTCAAGACCCGAACTTCAATGTCCACAAGCTTCCGCAACTAAGACTGCATTAAATGTCAAATCATTCTCTACTCCGACTTCACAAGATTTGGATATCTTGTTTGAAGAATTTTTCCACGTTCCTAAGAAAGTGTCTGAATCTGATGAGATTTCAAATGAACCATCAAGTTCAAATTCGAAAGAGATGGATCCAAATGAGTCTTCACCATCACAATCATCAGATGTTAGTTCACCATCTGATTCTCCTCCACCTACTGCTTATTCAGAGTTGCATACTCAACCTCATGTTATCTCCCAAGTGACAAATCCATCAACCAATCCAGAAGATTATATTCAAGATAACTTTGTTGAACCAATTGCTACTTCACTTGAACAATTGACAGAACAACATACTCCTGATTTTATTGATTCTGAAGAATCTGGTGATCCAATTGACCCAATTCCTCACACAAACAAATGGACTAGAGCTCATCCGATTTCTCAAGTCATTGGAAATCCAACAACTGGAGTTCAGACAAGATCTACTTCCGCGAATGAATGTCTGTTTGTGAATTTTCTAAGCATTGTTGAACCAAAGACAGTAAATGAAGCTCTAAGTTGTCCAGATTGGGTGAAAGCGATGCAAGAGGAACTGAATCAATTTGAAAGACTTGAGGTGTGGAAATTGGTTCCAAATCCTTACAAGAACAAGGAGCCAATTAAAACCAAGTGGATCTTCAAGAATAAAAAGGATGAAAATGGAGTAGTTGTACGCAACAAAGCACGATTGGTTGCAAAGGGATATTGCCAACAAGATGGAATTGACTACGATGAGACATTCGCACCAATTGCACGAATTGAGGCTATTCGGATGTTTCTTGCCTATGCTGCCTACAAGAACTTCACAGTCTACCAGATGGATGTTAAAACTGCCTTCTTGAATGGAATTCTAAAAGAAGAAGTGTACGTTGAACAACCAGAAGGTTTTGTGAGTTCCAAACATCCAGAATATGTTACAGGTTAGACAAGGCATTATATGGTCTGAAACAAGCGCCTCGTGCATGGTATGATGCTCTATCCTCTTATCTTGTGAAATCTGGTTTTAACAAAGGTTCAATTGATACTACCTTGTTTATCAAACGACAAGGGAGTGATATTATACTAATCCAGATTTATGTTGACGACATAATTTTCGGGTCAAC
This sequence comes from Erigeron breviscapus, assembly GCA_034093135.1. Lineage (NCBI taxonomy): Eukaryota > Viridiplantae > Streptophyta > Magnoliopsida > Asterales > Asteraceae > Erigeron > Erigeron breviscapus. The sequence continues at coordinate 125,656,983 of CM067167.1, forward strand.
TAACCCTAAATACTGCAAAAATTTCTCTACTTTAATGATCAAGAAATTTGAAATGAGCATGATGGGTGAATTAAACTTTTTCCTTGGTCTACAAGTAAAACAGTTGTCAAATGGTACTTTTATTTGTCAATCTAAGTACATTCTTGACATGTTGAAAAAGTTTGATATGATGGATTGTCAAACAATTGGGACACCCATGGAAGCTCGAAAAAAGATTAATGCTGACTTAAATGGAAAATCTTTTGATCAAAAGAAATATCGCAGTATGATAGGGTCACTCATGTATTTGACTGCAAGTCGCCCGGATATTATGTTCGCCACATGCATGTGTGCCAGGTACCAGGCCAATCCCAAGGAAAGTCATTTCCAGGCCGTTAAACGGATCTTCGATACCTGAAAGGCACAGTGAACCTTGGTCTCTGGTATCCTAGGGATACCGGATTTCAGTTAATAGCATATTCGGATGCTGACCATGCAGGTTGTAAGCTTGATCGAAAGAGTACTTCTGGGAGTGTACAGTTTCTATGGGACAGATTGGTCAGTTGGTCTTCAAAGAAACAGAATTGTGTATCCACATCTACTGCAGAAGCTGAATACGTAGCTGCAGCAAGTTGTTGTTCACAGGTTCTTTGGATGAAGACACAGTTGACTGATTATGGATTTCAATTCAACAGGATTCCCATCTACTGTGATTCTAAGAGTGCTATTGCTATTTCTTGCAATCCTGTACAACACACAAAGACCAAGCACATAGATGTTCGGTACCATTTTCTTAAAGATCATGTCGAGAAAGGTAACATCGAACTCTATTTTGTCCCAACAGACTACCAACTTGCAGACCTTTTTACCAAGCCTTTGGATGAAAACAGGTTCAATTTTCTGAAAACCAAGTTGGGAATGCTTGATTTACAAACTTAAATGCTTTAATGCCATGTATTCTATGTTTATTTTCTATTTCAAACATTGATGTGTTTTACTTGGTATTGCATGCAATGTTTGAGGGGGAGAAAAAGGGTAGAATGCATGATTTTTAGGGGGAGTTTGTAAATTTAGTATAGTCTAAAATGCTTAATTTGAGGGGGAGTGTGCAAATGCATGTGAATAAATGTTTGCTTATTTGTTAATTGTTTGTTTTATTTGTTTATTTTATTTTTTATTTTGTTTTAATTTTTTTTTATGTGTGTTTGTAGTTAAAATCTGGAAAAAAAAATCAAATACAAAATTAGAAAATTCTAAAATAATAAAAAGATTTTTTTGGTGTTTGTTTTATTTTTTTTAATCTGTGTTATTTTTATTTTTTTTAATTTTTTTTAATTTCTATGTTTATTGGTTATTATTTTAGTTGTTGTTAGTTTAAGCCCAAAACCATTTTGAGCCCAACTGCCATGCTAAGCCCAAGACTTATTTGGATTCGGGTTGACACGCGGGTCACACCCAGACCCGCGACCCGAATTTGAGTTTAAATGAAAAAATGGGCGGTCCATTTGGTCATTTACCAAATTCAAAACTAAAATATCTTCTAATTTTCTCTTAAAAGAAACCGATCAAAACATCACATCAATCATTCAAAAGCTTCATATAAGTCATAAAAATCAAAGTGGGATTAACAAGTGAACAATTTTCTGGGCATATTTCATCAGTTCATCGATCATAGTAACTGTTTTGAGGTAAGATTTCATGTATAATGTTTGATCACCAACTGTTTGATTAAATGCCAAGTTGGATTATTTTTTTTTTCTCGAAGTCTTATGCATGATATGATGTGTTGATTCATGTTTGAGTATGTTAGATGCATGATTAGGTATTTTACTTGTTGTTTATCCGTTTTGTTTTCCTTAATCTGTTTGAGTTTTCATTTTTCTGGATTTGATTTGATAATGGGCTCGATATACTTATGAGTTCGTGATGAAATGAACCATTTGCAGAGCAATTTGCTCGGCAAATGGGTTATTTGTTCATTATAACCTTCAAATCATCTTTAGTTCTGGTTAACTTGTTCTTAATTTTCTCAAACAAGATTTTGGATCCAAAAGTGTCATTTGCAGAGCTTCTTGCTCGGCAAATGATTGTTTTTGTCAAACCAGAAAGTTTTTAAACCAAGTCCTAAACCTACTTGATGCAGAGCATTTTGCTCGGCATTCAAGTCTTTGTGGTTTTCAAAGTGAATCAAGTTTTTAAAATCAATTGTTTGCAGAGCTTTGAGCTCGGCAAAAAGCCATTTTGAATTCCAAAATTTTTCCAAGTATGAAAACAACTGTTTGCAGAGCATTTTGCTCGGCAAACAGTACAAAGTGAAAATTTTTCACCAAGTTTTTTAAAATCAACTGTTTGTAGAGCATTTTGCTCGGCAAACAGTACAAAGTGAAAATTTTTCACCAAGTTTTTTTAAAATCAACTGTTTGCAGAGCATTTTGCTCGGCAAACAGTACAAAGTGAAAATTTTTCACCAAGTTTTTTTAAAATCAACTGTTTGCAGAGCATTTTGCTCGGCAAACAGTACAAAGTGAAAATTTTTCACCAAGTTTTTTAAAATCAACTGTTTGCAGAGCATTTTGCTCGGCAAACAGTACAAAGTGAAAATTTTTCACCAAGTTTTTTTAAAATCAACTGTTTGCAGAGCATTTTGCTCGGCAAACAGTACAAAGTGAAAATTTTTCACCAAGTTTTTTAAAATCAACTGTTTGCAGAGCATTTTGCTCGGCAAACAGTACAAAGTGAAAATTTTTCACCAAGTTTTTTAAAATCAACTGTTTGCAGAGCATTTTGCTCGGCAAACAGTACAAAGTGAAAATTTTTCACCAAGTTTTTTAAAATCAACTGTTTGCAGAGCATTTTGCTCGGCAAACAGTACAAAGTGAAAATTTTTCACCAAGTTTTTTTAAAATCAACTGTTTGCAGAGCATTTTGCTCGGCAAACAGTACAAAGTGAAAATTTTTCACCAAGTTTTTTAAAATCAACTGTTTGCAGAGCATTTTGCTCGGCAAACAGTACAAAGTGAAAATTTTTCACCAAGTTTTTTAAAATCAACTGTTTGCAGAGCATTTTGCTCGGCAAACAGTACAAAGTGAAAATTTTTCACCAAGTTTTTTAAAATCAACTGTTTGCAGAGCATTTTGCTCGGCAAACAGTACAAAGTGAAAATTTTTCACCAAGTTTTTTAAAATCAACTGTTTGCAGAGCATTTTGCTCGGCAAACAGTACAAAGTGAAAATTTTTCACCAAGTTTTTTAAAATCAACTGTTTGCAGAGCATTTTGCTCGGCAAACAGTACAAAGTGAAAAATTTTCACCAAGTTTTTTAAAATCAACTGTTTGCAGAGCATTTTGCTCGGCAAACAGTACAAATTGAAATTTTCCTCATTGAAATTGTTCTTTATCGATTGACAACATTTTTGTTGTTCAATATAAGAAAATTTCATACATTTCAAAGGAGTGAATCTGAACAGCTCATTTGCAGAGCTTTGAGCTCTGCATTTACATGTTTCAACTCCAATACAAATTAGAATTTCAAATTTTTTTTATTCTTTATTTTATTCTATGTTTCTTTTATTATTATTTGTGCTGTGTTTTAAAATGTTTATTTGTATATGTGTATTGTGTATGTAAATATATAGTATTTCATAAGTGTTTAGAGTGAGAGGCAAGGTATCGAACGCCTTTGTGTACTACCTTGTTTTCTTATCTTTTAATACTTATGTGATTCTATATATTGTCATGTTTTGTATATATATTTGGGTGAGATGCAAGGTATTGAACGCCTTTGTGTACTACTTTGTTCTCTCATTTTTAATATATATGCAAAACATTGTCTGTGTAATAAATGTGTTTCTTAAAAGTTGGTATATTTTTGTTATTTTTTCTGTGTTTAACATGTCTTTTCTGGTCAAAAACTTTGGTCAGTTTGTCTTGAACAAAAAAAATAAATAAATAAAGTATCCAGATGGCAATGTTCAGAGAAGGAGATTCAATGAAAATGCAAGCTAATCAAGCATTACATATTCCTTTTGCTTGCAAATTTCCTATCATTCCAGAGATTCTCAGCTATCATCCACTAAATAATGCTTTAACTGGAGGTGCACTTGTACCTGAGAAGTATGTCTTCGAGCTATGGGAATCAATTGAATATGTGCGAGGAAGTAAAAGGCACAACACAGCAGAATACTTCAAATTCTCACTAGAATCAGAAGCTGAAATCTTCAACTGTAGATTAACTCTGGATGAATTTAGAACAATTATTGGATTTCCTGTTCTAGAAGAATACGAAGAACTCCATCTGTAGAAGAAATGTTGGCAGGAGTTCATTCGTTGGGGTATGCAGGAGATTTGACAACGATGAGAGACTTCAGAAGAAGTAATGTAGCAACTCTCTGGCATACAATGTACAATATTCTTTCAACCTGCTTGATGCCGTCACAGAAAGGAATTGATCTGATGACAAAAGATTCTTTGGCAATCTATTATGCAGTCACTCACAATGTGCAGTGTGACTTTGCGGCGATAATATGGAAAAAGCTGATTCAAGTTGTTAAGGGAAAGGATAAACAAGACCGAAAGTACATTCCCTTCATCAGATTTTTCACTCTGGTTATCGAAGATGCTCTTGATAATGCAGAAGAAATTCCAAGGTTGGAAGACAGCTTTAAATGTGTGATTGCCTTATATAAATCCAACTTGAGAGGCACAAGTTGTGAAACCGTAAGACCTTTTCCGATTCCACCGTTTTTGATAAACCTGGTTCCTGCTCAGAGTCCTCACCTTAGGGCTTATCTTGAGTGGTTAGTCTCAGCGATGGGTCTGATAGCCGACAGACTCCTTCCCAAGCTGAACATAGGTCGCCAAGTGAGGGTCCTAGTGTGTCAAAAGAAAAAGAGGGGTTAGTGATGAAGGGGCCTCTGAGCAGAGGAAAAGAAAGTCTAAAAGAGTTATGTTTCAGCAAGATGTTGCTTCACCTGAACCTATTTCATCACCTGTTTCACAATCCACACCGAACGTTACATCACAAACATCACCTTCACAATCTACACAATCTACACCAACCGTTCCCCTTTCACAATCTTCACCTTCGCAATCGACACCTTTACATCCGTTGTTTCACCGAATCCACCAATTCTAACACCACCTCGATCAATTGCTTCAATACTACCTGATGAACCAACTCCACCACCAGGTAGACGACTTAAAATGTCTGCTAGAAGTGCTCTAAAGCAGACTTCAAAGAAGAAGAAATCAAAAAGAAAACATAAGTTGTCTAGCTCTGCAAGACAAAGACTAGAATCTTCTTCAGCAGATGTGAATGACCAACCTGGTGACTCAGCGGAGTTTGATGTTGAACAAGCAACAAGAATTGTGCATAATGTTGAATCTGAGATTGAGCCTGAGAATGTTTGCACTGGAGATGATGTTGTGCAGGAGGAACAAGGCGGGACTGAGGGAGGAGTTGAAAATACCAGAGAGGATGTGCGGTCCGGGTTAGGACAAGGGCAAAAAGAAAAAGATGGCCCTCCATTAGTTCAAACAAATGTGTCTAGCCGGGTTGTTTACCCTAGGGTAGAAATCGAGAACTGCCCATTCTCGTTTGCACCAACCTCTCCCAGCCATTCTGACTCCTCACAACAGGAGTTAGTCTCAGAAATACACGGGGATAAACCACACTCACCACACTCTCCTCATTTGGAGGATGAGAGTGTTGAAATTAGAGAGGACCAGCCCCACCTCTCGCCTTCAATTCATGCACAAGAGTCTAGATCCCCTAGGGACACTGATTCACAAGCCCAGTTGAGTACTGGTGCCGGAACAAGCGGAGGGGGACCCACTTTGTGTGACCCTCAAGGACAGCTTGGAAATCCTGCCTTAGCTAACATCACGCCAGCTTTAGCCGCAGGTAACAGTCCTCAGACCGAGACTGGGGAGCAATATGAACGCCGTAGTGACACTGCTGTTCCTCAGGATCAACCTGAGACTGTATTAACGGGCATTCTCAGTGACCCCGGTGTTGTTAGTGGTATTGCCCAACAACAAGTCCAGGACAGTGATTTATCACAGTCTAGGACACCAATTGATTCGGGTTGCAAAGCCCATGAATCTGAAACTGCTGGTGAGGGTATAACCTGAGGATCCGCAGGAAATCCTGAATCAGCATCGCTGAATTTAGGTCACACCACAAGTGTGCCAACAACCCCCGGGTTGGCTACTCCACCTCCTACACAAACACAAAGAACACCAACATCAAATGAAATTCCATCAACCTCAACAAATTTACCTACAAAAGACGCTGCTTGTGAAGTTTTATTGAATATTTTAAGGTCTGAGGGTGATTTGTTGACGGTAACTGAAAGAGGGGTGTTGAATGCTCTTGAGGTGCGAGAAAGAGAAATAGCCACTGAAAGAAGAGTGAAAGAGTTACAAGATCAAGTAGAACGTCAAAAGGCTGAATATGATGCAAAGCTTGCTGCTTTTGAATTGAGATTGTTGGCGTTAGAGTCTTGCCGACCGGACTCGGTTCCTTCTCGTCGGGATGATCCTGATTCTGATGATCACCCCGAGGGGGAGAACCAAGGAGAAGGTCAAACAAACATTGATAGTACTTTGGCAAGAGTTGAAGGAAATGTTGGAGATGTGGTGATGGAAGAAAGAGCCGAGGGCGTAAATGTTGAGAATGTTGAGAATGTTGAGGAAACAATAGATGATGTGATTAGAAGAAGGTTAGTTGATGTGTTTGGCGCTGAGTCGGATGTAGAAAGTGAAGAAGAGTTTGGAAATATTGAGGTTAATGAAGAAGAAGGATTTGTGATTGAAAGTGAAGTTATGGAATATGCTGAAGATGATGCAGATATTGAAGCATTGAAAGATAATGTAACATTTGATGAGCCAGAAATAGTTGAGAATCCAACAAATGATGAAGCTGTTGAGGAACCTGTGTTTGAAGACTTCCCAGATCTTGATTATTTTGAAACAGGTTTTTCAAGCAGAAAAGAAGCTGGAGAATCTTCTACTCAGGGTTTCACAACTCCTCAACACTATACGTTTGAAGACTTCAATAGTTTTGATGAATTAAGAAAGACTCCTGAAGCTGCATCCCAGAATTTCAAGAAATCAACGTATAAACAAGTGTTGAAAGAAGCAATCATATCCGAGGAAGTCCTTCCTGATTATTTTCCAACAGAATTAACTAAGGAACAAAGGAGGTTTATTAATCGGGGATACTTCTTGAGGGATAAAGAAAGAATGGTTGCTCTGGGTGTTAAGCCAAAGGAGGCAGCTAAGAAGTCAAGATTTATGGAAGAAAGAGCTTATCCAATCTTCTGTGGAGCTACAAAAGTAACCAAAACAAAGAGACCAGAATTGGATTCGATGTATAAATTTAAGGAAGCAAGACAAATCGAAGAATACAAAGAGCTTCTCAAACTCACTAAGCAATACAATCCAAAGCTTCTGGAAGAACAAAGAAACCACAAGATTTTGGTGCTCGTCAGAGTGATTTTGGTTAAAAGGATTTCTATATCTGTACCTTGCTTTCATGTGAAAAGAGATAACAATAAGATGTACAGATTCACAGAAGCTCAGTTCAAGCTGCTACCAGTTGATGACATTATCTTTCTCTACAACCATTTCTTGAATGCAATGCAAAGGTACAAGGAAGATGTTATTGCCTTTGAAGCAGTTAAAAGATACATGTCAAGCTGCATTCAATACGCTTCATTGGAAGACTTTCAAATTGGTTTTGAAGTGGTTAAGAGAAAGATCAATGTAACATATCCAGATCAAAGTCTTTACACCAGAGACATTGAACAGCTCAGTATTGGTCAGATCATAGAAGAACCATCCTTTGGTGTTGTCTTTTTGAACAGCAGAAAAAAGAAGATCTTCATTCGTATGGATGAACTTGCTTCTTATTCAGATGGAACACTAGAATTTTGTAAAAATGTTTTGTTGTGCTTGAAAGAAGATGATCAAGATGAAAAGAAAAAGGAAGTATTTGATAAGGTAATATCCAAGATCAACCAAAGACTGGAGTACAGAGACAGTATCAGAATGATGAGAGAGGCAAAGAATGTTCAAAAGTCTAAGTACGTCGTACGTCGAAGAGGAGGTTGTTGGATCAAGTACGAGCCAAGTCATCTTCCAGGCCCACAAAACATTCCACCAAGAAACTATGAAGCAAACATGTTTGTTCCTGATGACAGACCAGAAGGAGATAATTGGTTCTGGCATCCAAATAAAGATAGACCGAATACAAGAGCTTGATGAATGACAAGGACTGGATATTTTTCACAAATCACTACTAAGGGGGAGATTGTTAGAAATATAATATGTAGTAGTTGATTTGTGTACTTTATGTTGTTTTGTACTTAGAATGTAAACATGTTAGAATGGAAGGGGCATAGTGTAAATAGATCATATGTATATAAACCCCCTCCATAAGTGAATATGTAACCTTTTACCACATAATACAAACTAATCTTTCCCTGACATCTCTCTACTCTCTCTCTACTTTCTCTCACTAGAAACCTCCATTAACACACACTAAAGCTCGAATTCTAGTCTTAACAATGGAACTACAAGATCTCGCTAACGGGTGTTAGGGTCAGACTAACGGTCGTTAGTAACTGAAGGACTGATGGTGTAACAAAAAGTCTGACGGGCGTTAGAAAAAGTCTGACGGGCATTAGATCGAAGGACTAAAAATGTACAGATATGTTAGTTAGCCCGTGTAATGGCCGTTACACACCACTAACGGCCGTTAAGTTCTGAAATCATATATAAACTTGTTTTTGATTCATTTGGACGGGATATCTTGGACTCAAGCCGATTTTAGGGTTTTCAAAAGTTATTTTTCATCCACTTGAACATCTTGGAACATCAAAATCTCGTTTGGATTCATCTCATCATTTCAATTACAATAAAAACACTCGATTGGATTGATTTCTTCATTCGGTACAACATGATTTCAATTGTTATTGATTGTTTTTATCTTTTCATTATGAGTAGCTAATCGTTTCATCATCTACCGAGATGAAACGAGACATTATGTGACGGTTGCACTATATTATTAATTCATAGTTGATTTCAATTATCGTTGTGTCGAGATCTTGATGATTTGATTCTTTATTGATTATTATTGTGATATTGGTGATATATATGTTCTTCGTTAGTGGTACTAGTTGAATATATATATAATTTCAATTGTTTATCTTTAATCGATTGTCGCTAGTTCATGGTATGATAGTGAATGTCATTTTAATAAAAGGAATCATTTAGTCAACGTGTTGATTAACGGTTGGTGGTACCACGTTGTCTTCACATAGATACAATTGTTAATTCGATAATCAAATAAACTAGTTGGTTAGGGAAATTGTTTTAAGCATTGGTGGTACCGGCTTTTACAATAGAACTGATTAATAAGGTGATTTAAATGATTTCACAAACGTTGGTGGTACCAGTTTGTGTCTTTATTTGGTCACGATTATCTTTGTCAACTGAATTGGATTTGAGCTTAATTATGTGCATCCCGAACTGTTGTCGAGTGGATTCGAGGTAGATAACTTTTAATATTACTGTTTAAAATCAAACTCTATTTTGATTAATTCCTCGGAATTTGTAACATCCGTGATTTTGACTCATTTGACTAATTATGTAAAATGACTAACGACTTTAATAAATGATATAATTAAGTACATTTCATGATTTAATGACTAGTGTGAAGCTTGACGAGTCAATTGACCGACTTAATTGATGATACGATACATGTTGGTGCTTATTTTTACTAGTAATTGAGATGGGTGATCCATGGGTCAACCTACAACCCATGACCCATGACCCACACCCAACCTTAACCCTCCAACTCTTCCACCCAATCCCCATCCACCCACACACTCACTCTTATCTCTTTCTCTCTCAATTATTGCAAGGAAACCTTAAACATTCTTACACTCACTCTCTTTCTAATTTACTTCTTCAATAAATGAGATTTAGACAAAAATTAATACTAGAAACATCATCATCTTCATCATATTAGCATCATATCTCAAATTTTGGAACTTAAAGTGCAAGAAATCTTCTTTTGGAGCTTAAATTCGGATTTGGCTATTAGTGGGACTTTTGGTAAGTAAAACTTGTCTCCTAATCTCCATTTTAGGTTTATAAACATGTACCTATGTTGTGTCAAATGTTTGTGGGTCTCACATCAGGTCAAAAGTCGATTTAGGGTTCCTAATTCTCGAAATGGGTCAAATCGGATCTAAGCAAGAAAATGATGTTATGGGTCGAAATTAATTAATGGGTTTTGTCCATTTGTGTTTATTTATATATATATATGTTTGCCTTGAATGATGACGTAGTTTGATTGTGCATATGCTTGATATTCTTGATTGATGACGTTATTTGACTGTGCATACGTTTGACTGTCTTGATTGATGGTGTTGTTTGATTTCGCACACGTATGACATGTCTTGTTGGTGGCATTGATTGATTGATTGACGATTTGACTATTCGCTTGTTTGATTATGCATTCGATTTTGATTATATTGTTATTATTAGGATAGTCGTGCATACATGGAAGTCGGTTATCCCTTCAAAGGGTTTTAGTTATGGTGGGAAGGTTGTGGGTGACCCTATATATAAGCATCTAGGAGTCGTTGAAAGTAGAATCCTCCTAAGTGTATGTACGTATAATTTGGTTGGTTTAATGGTTGATGAATGATGGACTTGTGATTGAGACAAACACGCATACGTATTGATATGGACACATGTGAGACGGACATGGACCTCCAAGTGTATAGATGTATACACTTGATGATTATGAGTATTATTGTATTGTGAGACGGACATGGACATCCGAGTGTATAGACATATACATATCTCGATGATTTTGAGATGCCACATTGTTCATTGGGATGACATGTGAGTATCGTTGCATTGATGACTTGATGGTCATACTTATGATATGCATTATGACATTGACATGCATAAGGCACATACCTTGATATTGATATCACTTGTGCATATTCATTACTCGCTTATGAAGCACCCTTGACATTGGCATACATTTGGTACATTTATTGACATTGACACACATTTGGTGCACTTCTTGTTATTGATGTCACTCGTTCATGTTCATTATACGTTTACTAACTATCTTGTATAGTTACTTGAATGATTACTTGTGTGTGACGAGGTTTCGCTATGAGCAAACCTATATTACGTGTCATGGTTGTTTTAAAGTGCAAGAAATCTTCTTTTGGAGCTTAAATTCGGATTTGGCTATTAGTGGGACTTTTGGTAAGTAAAACTTGTCTCCTAATCTCCATTTTAGGTTTATAAACATGTACCTATGTTGTGTCAAATGTTTGTGGGTCTCACATCAGGTCAAAAGTCGATTTAGGGTTCCTAATTCTCGAAATGGGTCAAATCGGATCTAAGCAAGAAAATGATGTTATGGGTCGAAATTAATTAATGGGTTTTGTCCATTTGTGTTTATTTATACTCATTTATACATAAAAACAAGTCTTGGACCTTCATAAGACGATCTAAAAGCAAAATTAGGGTTAATTAGGGTTCTTGGTTATTTAAATTGGGTCAAACCGAATTAGAGCATTGAAATTATGTTTTGGAATGGAATTGCAAGGTGGGTTACGTTTGTTTAAGTCCAAGTACGTCTAATTATACTTCAAAATGAGCTGGGAACTTTTCCTAGTCGACTTGGTGTTAAAAATAAGGGTTTGTAAGTGTTTTGGGTCGTTTGTAGCTCAAAGAGGATGTGCAGGAACTTTTGGTGCAGAACCTGGCGTCTCTTACGCCCCTCTTGGCGTAAGAGACAGTGCCCTAGATTTGCCATACGCTAAAACTTTCCTGACTACGCCGGATTTGATTTACAAAACGCTAAAAACGTGAAAGCTAGGCCATCGTAAGTTACGGTGGCCATTACCGTCTGATACGAATATTAGAAATCGCCCACTGTACATTACGCCGCCTGTCACCGTCCTTTACCCTGGGCCATGCCCAGCCACCGTCTCATACGCCTCAGTTCACCGTCGATTACGCCGGCTGTGTTGGACCACCGTAACCTTACGCCACTGTTGGCCGTAATTTACGCCGCCCTTCATTCTTTCTTTTCTAGTTGCACTTCTAACATCCTTGGATCAAGTCTAGCTTCGAGTTAAACCATCTCTGGACTCCTATGAAGTTGTATACTAGCCCCGGGAAGTAATCAAAGTCGAGGTGCACTTATGAAACCCTAAGTAGGGTTGTAACTTCAATTATAGAGATATGTACAAAAATGGCCTTGAACACGAGATGACTTTTGGAAGATTTTAAATTATTACAAACAACTTCTCGACTCCCTTAATGACTTTGTTGAGTCCCGAGAACCTTTCAAACGATTTGAGTCGCCATTAAAAACATGAATTAGGGCTTTAACACAAGTTAATGACGTGCATTGATGCATGTGTGTATTTGTATATAATTATAGGTCGTGGATGCGTGGAGATCATTGAACGATTTTAACTTCATCTTAACTCGATCTTAACTTCATTTACTGATCAAGGTGAATTTTGTAGCTCCCTACTCAATAGAGATTCGGGCTGAAAAGTGTACAAGTTTTGGGTGTTGACTCGCTTGATTGTGCTATATATATATGCTTGCCTTGAATGATGACGTAGTTTGATTGTGCATATGCTTGATATTCTTGATTGATGACGTTATTTGACTGTGCATACGTTTGACTGTCTTGATTGATGGTGTTGTTTGATTTCGCACACGTATGACATGTCTTGTTGGTGGCATTGATTGATTGATTGACGATTGACTATTCACTTGTTCGATTATGCATTCAATTTTGATTATATTGTTATTATTAGGATAGTCGTGCATACATGGAAGTCGGTTATCCCTTCAAAGGGTTTTAGTTATGGTGGGAAGGTTGTGGGTGACCCTATATATAAGCATCTAGGAGTCGTTGAAAGTAGAATCCTCCTAAGTGTATGTACGTATAATTTGGTTGGTTTAATGGTTGATGAATGATGGACTTGTGATTGAGACAAACACGCATACGTATTGATATGGACACATGTGAGACGGACATGGACCTCCAAGTGTATAGATGTATACACTTGATGATTATGAGTATTATTGTATTGTGAGACGGGCATGGACATCCGAGTGTATAGACATATACATATCTTGATGATTTTGAGATGCCACATTGTTTATTAGGATGACATGTGAGTATCGTTGCATTGATGACTTGATGGTCATACTTATGATATGCATTATGACATTGACATGCATAAGGCACATACCTTGATATTGATATCACTTGTGCATATTCATTACTCGCTTATGAAGCACCCTTGACATTGGCATACATTTGGTACATTTATTGACATTGACACACATTTGGTGCACTTCTTGTTATTGATGTCACTCGTTCATGTTCATTATACGTTTACTAACTATCTTGTATAGTTACTTGAATGATTACTTGTGTGTGACGAGGTTTCGCTATGAGCAAACCTATATTACGTGTCATGGTTGTTTAAGGGCTACATGTAAGTTATTACTTGCCTTTATCTTGTTCATATTGTGATTATTTGGCGTTGGTTCCTTGTGGTCCATTACTACGAACTCACCAACCTAGTGTTGACTCTGTTTAGTACACTTTTCAGGTAATCAAGTGAATCCGAGACGTGTTGGTTGATTGTTGCATTTTCTAGGGCTTGGACTTACGTGGATCCGTGATTCATTCGCCCATTTATGGTTTCATGTTCTTTATGCTTATTGTATCTTGTATGTTTGATGTTGGATTCACTGAATCCCTTTTATGTCATATAGTTCTTGTTCTACGATAATTCCATACATACACTATATCTTTTCAATGATATCCTGAGCCTGGTTCGGGGTGTTACAGAATGGTGGCCCATGCTTGGTCGTAGAGAATTAGGCGGTTTGACCTAGACTACGGGTTAAGTTAAAACTCTTCATATAGCATGCAAGGTTAGGAATTTTGTGTGCAACATGAAATTGTATGAACCCTGAAAAGTATACATTGTGAGTTCATAGACGGGACCATTTATGTGATGATGTGAGTACAATTGGAAAATGTGTTGTTTTGTGATGTGTACATGGTGAACAATGTGTTATGTTGTGGCAAGTACGATGTTATGAATGTGTGATGAGTACGATGTGGGTAATGTGTGCATTGATTTGAGCTTGATTGTGGTTGAGATGGATTGTTGTTATTGATTGGTGATAGTTTGATGATTTAGGGCAAAATGAAGTTATGGCATTAACTTAGTATAATAGTGTGTCAACCCTAAAAGAGCCTGATCAACTATTTTATGGTCACCCGGTATTATAACAAGTTAATGACACCACGGATTGCACATGTTTGGCATAGAGTATAATAAGGAACCGATATGCTTAATGAGAGTTGGTTGGGTGGAGGGTTAGCCGTTGGTACACCCTGTATACATACCCGGTCAATAACTAGAAGGCATATCGGATTCGGATTATACTTTAAACCACTTATTTAGTTGACTTGTTTTAGTTGCTTGTGATGTGATGTGTTGAATATGAGTACTTGGTTTTGATGGTGGACAATTGTTGTGAACTTGGAACGAGGACATGATAGATAACGATTACTTGAGAACTTTGATATATTGTCCTTAGCGTAGTGATATGAAACACGCATTATATGTTGGTATGATAGCATGATATGTGACAGTTACTTGGGAATATTTATATGTTGGCCTTAGTGTAAAGACATTAAACATGTGTAGTGTGTTGGCATGTGTTGAGTCCCAATGTTAATTGTAAATTTAATGATGACAAATCTGACCTATAAACACTTAGTAATCTTTTGGTTCTTGTAATCTGATCTGGGTCAGACTAAGCTGACACAGCTTACGATCTGTCTCTGACCCAGATCACGCTTCATACTTTGTAATTGTAAAATCTTATGGAAGCAAGTGTTATTCAAGCGGCATCAACAATGTATTAGCATTCAGTCTAAGTCGAAGAGGAGGATTGAAGATAGAAGACCGAGCTGTTAGTGGAAGACAGCTTGGGATTAGTAGTCAGCTTGGATACACTTAGGCAGATTGGTGCTTTGACAAACGGCCCAATCTGTGTCTGACAATCAAGTGAAGATAACAACCTGGATTGAAGATAAAGACAAATGACGTGACTAGAAAGAATCCTAGGATCCAGGTTGGTGGTTGGTTTTACACATGCGTGTCCATACTCTTATTGGTTGATGAAGAATGTGCGTCAGTACGTGGGGGACCACAAGTACTATGAAAGGCATGATTGATTATTCCTTCATCATCCACTGAATGAAGAATACGTGGCTGCAACGGACACCAAGTGAAGGAGCGCTTTCGCCTATAAAAGCCTCATTCATGGATTGCATATGTGTGGCATTTCCTGAGAATCATTATTCACACAAGTTTCTTTGCTCTTATACACAGCTTAGTCTGTACGAGATCAGCTTGGGCTGATTCTCATGAGCTGAAACTTATTGATTGTTGTTTGTCATTTCATAGGGTTGTTTAGATATCTATAGGCTATCTTTATTCCGCACAACCCTGTAATTCTTTGTATAGATTATTTCTTAATAAAGGATTACATTTGAAAACCACAATCTGTGTTCAAGAATGTTTTATTTCTTTACTGCTTTACAGTTTTAATGATTCCTGCTCTTTACTTACTTGCTTGATATATATAAACTGAATCTTAAAACGTTTTGTGTCAAAAGTTTGTAAAGATTAAGGAAAGTTGTATTCACCCCCCTCTACAACTGTTCTGTGTACAATATACTTTGGTATATTGATACACCTTGGGACATATCAATTGGTATCAGAGCAGGGGTTAAGAATTAACTTGACTTGATCCTTGCATATTTTCATTTATTGTAAAGCATTATGTCATCATATATTGATAATGGTTCTTCAACCCGACCACCCATGTTTGATAATGATGATTTCAGTGGGTGGAAAGGTTAAATGTCTTTGTTCCTTGAATCCATCGATAACAATATGCCTGACATCCTTACGGATGGTCCTTATGTTCCTACACAAACTGTTGTGGTAGAAGCTGTGGTCAGGGAAGGTCAACCAACCATTCCTGCCACAGTCAAATCTATTGTTAAGGACAAGGTAGATTAGGGGGATGAGGATAGGAGGTTGGCAAAGTTGGATGTGAAGGCTAGAAATTTCATTGTCCAAGCTGTGCCCAAAGACCTTTACCATTCTATTAAAATGTGTTCTACAGCTAAGAAAATGTGGGGTACATTGACTGTCATATTTGAGGGTTGCTCTACTTCCATGGAATCCACAATTACTACATTAACCAGGAGGTATGAGAGATTTTTCTCCTTGAGAAATGAATCCTTGACTGACACTCATACCCGCTTTAATACTTTAGTAAATCATTTAGCTGCTGTTGGAATTATTAAGAAAAATGAGGTTTTAAAGAGTAAATTTCTTGATTCATTACCACCTAAATGGAACAACTATATTTCTTCTGTTAAATTAAGTTCTGTTTATCATGATCTTGATCTTCTTGGACTTTTTGGTTTGCTTCATAACCAAGAATGTTCAGAGGCTGAAAAGTTAATTGCTATGGGTGATTCTTATAGTCAGCCTGCTGCTGCACTTGTTGCTTCTATGACTGAACACCCTAGTTCAATTAGTAATGAGATCATTCCTTGTGTTAATGATGATATTCCTGTTATGTCTAATCCTAAATCTGTTTGTGCTCAATCAGAATGTGATGAATCTGATGGTGATGAACTAGCTAATGAAGTAGCTATGTTGGCTGAAAGGATCAGAAGGAGATCCTTTAATAAGTTCAAAGGAAAAGGAAAAGGAAAAGGTGGCCAAGCTGACAAGACCAAGAAGCCATTTGACATGTCCAAAGTCACTTGTTACAAGTGTGGCAAGACTGGACATATGGCTGGAGACTGCAGATCTAAAGAATCTACTCAAGCTGTGCCAGCCAAAGGTGGAAGAGGTGAAAAAAACTCAATGCTCAAGACTAAGTACAAAGCCTTGAAAGCACAAGTAGCTGAGCTGACTGGGAAGGTGAACAAAAGTGAAAAGAGTCTGGTAGCGAAAGACTGGGCTGAAAGTGTCACATCATCTGATGATGAGCTGTATAAAGATGCCAAGTGTTTCATGGCTAAAGAAGCTACCCAAAGATTTGCTGATGATCTGGTGAAAATACAACAGCAATCTGAGTCAGCTCACCAGGCATCTACCAGTCAGACTGCTCCACCTGAGGTAACTTCTTTTTCAAATCTGTCTGATAATGAGAACTTTCCAGACTAAATAAACTTGGTGATGAGGTTCTGCTACAAAAACACTTTAATCAAGAACTCAAAAAGGAAATACATGTTTTGAAACTTGATAACAGCTCTACGAGTCACACCATTGAAAAACTAGAATCTGAAGTTAAAGCTCAAAAATAATTA
Organism: Erigeron breviscapus; assembly: GCA_034093135.1. Taxonomy (NCBI): domain Eukaryota; kingdom Viridiplantae; phylum Streptophyta; class Magnoliopsida; order Asterales; family Asteraceae; genus Erigeron; species Erigeron breviscapus. The sequence goes on from CM067167.1 coordinate 125,674,450, forward strand.
AACTCCATTTTGGTTAAAGAAGCTAAAACTGCAGAAGAAAAGTTTTTAAAGGTTAAACAAATTACTGAAACATGGTGTATAAGTTCCAAAAGGGTTGCTAAGTGTGTGAATGACCAAATACCTCATCAGATCCAAGCTATTTTTGATGGTGATTATGATAGGGCCATAGCCATTGCTGAAGTATGTGCTATGGAGCCTTGTTATCAGCCTCCTTCACCACCCAAAGTCCAAACAAATGGAATGAATTCTAAACCAATTAAGATGGTTCAGAAATCGGGTATTGGGTTTAAAGATCCTGAAACCATTGGTCAGACCATTGCTGAAGCTGTGTCTGAAGCTGATAAGGTTGTTGAGTTAAAACCTGAAGAAAGTCTTGACTTTCCAAGCTGACCATCACCCAATCTGAATCGGATTCAAAGACTAAAACAAACAAGAGTAGTTTAAAGAAAAATAAAAGAAAGGTTAGAGATCATAGTGTTCCTAAAGATAAAATAAAGCTTTTAAAGTGTAAGAAGTATGGTTCTCCAGGAAATGAGTCACAAACAAAATCTGAGTCTGTTTCAAGTAACACCAAGTCTGACTCTGACAAAATGATTTTAAAATATGTTGAGTCCAAAACTGATAAGGTGTCAATGGAAGCAAATTTTCTTAAGAATGTGTCTGATCCAAAAACTGTTGATCAAAGAAAATTGAGAGCTGAATGTAAGAAATCTGGAATAGGCAAAGGTTTTGTTCAAAAGGAAACTCTAAATGTTGCTAGAAAGAACTTTTAATCTGGTAAAGGACAGACCAAGCAACAATGGGTTTCAAAATGTGATAAGAGTCTAAGTTCAGTTACCCAATCTGAGTCAGACCAGAAGGTCAGCTCTGGTGAACCCATCTTTGGATGGGTTCCCAAAAAGAACTAATCTCTTATCATAATTGCAGGGCAGTCATGACGATAATACCTGGCACTTGGACAGTGGATGTTCCAACCATATGACCGGATGTAAGTCCCTTCTATGTAGCTTTAGAATTCGCGCTAGTCCTAATGTTACTTTTGGAGATGACTCTCAAGGAAAGACTGAAGGTTTTGGTGTACTTTCAAATGGTCCTCTTACTTTCAGAAGAGTCTCATATGTTAAATGGTTTGAAGCACAATCTGATCAGTGTGAGTCAGTTGTATGATGCTGGTTATGAAGTGAGATTCAAGTCTGATAAGGGTATTGTTCTTGATTTAGAAGGCAACGTGGTTCCTATTGTAAAGAGGGATGAGTCTTTGTACTCTTTTGACATGAGAAATCCAACTGTCACAAGAGAAGTCTGTTTCATGTCAAAGACTCAAGATGAGCTGAATTGGTTGTGACATAAAAGGCTGTCTCATATGAATTTCAAAGACATCAACAAGCTGTGTAAGGAAGAGTTGGTGTCTGGTCTTCCAGTGATCAATTATGAGAAGGACAAGCTGTGTGGTGCTTGTAAGAGCAAACACAAAGGTCCTTCCTTGTTCTGGCATGGAAGCAGTCATACCTTTCTTGAGTGCCAGCACTTCTTTCTTCATATTTTCAATTTCTTCTGGCAAGTGTTGTGGCAACTTCTCATCCAGTAGCTTTTCTATTTGAGGTAACACCCCATCATAAATGCTACGTAGGACAGTCTCAGAAACTTCTTCACATAATTCTTTTAACATGTTGTTTCTGAACTTCCTTGTACATGCATCACTCAGAGTACTAACAACTGCACTCTGGTCCAGTGTGGGCCTACTCTCCAGAGAGCTTACCCTTGTAACCAACTTCTCAACTTCTTCTTTCAGACCTGCCAGTGGTTGTACT
>CM067167.1:125677260-125691115 GCA_034093135.1 Erigeron breviscapus
AACAGAAAAAATAATAAATTACCAAGATGGCTATGTTCAAAGAAGGAGATTCAATGAAAATGCAAGCCAATCAAGCACTACATATCCCATTTGCTTGCAAATTCCCGATCATAACGGAGATTCTGAGCCATCATCCGTTGAATAATGCTTTGACTGGAGGTGCAATTGTTCCCGAAAAGTATGTATTTGAGTTCTGGGAATCAATTGAATATGTAGGAGGAAGTAAAAGGCATAAGACAGCAGACTACTTCAAATTTTCACTACAGTCAGAAGATGAAATTTTCAATTGTAGATTCACTCTGGATTAGTTTAGAACTATTATTGGATTTCCTGAACATGAAGAATATGAAGAACTACCATCAGTTGAAGAAATGTTGGCTGGAGTTCATTCGTTGGGTTATGAAGGAGAGTTGGCAACGATGAGAGATTTTAGACGAATGAATGTAGCAACTCTCTGGCATACGATGTACAATGTTCTAAGCACTTGTTTGATGCCATCACAGAAAGGAATTGATCTCATGACGAAGCATTCATTATCAATTTACTATGCAGTCACTCACAATGTGCAGTGTGATTTTGCGAAGATAATATGGGATAAGATGATCCAACTTGTCAAGGGAAAGGATAAACAAGAAAGGAAATATATTCCCTTTCTCAGATTCTTCACACTGGTTATCGAAGACGTTCTTGATAATGCAGAAGAAATTCCAAAATTGGAAAACAGCTTTAAGTGTGTAATTGCAATGTACAAATCCAACTTTAGAGGCACAGGAAGTGAAACTGCAAGACCTTTTCCGATTCCACCATTCCTGATTAATCTGGTTCCTGCTCAGAGTCCTCACCTTAGGGCTTATCTCGAGTGGTTAGTCTCAGCAATGGGGTCTGAAAGCCGACAGACTCCTACCCAAGCTGTGCATAGGTCGCCTAGTGAGGGTCCTAGGTCTGATAAAAGAAAAAGAGGGGTTAGTGATGAGGGGACTTCTGAGCAGAGGAGAAGGAAATCGAAAAGAGTTATGTTTGAACAAGAAGCCGTTACACCTGAACCTATTTCTTCACCTGTTTCTCAATCAACACCATCCATTCAAACAACACAATCTCCACCACCCGTTTAATTTTCACAATCTTCACCTTCTCAATCTACACCAATACCATCCGTTGTTTCACCAAATCCACCAATTCTAACACCACCTCGTTTATCACCTGTACTTAATCCTACACCGCTTGCTTCAGCACTACCAAATGAACACCGGTAATACCTGGTAGACGAATAAAAATGATTGCTCGAAGGTCACCAAAGAAATCAAAGAAGAAGTCCAAAAGAAAGCATAAGTCTGCTAGATCTGAACATATTGGTGCCTCAGCAGAGTTGGATGTTGAGCAAGCAACACGAATTGTTGATAATGTTGTATCTGAATTGCAATCTGAGAATGTTAGCACAGGAGATGTAGATGTGCAGGAGGAACAAGGAAGGAATAAGGGCAGAGTTGAAAATACCAGAGAGGTTGAGAGGTCCGGGTTAGGACAAGGGCATAAAGAAAACGTTGGCCCTCCGATAGTTGAAACCAATGTGTCTAGCCGGGATGTCAACCCTAGGGTAGAAGTCGAGAACTCCCCATTCTCGCTTGCACCAAACTCTCCTAGCCATTCTGACTCCTCACAACAGGAGTTAGTCTCACAAATGCACGGGGAACAACCACGTTCACCACACTCTCCTCATTTGGAGGATGAGAGTGTTGAAATAAGAGAGGATCAGACCCACCTCTCGCCTTCATTTCGTGCACATGAGAATAGATCTCCTAGGTACACGGATTCAAAAGCTCAGTTGAGTATTGATGCTGGAACAATCAGAGGGGGACCCACTTTGTGTGACCCTCACGGACAGCTTGGAAATCCTGCCTTAGCTAACATCACGCCAGCTTTAGCCGCAGGTAACAGTTCTCAAACCAAGACTGGGGGACAGTATGAACGCCGTAGTGACACTGTTGTTCCTCAGGATCAACCTGAGACTGTATTAACGGGCATTCTCAGTGACCCCGGTGTTGTGTAAGGTGTTGCCCAACAAAAACAAGTCTCGGAAAGTGACTTATCATAGTCTAGGACACAACTTGATTCGGGTTGCAAAGCCCATGAATCTGAAACTGCTGGTGAGGGTATAACCCGAGGATCCGCAGGAAATCCTGAATCAGCTTCGCTGAATTTAGGTCACACCACAAATGTGCAAACAACCCCTGGGTTGGCTACTCCACCTCCTACCCAAACACAAAGAACACAACAACACCTATTCAAACATCATCAACCACAACAAATCTTCCAACCAAAGATCAAGCATGTGAAGTTTTACTTGGCATTCTACGTTCTGAAGGAGATTTGTTGACTATGACTGAGAAGGGGTTTTGAATGCTCTTGAGGTGAGAGAAAGAGAAGTTGCTAATGAAAGAAGAGTTAAAGATTTACAAGATCAACTTCAATCTCAGAAAGCTGTATACGATGCTAAACTTGCTGCATTTGAATTAAGATTGTTAGCGTTAGAATCTTGCCGACCGGCCTCGGTTGCTTCTCGACGGGATGATCCTGATTCTGATGATCACCCCGAGGGGAAGAACCAAGGAGAAGGTCAAACTAATATTGATAATTCTTCGGCAAGAGTTGATGTGAATGTTGAGGATGTAGTAATGGAAGAAAGAACTGAGGGTGGAAACTAAGATGAAACTCAAAGAGAAGTTGATCAAATAGTTAAAGATTTCACTAAAAGATTGAATGAAAGAAACAATGAAGATGATCCAGAGGAGATTGAAAGAAATGCTAAAATAAAAAGAAAATTTTATGAAGTGTTTGGAGCTGATAGTGATGAAGAAGAAGAAGAAGAGAATGAGAATGTTGTAGTTGATGAAGAAGAAGGGTTTGTGATTGAAAATGAAATTATGGAATATGCTGAAGGCGAAGCAGAAGATGAGGCAAGAAAAGATAACGTAATCTTGGATGAGCCAGAAATAGTTGAGACTCCAGTTAATGTAGAAGCTGATAAAGAACCAATGTTTGAAGAATTTCCAGATCTTGACTACATTAAAATAGATTCTTCAAGCAGAATTGTAGTTGGAGAATCTTCTGTTCCTGCTAGCACAACTTCACAGCATTACACTTTTGAAGACATCAATAGTTTTGATGAATTGAGAAAGACTCCTGAAGCTGCATCTCAGAATTTCAAGAAGTCAACATATAAACAAGTGTTGAAAGAAGCAATCATATCCGAGGAAGTTCTTCCTGATTACTTTCCAACAGAATTGACTGAAGAACAAAGGAGGTTTATTAATCGGGGATACTCTTGAGGGATAAAGAAAGAATGGTTGCTCTGGGTGTTAAGCCAAAGGAGGCAGCTAAGAAGTATAGATTTCTGGAAGAAAGAGCTTATCTGATCTTTTGTGGAGCTACCAAAGTGAGCAAAACAAAGAGACCAGAGTTGGATTCGATGTACAAGTTTAAGGAAGCAAGACAAATTGAAGAATACAAAGAGCTTCTTAAACTCACTAAGAAATACAATCCAAAGCTTCTCGAAGAACAAAGAAACCACAAGATTTTGGTGCTTGTCAGAGTAATCTTGGTTAAAAGGGTTTCTATCTCTGTCTCTTGCTTTCATGTGAAAAGAGATAACAATAAGATGTACAGATTCACAGAAGCTCAGTTCAAGCTGCTGCCAGTTGATGACATTATCTTTCTCTACAACCATTTCTTGAATGCAATGCAAAGATACAAAGAAGATGTTATTGCCTTTGAAGCTGTTAAAAGATACATGTCAAGCTGCATTCAATAAGCTTCATTGGAAGACTTTCAAATTGGTTTTGAAGTTGTTAAGAGAAAGATTAATGTACCATATCCAGATCAAAGTCTTTACACCGGAAACATCGAACAGCTCAGTATTGGTCATGTCATAGAAGAACCATCCTTCGGTGTTGTCTTTTTGAATAGCAGAAAGAAGAAGATTTTCATTCGTATGGATGAACTTGCTTCTTATTCAGATGGAACATTAGAATTTTGTAAGAATGTTTTGTTGTGCTTGAAAGAAGATGATCAAGATGAAAAGAAAAAGGAAGTATTTGATAAAGTAATCTCCAAGATCAATCAAAGACTCGAGTAAAGAGACAGTATCAGAATGATGAGAGAGGCAAAGAATGTTCAGAAGTCTAAGTACGTCGTACGTCGAAGAGGAGGTTGTTGGATCAAGTATGACCCAAGTCATCTTCCAGGCCCACAAAACATTCCACCAAGAAACTATGAAGCAAACATGATTGTTCCTGATGACATACCTGAAGGAGATAATTGGTTCTGGCATCCAAACAAAGATAGACCGAATACAAGAGCTTGAAGAATGACAAAGACTGGATATTTTTCACAAATCACTACTAAGGGGGAGATTGTTAGAAATATAGATGTAGTAGTTGATTTGTGTACCTTTCTGTTAATTTGTACTTATAATGTAAACTTGTTAATATGGAAGGGGGCATAGTGTAAATAGCTCATATGTATATAAACCCCCTCCATTAAGAACTTTGTAACCTTTCACCCATTTATGCAAACTAATCTTCCCTGCCAAACACACTTTCTCTCTCTTCAAACCACCATTGTTACACACACTAACATACACATAAGCTCAAATTCTTCATTTTACAAATCTCTCCATCTATATCTTTGTCTCCGTTTGAATTTCGTTGAGTTGTTGACGTGTAAGTGTACTCTGCTTCCATTTTAAGCTTAAGTTTTCTCCATTCCGGACTGGATAGACCCAATTTTCATACACTTTGGAGATCCTTTATCTTAACGGTTGACACACATCCAGTTAAGATAAATAATTCTGCGACCACATCAGCAAACTCATGAGATCTATACAACACATGTATTCATCTCAATGGTAAATAATTGAACTTGAAAACACTTAAACCGATATATAACAGATAATTAATTACTGATTCTCCCAATTAAGATTAGAATCAAAGCCTTTATCATGTTAGCTCACACATTAAGTATTTTTTATTCAATTATTTAAAGTAAATTGCAAATCAAAATATCTGTCAAATATATCAACTCAGTGACTCCGTTTGACCTATTTTGACCGAAACCTTAAGTGTTTCACTTAATCTTTCGTGCAATTTACATGTAAGACTTAATTCAAGGTGTACCAAACACACTCAAATTAGTCTTTACTTACACTATACCCTTATCACGATACACATTTATTCAGTGTTCACACAGAACACAGCTAACTCCCCCTGGAAACCAGATACCCTAAGTAATATTATCTCTCGTGCAATAGAACCCTTTTATTATATTTTTGTGTTGCATTTTCTGAATAAAATAATAAAATAATAAAAATAATAAAAATAATAAAAATAATAAAAATAATAAAAATAATAAAAATAATAATAATAGTAAAATAATAAATAATAAAAATAATGGTTCTTGAGAGATAGTGACTAAGGGTTTCTCATTCCAGTCAACTGGACTAGCAATTCGAAACGTGATCGATCAAAAGCCTTAGTGTAGAAATCAGCTAAGTTATCATCGGACAACACCTTTTCAAGATGGATTAACTTCTTTTCAGCACAGTCACGAATAAAATGATTTCTAATATCAATATGCTTCATTTTACTATGCTTAACAGGATTATTAGTAATGGAAATAGCAGATTTATTATCAATTTTAATAGGAGTGTTAGAGAAATTCATACCGTAGTCACGCATCTGTTGCTGAATCCATAATACTTGTGAGCAGCAGCTGCCAGCGGCCATATATTCTGCTTCACAGGTAGAATTGGCAACGGATGTTTGCTTTTTGCACTGCCATGACACCAGTCTGTCTCCTAAAAATTGACATCCTCCCGAAGTTGATTTTCTATCAAAATTACATCCACCATAATCAGAGTCTGTATAAGCATACAGATCAAATTCTCCTCCTCTAGGATACCATAGACCAAGTGATGGTTGTCCTTTGAGATACCGAAGAATCCTTTTTACTCCTTTCAAGTGTGACTCTTTCGGATAGGATTGAAATCGAGCACATAAGCAAACAGCAAACATGATATCTGGTCTAGATGAAGTAAGATACATTAGAGATCCTATCATTGACCGATATAATGTTGGATCAACATCTTGATCTGAACTGTTGACAACTCCCAACAAGTGATTTACTTGTATTGGAGTCCCTATGGGTGAAGCATCATCCATACCAAATTTTTTAAGAATGTCATGGACATATTTGGTTTGATGAATAAAAATTCCTTCCTTTCTCTGTTCAACCTGCAAACCAAGAAAGAAATTCATTTCACCCATTGTACTCATTTCAAATTTGCTTTTCATGATTTCTTCAAACTCTTTGCACATGTTCTCGTCCGATGCACCAAATATGATATCATCTACAAACCTGTACCAGTAAGAAGTCATCACCTTTCCATTTTGTGAACAATGTGCTATCAATCTGACCTCTTACGAACCCATTTTCCACTAGATGAGTGGATAATGTTTCGTACCAGGCTCTGGGTGCTTGATGAAGACCATATAGAGCCTTATCCAATTTATATGCTCTATCAGGATACTCAGGATCAGTAAACCCAGGAGGTTGAGACACATAGACCAACTCCTGTACCTTACCGTAAAGAAATGCACTCTTTACATCCAATTGATATACTTTAAAACCTTTAAAGGATGCAAATGCCAGAAAAAGCCTAATTGCTTCTATTCTAGCTACAGGTGCAAACACTTCGGTGTAATCCAATCCATCTTGCTGTGCAAATCCTTGAACAACTAGTCGAGCCTTGTTCCTAGTAACAATCCTTTTATCATCCCTTTTGCATCTGAACACCCATCTTGTTCCAAAAGGGTTGATATCAGCAGGCACATCTACCAATTCCCAAACCTTTAATTTTCTGAATTGGTCTAATTCTTCTTGCATTGCATCCACCCAAGATGGCTCCTTCAGTGCCATTTGCACATTCTTGGGTTCCACTTGAGAGATAAAGCAACTGTACTTACATGTTTCTAGTATACCCGTATCTTTGATACTAGAAAAAAGACTTGTGCTCTCCTGAAGACTGCTCCTAGTTCTAACACCAACGTTAGGATCTCCCAAGATGTTTTCTACGGGATGAGCCTTCGTAATGTGTTTTTGTATGATACGATCAACATCAAGATTTCCTCCCAAATTGGTGGAAATCTCTTCCTCAATATGAACTGAGGGATGCTCCTCTGTCACAACATGTCCAGAAGTATTCTCAACTGAAGTATCTGGACCCATTGGTTCACCAGATCTTCTTGAGATAACTTTGATATGAATAGAAATGAGCTTAATTAAAGGTTAATGGTAGATTTAGTGTTTTGTGTGTGTTTTAGTGTGTGAGGGTGATGGGAGGTTGAAGATGAAGTTAGAGAGAGAAAGTAATTTAGAGAGAAGTAAGTATGGTAATTATGAAAAGGCCTATTACAAATTACATGGGGAAGGAGTATTTATACTCTAATCACAATTATAACTAATACTCCTTCCACTATTGAATATTTATAATTTAACACCATATTTATATTTCTAACAATCTCCCCTTGGTGTTGAATTGTAAATGTTGCATCGTCTTCGGTCTTTAAATAACATGATGAGCCCATTTGTTGAAAATCTTCAATGTTGATTGGACTTTGAAGCTTTCTCATTGTCTTCAACGTCTTGTATCAACCTTGACTTTGAATCTTCTCAACAAACAAATATATTTGATGATGACTTATTAAATCTTGATCTTCTCTTGCAACTTGAATACTTTGGAAACATCTTTGAATTCTTTGTAGCTTTTGTGCTTTCACAACTTGAACTTTTTGATGTTAATTTCAACTTGATGTTGCTTGGAGAAGTAACTTGAATCTTTGAGTAGCATGCGGAAGCTTGATTTTGACTTGGAATTCTTTTGAATACTTTTGGATGCGAAATCTTGGTTATCTTTGAATTCTCTTGGCAATGCGGAAGCTTGATTTAACTTTGAATTCTTTTGCCTTTGGAATGCTGAAATTTCATTTCTTGGTCTAACTTGTCTCTGAATCAACAATCATCTTGGAGCACTTGATCCTTTGATTAATTAACACTTGCTCCCCCTCAAATAAACAACTATCTCGGAGCAACTTTATCAAATAAATGAACAATCTTCAATTTCCTGCTCCCCCTCAAACAAACAATCATTTAGGAGCATTTTTAACAATTCATGAGTTTACTTTTGCTCCCCCTTAAATGAACAATCTCTTCAAACTTTGAATCTAATATCAAAAGAACAAACTTCATCTAATCTAAAACTTTTCATCTCTTCTCAAAAATTATTCAATCTCAAACTCTTGTAATCATCAAACAATGGTCATATTTCTCAACAAATCTTTCCGTTATTGACCATGTACTTTCCAAAACTAAAATCATCTTGAATATTCTTGATCTCGAATCAATCTTTCAACTTTCTTGAAACAATCTTAGAACTTTCAACTTATCACGATAATTATTCACTCTCTTCACAATGAATATCATCAATCAAATTCTACCTAAACCTTGAACTCTATCTATCAATCATTTAATCATTTCTCCCCCTTATGATGAATATGTGAAACGGTTTCATCATACAATAATGATTGATAGCACAAATGGTAGATGCCAACAAACAACAAGCACGCAAATTAACCCAACCCAATTCCCAATGAACCTATTTGATACGTCCCACGGTGTATCAATATACCAAAGTATATTGAACACAGAACAGTTGTAGAGGGGGTGAATACAACTTTCCACAATCTTTACAAACTTTAACACAAAACGTTTTAAGATTCAGATAATGAATATCAAGCAAGTTAGTAAAGTGCAGGAATCATTAAAACAGTAAAGCAGTAAAGAAATAAAAAACATTCTTGAACACAGATTGTTATTTTCAAATGTAATCCTTTATTAAGAAATAATCTATACAAAGAATTACAGGGTTGTTGCGGAATAAAGATAGCCTATAGATATCTAAACAACCCTATGAAGTGACAAACAACAATCAATTAGTTTCAGCTCAAGAGAATCAGCCCAAGCTGATCTCGTACAGACTAAGCTGTGTAAGAGCAGAGAAACTTGTGTGAAGAATGATTCTCAGGAAATGCCACACATATTCAATCCATGAATGAGGCTTGTATAGGCACAAGCGCTCATTCATTAGGTGTCCGTTGCAGCTACGTGTAATTCGTTCAGTGGTTGATGAAGGAATAATCAATCATGCCTTTCATGGTACTTGTGGTCCCCACGTACTGACGCACATTCTTCATCTACCAATAGGAGTATGGACACGCATATGTAAACAACCACCAACCTGGATTCTAGGATTCTTCCTAGTCACGTCATTTGTCCTTATCTTCAATCCAGGTTATTATCTTCACTTGATTGTCAGACACAGATTGGGCCGTTTGTCAAGGCACCAATCTGCCTAAGTGTTTCCAAGTTGACTGCTAATCCCAAGCTGTCTTCCACTAACATCTTGGTCTTCTATCTTCAATCCTCTTCTTCGACTTGGACTGAATGCTAATACAATTTGATGCAGCTTGAATAACACTTGCTTCCATGAGATTTTACAATTACAAGTATGAAGCATGATCTGGGTCAGAGACAGATCGTAAGCTGTGTTAGCTTAGTCTGACCCAGATCAGATTACAAGAACCAAAAGATTACTAAGTGTTTATAGGTCAGATTTGTCATCATTAAATTTACAATTAACATTGGGACTCAACAATCTCCCCCTATTTAATGATGACAAAACCCAACTACACTTCTAACTATCAGCTTACAAAGAATCAAATGAAAATATGACTAACAGCTTGTGACCCTTTGAATCTTTTGGGTTCTTTTCAATCTGATATGAAATTTTAACCAAGAAGCTAAATTTGTACAACTGCCTTTGTATATATAGAGAATAAATCAAAGATATTACAATCTACATCACTATTCTCCAAGCATTTCAATTGCTTCTTGCTTAACCTCAAATGATGGAGCAACTCTCACATCTAGTTGCCTATCTAACCCTTCATCTATAAGGAACTGCTCATACCCATTACCTTCTTCACTAAAGTTTCTGCAGAATCTGTATAAGGTAAATAGGTGCATAGATGGTACCTGTTTTAGTTCAGCAGTCCTTTGAAACACCAAATTTCCTCTAGCATTTACAAAGTACATCCCATGCTCAGGTTCAGTTATGAACTTCCCACATCTTGCATCTTTGACACCAGCAGGTAGAGACAGATTAAGATTATCAAAAATCTTGTCAATTGCACCAGAAGATAATTATGCTAGCAACTCTGTAGGAGACAAGTTTTGGAGAAAAACTGAATGGTCACCTCCAGGAGCATCAATCCATATCATATGCAATTGGTCTTGGAAGGCCAGAGATATCAATCTTGTACTTTACAATAGCAGCTAACTTCTTCTCAATGGCTTCCAAGACTGTCTCTTTGTGAACTCCAGACATACCAGTAATGATATTATGTAGTTCCACCCACTCTGTGTATCCTAGATCAAGCAGTTTGTCAAGATCATGGGTTTCCCAGTTGGTTTCATAACCTTTCCTTGTAAACCTTATGCTGGAATGTTCTTTCCTTTTCGCCTTTTTAGTAGAACTTGGAGGATTGGTTCTGGATGCCTTCTATAATGGATATTTTCAGTGACTTGTCTTTTCTCCAAGGCATCAAACTAATTATGGGCTTTCACACTTTGCATCACATCTTTAACCTTCGAGATGGTTTAGAATGAACCACCATCTTCTTCTTTTCCTTTCCTTTGCCTACAACTTTCTTTTTGGAACCAATGGCTGCAAGATCTTCTTCATCTTCCTTATTTAATTGTTCTTGAACAGCCTTGGCAATTTCAGAATCAGACTTAGTTGCAGCAATTCTTTCTCTTTCTAGTCTGTCCTCCTTTATCATTTTGTATGCCACCTCAACTGTTACCCCAAGCTGTGGAGCAGTTTCAGTTGCAATCTCCCAATCCTTTTCTTTCTCAGTTAAGATCTTCACACCACTTGACCCAGCTTCAGTTGTTTTCTTACATAAACTGGGACAGAGTGGCTGTGTCTTCACTAGAAGATTCATCAATTTGCATTTTGGGAGCTGGGTCAGCTTGAGTTGGCACAGCTTGCACAGGAACAGCTTGGGAGGACTTCCTTTTCTTTTCAACTCTCTTTTCTTTTTCAACACCAACTTCCTTCCTTATATCTCCCATTTCTTTATCAGTCTCCCCCTTGGTTGTATCATTCTCCTTTTCAATTTCTTCATTCAATCTTCTAACAGTTTCACCACCAGACTCAGATTCTGGTCTTTTTATCTCTCTTCATCTTTCTTCTCACCTTCCACCTTAGAACCATGCACAATCTTCTATCATTTTGTGCCTCCTCAGCTCTGGCCTTTTCTTGTCTTACTTTCAATCTTTCAAAGTAATCTTCTATCTTCTTGTCAACCTGAGCTTTTTGTTTTTGTCTTTCTAGCTCCAATTCAGCTTCACTCATTGCATCCCTTTTTCTTTTAGTAGCATTCTTCTCCCCTTTTTTGTCATCATCAGCAGGGAAAGAGTTTACTGGGTTGCAAAGAGGCCTTTGAGTTGTTGGTTGATCAAGTCGACTTTGATATTTGTAAGACAGCAGGCTCTTCTCAGTTCAACATAATCCTCATAGAGGAGTTTGATCTTGGATTTAACACCCTTAGAAGCTTCAATCAGATCATTCTTGAAGTCAGCTTGTGACTTATTTGAAGATCGAAGTTCTATGGTGACTTCCCTTGTAAACTTTGTTGCTGCATTCTCAATCTGACTCAGATTACTCTTGTTTCTTTCATTCTCTTTATTGACTGCCTTTGTAAGACTATCAAGAGACTCTGTCAGCTTGCTCTGGTTCTGCTGCATCAAATCAACTGCTTTCTTAACATATTCTTCCAATGCAGTCTGATCATGACTCAGCTTGTCCACCTTCTTATCCGTCAAATCCTGATCCTTTTGGATCTTTTCCAAGCATTCGGTCAGCTTTGAGCTCTCAACCTTAGAGTTGAAATGAACTCAGTGAGCTGACCCACCACATCTGAAAATGAGATAGTGGCAGCTTGGGAAGAACTTGCAGTTGGCTTAAAAGCCACTGACTCTGGAAAGAGCAGCCTCCAATCCTTAATTCAGGGTCATTGGGCATATTTAGAAGGGGGTGGAGGTTTAAGGAGTCTTGGAACATTTGCTCATGAGAGTGAGTCTCATGAGTGGATCTGTCAGAATTGATGATGAGTTGATCAGCCTGAGAAAGATTAACGTTTATTTCAGGCTGAGGGCCAGTGGGAATGTGTTGATCTTGATTTTGATCAACTCCTCCACTGGCATCTTCCATCAGAGCATCCCTTGAGGATGGATGGGCAAACTCATCATCGAATAAAGAATCACTTCCGGAGATAGTGATCATATTCTCATTGACATCATGAGGACCATCAATGGTTCCCTTTGCTGCACAAGGGGCTGACATGACTGCCTTAAAGACAGCCATGTAACCTACAGAATCCCTCTGTCCAAGGACAGATGCAGACACAGACTCTGTAGGTGTAATGTTTTGTGCATTTGATTGCCCTTCAACAGAGGTGTGTTGTTGCACCAAAGTATCCTTAGGGAGAATTGAGGCCTGTACCCCTCCTTGTGACATAGAAGGGGCATTGGCAGCCTGTGCAGACTCAGAGTGTAAGATAGAAGGAGTCTGATCAGCTTGGGGAGGAGAAGCAGTGTCACCAATGCGTTCGATACTTCTCTCCTTAGGCTGACCATCCTCAGAAATGATGTGCATTGACTCTGACTCACTTTGGATCTGGGCTAGATCCTCTGTTAACCCTTTAATGATATCATCAACCTTTTGGGAGGCTGATGATGGCGAATTCGGTTTAGACACAGTATGAACTTGGGAGGAGGTCTTTCTTTCAATACCTTCACCCTGTTTGGAGGGTTGGGTAGCAGTAGGTGTTCCCTTTAACTCGTATACACTCTTTTGGGAGAGTGCAGATGGGCGGGGCGTGGTGTATTCGGCTTGTCAGCTTCGGTGGCAGAGACAGCTTCGGAATGTTCCTTAGCTTTCCCTGCACCTTGGGGGATCTCAAGATATAGATGTGGCATTATCAACCCCAGAAGATGACACATATTTCTTTTGTGATCTTTTCTTTTTGGCCTTGTGAGGTACTAAGTCATCAACAAGGGGTCTTTTAGAGTCGGATTTTGAACGAGTGGACGAAGGTGTGGCTAGGGTGGCTGATGTTTTGGACAACCCTTCACCTTCTTTTGTAGGAGTAGAATATTGAATAGATTCAGAAGAGTTTGAGGGTTCAGAAGCATGTGTACCTGGGTCCCCCTGATTAGCAGATTGAGTGTCAGACCCAGATCGCGTCGAAGAAGGGACAGCTTCCCTAAGTGCTTCTTGTTCCTCTTCTCTTTTCCTGCAAAAATCAAGGTAGATCTGCATTGCTCGGGTCAGACCCTGCACAGATACCTTTGGACTATTGAAGATGTTGTTATTTGTAGATTTGCATTTCACAGTCTGACCAGTTGCCAGACTGTAATCATTGTCAAGAATAGCTTCAATGATAAGAGCAAGAATCCTACCATAAGGTATGGTAAGACTCTTCTTATGAACGCGATCAACAAGGTCCTTAAAGATTAAAGCAGCAAAATCTATTCTGGTCATGGTGACCATTGCATGAAAAATCTGCAATTCTAGGATATTAGGCTTGATGTGACCAATTTATATAGATCGCCCACATCATTATTGGCCTTTTTCATATTTGGTTTGAGTCGATTTTGTATGCATTTGGCGGTTTCA
>CM067167.1:125692115-125794615 GCA_034093135.1 Erigeron breviscapus
TACACATAACACAATCCAATCAACCATTCTAGGAGGAAAACCAAACGCCTCCAGAATAACCTTGAGAAAATCCCAATCAACGGTGTCATAAGCTTTCTGAATATCTACTTTTAGAGCACATCTTGGAACTCGTCTACACTCTTTTGGGAGAGTGCAGATGGGCGTGGTGTATTCGGCTTGTCAGCTTCGGTGGCAGAGACAGCTTCGGAATGTTCCTTAGCTTTCCCTGCACCTTGGGGGATCTCAAGATTGGATGAAGCAATATCAACCCCAGAAGCTGACACAGATTTCTTATTCGATCTTTTCTTTTTGGCCTTGAGAGGTACTAAGTCCTCAACAAGGGGTCTTTTAGAGTCAGATTTTGAGCGAATGGACGAAGGTGTGGCGAGGGAGGCTGATGTTTTGGCCAACCCTTCACCCTCTTTTGTAGGAGTAGAGTTTTGAATAGATTCAGAAGAGTTTGAGGGTTCAGAAGCATGTGTACCTGGGTCCCCCTGATTAGCAGATTGAGTGTCAGACCCAGATCGCATCGAAGAAGGGACAACTTCCCTAAGTGCTTCTTGTTCCTCTTCTCTTTTCCTGCAAAAATCAAGGTAGATCTGCATTGCTCGGGTCAGACTCTGCACAGATACCTTTGGACTATTAAAGATGTTGTTATTAATAGATTTGCATTCAACAGTCTGACCAGTTGCCAGACTGAAATCATTGTCAAGAATGGCTTCAATGATAAGAGCAAGAATCCTACCATAAGGTATGGTAAGACTCTTCTTATGAACGCGATCAACAAGGTCCTTAAAGATTAAAGCAGCAAAATCTATTCTGGTCATGGTGACCATTGCATGAAAAATCTGCAATTCTAGGATATTAGGCTTGATGTGACCAATTTATATAGATCGCCCACATCATTATTGGCCTTTTTCATATTTGGTTTGAGTCGATTTTGTATGCATTTGGCGTGTTTATGGTTTTTGTTAGTGCTTTCAGGTTCTTAGCAGGTTGTGCGTCAAATTGGTGCAGTTTCTGACGATTTTTAGGCCAAGATGTTGATCGAGTGTTCGAGAGCCGATAATAAAGAAGAACAAAGGTTTCAGCAAGTTTACACTGCGCCGCAGTGGGAAGGTGTTGCCCCACTGCGCCGCAGTGGAGGAGTTCCCCACTGCGCCGCAGTGGGAGGGACGTTCCCCACTGCGCCGCAGTGGGAGGGACGTTGCCCCACTGCGCCGCAGTCACACTAGAACAGAATTTCAGATGATTCTCACTGCGCCGCAGTGGGAGTGCACAAGGCCCACTACGCCGTAGTGAGTGCACGGGAAAAACAGGGTTTCAGCTTTCTGCATCAGATTTTGGGGAGGTATAAAAAGAAAAATAAACCCTATTTCCCATTTATCAAGTTTTCTTTCTAGGAGCTGTTCTACCGCAAATTCTTCGAAGGATCGACTCAAGATTTCATCATTGGATTCATGGAAGATTCAAGAACACCCATCTAGATCATATCTAATTTTCAGTCTTGCAATTTACATTCAACAAATATTGGTACAATATGTTCTCTTTCTATTTTGTTTGTTATTTTCGATTTAGCATGAGTGGCTAGATTTATAATCATCCACTTTGATGAAACTTGACGAATGATATGATTGCAATATTTTAATTCAAGAGTTTATTAAATTATCGTTGTGTCGTGATCTTTATCAATTAATTCCTTGTGATTTATTCTTTTGATGTTGATGGTTTATGTGTTCATCGTTAGTGGTACTAGGTGAATGTGTTTATCGTTGCAATTCAATTGTCTATGGTCGTTTGTCACCGGTTCATGGTATGACGGTGAATGTCAAATCTATAATAGGAATTAATCGGTAAACGTGTTTAGAAACGGTTGGTGGTACCACGTTTTCATTCACATAGGCATAATTGGTAATTGGATAATCAAGCAAACTAATTGTTGGGGAGATTTTCTAGGCATTGGTGGTACCGGCTTGGGTAATTTAACTAGCAACTTAGGTGTTGGGGTGATTTGCGAGCGGTTGGTGGTACCACGCGAGCATTTCTATCCTTTCACGATTGTTTTGTCAACTCTAAATAATTTGATCTTTAACGTGTGCAATCATAACTGAAGTCAAGTGGATTCGAAGTGGATGATCTTTATTTATATTGTTTGAACTTTCTTTACTTTCAAGTGTCTTGTCATTTAAATTTCCTTAATTTCAAATTGTCAAAGTGAGGTAGCGATTTGGCTATGGTTCCATCCTTATTCTAAAACCACTTTAGTAAACAACTATTTCAAAACCAATCCCCGCGAACGATTTCGGACTTACTACTTACTATACTATATGCGATCAGGTCCACTGCCTGAAAGTGTGTAGTAGTCGGTTTTTAGTGGGTACTTATTTATAAATTTTACAAACTCGATTTCACGCATCAAGTTTTTGGCGCCGCTGCCGGGGATTGTGTGCCGATTTAGTTATTAATTTAGTGGTTTGATCCTTTCTCACGCGTGAGAAAGTTACTTGTTTTATTAGTTTAGTTTTCTTTTCTTATCACAGTTGCATTTGACGTGTTTGTGTTAGTTGTGTGTTTGCAGGTATTTCTTTAGTTGATGAACTTGCGTTCTTCAGGTCTACCTTTGAATAGTCCTTTGTCTACTCCGAGAAGACCAAGAGGGCGTCAGTTTAACTTCACTGAACCCACAACACCAATACCTACACCATTCTCACCTATAGCTAAACCCACTCCTGATTCAGACGAGGAAGGGTTTTATTTAGACGAATTCTTCAATTTAGAAGTTAAGCAAGAAGAGATGGGTGACGAAAAACCTAGGGATCCAAATGACACTCGCTATGGCGAGAGGGTTCGAACTATCCCAACTAGCCGTGGCTCCGCCATTAGACCACCGGCCATTGATCACACTTTCAATTTGAAAGGGAATCATCTTAAGAGCATAGAAGAGCATCAATTTGATGGAAAAAGGAAATGGGATCCTTACCAACACTTGGATAGGTTTGAAAAATTGGCTCGGCTTTATCAATATGGTCAAAATCAAATGAATACCGTGAAACTTGAGACATTTCCCATGTCAATCACCGGAGAAGCGCTTGATTGGTTCAATGATCTCCCAGAAAATTCAATCACTACTTGGAACCAACTTAAGGAGGCTTTCATTGGTGAGTTTTATTCACTTAGAACTCAAAGAAAGTTGGAAAATATGATTAGGTCATTTGAACAAGATGATGGAGAAGATGTTGCAGATGCTTGGGTTCGTTTCAAGGAGATGTTGAGAAATTGTCCAGGTCACAATTTGACTAAGGAACAATATGTGGAGCTTTTCTTTGATGGGTTGAATAAGAAGTCTAAACGAGAATTGGGATATGCTTTTGGGGGTAGTTTTAATAACATTACACCCAATGAAGGCTATCAAATCTTGGAAGACATGGCAAAGGATAACTCAAATATGGATGATGAAAGGTTCTTGAAGAATGAAAGAAAGATGAAGAAAGGAACTAACCAAGGGAGAGTTGTTAAGGTTGAAGCTAGCAACGATTCAGGGGTTATTGGAGAGATTAAGGCGCTATCTGAGCGCATGGATAGGAGCTTTGCTGCTCAAGAGACAAGGTTTGGAGTAATTGAGAGGGATGTTAAGGTCATAACCGATGGGTGTGATCATTGTGGTGATATGCACTATTCTGATGAGTGTCTAAATCGGGCACCCGAAGATGTGAACTATGTTCAGAATCAACCCCAAGGGAGCTACCACTGCAACTCCGGTTTCCAGAACCGGCCTTTAGGTAATTCTTCTTATAACTCTCCTTTTCAGGCTAATGCTCCTCGTTTTTCAGGTAACAGGTGGCAAAGAGATAATTATCAGAATCAGCCACAACAGCAGACTTAGCAAGGGCAAGGATCAGGTTCTTCTTCTTCTAATGCCGATCCTAATGCCGAGTTGAGGGAGATGATAAAGCAGTTGGCTAGTAATCAAGTTGAAACAAACACTAGCATTCAAATGATCAGGGATGATACTAAGGCTTTGAGTGAGAGGTTGGATCAGATAAGCGGGAAGGTGGAGATCAACATGAAGAATCAGGGTGCTAATTTCAAGGATCTCGAAAGTAGGATGGCAGCTCTTGCTAGGCCCATAGGGACTCTTCCTAGCAACACACAGCAGAATCCTAGACCTCAGTTTAATTCGGGATAGTTTAGTTAGGGACAAAAATACACTCCACCTCCAGTCCGTAATGAGCAAGCCAAAGCCATCACCACTCGTACTGGTAGGTCTTATGACCCACCTCCTATTGCTAATGTTGTTGTTTCAGATGTGCAGGATAACGGGGGTGATGATACCGATGTTGATGAATAGATTGAGATGAAGGAATGTCCGACCGTGAAGACTCCGGTCACTCCACCAAAACCGGATGTGGTTCCAGAGGTTAAAGCATACAAGCCAAAGATACCATTTCCACAGAGGTTCAGGAAAGGAAAGCTGAAGGAGCATTATAACAAGTTTGTTGACATGATCAAAAATGTTCATATTAATGTTCCTTTAGTTGATCTTATTCAGGGGATGCCCAATTATGCTAAGTACATTAACGAGCTTGTGACAGACAAAGGGAAGTTTGAAGAGGCAAAGGCTACTTTTATTAATGCCGAGTGTTCTGCTATCTTGCAGAACCGCATTCCACCAAAGCTTGAAGACCTAGGGAGTTTTCTTATCACTTGCTCTATTAGAACTATTATTTGTAAAGCTTAGCTGATTTAGGGGCTAGCATCAATTTGATGCCTTACTCGGTTTATGCCAAGTTGTCATTGGGAGTCCTTCGCCCTACTCGTATGAGTATAAGACTTGCTGACCATTCTTTTCAGTATCCCATCGGGATTGCTGAAAACATTAGTGTCAAAGTAGGCCATATTTTTTTTCTAGTTGACTTCGTTATCCTCAAAATGGAGGAAGATACGAAGGTCCCTCTTATTCTTGGACGCCCATTTCTTAATACCGCGGATGCTATCATCCGTGTGAAGGATAAGGAGATTTCCTTAGGCGTAGGAACTGATATGATTGTGTTTAATGTTGAAAAGTCTATCAAGCATTCTTATTCTAATGATGAGACTTGTTTCAGGATTGATGTCATTGATGATGCATTAGATCAAGAATTTCAGGAATTCATGGAGACAGATATTGGAGAGGAGGAGATCGCTAATTTAGGATCTGGAGAAATTACTGATGAAGCTTTTTTTGCAGAGGTCATGGCACTAATCTTGGATGAATCACCTCTCGAGGATGAGACTTTTGAGGAGGTAGTTGCCGACGGGAGTTCAAGGGTACCTAACTCTGTTGATGTACCACCTACTGACTTGGAGCTTAAGCCGCTTCCAGACCATCTAGAGTATGCATATCTGTTAGGTGAGTCTTCTCTTCCAGTGGTTATCTCGTCCTCACTCTCGAGTGACGAGAAAGACCATCTCATGTCTGTTCTTAAAGCCCATAAGCGGGCTTTTGCTTGGAAGACCACAGATATTCCAGGTATTAGTCCTAATTTTTGCCAGCATAAGATTGATTTTCTTGATGATGTTAAGCCCGTTGTCCAGAGACAAAGGTGACTGAATCCTAATATGAAAGAGGTTGTTAAGAAAGAGGTGATTAAGCTTCTTGATGCAGGAATCATTTTTCCTATTGCCGATAGTCCATGGGTAAGTCCTGTCCACTGTGTGCCCAAAAAGGGGGGCATGACAGTCATTGAAAATGATAATAAGGAGCTTTTGGCCACTAGGACTATTACGGGTTGGCGGGTTTGTATAGATTACCGTAAGCTTAATGATGCCACCCGTAAGGATCATTTTCCCCTTCCTTTTATTGATCAAATGTTGGAACATCTTGCAGGGAATGAATACTTTTGTTTCTTGGATGGGTTTTTCGGGTACTTTCAAATACCCATTTGTAAAGTGTAGAATTTGAGCTTATGTGTGTGTTAGTGTGTGTAACAATGGTGGTTTGAAGAGAGAGAAAGTAGAGAGAGAAAGTAGAGAGAGAAAGTGTGTTTGGCAGGGAAGATTAGTTTGCATAAATGGGGTGAAAGGTTACAAAGTTCTTAATGGAGGGGTTTATATATACATATGAGCTATTTACACTATGCCCCCTTCCATATTAACAAGTTTACATTATAAGTACAAAATAACATAAAGGTACACAAATCAACTACTACATCTATATTTCTAACAATCCCCCCCTTAGTAGTGATTTGTGAAAAATATCCAGTCTTTGTCATTCTTCAAGCTTTTGTATTCGGTCTATCTTTGTTTGGATGCCAGAACCAATTATCTCCTTCAGGTCTGTCATCAGGAACAATCATGTTTGCTTCATAGTTTCTTGGTGGAATGTTTTGTAGGCCTGGAAGATGACTTGTGTCATACTTGAACCAACAACCTCCTCTTCGACGGACGACGTACTTAGACTTCTGAACATTCTTTGCCTCTCTTATCATTCTGATACTTTTTCTGTACTCGAGTCTGTGATTGATCTTGGAGATTACTTTATCAAATACTTCCTTTTTCTTTTCATCTTGATCATATTCTTTTAAGCACAACAAAACATTCTTACAAAATTCTAATGTTCCATCTGAATAGAAGCAAGTTCATCCATATGAATGAAAATCTTCTTCTTTCTGCTATTCAAAAAGACAACACCGAAGGATGGTTCTTCTATGACATGACCAATACTGAGCTGTTCGATGTCTCCAGTGTAAAGACTTTGATCTGGATATGGTACATTAATCTTTCTCTTAATAACTTCAAAACCAATTTGAAAGTCTTCCAATGAAGCGTATTGGATGCAGCTTGACATGTATCTTTTAACAGCTTCAAAGGCAATAACATCTTCTTTGTATCATTGCATTGCATTCAAGAAATAGTTGTAGAGAAAGATAATGTCATCAACTGGCAGCAGCTTGAACTGAGCTTCTGTGAATCTGTACATCTTATTGTTATCTCTTTTCACATGAAAGCAAGGTACAGAGATAGAAACCCTTTTAACCAAGATTACTCTGACAAGCACCAAAATCTTGTGGTTTCTTTGTTTTTCGAGAAGCTTTGGATTGTATTGCTTAGTGAGTTTAAGAAGATCTTTGTATTCTTCAATTTGCCTTGCTTCCTTAAACTTGTACATTGAATCCAACTCTGGTCTCTTTGTTTTGGTCACTTTGGTAGCTCCACAAAAGATCGGATAAGCTCTTTCTTCCAGAAATATAGACTTCTTAGCTGCCTCCTTTGGCTTAACACCCAGAGCAACCATTCTTTCTTTATCCCTCAAGAAGTATCCCCGATTAATAAACCTCCTTTGTTCTTTAGTCAATTCTGTTGGAAAGTAATCAGGAAGAACTTCCTCGGATATGATTGCTTCTTTCAACACTTGTTCATATGTTGACTTCTTGAAATTCTGAGATGCAGCTTCAGGAGTCTTTCTCAATTCATCAAAACTATTGAAGTCTTCAAAAGTGTAATGTTGTGGAGTTGTGCCAGCAGGAACAGAAGATTCTCCAACTTCAATTCTGCTCGAAGAACCTGTTTTAAAGTAGTCAAGATCTAGAAATTCTTCAAACATTGGTTCTTCATCAGCTTCTACATTCGCTGGAGTCTCAACTATTTCTGGCTCATATAAGATTACATTATCTTTTCTTGCCTCATCTTCTGCTTCGCCTTCAGCATATTCCATAACTTCATTTTCAATCACAAACCCTTCTTCTTCATCAACTACAACATTCTCATTCTCATCTTCTTCTTCTTCTTCACTATCAGCTCCAAACACTTCATAAAATTTTCTTTTTATTTCAGCAACTCTTTCAATCTCCTCTGAATCATCTTCATTGTTACTTTCATTAAATCTTTCAGTGAAATCTTTAACAATTTGATTAACTTCTCTTTGAGTTTCATCTTGGTTTCCACCCTCAGTTCTTTCTTCCATTACTACATCCTCAACATTCACATCAACTCTTGACGAAGAATTATCAATATTAGTTTGACCTTCTCCTTGGTTCTCCCCCTCGGGGTGATCATCAGAATCAGGATCATCCCGTCGAGAAGCAACCGAGGCCGGTCGGCAAGATTCCAATGCTAACAACCTTAGCTCAAATGAAGTAAGTTTCGCATCAAATTCAGCCTTTTGTTTTTCAACTTGATCTTGTAAAGCTTTGACTCTTCGTTCGTTAGCAATTTCTCTTTCTCTTACCTCAAGAGCATTCAACACACCCCTTTCAGTCATAGTCAACAAATCTCCTTCAGAACGTAGAATGCCAAGTAAAACTTCACATGCTTGATCTTTGGTTGGAAGATTTGTTGTGGTTGATGATGTTTGAATAGGTGTTGGTGTTCTTTGTGTTTGGGTAGGAGGTGGAGTAGCCAACCCGGTGGTTGTTTGCACATTTGTGGTGTGACCTAAATTCAGCGAAGCTGATTCAGGATTTCCTGCGGATCCTCGGGTTATACCCTCACCAGCAGTTTCAGATTCATGGGCTTTGCAACCCGAATCAAGTTGTGTCCTAGACTGTGATAAATCACTGTCTGGGACTTGTTGTTGTTGGACAACACCTGTCACAACACCGGGGTCACTAAGAATGCCCGTTAATACATTCTCAGGTTGATCCTAAGGATCAACAGTGTCACTACGGCGTTCATACTGTCCCCCAGTCTCGGTTTGAGAACTGTTACCTGCGGCTAAAGCTGGCGTGATGTTAGCTAAGGTAGGATTTCCAAGGTGTCCTTGAGGGTCACACAAAGTGGGTCCCCCTCCGCTTGTTCCGGCATCAGTACTCAACTGAGCTTGTGAATCCATGTACCTAGGAGATCTAGACTCATGTGCACGAAATGAAGGCGAGAGGTGGGGCTGATCCTCTCTTATTTCAACACTCTCATCCTCTAAATGAGGAGAGTGTGGTGAACGTGGCTGTTCCCCATGCGTTTGTGAGACTAACTCCTGTTGCGAGGAGTCAGAATGGCGAGGAGAGTTCGGTGCAAGCGAGAATGGGGAGTTCTCGACTTCTACCCTAGGGTTGACATCCCGGCTAGATACATTGGTTTCAACTATCGGAGGGCCAACGTTTTCTTTATGCCCTTGTCCTAACCCAGACCTCTCAACCTCTCTGGTATTTTCAACTCAGCCCTCATTCCCTCCTTGTTCCTCCTGCACATCTGCAACTCCTATGCTAACATTCTCAGTTTGCAGTTCAGATACAACATTATCAACAATTCGTGTTGCTTGCTCAACATCCAACTCTGCTGAGGCACCAATATGTTCAGATCTAGCAGACTTATGCTTTCTTTTGGATTTCTTCTTTGATTTCTTTGGTGACCTTCGAGCAATCATTTTTATTCGTCTCCCAGGTATTACCGGTGGTTCATTTGGTAGTGCTGAAGCAAGCGGTGTAGGATTAAGTACGGGTGATAAACGAGGTGGTGTTAGAATTGGTGGATTTGGTGAATCAACGGATGGTATTGGTGTAGATTGAGAAGGTGAAGATTGTGAAAATTGAACGGGTGGTGGAGATTGTGTTGTTTGAATGGATGGTGTTGATTGAGAAACAGGTGAAGAAATAGGTTCAGGTGTAACGGCTTCTTGTCAAACATAACTCTTTTTGACTTTCTTTTCCTCTGCTCAGAAGTCCCCTCATCACTAACCCCTCTTTTTCTTTTATCAGACCTAGGACCCTCACTAGGCGACCTATGCACAGCTTGGGTAGGAGTCTGTCGGCTTTCAGACCCCATTGTTGAGACTAACCACTCGAGATAAGCCCTAAGGTGAGGACTCTGAGCAGGAACCAGATTAATCAGGAATGGTGGAATCGGAAAAGGTCTTGCAGTTTCACTTCCTGTGCCTCTCAAGTTGGATTTATACATTGCAATTACACACTTAAAGCTGTTTTCCAATTTTGGAATTTCTTCTGTATTATCAAGAACGTCTTCGATAACCAGTGTGAAGAATCTGAGAAAGGGAATATATTTCCTTTCTTGTTTATCCTTTCCCTTGACAACTTGGATCATCTTTGTAACAACCCTCAATTTCCGACTAGGACAATTTACTTATATTCATCTAGATATCTATCCCTAGAGGTTTCTTAAGAGATTTTTGCCTTCCAGACATTAAGGCATAGTGATACTTGCCATCTCGTTCAGTAGAATTCCCAAAGATAGCTAGTTGCCTTAGAAATGCCATGAACAATAACTATAATCATTCAACACAATCTCAAGCTATAAATTTATTCCAATTGAACTTGGTGAAATGTCAATGAACCAAAAACTTCATTTCCATTAAAACTAGTTATATAAATAATAATGTAGGACTCACAAGTTGAGATAACCATCAAAAATCCTTACGAAGGTCCAACAATTTAATCATTTAGTTAATTAAAGTAAATTTGGCCATGAAAATACCATGAGCACCTTAAAAATAATTAAAACTCCTTAAGTACATGAGAATGCTTGAATAATAATAACCGTTATTAGGCGACATATGTTGGTCTCGTCATCGAACACAGTCAGCTTCCACCATCACGGCGGCCAGAGACAGAATAGTCCCCATTGCACTCCGAGTACACGCCCCCAAAAGCCTAGTCTACCACGACCGTTTAACCTCCCTGCCATTTCGCAATCGTCGCCCTACTCTCTCCTCTTGACGGATCATTGTCGCAGTCTATAGCGCGAGTCAGACGTCACACAACGACATTGACCTTCCCCTAAAAACAAAAAAAACGAAAAAAAATGTGTATAAGTAGCGAATTAAACATGAACAGTTAGAACAACACACTACTACATATCAATCTAACAACTATACATATATACACACACTTAATAAATAAAATAAAAAAGAAAAGAAAATGAGAAACCCTACCTTATACTTGGCCCCCCCCCCCCTCACATACACCCTTCACCAACACAACACACACACAAGTCTCTCACATTTCTCTCTCAAAAATTCTGCACTTCCCCTTCCTTTTCTTCCTCCATTTTTGGCTCAAATAATCAAGAAAAACAAGAACAAAAATCATTCTAAACTATATTAATAATAAGGGTTAAGCAAGGGTTGTTTCAAGATAAGATTAAGGGTTGTTTCAAGCTTGGATTAAGGGTTATTAGGAGCATAAATAGGTCCGAAAATTCTGCCCACTTTTCACCTTCAAAACCAAGTTCTTCAAGGGTATAAATCCTCATCTCTTTACTAGATCTATATTGTTCTTGTTTATATTCAAAGGTTTTATCCAAAAGTTTATGTTTTCTTCTTGATTTCTTTATTATATACACTTGATGAAGGCAAAGTTGATAGGATCTTTCTCCTCATGCATATGCATGTCGAAATCTATGAGAAAGATCCAAGGATTCAACAAGTTTAAGACCCAAAAGTGTTGTTATAGATTAGTAGCTTTTAAAGTGATTTTCCTTTTGATAGATCTATATGTTTTTGTATATTTTGAATAATATATTTCTGAGATTTTTCATTAAAAAGATGTTTTATGTTGTTGAAAGTTAGATCTATAAAGATTGGTATTGAAAAGTGTTGATTTGAATGAATACATGTTAGATCTAAGAAAGTTGAATCTTGTTGTTGGATTATGAGATGGATGGACTTGTATTAAGTGAAAAATATGTTAAAAGAGGTATAATAATCTGGAAATTTGATGTTAAGAGGTATAAAAATAAAGTATTAATCTTGTAAATGATGAACTCAAGTGTTAATAAAGCAAGAATGGTCATTGGTGAGTTGTTTGGACCCAAATACCTTCTGACAGAATCATTCTCCTGTCTTTGGACGGATAAACAGAGCATGTGAGGGCCGTTTCAAGAAAAACTTTCAAAATAAAAGTTGTAGATAAAAGAGCTAAGATTAACCTCCAACTGGAATCACTCAAAAACACTAAACCAAACCAAAGATATGATTTTTCTACCAAAAGTGGTCAAAACTGGATTTTTATCTTAATGTTGAGTCAACTTTGACGATTTTTAATTCCTTAACTAATAGGTTTCAGAAGTTTAAACTTGGTGTGAACTGAGTTCAAAGTGTCCCTAACTTAAAATAAAATTGGGAGATTTTCTTAAATGTCCATCATAGAAATCTTTTATAAAATATATTGAGTCGCACAGCAGCTCTTGTTCTGACCAGTTTTGGTTTGGTAATTTTTAGAGGTAGTAAACAATGTCTAAAAATTTAGCAAAAATTCACATAAATATAGGACACCTATATGTCTCTGTATAAAAATCACCAACGTCCAAATAATTCATCTTAACCAAGAATGACTACTCAACATGTTATGAAAATAAGGGTTAAAACAGAAAATTCCAAGTAAAAGTTCTTCACAACAAAATAAGCTAAAAGTCACTAGATTGCAACTTTAATCAACTCCAACAATCTCGTAACAAAACGTATTATAAACCTACTGAGAATATGTCAAATGAAAGTTATAAAACTTAACTTGGTTATTAAATGGCAAAGGCAAGCCTACAAATCACAAATTCGGTTCATATAAGCACTAACCGAAAGCTTTAAATTGCACACATCACACTACCACCAAGATCACAACTTAAGACACCAAAATATAATGAACATTCTGTAAATAATGGAATAAGGATGAAAATCCATTTTGAGGCACTTTAATTGCTTGAGAAATGAGGCTAAAATCACCATTTCGGTAAACGATTTTTAATCATAAAACCCTCAAAATAAGCAAGACACAAGAGAGGTTGAATTGATATGATTTTGTATGGATAAAAGTTGCCTAAAAGGCCTGAGATTTTTGACCAAAATGTTTAGTGATGATTTCTAAGAATTTCCATGAGTTATTGAATTTAAATAGTAATTAAAAGACATAAAAATCCATAAATAAATTATGCAAATCAAGAATGAAGTTAAATCATCTTAACCATTGACAAAAATAACTAAAACCTACTGGAGAAAAATAGTTAAAAGGCAAGATACATGTGTTACATAATTTAAAGATAAATAATTGAGTAAAAATAATTAATTAAAAATTATCATTAAAATAAATGGAAAATACACAAATAAAAGTATAGTAATCATGAAATTATAAATTAAGGAGCATATATATCAGAAGATAATTCAAATGAAATTATCCAAAATTTATAAAGGTAATTATGACACTTAAAAGTATTTTTAAGGAATTATTTAATTAATAAATCAATAAAATGAATAAATAATTAATTAAATAATATTAAATTAAATAAATAATTATAAATCAGAAAGTATTCATAAATATTAATATTATGAAGTTAATGTCAAATATTATAATCAAGCAAAGCACACCATGGGAACCATGATAATCAAAGGCAAGTTACCGAAATTCTGACAACTTATAACTACATGTATAATGAAAGTGACCCTTTTACACCAACACTCTCTACAACCAAAAAGATGCAAATATTAATAATATACTTGGATCCCAAAATTTATGACAACATAATGAAAGTGGCATTCTTAGTGATGGCTTAAGATAGGAACTTACGTATATTAGTCCTATCGTAGGGATAGTCTTGGCTTGAAGTGAGATTGAGGAATATGACGGATATATGATCAAGGAAGTGATAAATGGGAAGTACCCATTTTGGATAAGTGAATATAATATGCGGCATATCAAGGTGAGTCATAGCCCCCTTTCAAACTCTTTTATATGTTTTACTTGCGGGGTGAAAAGCATGATTAATTAAAAAGACTTTCTCTTATGAAATGATACTTTGAAATAATGATAATGATATGGGAATTATATTGTATGTTCAACGTGTTATATGTTATATGATGAGCTTGAGTACTGTCAAACGGTGGTCCCCTGTACACTACTATTAACTCATTTGAGGCCTGTAGTTAGAGGGTTGCGCAACTAGGACTTGTCCCCTCATCCACTATTATAGGTAACGGTGGGATGTTTGGTCTGCCTTGGTGGCCACCTTCATCGCCAGTATGGCCTCGCGGTGCTCTAACTACTATATATTTATGGGCGTCTCCATGGCACGACCCTTGGTTATCTTTATGCACGTGATTGACAGCATGTGCTTATCTTTATCTTATCATTTGGGACATTATATATTGATTATTGGGACATAACCGGTCTTAGTAGTGGCTCAAGAGCAATCTCATCAAATTATGTCATGGTAGTCTTACCATTGACCAAGAGGTATTGATATTATTATGGATGGAAATTGTGGTTTGAACATACGGTTTGGGTATTGGACCTTATATGGAGTCTTGAAAGTTGTTGAAATTGGCGATATCGAAACATTGATGACCGAATGGTTTTGGTATGATGAATGATCAATCGATGATATATTTTTCTCTCACGATAAATGTGACAAATGAAAACTTTATAATTTACCATGGATTTTCTCAACTCTTTGAAATGGATATGTAACGATGGGTTACTTGCAAACCTATGCACTCACCAACTACGTTTTTGTAGTTGACACTTTTTCTTCATGCTTTTCAGGAATTAGAGTAAGCTTTGAGGAATTATATGCATCATGATTATTTGCATTGCACTTGGGAGTCAAAGATCAAACCTTGTGACGGGCAATGGAATCCGCCCTGATCATTGTAGTATATCATCTCATGTAACTGTTATTTGTCTCGTGGACTCAATATTCAAGTATGGTAGACGTGTTGTACTTGGAAATTAGTTCACATGCTTGTGCATTGTAAAATTATTTTTATCAACTAAAGCTATGGTGAATGCTATCTATTATCCTTTGTTTTGAATACTCGACTTTCTGTACATCCCATCGCTCCGCCTTAGTTGGGGTGTTACAATCTTATCCCATATTATCTTCGCAAAATCACATTGCACATTGTGAGTGACTGCATAGTAAATTGATAATGAATGCTTCGTCATGAGATCAATTCCTTTCTGTGATGGCATCAAACAAGTGCTTAGAACATTGTACATCGTATGCCAGAGAGTTGCTACATTCATTCTTCTAAAATCTCTCATCGTTGCCAACTCTCCTTCATAACCCAACGAATGAACTCCAGCCAACATTTCTTCAACTGATGGTAGTTCTTCGTATTCTTCATGTTCAAGAAATCCAATGATCGTTCTGAACTCATCCAGAGTGAATTTACAATTGAAAATTTCATCGTCTGACTGTAGAGAAAATTTGAAGTATTCTGCTGTCTTATGCCTTTTACTTCCTTTTACATATGCAATTGATTCCCACAACTCAAATACATACTTTTCGGGAACAATTTCACCTCCAGTCAAAGCATTATTCAACGGATGATGGCTCAAAATCTCCGTAATGATTGGGAATTTGCAAGCAAATGGGATATGTAGTGCTTGATTGGCTTGCATTTTCATTGAATCTCCTTCTTTGAACATAGCCATCTTTATAATTTATTTTTCTGTTAAGACAAACTGACCAAAGTTTTGACCAGAAAATACATTTTTAAACACAGAAAAATAACAAGACATACCAACATTTAAGAAACACATTTAGTACTCATAGACAATGTTTTGCATATATATTAAAATGAGAAAACAAAGTAGTACACAAAGGCGTTCGATACCTTGCATCTCACCCAAATATATATACAAAACATAACAATATATAGGATCACATAAGTATTAAAAGATAAGAAAACAAGGTAGTACACAAAGGCGTTCGATACCTTGCCTCTCACCCAAACACTTATGAAATACTATATATACAAACACAATACACAACACATATACATTTATACATTTTAAAATACAACACAAATAATAATAAAAGAAACATAGAATAAAAATAATGGAAAGAAAAAAAAAATTAAAAATCCAATTTGAACTGTTTGCCGAGCAAAGACCTTGGCAAATAGCACATTTTAAAAATTTGCACTGAAAATGACAATGACCAAAAATTGGTTTTGGCAAAATTTTGATGAATTGTATTGTTTGCCGAGCAAACTTCTCGGCAAACACGAGAAAATCTCAAGTCTGGCACCAAGTCATCGTGTATTGGAGTTGAAACACGTAAATGCCGAGCTCAAAGCTCTGCTAATTAGCAGTTCAGACCAACTCCTTTTCAATGTATGAAATTACCTTTTATTGATCAACAATAATGTTGTCAATTGATAAAGGACTATTTCAATGAAAAATTGAAGTTTTGGAAAAACAATTTTCACCCAAAAAACATTTTGTGAAAATTCACATTGTACTGTTTGCCGAGCAAAATGCTCTGCAACCATTTGTTTTTAGAACAAATTTGGTGAAAATTTCAATTTGCACTGTTTGCCGAGCAAAATGCTTTTTTTTTTTTTTTTTTTTTTTTTTTTTTTTTTTTTTTTTTTTTTTTTTTTGGTGAAAATTTCAATTTGCACTGTTTGCCGAGCAAAATGCTCTGCAAACAGTAGATTCAAGTCTTGGAAAAAATATTGAGTCAAAAGCACTGTTTGCCGAGCAAACTGCTCTGCAAACAGTAGTTTTAGACTTGAAAAACTTTTTTAAGTAAAACGTACTGTTTGCCGAGCAAAATGCTCAGCAAACAGTTGGTTTACGACTTTGTTAAAATTTTGGAATTCAAAAAGGCCTGTTTGCCGAGCAAAATGCTCTGCAAACAGTTGATTTGTATTCTTGGAATCATTTTGAAAACCAAAAAGCCTTGAATGCCGAGCAAAATGCTCTGCATCAAGTTGTTTTTAAGTACTTGGTGAAAAACAAATTTCGTTTGGTAACAACAAGTATTTGCCGAGCTAAAAGCTCTGCAAATGACACTTTTGATCCAAACATTTGTTTCAGAAAAATAAGAACATGTTCACCAGAAATTATGATGATTTGAAGATTATAATGAACAAACAACACATTTGCCGAGCAAAATGCTCTGCAAATGGTACTTTTCATCAAAAACTCATATTGTTACCCAGCCCTTTTTATCATTCAAATCCTACCCAGAAAAATCAAATACGAGCAGATTAATGCATAACATTTAGATAAACATTAAGTGTAAGCCTTAATCATGCATCTAAAACATCAAATATACACAATCAATCATCATATAATGCATAAAATTCATGTCAGTTCATTCACACATTTTATCAAACAGTTGGTACGTAAAAATTAACCAAGAATCATTACCTCAAAACTGTTGATATGATCGAAGAAACAAAATGATTTAGACCTGAAATGTGTTCACTTGTTTAACTTCCTTTGATTATTATGACTTAAAAGAAAAATTATGATTGATTGATGTATAATATGATCGGTTTATTTGAGAGAAAACAAGGATATTTTGTTGGTTTGAATTTGAATTGTGACCAAATGGACCGCCCATTTTCCTTTTAAATTTCAAATCCGGGTCGCGGGTTTGGGTTTGACCCGCGTGGCAACCCAAGTTCCAAACTGGTTTTGGACTTAACATTTCAGATGGGCTCAATTTGGTTTTGGGCTAAAAACAAATCAAACAAAAATCAAACAAAAACAAAAAAAACTTTCAGAAAAAAAAATTTAAAAACAGATTTAGAAAATAGAAAAAAAATAAAAATTTAAAGAAAAATCTTTTTATCATTTTTAAAACTTTATAATTTTGTATTTGGTTTTTCAAATTTAAAAACAAACACACATAACAACAACAAAAAAACTTAAAAAAATATTACACATACTAGAAAATCACAAAAAACATTTACATATATTTACAAACTCCCCCTAAAATCATGCATTCTACCCTTTTTTTCTCCCCCTCAAACATTGCATGTAATAACAAGTAAAACACATCAATGTTTGAAACAGAAAATGAACATAGAATACATGGCATGAAAGCATTTAAGTTTGTAAATCAAGCATTCCCAACTTGGTTTTCAGAAAATTAAACCTGTTTTCATCCAAAGGTTTGGTGAAAAGGTCAGCAAGTTGGTAGTCTGTTGGGACAAAATAGAGTTCGATGTTACCTTTCTCGACATGATCTTTAAGAAAATGGTACCGAACATCTATATGCTTGGTCTTTGTGTGTTGCACTAGGTTGCAAGAAATAGTAATAGCACTCTTTGAGTCACAGTAAATGGGGATTCTGTTGAATTGAAATCCATAATCAGTCAACTGCGTCTTCATCCAAAGAACTTGTGAACAACAACTTGCTGCAGCAACATATTCAGCTTCTGCAGTAGATGTGGATACACAATTCTGTTTCTTTGAAGACCAACTGACCAATCTATCCCTAGAAACTGTACACTCCCAGAAGTACTCTTTCGATCAAGCTTACAACCTGCATGGTCAGCATCGGAATATGCAATCAACTGAAACCCAGTATCCCTTGGATACCAGAGACCAAGGTTCACAGTGCCTTTCAGGTATCGGAAAATCCGTTTGACGGCCTGTAAATGACTTTCTTTAGGATTGTCCTGGTACCTGGCACACATGCATATGGCGAACATAATATCCGGTCGACTCGCAGTCAAATACATGAGAGATATTATGAGGTTGAGCTTACAACTTTGAAGTATCGGTAGGTGGAGGAGAATCAGATGACGAATTAACATCTGATGATTGTGATGGTGAAGACTCATTTGGATCCATCTCTTTTGAATTTGAACTGGATGGTTCATTTTCATTTACTTCAGATTCAGGAACTTTCTTCGGAACTTGGAAAAATTCTTTAAACAAGATATCCAAATCTTGTGTTGTTGGAGTAGAGAATGATGATTTGACATTTGAAGCAGTCTTTGTGCGGAAGCTTGTGGACTTTGAAGTTCGGGTCTTGAACTGTGTTGTTCAAGAACCATTCCCGAGAGTTCATCAAATCTAACATTCATACTCTCTTCGATTCTCTTGGTTCTTCGGTTATATACTCGATAAGCAATGGATTCTCTTGAATAACCGATGAAATATGCCTCATCGCCTTTTGGTTCAAATTTGCCCAGATTATCTCGATCATTGAGAACATAACATACACATCCAAAAATGTGCAGGAAGTTCACATTGGGCTTTCGTTTGTTTATCACCTCATAAGGAGTTTTATCAAACCTCTTGTTAATGATTGATCTATTTTGAGTGAAACAAGTAGTAGCAACAGCTTCAGCCCATAGATTCGGAGGCAGCTTAGAATAAGCAAGCATTGTTCTAGCTGCTTCAACAAGAGTTCGATTTCGACGTTCAACTACTCCATTCTGTTGAGGTGTCCTGGCAGCGGAAAATTGATGAGTAATACCCATGGACTTGAAGAAAGAATCAATTATTGAATTCTTGAATTCAGTGCCATTGTCTGAGCGAACAATTCTAACTGATGATTTAAGATTTACTTGGGTCTTCTTTATGAAATCAATAATTGCATTCGGAGTGTCACTCTTTGCATGAGAAAGAATACCCAAGTGTAACGAGAATAATCATCGACAATCACAAGAATGTATCGCTTGCCATGGATACTTAAACCTCTGCAAAGGACCTTCTGTACTTAGAAACTTCTTCGGTTTGTGTGATGCTTTCTTCATCTTTCCAATTGCACAAGCTGGAAAAACATGTTCACTTTCATACTTGTAATCCGGAAGTCCTTCAACAAGTTGTTTATCCACGAGAGCATTAATTGTTTGAAAATTAAGATGAGAAAGACGGCGATGCCAAAACCAAGAGTTTTGTGCAGTTGCTTTTGAAAGAAGACAAATCTCTGAAGAATTAGATGGAATGTTGTTGAGATCAATAGTGAACAAATTATTGTCTCTTGTTCTAGTAAGAATATCCACACCATCTTCAGTCTGCACTTTGCATTCATATCTCCTGAATAATACTTGAAGATCATTGTCACAAAATTGTCCAACACTGAAAAGATTGTGTCCTAATCCTTCAACATAGGAAACTCTCTTGATAGTGACACCATTTTTAACAATGTCTCCATAACCGAGAATAGGAGCGATATGATCATTTCCGAATCTGATGGTTCCCATAAACTTTTCAACAAAGTTCGAAAGAATGGACTTGTTTCCAGTCATATGACGTGAACATCCCGAGTCAACATACCATACACAAATGAGGTATTCCTGCAAGAACAAAGAATATGGTTTTAGGTATCCTTTTCGATTGGGTCCTTGCAGGTTAGAGGGATAACATGCAAGTACACATAAACAATTTAAATGTAAAACAAAATTATTACACATACTAACATTTTATTAATCACAACTAACAATCACACATACGAGTTCAAATAAGAAATACGAATTACAAACAACAAACAGTAATGGTTTATACACAAATTTTGGTACAAGCAGTACC
Organism: Erigeron breviscapus; assembly: GCA_034093135.1. Taxonomy (NCBI): domain Eukaryota; kingdom Viridiplantae; phylum Streptophyta; class Magnoliopsida; order Asterales; family Asteraceae; genus Erigeron; species Erigeron breviscapus. Next base: position 125,712,317 of record CM067167.1, read on the forward strand.
AGTCCTAGATGTATTAGCACTATCTAAAGAATTTGATCTACGGACAATCCACACTTGTTTGACATGGGTAGTGTTTCCATCAAGTTTGACTTTTCTAGTAGCATGCAAAAATCTATCTTTTGGAATCCATTTACTGCTACTATTCAAGCACAAGTCACCTGAAACACGAACATTCTTAGAGTTAGAAATCAATTTAGCATTTATGTTCTTAACAGGTTTTTTCTTGATGGTTTCTGTGGTCCTGTTTGCTTTCTTGATATTATTAGGTGACAGCCAACCATACTGATCTTTGTATTTAGTCATTCCAGAAACAGTATCTCTAATCCTCTGTAAAGTGCACTTAGGATTCTTCTGAGAATACCTAGGAAAACTAGAATACCTAACCTGCTGAGGTTGTTTGTTACCTAATGAGAAAGTTTCATTCTTGACAATCTTTGAACCACTTCTTATTTTGACTTCTTTTTGAAACTTAGGTTCAGATTTAACTTTATATTTCTGTGATTGTGTAGAAGTCTTAGCAACTGTAGGACCTTTGTTTGGTTTTGTTCTTGATTCAGTCTTGGGTGATGGTTTGATCTTTGGTTTTGAATCAGTCTTGGGTGATGGTTTGGTCTTTGGTTTTGAATCAGTCTTGGGTGATGGTTTGGTCTTTGGTTTTGAATCAGTCTTGGGTGATGGTTTGGTCTTTGGTTTTGAATCATTCTTGGGTGATGGTTTGGTCTTTGGTTTTGAATCAGTCTTGGGTGATGGTTTGGTCTTTGGTCTTTGGAACTTATCGAATGAGGAAGGTTGTGAAGAGTGTGAGTTTGGAATCTTCTTTAGAAAAAATTCATGTTTTTCCTCTTTTTGAACAAATTGTTTTTCAAAATCAGGAGCAAAATCATAATTTCCTTCCAAATATGTTGAGAAATCATCCGTTTCCAATTTCACACTTGCTTCACTTATCTTAATTGGACAAGGACTTCTCTTGAGTGGAATTGATACTTTTTCTTTTTCTTTAAAAAATTGAAGTGCTATTTTCTGAAATTGGTATTCAACTTTGAGATCATTAAGTTCCTTTAGCACATTTATCCTTTGTTCTCTTTCTTTTTCAAACTTTTGTTTGAAAGCATCAATTTCATTCAAGTATGATTGAGTTCCCTCAGAAAACTTGGTAAAAGACTCAGTTTCAGAAGCAATCGGAAGAAATAATCATCAACATCATGAACATCATATACATCATCTAGATCACCATCAGTTTGAACAGAAACATGCACAACTTGACTCTCAGTTTGCACAGATGCATTCACGATTTCACAAATAGAATGGCCAGTATGAGTTGATGCTTTCACAACTTCACAAATTGAACAACCAGGTTGTTCACATACTTTGGAGTCAAATTTGGGTTGATCAATGACATAGTGATTTTGAGTCTTCAGATTATCTATTAAAGATTGCTTTTCATCAAGAGACTTTTGCAGATCCTCTATTACCTTTTTCAAACTTTTTGTGGAACATAAGGTCTCAAGTTTTCAGCTTTTGGAATTGGAATAGTTTCTTCTAAAGGTTTTTCTTTAAAACACTCAAGAATTTCAGGAATTATAGCCTCATGATTTTCTTTTTCATCATTTTCTTTTTCAATTTTATGTGCAGGGTGACTGAAAAAATCATATGACTCATCCATTAACTCATAGTTAAAATAGAATTTTGCACCCTTCTTTAGAAAATCATCAGCCTCAAAATCCCTATCATTCGGTCTCACAAACTGGTCAGTCATCCCACATCTCAAATAAGATTCCTTATATAATGATGGGACTTCTTCTTGTGCTTTGAGCAAATGATTTGGATTGACATAACCTAACCCTGAAGTGAATATTGATTCTGAATTTCTTGGCCTATTCAAAAAGATTTGTTGATATGAACGATTAATCTTATACAACTTGTCTTGATAAGACTTGATTTCAGCTTTATGCTCATCATTTTCTTTATCAAGTTTTTGTTTAAGAGAATCTTTTATACAACATTCATATTTTAGGTAAGAAATTTTATCTTCATATTCCTTCAAATCAGGGATTGATTCTTTCAGTTTCACATTCAAAGACTCAATGTCCTCAGCCAAAGCATTTGCTCGAAACATCTCATTGGTCTTTTCAACTTGAAGTTGTCTGACGGTTTTGCTCAGTTCAAGAACTTTGGTGTCAAGTTCTTGTTTTTCAAGTAGCAATTTGGAGTTCGGAGTAAAAGTGACTGCTGCTTTTTCAGATTTCAAATTTTCAAAATCCTTTTTAAGTAAATCAAATTTTGTTTGAAATTCTTTTTCTTTGTCTTCCAAAATTTGCTTTACTTTTAAATTCTCTTCAGTCAACTTTACCCCGTCTCTCATTGCCTTTTTACTTTCATCCATATAGAATTTTAACACAGATTTGGGAAGTGTTATTACCTGATCATCCTCTGAAGAACTTTCCTTAACATCATCCAACTCCTTTGATTTCTTTATCTTCGTCATAAAGCACACAATTGCTGCAAGTTCGTCTGTCTCCTCATCAGAAAGATGCAACCACTTGTCATCCTCAGCGAGAAGAGCAATTCCACTTTCCTCTTGTCTTGCTAGCAAAAGTTTGTACTTATAGTACTCGGAGTTCTTTTGTCGAGGTTTAGTGCAATTGATGGCAAAATGTCCAGTAAGACCACAGTTGTAGCATTTCTTGTCTTCATTCCTTTTCTCCATGACCTTCTTCTCAAACTTCTTCTGATTGTCATACTTCTTAAGCTCATTGATGACATTACAGAATCTGATGTATACTTTATTCAATGGTTCACCCTTCTGTTGCTTGAAAGTTTCATACATGTTCAGAACAGTCGACAATCTTATGGTGTTTGACACATCAGATCTTTCCATCTGCTTCTCCACTTCATCCCATATGTCTTTTTCTGTTTCATAGGAGTCCACATTGCAGTAAATGTCATCAGGAATTGCTTGGTAAAGATAAGCAATTGACATTTGATCAGCTTCAACTCTATTTTTCTGATCTGTATTCCAACTCTCTTCAGGTAAAGCTTCTCCATTAACAGGGTTCTTTGGAATTTCAGGACCATCTTTGTATGATTTCCTCAGAAGTTTTCCATTCTTCTGTCTGTCTATCCAGTTCAGAAACCTTTTCTTCCATTGAGGATAAGAACCTCTAAACAAGACAGGAGGTATTCCTTCAGAACCAAGTGCTAAAGCTTCCCTTGAAGCCATTTCAAATAAATTCCAAAAAAAATTGAAAATTTTTCTATTTTAACTAGATGCAGAGCTTAGACCTCTGCAAATAGAACAAGTAGAAATTTTAAAATTTTGATTTTCTTCCCACTGAAGAATATTGATGAAAAATGGTTTTGAATTGATTTTCTTGAAAAATTTTGATTTGAGAATTTCAAAAACAACTAAGTGCCGAGCTTAATCCTCTGCAAATAGTGTAAGTAGCCAAGTCACAACCCAAGTACACTGATCAACAACCAATTTCAACTGAATGTCGAGCTTAAATCTCTAAAAACAGCACAACTAATAAAATCACTTGGTCGAAGAATCAAATTCAACTATTTGCCGAGCAAATAACTCTGCAAATAGCACAAATAGAACTTGTACTTAGTCGCACCAACCAAAAAACACTTGTTTGCCGAGCTTAAACCTCTATAAACAATACAAGTAGCACCAGTCTCAAATCAAAAATTCTCGAAACAACTATTTTCCGAGCAAAGAGCTCTGCAAATAGAACAAGTAGCCTCAACCCTTAACCAAAAATTCTGTAATCACCTATTTGCCGAGCAAAAAGCTCTGCAAATAGAACAAGTAGCACCAATACTTAATCAAATTTTCTTGAAATAACTATTTGTCGAGCAATAAGCTCTGCAAATAGAACAAGTAGTACCAACACTTATCAAAGATTTCTTGAAATACCTATTAGCCGAGCAGTGAGCTCTGCAAATAGTACAAGTAGGACCAATACTTAGCCAAATTATGCTGAACCACGTATTTGCCGAGCAATAAGCTCTGCAAATAGAACAAGTAAGATCAAACCAAGCCAACGACCTCTGCAAACACGAGTAATCACTACGGGACAAAATAGTCGGTTACTGGTTATCTTCTTCGTTCAGCCAAACCTTCATTTGCAGAGCAGACTGTACAATCTTCGATTTCTCCTTCATTTTTGCGAATTAAAACTCAAATTTTATATCAAAATGATCAGAAAACCAATGCGCACAAATCCTTGAACAAATTAGATGTTAATTTCAACTAGAATTAAAACCCACGCGAACATGCGATTTGTCGAGCTCGAGCAAAAACAACTCAAATGATGAAATTACCTTCTGAAATCGATAACGAAGGACGATATACTGATTATAAATCGATCGGTGAACAAAATTCGAATAAAAACACACTTAATTTGCAGAAATCACTCAAACAGTGATCTCGACAAATGAACCTTTCAGAAAATAAGCTAAATTCTGAAATTAAGCACAAATTAAGCTTGTATTAAGCTTGTGGATCGTTCAGCAACTCTGATTGTGCTCTGATACCAAATGTAAAGTGAAGAATTTGAGCTTATGTGTGTGTTAGTGTGTGTAACAATGGTGGTTTGAAGAGAGAGAAAGTGTGTTTGGCAGGGAAGATTAGTTTCCATAAATGGGGTGAAAGGTTACAAAGTTCTTAATGGAGGAGGTTTATATACATATGAGCTATTTACACTATGCCCCCTTCCATATTAACAAGTTTACATTATAAGTACAAAATAACATAAAGGTACTACATTATAAGTACAAAATAACATAAAGGTACACAAATCAACTACTACATCTATATTCCCAAGGATCAAGAGAAAACCAATTTCACCTGTCCTTTTGGCACTTTTGCTTATCAGCGTATGCCGATTGGTTTGTGTAATGCCCCTGGCACCTTTCAAAGGTGCATGATTGCTATTTTCCAGGACATGCTTGAAACTTCCATGGAAGTTTTCATGGATGATTTTTCAGTTTTTGGGGATTCTTTTCATTCATGTTTGAGTAATTTGGATAGGATGTTGGAACGGTGTGAGAGGGCACACCTTGTTTTGAATTGGGAAAAGTGTCATTTTATGGTGACTGAGGGTATTGTGTTAGGGCATAAAGTGTCCAAGGCTGGGATTGAGGTTGATCGGGCTAAGATAGATGTAATTGCCAAATTACCCCCGCCTTCCAATGTGAAAGGGGTAAGGAGTTTTCTTGGACATGCAGGTTTTTATCGTTGATTTATTAAGGATTTTTCTAAGATTACTCATCCTATGACCCACTTGTTGGAGAAGGACGTTCCTTTTGTCTTTAATGATGCTTGTTTGAGTGTTTTTCAGGTATTGAAGGAGAAGTTGACTGATTCTCCTATCATAGTAGCTCCAGATTGGGAATTGCCTTTCGAGTTGATGTGTGATGCAAGTGACTATGATGTTGGAGCTGTGCTAGGGCAAAGGGTTGAGAAACATTTCAAACCCATTTACTTTGCTAGTAAGACTTTGAACCCCGCCCAACAAAATTACACTACTACGGAGAAAACTGTTGGAGACAACCCTAAGGTGTGGTCAAAGAAGTTAGATGACGCCTTGTGGGCGTTTAGGATGGCTTATAAGACACCGATTGTGTTAGGACCAGTTCACCTGGTAAACTGGCCAGTCTCCAGTTGCATCTGGAGACCCAGTGAAATGTCCAGTGAAACTGGAGACCTAGATGATTTGTCGAGAAATATATTGAGTCCAGTTGCACCGTACAGTCAACGCAACTGAAGACTTCCTCCAGTTGAGAACTGACCAAGTTGAAGAAGCATTCCAGTTGAAGTCGAAGACAACAAATGGAAGATAGAGAATGACAATGGCAGCGAAGCCCAGTTGGCATTCTAGTCAGTTACAAACTGGAGACCATCAGTGGAAAGCTCTTACAAAGCTTTACACTGATTACGAGGAATTGACTTTTATCCTTTATGTACCTTTACCCGGATAATAAGATTTATCTTATTATTTAATTGCAAAAAGGTACATAAAGGTGGTTGAGTAAAGTTCTTTCTTTATCATGCGACTTTACACTGCTTTTTAAGGAATTAAATGCTATCCTTAAATGCTCTCAACCACATTTGTACGGCCAAAGTTAACATCCCAATGTTAACTTTGCCTATAAATACAAGTCATTGCACAACAAGAATATTTAAGTTGAATAACTTCACACTTTGCATACCTGCAATATTCTTGGTGAACTTGTGCAATATTCTCTCAATCGCTAAAAGGAACATTTCACAACTTTAAGTGTTTCGATTGTCTAGAGAAATTCTGAGTGTAGATCAATTGTATTTCATAGGTTGTTAGGATATTTACATTCTTGTATTATCTTGGTTCCGCAACAACCTTGTAATTTATTTAACATCAATAAATAAATTACACATTGAAAATTACATATTGTCTCATCAATTTATCTTACAAGTATTTGTATTATTGCATTGTTCTTTACTTATTTTCATTTAAATAAGTAATCTATCTAGAACTTGGTATATACACACTGCAACTGGTCGTCTCCAGTTCAGTGCATATACGGCAAAGTAACTCCACCATCGACATAGAGGTGTCTTCAGGTAGTGCCATCTATTGAGTTGGGACTTACAAGTGGTATCAGAGCAGAAGGCTAATAAACTTGCCTAGATCTGCTAAGATGAACACTACTGAAGGTGGAGATGGTTCTGGTTCAGGTGAAACCCCTTGAATAATAATGCACAACCTTTTCAAAATGTTAATACAAACCCTCCTCCTCCTACTGCCCCAAATCACGTCCATGTACATTACTCTAACACTCCTGTTCCAAAATTTGATGGAAGTGAGACTTTTGGTACATGGAAGGCTAGAATGCTTTTGCATTTTGGTTGGATTGAAAGGTATATGTTGAAAATCCTTAAGGATGGACCATATATACCCATGTCTCTTGGGGTAAGTCCTCTTCTAGATCCAACTGATGAGGATCGTAGACTTGTAGATCTGGACACCAGACTCAAGAACATGATCCTTGGAACTGTCCCTGAAGATCTATTTCCAACACTTGTGTTGTTCCCCAGTGCAAAGTCAATGTGGGATGAATTAGTTATTCAGTTTGAAGGAGGTGATGACACTATTGTCACCAGGAAAGTTGCCTTGAACAAGAAGTATGAATCCTTCTTTGCCTTGCCCAATGAAAGTCTAACTGGTACATACACCAGATTTTCTAGCCTCATTAATCAGCTGAGAGGCTTGGGTGTAGAGAAGGATAAGGATATTCTTCTTGAGAAGTTTTGTGATATCTTCCTTCCAAATGGGAAAACATGGTTCTTGTCTTGAGACAAGATAAAACCTTGCACAGCCATACTCTTGCATCGCTCTATGGAGCCTTCAGATTCACTGAAGATAATAATGCTGCAAGACTGGTGGCTGAGCAAGATGCCATGAACCATGCCCAGAGTTCCAAGGTTGCTAGTGTACTTGAGCGACCTTGTGCTGCCTTAATGTCTGCAGAGAGTGTCCAGGCACACTCAATGAAGGAGATGTTAAACAGTTTCTTAAACTCTGGTCTGACCACTGAAAACAGTGATGGTTGTAATGAAAACTGACGATGATGATCTGGTAGCCATGATTGCTAAAACCTTTAACAGGTTTAAGCATAAATCTAAAAGATTTAATGGCCTAAACAATGCTTCCAGCTCCAGCTCTCTGGATAAAACCAATCTTACCTGCTATAAGTGTGGTAAGAAAGGTCACTTTATGAAGGAATGCAGATCTAGTCAGTTGAACAACGAAACTGGCCCCCCTGTCCCTAATTTAAATCAGCCTGATGATAGCTACAAAGCTAAATACAAGAAGCTTAAGGCCCAGATTGCCCTCCTGTCCATGGAAAAGGAAAAGGATCAGTGCTTAATGGCACAAACTGAGGGAAAATGGGAGTACTCTGATTACTCATCAGTTGATGAAGAAGAGGAAAGGGACATGTGTTTCATGGCCTTGGAAGATCAACAGCAGCACGTGGCAAAAGAAGATGTCATCACTGGAAGATGGGTGGACATCATCTTGAAAAAGGTATGTGACTATGATAATCAGGTTGACCCTGAACTGAAACTGGACCTGGCTGAATCATTAAGTGGTGATTTAGCTTTTGTGGAAACTGTTAGAGCTGATAGTGAAAGATATCTTGACACTATCTTAATTGAACTGAACAATGTTAAGCCACAACTGAATGATTTACAAAGTGTCCAGTTGGCTTTCAAGGAGTCAGTTTTAAAGATTGAGGCTTGGAACTTGATAATCAAAAACTATTTTCTGATCTTGAAAAAGAACAAAAGATTATCAAGTCATGGGTAAAAGCATCTGGTAAAAACTATGATGCATTTCAAGAACTATCGATGCCCAGAAGAATGCATGGAAATCTGGAGATCTGGAGATGGAAGCTCTCATACCAGATCTTCATGCATTGCCTCCAGCTCTCAAGGTTGAAACACCTTATGATCAACCTGAAGCTGTTGAAACTGAACCCATTGAGACCACCCCCATTGAGGTTAAACCTGGAGCCAAACAGGCTAAAGCTCCAGTCAAAAAGGCCACTGGTAACAAGCCTTTACCTCAAAAGTCTAAGGTGCCCAAGACCCGACAGACTAAAACTCTAACTGAACCAATAATATTTTGATTAATCTGGAAAGTCAACTCCAACTTTTGTCTCGACAGGTTCAGAGTTGTACTGCCCGGATTAAAAATCTGGAAGGAGGTTCATTACCTCCAGTTTTCAAACAAAATATTAAATAACTCCCTTCAAAACCTAATCAAAAGAATGTTCCATCTAGAAACAAAATCTGGTAAAAATAAGGGGAGTAAGTATCAAGTACCAATCGTTTTTACTCCTGCACCTAGAGCTGGTGAAAAAGCTCCAGATGCAGCCTCCGGTTCAACACCACAACAATCTACTGTGACTTCTGTAGAGATGTCCAGTGAACCCATCAAGAAAAGATGGGTTCACAAAAATAACTGATGATTTTTGTGGGTGTGCAGGGCGATCGAAAGAAGAATATCTAGTATATGGATAGCGCTGCTGGCCGGATTATGACCGGATGTAAGCCCCTGCTTGAAGAGTTCACTGTCCAAGATGGACCGACAGTGATGTTTGGTAATGATCAATCTGGAAAGACTGAAGGATATGGTGTGCTCAATAATGGACAAGTCGAATTCAAAAGAGTTGCATTTGTGAATGGTTTGAAATAAAACCTGATCAGTGTCAGCCAACTTTGTGATGATGGCTTCAGAGTTTTGTTCGATATTGCACAAGGCACCATATTTAACAAGGATTGGAAAGTGGTGATGGTTGCACCAAGAAAGGGAAATGTGTACATCATGGATATGGAACCAGCTCCAAAAGAGCAATGTTTCTATACCAAGGCTGATGAGGACACCAACTGGCTGTGGCATAAAAGATTATCCCATCTTAACTTTAAAAATATTAACAAGTTGTCTCGCAAACAACTGGTTGATGGGATACCTCAGATTTCTTTTAATAAAGAAAAGCCATGTCCAGGGTGTGAGATGGGCAAGCAGAAAAGGGCCAGTTTCAAAACTAGGCAAAATTTTAGCATCACTGAACCTCTTCACATGCTACACATGGATCTTTTTGGTCCAGTAAATGTTCAAACTAGAGCTGGAAAAAAGTACACTCTAGTTGTGGTTGATGAATTCACCAGATACTGCTGGGTGGTATTCCTCAGATCCAAAAGTGATGCACCTGCTGAAATCATCTCTCTCATCAAAAGAATTGAGCTCAAGTATACTCGAAAAGTTTGTCAGTTGCGAAGTGATAATGGTACTGAATTTCAAAATAAGGTACTTGAAACAATTTGCAATGACACTGGCATCTCTCAAAACTTCTCATCAGTTTACTCTCCAGAGCAAAATGGAGTTTTGGAAAGAAAGAATCGCACACTGATAGAAGCAGCCAGAAGTATGCTATCTGAATCTGGTCTTGCCACCAGTTTTTGGGCTGAAACAGTTGCAACTGCTTGTCACACCCAAAACCGGTCAGTCTACATCAAGAGACATAAGAAGATTGCCTATGAAGTAATCAGGAATCGTAAACCAAATATTGGATACTTTCATGTATTTGGTTGTCCAGTTTATATCTTAAACGATTCCAGTCAGCTTGGAAAGTTTGATGCAAAAGCTGATGAAGGGGTATTTTTAGGTTATTCAGATATTCAAAAGGCCTTTAGAGTTTATAATTATAGACTCCAAAAGGTTCATGAGACAATTCATGTCACATTCGATGAATCAACTGAAGCAATCAACAAGAGACCAAGCCTTGATATTACTCCAGTCGTTCCAATCAATTTCATTAGTCAGTTGTTTCACCAAAAGATGTTTCCAGTTACAACAAATTGGAACCAGTTAAGAAGAAGAAACCACCAGTGACACATCATTTATCCCTCCATCAATTTCAACTTACCACAAGAATTGGTGATTGGATCTGATGTACGTGCCACTCCAATATCAGCACCAGTTCAAACTCCAACTTCTCCAGTTCTTCAAGAAATGCCTTGAATGAAGAATTTCATGATGCAAATCGTGACCTCATTGACTCTGATGAGGATGTAGAAGTAGTTTGGACTTATCCTCCTCCAGAAGCTACTGCAACTGAAGAAGATCGCCAGGTGACTTGCACTGATATTGTGTTACACCAACCTAAGCATTACACTAGATGGACTCGAGCACATCCTATTGAACAGATTGTGGGAGATCCGAATAGTGGGGGTTCAGACTAGAAGAGGCACCAGTGAGCAATGCTTAAACGTCACCTTCTTATCTTTAATTGAACCAAAGAAGATTGACGAGGCTATGGCAGACCCAAGCTGGGTGGAAGCTATGATAGAAGAGCTCGTCCAGTTTGAAAGGAACAATGTTTGGGAGCTTGTTCCTTGTCCACCAGGGTTAAAGAAAGAACCCATTGGTACCAGATGGGTCTACCGAAACAAGATGGATGAAGATGGCCATGTTGTAAGAAACAAGGCCAGATTAGTTGCCCATGGTTATTGTCAAGCAAAAGGCGTTGACTTTGATGAAACTTTTGCTCCAGTTGCAAGACTTGAAGCCATCAGAATATTTCTGGCTTATGCAGCCCATCTGCAGTTCAAGGTCTTCCAGATGGATGTCAAAAGTGCGTTCCTTAATAGAACATTGGAAGAAGAAGTTTATGTTAAGCAGACTCCAGGTTTCATCGATGAAAAGCATCCTCATTGGGTTTATAGACTGAACAAAGCATTGTATGGTCTAAGACAAGCCCCAGGAGCTTGGTATGATACTTTAACTAAACATCTTCTTAAAAATGGCTTTCAAAGAGGTGCAATAGATAATACCTTATTCATCTTGAAAGAAAGAGGTAATATCTTATTGGTACAAATTTATGTTGATGACATTATTTTTGGTTCAACTGATAATGCAATGTGTAAAAAGTTTTCTAAAATCATGTCATCTGAGTATGAGATGAGTTTAATGGGTGAATCAACATTTTTCTTAGGTCTTCAGATTAAGCAAACAAAAAATGGAATTTTCATAAACCAAGGAAAATATGTCAGAGATTTGTTAAGAAAATACAAATATGATTCAATCCCATCGAAAAACACACCTATTGCAGCACCATTAAATTTGGACTCTGACGCAACTGGCAAACCAGTTAACATAACTGACTATCGTGGTATGGTTGGTTCACTGATGTACTTAACTGCCAGTCGACCAGATATAATGTTTGCAACATGTCTATGTGCCAGGTTTCAGGCTAACCCTAAAGAATCACATTTGCACGCTGTTAAGTGTATCTTTAGATACCTGAAAGGGTGTCCTAATCTTGGTCTTTGGTACCCCAAAGGCTCAGGATTAGATCTAATGGGTTATTCAGATTCAGATCATGAAGGTTGTAAGATAGATAGAAAATCAACAACTGGTGGTTGTCATTTCCTTGGAGGAAAACTGGTAAGTTGGACCAGCAAGAAGCAGACTTCAGTCTCTATGTCCACTGCCGTGGCAGAGTACATTTCTGCGGCCAGTTGTTGTACCCAGATTCTCTGGATCAAGAACCAGTTACTAGATTATGGTCAAAAGTATACAAGGACCCCAATCTTTTGTGACAACACCAGTGCAATTGCTATATCTCACAACCCAGTGATGCACTCCAAGACAAAGCATATTGACATCAGGTATCATTTCATTCGTGATCATGTTATGAAAGGAGACATTGAAATTCATTTCATCCCCACTGACAAAAAGTTAGCTGATGTTTTTACAAAACCTCTCGATGAGAAAACCTTTAAACATATCATCAGTGAACTGGGAATGTTAAATCCTTAAAACTGGAGCTTTCTTTGTTATTGAACGCGTCAGTGACACTGATGAAGTTCTCCAGTTGAGGAGGTCCAGATAATCTTTGCTCGCCAGGCTATCGGACGCCTTTGTGATACTATCCTGGCACTAATCGATTTCTCGATCATCATTTTAGGGGGAAAGACTCAAAATAATTTTCTGACTAAAATTCGTTTTTGTTTGAAAATGGAAACTGGAGAACTCTCCAGTTGGAAACTGGTACTGGACTGATCCTCCAGTGACCAGATTCAGTCTTGTCTTATTTTTATAACGTTAGAAATACTTGGTCAATATTTGTGACACGTGATGGTACTCGAGTGTTTTAAACCACTTGGTATCGTGATCTGACGTATTTAAAGATAAGCCGTCGTAGCATTTAATGCTGACATGGTAGTATTTAATGTTGACATGGCAAATTATGATTTTATTTCAAAATTCAAACCTCTTTTGTTAAAATATCTACAAAGTTGTTTTGGTTAAATAAAATATAATTTTCGTATTTCATTGGGATCTTGAATCCCTTATAAATACCCTTATTTACTCCGAACTCATTTACTTCTCTTCTACATTCTTTCATTTACTTCCCAATCATCAAAATTGCTTCATTTCTCTCTCTGCTTCACAAATCAAGAACCCTAATTCCCAAATTTCAATTTCATTTTCCAATGGCACCTAGATCATCCGTTCAAGAGATGTAAATCTCTTGACTGTTCCATATGCTCCCTCACCAGATGTCAAACCGGCACCTGGTGCTCCTAGTAATGCTTCGGTCATCAAACTCAATCCCAATAATCCGATGGCAAGTTTACAAGGATCTCAAGGGTCCAATACCCTTATTGGTAGAATCCAAAATTTTTTGAAGGATTCTCCAATAGGACCCTCATTCTCTCTAAACCCACGCAAGTTGTTTCACAACTACTTGTGTGAGTTTTGGTACACTGCCACTCTTTCTTCCGATTGTTCCTCCATCAGTTTCACATTAAAGGATGGAACAATTCAGTGTACCTTATCCGCTGACGTATTGAGGGATGCCTTACGCCTCAATTACTGGAGAGAGGGTGAATCTCCAGTCGTCTTACCCTCAAATGTTAATTTTCGCCAAGTCCTTCTTGAAATGGGACACAAGGAGTGCTTGGAGAATGGAGTGTCGAAGACGAAGGGTGCGATGACCATGAAGGGTCTTACACCTTCATGGAGGTATTTTTTCATCCACCTGGTGGAGAGTATGGGTGGGAGTTTTGGTGGTCTTGACCAGATCAACTCCTCACAAGCAGAGATGGCTTACTGCTTGTGGAATGGATTGAGAGTTGACTTTGCAGATATCTTGTTTAGAAGCCTAGTACAAAAGATGAAGGGCACAAGGGGTATTTGTATCCCCTTCTCAAGGTTTCTCTCTCTCTGTTTTAAACATATTCTGGGTAGAGAAGCATACTTTAGTACAAATTCACCGTACACTGCTCCAGATATGTTGAGGAATTTAGACTCTCTGGTATCTGAAGCTGGAGAGGTCAAAATTCCAGAACGAATGCAACTAGCATTCGCTTCAACTGATGCACCAATTGAAGGTGAGTCAGAAAGACAACTGGGCGGGCCTCAAAATAATGAGGGACCCTCCAGTTTGTCTAATGTTGTGGTTGAGGATAGAGCAACCATAACTGAAGCAACTCCAATCACATCTATCCCTGGTGAAGATACTTCGGTATCTGATCCTCCAACAGATGCACCCATCCAGGAAACTGGGGAAGGTCATCTGGAGACTGACCCTTCTGGTCAGCCCTCAGTTACATTCATGGATCTGGACATGAATGTTAATGACGAGGAAATCCTGATAGAGTCTTCGGATTCTGAAGGAACTAAAACAGACTTGGAGATTTTTAAGGCTTCTGTACAAGCTCAAAACCCTTCATCTCCGGTCTCACTTTCAGATGCATCAATTTCACTTTCACCATCCCAACAAAATGTGCCTACTAATATACCATTCCCAACTTATAACGATTCACAAACTGGGCAATTCTCACTTGCTCGAGAAATGCCACCCCCACCGCCGCCGTTGTTCACACCTGAGCATTCTCAGCATGAACAACACATTATTTTTCCAGTCCTTTCTTCTTCCACCACTCCTAATATTTCTTCAACTGCTGGTATGACAACTGGGGAGACTTCTTTAAGTTTGCCTCCTCCAGTTGCTCCAGTAGTAACTGCTGCTGGTCCAGTGACACCTTCTCCTTCGTCACTGGACAGTCAAGTTGTCTCTTTGCAAGCCGATCTCCAAAACCTTCTTACCAGGGTGGAGGAGATTCAGAAGACACTTGACAAAAACACCAAGTCTTTCTCCAGATACCACAAGAATCACTTGACAATTGCTGAATTTGGGGGACAGCAGAGGAAGCTATCAATTGCTGAATTTGGTTACTACTGTGGGATGTATACGAGGGAGGAGTTGCAGAATGCAGAGTTTAGGGCTATTTTGAAGAAGGGGTATAGAACAGGAGCCGATTTGGTTGATGGAGAGTCTATCTTGGAGTATTACACCAGGATCACGGGGCGAGAAACATGGACATACACAAGTGGTGTGGCAAAGATTAAAAATGTACGTTTGAGGTTGCTCCACCAGATGATTGTGACTTTCTTGGTACAACGTTCTACTCATTGGGAAAAGGCGTACCAGAATGATCTTTGGTTACTTAAGTTATTTTCTGAGGGAGCTCCATCCAGGTTTGCTTTGCCTCCTCTTGTACTGCTGGATCGTATGTGTAATCATTCTGATTCGAATCTGGTTTTGGGACATTTTATCACGGTCATTTATAAGAGGATGGGAGTCTTTGCTTCTGATGATTGCCAGACGTATCTTTCATTACCAGTGCATCAGGAGGATTTTACGTTTAATGAGCTTTATAGGGCAAAGATTTTGAAGAAAAAGAAAGCAAATGAGCAGGAGCAGTTGTTAGATGATGAGGGTGAGGTTGAAGGACCACCTCCTGTACAGGAGGAGGATGAGGAGGCTGATGTTGAGATGGCTGATGCTCCACAAGAGCCCCCAAGGAGGACTGGATGTAACATTCCCATCCCTCGCTCGTTTGATTTAACACTTTTGGGGAACACTATTCAGAATATCTATGAGGCTCAGCAGAACAGTCAGCGAGAGTTTGATGCTTACCAGCAGAGGGTGGACCATGATTTCACTTGGGTTGGATCACAGCAGGCCCACACTAACTATAGCCTTGATTATTATCAGCCTATGTGGGATGCTCAGTATCACGGCCGGGAGTTTGTTCGACCTGACCTGATTCCTCCATTCCATCCACCGCCTATTTATGTCCCCGATTATCGTCAGGTGGGTCAGTCCTTTTTCTCTCGTACGGCTGTCCCGGGGAATATGTCACCACCACCTCATGATTTAGGAGGTTCTCCTCGAGGTCCAATGCAGTTTGGGGTCTTTCAGGGTGGACATCTTGGCGGTGATTCTTCATCTTTTGCAGGTTTGGATGTAAGTGCTCATTCAGGATTTGATGCTGGTCAGTCAAGAGGAGATGCAGGTGGTTCGGGTGCAGCTCAGGAGGAGGCGTCCGATTGGGTGACGAGTATTTTTGGACAACCTGGGCTACCTTATGGCTACCATGGACAACAGCAGTAGTGGAGATGATTCCCATCCGGTACCGTGGGATGGAATCATATGATGATTGGTTATTTTGGTATTCTTATGACATTATTTATTTATCATTGTCTGGTATCCACCCTACGGGTGATGAAACATTTGTAATTTCCTTTGTTTCTTTTATTTTCTGCATGATACTGTTTTGGTTTGCATTTAGTATGGATATTTGGGATTTGTTCTTGTGATGTGTAATTGAGCAGGTTTGATCCGACTTGATGGAAATACTTAGTGGAAACCAAGAGTGGGGGAGGACCCGTTGGATTCTCATTCTCACCTACATTCGTTGGCATTGATTTGTTTGATTGTGTGATCGTGTTAGTAGCTCACTATGATGTCACATGCATATGCTGGCAGTAAGTTCAGCGCAACATTTTTAATTGGCATCTTTATTGACATTGTTTCGCACACAGCTCTCGCACATTCAGTTTTGAACTAGTCTGTTTCTCCCATCAAGCAAATTGGACTTCCTTTTTAGGAAGAGCAATTTGTAGTGCGAGGTCTCCTTACTTGTTTTGAAATGGAATGTGTCCTTAATCCGGTATGTGTTCTCATTCTTTCTGTCTATTTTGCTTACCCCTATTTACCGAAGTTTTGACCGAATATTGGACATTGAGGGCATTGTCCATCTTAAGTGTGGGGGGGGGGTGGCAAATAGGTTTAAGCAACCGGATATATCTCTTTTGTTGTTTTGCCATTGAGATTTAACCATTCTTGTAGATGTGTCCCTCTCGTAGGCTTTTGGATTTTATCCAAGAGTAAGGGTTCTATCTTGAACTCTGAACTATGATGTGCATGTTTGAGATTGGTGGCTTCGATTTGGTAGGATGACGGAAGACGATATGATTTGAAACTTGTGTTGAGCTTGTCCTTGTGGTAAATTGCTTTTGTCATTTAATTCATAATACCTTAATGAGCAATTTTACTACTAAATTTTTTCCTTGGTACAAATTTAATCGGCGAAATGTGTTCTGAACGGTTACTGGGCTAATCCTTGTGGATTGATAACATTACTTGCATACTCAAAATTCCCAAACACCTAAAAGTTATGAGATTCATCATACATTTATAGATGTGCTAGGTGTTTACGGTTTTGGTTTGATTGCCTTGTAATTTTGTCCCTCTCTTAGGCTCTTGGATTTATTCGGGAGTAAGGGTTCCATTTCGAACTCTGCACTAAGATGTGCATGTTTGAGGTTAATTTATTCCATTTCCGGGTTCCTTTCTTTGATATGAGTGTGCCGGTGATGTGTTGAGCTAGAACTTGGCCTGGTGATCGTTACGAGACCGCAGTGAGATCACTTTTGTGATAGAAGTACATTGGATGACGAATTGGAATATTAGGTTTGACCCGTATTTTCTTTCTATTCACCCCTTGCTTATGTATATTTTTACCTTTAGCATACATACTTTTATACATGTACATACATGTTTGGTGTGGCTGGCTACTCTGGTCAGTGATTTTCCTTTCTTTGTAAACCTTTGTTGCACTCATCTCTAGTGCAAGATACACTTAGACAAACTTTTTGACCTTAGCCTTTTCCTTTGTATAAATCCACTTAAATATGTAAACTTTACCTCGCCATACCGATAGTCTAATTTTGGGGGGCCATTGATTGTCATTGGTTTGTTTGGACGGTTTGGGAGAGCTTCAGTGGGTTGTCAGTTGGAATATTCTTGGTCTATGGGAATACGTCGATCGGTCAAGTTATTGGGGAATGTCTTGGATTGTTCAAATAAATATATTGTTTTAGACATTGTTCATCATTGTAAGAGGGTGCCTACTAGTAGAGTAAAAATGGTTCAAAATAAAAAAGTGAAGTGAAAAACAGGAAAAAAAAAAATAATAAAAGAAAAGAACTTGGGCTACTAGTGGGTACTTCTCATTTTTATATGTCTAAAGAATTGTTGTATCATTTGGTTCGTGAATAGAATGGAAGATGTGGTTGTTCCTAAGTTGTTTGAAGTTGATACACCACAATGGTGTCGGGTTTGCTTGTTACTTTTGAGGTGTGTTCATGGGATAGCATCTTATGGGTTGGTGGCAATCAATGGTAAGGGTTTGATTAGACTATTTTGTACATAACTTATACTTTTGTTACTTCCTATCACTAACCTAAATTTCCCATATCCCATTGTAAATACCCTTAGCCTAACTTTACAACCGACTTATATGCCAAATTTTGATGATGTACTTGGTGCTCACGCCATGTCGGTGAAGCTATGATCCTTGTTCAAGCCTATGGTAAGATATGCATCACGACCGAGTAATGAGTGATTATTCATATATATTCAATCCCAATAGTAAGTTCGTTGGAGTAGGATGATTTTGATAGGCTCATTTGTTTCACTTTTGCTTAGTCGTGTTATTGAGGCTTGTGGATTGTTCAGATATTGTCAAACATTTCGGGTTTTCATTTAAGATTAAAACTGCTTCACCTAAGTCCTTGTCATTGACATACTTGGTTTGGCTTCTTTTTGGATATTCGTAATGTGTTTATGTAGCTTCGTGCCAAGGAATGCTTTTGCTTAATTTCCAGATTTGCTTGAGGACAAGCAATACTCAAGTGTGGGGGGATTTGATGTGACCAATTTATATAGATCGCCCACATCATTATTGGCCTTTTTCGTATGTGTTTTGAGTCGATTTTGTATGCATTTGGCGCGTTTATGGTTTTTGTTAGTGCTTTCAGGTTCTTAGCAGGTTGTGCGTCCAATTGGTGCAGTTTCTGACGATTTTTAGGCCAAGATGTTGATCGAGTGTTCGAGAGCCGATAATAAAGAAGAACAAAGGTATCAGCAAGTTTACACTGCGCCGCAGTGGGAAGAATGCAACCCCACTGTGCCACAGTCAAAAGGGGTGCCAAGGCCAAAGCTTTCCAGTGGTTTAACATTGCGCCGCAGTGGGAGGGACGTTGCCCCACTGCGCCGCAGTCAAAGGCCGAGTAAAAGAGATGAATTTCTAGAGGATTTTAACTGCGCCGCAGTGGGAGTGCACTGGCCCCACTGCGCCGCAGTCACACTAGAACAGAATTTCAGAAGATTCTCACTGTGCCACAGTGGGAGTGCACAAGGCCCACTGCGCCGCAGTGAGTGCACGGGAAAAACAGGGTTTCAGCTTTCTGCATCAGATTTTGGGGAGGTATAAAAAGAAAAATAAACCCTATTTCCCATTTATCAAGTTTTCTTTCTAGGAGCTGTTCTACCGCGAATTCTTCGAAGGATCGACTCAAGATTTCATCATTGGATTCATGGAAGATTCAAGAACACCCATCTAGATCGTATCTAATTTTCTGTCTTGCAATTTACATTCAACAAATATTGGTACAATATGTTTTCTTTCTATTTCGTTTATTATTTTCGATTTAGCATGAGTGGCTAGATTTATAATCATCCACTTTGATGAAACTTGATGAATGATTTGATTGCAATATTTTAATTCAAGAGTTGATTAAATTATCGTTGTGTCGTGATCTTTATCAATTAATTCCTTGTGATTTATTCTTTTGATGTTGATGGTTTATGTGTTCATCGTTAGTGGTACTAGGTGAATGTGTTTATCGTTGCAATTCGATTGTCTATGGTCGTTTGTCACCGGTTCATGGTATGACGGTGAATGTCAAATCTATAATAGGAATTAATCGGTAAACGTGTTTAGAAACGGTTGGTGGTAATTGGATAATCGAGCAAACTAATTGTTGGAGAGATTTTCTAGGCATTGGTGGTACCGGCTTGGGTAATTTAACTAGCAACTTAGGTGTTGGGGTGATTTGCGAGCGGTTGGTGGTACCACGCGAGCATTTCTATCCTTTCACGATTATCTTGTCAACTCTAAATAATTTGATCTTTAACGTGTGCAATCATAACTGAAGTTAAGTGGATTCGAAGTGGATGATCTTTATTTATATTGTTTGAACTTTCTTTACTTTCAAGTATCTTGTCATTTAAATTTCCTTAATTTCAAATTGTCAAAGTGAGGTAGCGATTTGGGTACGGTTCCATCCTTATTCTAAAACCACTTTAGTAAACAACTATTTCAAAACCAATCCCCGCGAACGATTTCGGACTTACTACTTACTATACTATATGCGATCAGGTCCACTGCCTGAAAGTGTGTAGTAGTCGGTTTTTAGTGGGTACTTATTTATAAATTTTACAAACTCGATTTCATGCATCAAGGCTAATCAAAGCTGTCTGCCTTTACTTGTAAGGTTTTTGAAATTGTGCTCAATAAGTAGTTCCAAATACCAGTTAAATGTTTCATTTTAACTACTGAAGCCAATGGACCAGTATATCCAACTTCTTGTAAAACATTTTTGGCTTCAATATGAGACACAACAACATCATATTCATCATCAGGCATATATGACAGCTCAAAAGCAGACCTAAGCCTCTCATAAGAAATGTATACCTTTTTCTTACCGTTGAGGATTGAGCCATAGATTGCAGCATCTCCTGTCTTATTCTGTTTTACAACACAGCTCGCCCAAAATTCACATAAAAGATCTTGAAACACCCAGGCTGGCTTCTCAATCATCACCTTGTCGAAAGGATGATGCCATAAGAAAGCCATGATCTCATCGTATCCTTTTGCCCAAGAAGGAAGATAGATATTGGCATAAACCAGACTGCCAATCTTGATTTTACCAGTATCAAGATCAGCCGGAACCACTACTACCTTATCTCCCACCACATAAAGAGACAACTTGTTTGCGCTTATAGGAGCTGGGTATCGACTTTCAGATTCAGAACTAGATTGAGAGTCATTAGAATGGATAGAAACAGATGATGATGCCATTTTGAAAATAAATTTTAGAAGAAATTAATTTTAATAAAACAGTAATCAGATTAGAGAGAAAAATTGATTTTAAGAAAATATGAACAAGTGATTTGGGATTTAGGTTAAATGAAAATTATATACAAAACCCAAAATATCTTATTTGAAAAAGTTGGAGAGAGAAAGTTTTTGATTGGAGGATCAATAAGTAGTGGTGGTACTTTTTCAGTAACAGGTAGGACCACTACACGTGTCACACTCCAATAGGATCAACCAAGTACACTTAATAAAATAATGAAAGTAATAAAACGCACTGAGATATTTAATAACAAAAATAACTACGAAGCTGGGTCAGACTCAGCTTACCCTCTTTCACTCGAAATGCACCAAGTGCAAAAGGGTAGTCTGGGTCTGACACAGCTTACCCTCAAAAGTTTAGAATAACTCTAAGGGGTCAGATTTTCTATTACTTAGCTCACTACATTCTACAAATTTAGCATACCTAGCTTACTTATGAGATAGTTGAACCTTGATTCATCCAATGGCTTTGTGAACAAGTCACCAAGCTGATTGTCTGTTGAATGAAGTGGAGCTCAACATCTTCTTTCATCACATGATCC
The DNA here is from genome assembly GCA_034093135.1 of Erigeron breviscapus. NCBI lineage: Eukaryota > Viridiplantae > Streptophyta > Magnoliopsida > Asterales > Asteraceae > Erigeron > Erigeron breviscapus. Next base: position 125,733,749 of record CM067167.1, read on the forward strand.
CTGATGAAATGATATCTTATATCAATGTGCTTGGTCCTTGAATGAAGCACAGGATTGTTAGAAATTGCTATGGCACTGGTACTGTCACAAAAGATTGGAGTTCTTATTGCAGTGACACCATAGTCTTGAAGCTGATATTGCATCCAAAGAATTTGGGAGCAACAGCTTCCTGCAGCAACATATTCAGCTTCTGCAGTAGAGATAGAAACTGAATGTTGCTTCTTGCTGGACCAGCTTAGAAGTCTATTGCCAAGCAATTGACAAGCTCCTGAAGTACTTTTTCTGTCAATCTTACAGCCTGCAAAGTCAGAATCTGAATAGCGAATTAGATCAAATCCTGAGTCTTTGGGATACTAAAGACCCAGATTGGGACTACCTTTAAGGTTTCTAAAGATTCTCATCACAGCTTTGAGATGAGATTCCTTAGGACTAGCTTAATATCTTGCACAAAGGCATGTAGCAAACATAATATCTGGTCTACTAGCAGTTAAGTAAAGTAATGATCCTATCATACCCCTATAAGCTGTGATGTCAACAGACTTACCATTTTTATCTTCATCCAGCTTATCACCAGTTCCCATAGGAGTTTTCATAAGTGAGCAATCAGTAAAACCAAATTTGTTTAAGAGATCTTTAACATACTTTCCTTGGTTTATGAAAATTCCATTTTTAGTCTGTTTAACTTGTAAAACCAGAAAATAGTTTAGCTCTCCCATCAAGCTCATTTCATACTGATGTGACCAATTTATACATATCACCCACATCATTATTGGCCATTTTATTAAGTGTTTTAAGTCAATTTTGTGTGCATTTGGCGCGTTTATGTTGTTTGTTAGTGTTTTCAGGCTATAAACAGGTTACGTGTCCATTTGGTATTTCGGATGATTTCTGAGGCCAAGAAGTTGATTTGTGAGTTCGAGAGTTGTTTAAAGTTGAGAAGAGAGAAACTTTCAGCAAGTTCATATTGAAAAGGTTGTCTTCGGATCAGCAGGATTGAACTGCGCCGCAGTGGGAGCATCACCAGCCACTGCGCCGCAGTCGGCTAGTGGAAAGTGAGAACTCGGTCAGCAGTTTTAGACTGCGCCGCAGTGGGGGTGACCAAGGCCCACTGCGCCGCAGTCAGAAAAGGTGGAAAACGAGCACCTAGATCAGTAAATATCCACTGCGCCGCAGTGGGGGCATCACTCGCCCACTGCGCCGCAGTGGGACGACGGGGCTGAAGGGCTTTTGGCTGATGTTTGCATCAGATTTCCAAGGGGTATAAATAGAAAACAAAAACCTAATTCCCAATTTATCCAAATTCTTTCTAAGAGCTGCTCTCCAAGGGATTCCTTCAAGGATCAAGGGTAGATTTCTTCGTCCGATTCATTGAAGATTCACAGGCACCCACTTAGATCGTATCTATTTTATTGTCTTGCAATTTCAATTTCAAGAACGATTGGTACATCATGTTCTTCTTTTATTTTGATTGTTATTTAAATTAATCATGAGTGGCTAAACATTCAATCATCCACCTTGAGGAAACTAGACGAATGATGTGATTGCTATATGTTTTAATCCAAAAAGTTGATTTCAATTATCGTTGTGTCGAGATCTTGATGATTTAATTCCTTTTTATATATTATTATGATATTGGTGGCATGTGTGTTCTTCGTTAGTGGTACTAGTTGGATGCATATGTGATTTTCAAATGGTTGTTTGTCTATGAGCAATTATCACTAGTTCATGGTATGATAGTGAATATCATTTTAATAAAAGGAGTCATTTTGTCAACGTATTTTATAACGGTTGGTGGCACCACGTTATCTTCACATAGGCACAATTGTTAATTCGATAGTCAAGCAAACTAATTGTTCGTAAGGTTGTCTAGGCATTGGTGGTACCGGCTTGGGTAATTAAACTAGCAACTTAGGTGATTGGGTAATTTACTCACGGTTGGTGGTACCACGTGAGCACCTTAATCCTTTTACGATTATCTTTTCAACTTAATGAATTTGGTCTTAATTGAATACAATCATGTTTGAAGTCTAGCGAATTCAAGGTGGATGATCTTTATTAATATTGTCTGAAGCTTTTCTTTACTTTTATGTGTTTTGCCTTTTAAATTTATTTTAATTTAATTGTCAAAGTGAGACTTGAAGCAACCCCTTGTTTTCCAAACCATTTTATTAAACAACTAGTTCAAACCAATCCCCGAGAATGAACACGGACTTACCTCTTAACTATATTGCATACGAACGGGTCCACTGCCCGATAGTGTGTAGTAGTGAGTTTCTAGGTATTTCTAGTTTATAATTTTTAACCTCGATTTAGCACATCAAGTTTATGGCACCTCTGCCGGGGAGTGTGTGCCGATTTAGTTGTTAATTTAGTGGTTTGATCCTTTCTCACGCGTGAGGAAGTTACTTGTTTATTAGTTTAGTTTTCTTTTCTTATCGCAGGTGCATTTGACGTGTTTGTGTTAGTTGTGTGTTTGCAGGTATTGTTTTAGTTGATGAACTTGCGTTCTTCGGGTCTCTGTTAGAAATATAAATTTGGTGTTTAATTGTAAATTCTAGTATTGGAAGGGGTATTAGTGTTAAGTTAGTGATTAGTATAAATACCCCTCCCATAAGTCATTTATGACTAACCCTTGTATTATTGAAACCTTTCACCCCATAATACAAACTAATCTTTCCCTGACATCTCTCTACTCTCTCTCTACTTTCTCTCACTAGAAACCTCCATTAACACACACTAAAACACACACTAAAGCTCGAATTCTATAATCTACAATTGGTATCAGAGCACAATCAGAGTTGCTGAATGATCCACAAGCTAATTACAAGCTTAATTTGTGCTTAATTTCAGAATTTGAGTAATTTTTCTGAAAGGTTCATTTGCAGAGCTCACTGTTTCAGTGATTCCTGCAAATTAAGTGTGTTTTTGTCCTAATTTTGTTCACCGTTCGATTTAATATCAGTATATCTTCCTTCGCTATCATTTTCAGAAGCTAATTTCATCATTTGAGTTGATTTTGATCGAGCTCTACAAATCGCATGTTCGTGAGGGTTTGAGTTCCAGTTGAAATTAGCATCTAATTTGTTTGAGGATTTGTGCGCATTGATTTTCTGAACATTTTGATATAAAGTTCGAGTTCTAATTCGCAAAAATGAAGAAGATATCGAAGAATTACAGTCTTCTCTGCAAATGAGGTGTTGGCTGAACGAAGAAGACCAGTAACCGACTATTTTGTCGTGTTGTGGTGTTCTTACTTGTACTATTTGCAGAAGTCGTTGGCTAAGTGGTGTTCTTACTTGTACTATTTGCAGAGCTCACTGTTTCAGTGATTCCTGCAAATTAAGTGTGTTTTTGTCCTAATTTTGTTCACCGTTCGATTTAATATCAGTATATCTTCCTTCGCTATCATTTTCAGAAGCTAATTTCATCATTTGAGTTGATTTTGATCGAGCTCTACAAATCGCATGTTCGTGAGGGTTTGAGTTCCAGTTGAAATTAGCATCTAATTTGTTTGAGGATTTGTGCGCATTGATTTTCTGAACATTTTGATATAAAGTTCGAGTTCTAATTCGCAAAAATGAAGAAGATATCGAAGAATTACAGTCTTCTCTGCAAATGAGGTGTTGGCTGAACGAAGAAGACCAGTAACCGACTATTTTGTCGTGTTGTGGTGTTCTTACTTGTACTATTTGCAGAAGTCGTTGGCTAAGTGGTGTTCTTACTTGTACTATTTGCAGAAGTCGTTGGCTAAGTGGTGTTCTTACTTGTACTATTTGCAGAGCTCCTTGCTCGGCAAATACGTGTTTCAGAAATTTGGCTAAGTACTGGAACTTCACTTGTTCTATTTGCAGAGCTTATTGCTCGGCAAATAGTTATTTCAAGAAATTTGGTTAAGTGTTCTGGTTACTTATTCTATTTGAAGAGCTCCTTGCTCGGCAAATAGTTGTTTTTGAGAATTCTTGATTTGAGACTGGTGCTACTTGCATTGTTTGCAGAGGTTTAAGCTCGGCAAACAAGTGTTTTTGGTTGGTGTGACTAAGTACAAGTTCTATTTGTGCTATTTGCAGAGATATTTGCTCGGCAAATAGTTGAAATTGATTCTTCGACCAAGTGACTTTATAAGTTGTACTGTTTGCAGAGATTTAAGCTCGGCATTCAGTTGTTTTTGTGTGTTGATCTAAGTTCTTGGGTTGCGACTTGGTCACTTACACCATTTGCAGAGAATTAAGCTCGGCACTTAGTTGTTTTTAAGAATCTCAAATCAAAATTTTTCAAGAAAATTTCTCAAAACCATTTTCCATCAATATTCTTTGCGTGGGTTGAAAAATCAAAATTTTGAAATTTTGAAATTTCTTACTTGTTCTATTTGCAGAGGTTTAAGCTCTGCATTTAGTTGAAATTGAAAAACCTCTGCAAATAGTACAATTAGAAAAAAAAATTCTAATTTCAACTGTTTGCAGAGCAAAAACCTCTGCAAATAGTTCAATTAGAAAATTTTTCTCATTTCAACTGTTTGCAGAGCAAAAACCTCTGCAAATAGTTCAATTAGAAAATTTTTCTCACTTCAACTGTTTGCAGAGCAATAACCTCTGCAAATAGTACAAATTGAAAAAAAAAATTCAAGTTTTTTTCTAAAACCATTTTTATTACTTACCCATTGTTGGAGTGAAATTTGAGAAAAAAAAATTTTGAAACCCCCATTTGCAGAGATATATGCTCTGCAAATAGCACTTTCTAGCTTCAAGTGTTCTGAATCATGGCTGTGTGGTTGTTGTTGTGATTGCTTGAGTCGTGGTTGTGTGATGTGATGACTTGTGATTTTTCTGATCTAAGTATATTCATTTTTGAGTGATTAATCTGTTGTGATTTCCCATTCAATATTTTTCTAGTATTTGCCATTCTTCATTTCTTAATCATCATGTCTTCGAAAGAAGCATTAGCTCTAGGTTCTGGAAAGAATGATGATCAGGTAATCTCTGTCTCTAAGAATTACTTAAAATATCTTATGAATCAAAGTGAAACAGTGATTCTTAAAAAACAAGAACTTGATGCCAAAGTTCTTGAGTTGACCAAGACCGTGAGACAATTGCAAGTTGAGAAAACTAATGAAATGCTAAGAGGAAATGCTCTAGTGCAGGACATTGAGTTATTAAATGTGAAACTGAAAGAGTCGAATCCTGAGTTGAAGGAGCTTGAAGATGAAATTTCTAACCTAAAATATGAGTGTTGTATCAAAGATACTCTTTATCAACAACTTGATAAGAAGTATAAAGAGCTCGAATCTGCTGCAATGGAAAGTCTTCAATCTGAAGTTGACCGAATCAAACCTGAGAACAAAGAGCTCCAGTCTGGAAATACTCTCAATTTGTCTACTATGGTAAGTCTTCGACTTGAAATTGACCAACTCAAATCCGAAATTAAAGAGCTCAAATCTGCAAATGATCTCATTTTGTCCAACATGGAAAGTCTTCAAAAAGAAAATGATCATTTGCATTCAAAGATTTTCAAATTAACAAATGAGTTGGAAAATTCTTCCAAAGACCTCAATAAAATTGTTTTGGACAGTCATTCAAAAGAACTTGTTTCGCATCAAAAGATTTCTGAACTTAACCATGAGTTGCGAAATAAGTCCAACATTTTTGTGAGCAAAGAACAAAGATTTTCGAAAATAATCAAAGATCAACAAGATTACATTTCGTCTTTGGAATCCAAACTTTTTGAGAAAGATACTCTTGTTTCGAAATTAAAATCTGATGTGTCAACAATTTCTTTCTCTGATTTAAATGCTTCGGTTACAAAACAACTTGAAAAGATGGAGAACCGAATTGCATTATTTAAATCAAAATCGTTGTTCACAAAGCTTGAAAAACCCATGAAACAATCGAGTAATTCTACGATTCCAAAGACCGAGGTGTCAAAATGTTTTCCAAAATCTAATTCATCCAAACCAAAAATTGATGTTCCAAAGAGGGTTTACACGGGTAAATCTTCAAAACCTTTTGAAAGAAAAGTTTCTCAGTTTACTAATTACTCCTTACAAAAGGGTAAGAAGTACGCTAAGAAATCAAATTTTGATGGAACAACTACTTTAGTTTCTTTTCTATCCTTCGAGAATAATTCTGAACATATTTCACAAGTAAAATCTCAATTGACTAAATCTATATGGAAGCCGATTTCTAAAGATAAGTCAGTTGAATCAAAATCATTCACATATTCTTTTTCGGAACTTTTTGATCTTGCACCAAAACCTGTGAAAGCAGTTGTGCAAAAAGTGAATGATTTTGCTTCGAAAAATCATTTTCCAAATTAATCTCCCAAGATTGGAAGTTTTTCAAACAAATCAAATGATTTTTCACCGTTGCTTCCACGAAAACTCTTTTCAACTAAACCACCGGGTTTTAGTTCATCGTGGAATGCAACTTCTATTCATCAAATCGATGAGACTTACATTTGGACTTTCAAGAATTCAAAAACCATTGGACCCAATCTCAAATGGGTTCCAAAAGTGATTTCCAAGTGATTTGATGAATAAGTGGCTTATGCACACATCAGTGTATAACCCGTTCTAAAATAGTTTTCGTAATTTCATTCCTTTTAGAAAAATCCAAAAAGATTTTCATTTTCTTATTTTTGAAAAATCCAAAAAGATTTTCTCTTCTCATCATTTTTTTTCATTTGGACTTTCAAGAATTCAAAAACCATTGGACCCAATCTCAAATGGGTTCCAAAAGTGATTTCCAAGTGATTTGATGAATAAGTGGCTTATGCACACATCAGTGTATAACCCGTTCTAAAATAGTTTTCGTAATTTCATTCCTTTTAGAAAAATCCAAAAAGATTTTCATTTTCTTATTTTTGAAAAATCCAAAAAGATTTTCTCTTCTCATCATTTTTTTATTTACTTTGTCTTTTAGTTTCTCACAATGTTTTGGATGAGATGCAAGGCATCGAACGCCTTTGTGTACTGCCTTTGTTGTCTCATTTTTAATGTTTGTGAGCAACTTTTAAAACCTTTTAGTCACCCTTTATATGCAAAACCTTTGTTTATATCATGCATATATTTAGGGGGAGTTTGTTTATAAAACCAAAACTTTCAAGTGTTTAAACTCATTTTCTATCTTAAAACACTTTGGAAGATTTTCAAACCATTTTCGATCAAATTCAAAGAAGTTCGGTGTTAGATTTGCACATGAGAGTTTAGGCCACTCATAAATACTCCATGATCTTGTCATCGCCGATGAGATCTAACCCCGGAGTTAAAATTCTCTATTCTAGATTGTGAGGGTTTATGAGTGTGGTGTTGATGTTTGTGCAAATAGGACATGAGGGAGTAGTCGAAAAGTGAGAGGTTAAGGTGAAATGATGTGAGAAAGGGCTAAAAGAAACAAATGCCCTCCCCAAAATTCTCAAAAAGCCGGGTCAACACGTTTCTATCGGATTTCATATGTTGATTTCTCGATATTGAAGAAGACTTCATGGACCCAGTGAAGCAATGCACATCTTTTCCTAACCACTCAAGTATTTCTTAACAAATGCTTGTTTTATTCTCACGGAGATTTTCACATTTCTATCGACTCTTCATTTGGAAGATGTTGATATTGAAAAAGGGAGACACTCTGCTCCGGTCCCCGACTTCATTTGATCACTTATTGAGTCTATAGCGTACTTGAAATATTCTTTCATTTGACTAGGACACAATGAGTCTTTTTATGTCTTTGTGACATTGCATATCTTTGTGATATTGCCGGAACATTCGTAGTGATATCATATTTTTGATATTCCACGATGATCGAATGGAAATCCTACCAATGCTAACATCTTTTCCAACGTTGAACGTAGGTCTCACATTTTCATTTTATGAATTTGTTGAGTAAACGAGAAGTCTATGTGACCTCGGATTTATTTACCCAAAAGTCTTTGAGGATAGTAAGACATGGTTATTGAACGCCTTTGTGACACTGACCATGAATTACATTCTTTAAAGCAATCTATCGGTTGAAAAGCCATAGACCGAACCATTTAGAGATAAGCTTTGTGCATTTCTCGATGATAATGGGAAGTCCTAAAAATAGTAATAGCATTTTTAGGCCACACCATTAATCCTTTTGATTTTTGGTTGTGTTAATGGATCATTTTTATCCGGATTTCATTTCTCTTCACACAAACACAAAGAACACAAACACCTTTATAAATTCTTTCTCCAAAAAACGCAACCTTACATTCTAGTTCACCAATAGGTTCATTGGGAATTGGGAATTGGGTTGGGATAATTTGGTTGAATATTGTTTGTTGTGATCTACCGTTTATGCTATCAATCATTATTGTATGATGAACACGTATCACATATTCATCATAAGGGGGAGAAATGATTAAATGATTGATAGATAGAATTCAAGGATATAGGTAGAATTTGTTCGAGGATGATTGTTGTGTTTGGATGTTCAAAGGATCGTTAGTTTAGGTGAAGAGAGTGAATAATTATCGTGATATGTTGAAAGTTGAGAGATTGTTTCGAGAAAGTTAAAAGATTGATTCGAGATCGAGTATATTCAAGATAATGTACATGGTCGATATTTGAAAGATTTATTGAATAATTGACCATTTGTTTGATGATTAGAAGAGTTTGAGATTGAATGGAGATTGTTCGTTTGTTGATACTTGTGGTAGCTAAGTTTGTTTAATGTCCTAAGAAGATTCATAGTTTGAAGAGATTGTTAATTTGAGGGGGAGCAAGAGTAAACTCATGAATTGTTAAATATGCTCCGAAATGATTGTTTGTTCGAGGGGGAGCAAGAAAGTTGAAGATAATTCGTGTAGTTCATAAGGTGCTCCAAGAAAGAAATGTTCGTTTGAGGGGGAGCAAAATTGTTTGATCAAAGACAAGTTAGATAAAAAATTCAAGGATAAAATGCTCCATGATAATTGTTGATTCAGAGACAAGTTAGACCAAGAATTGAAGTTTTAAAGTCAAATCAATTTTCCACATTCCAAGACCAAGCTTCCGTATTGCCAAGAGAATTTAAAGATAACCAAGCTTCCGCACTCCAAAAGAATTCAATGTCAAAACCAAGCTTCCGCATGCCACTCAAAGATTCAAGTTACTTCTCCAAGCAACATCAAGTTGAAATCAACATTCAAAAGTTCAAGTGTGAAAGCTCAAAAGCTACAAAGATTTCAAAGATGCTTCCAAAGTATTCAAAGTTGCAAGAGAAGATCAAGATTTAATAAGTCATCGTCAAATATATTTGTTTGTTGTGAAGATTCAAAGTCAAGGTTGATACAAGACATTGAAGACAATGAGAAAGCTTCAAAGTCCATTCAACATTGAAGATTTTCAACAAATGGGCTCATCATGTTTATTTAAAGACCGAAGACGATGCAACATTTACAATTCAACACCAAGGGGGAGATTGTTAGAAATATAAATTTGGTGTTTAATTGTAAACATGATGGACTGCGCCGCAGTGGGAGCATCACCAGCCCACTGCGCCACAGTCGGCTAGTGGAAAAGTGAACTCGGTCAGCAGTTTTAGACTGCGCCGCAGTGGGGGTGACCAAGGCCCACTGCGCCGCAGTCTGACAAGGTGGAAAACGAGCACCTAGATGAGTTAATATCCACTGCGCCGCAGTGGGGGCATCACTCGCCCACTGCGCCGCAGTGGGGGCATCACTCGCCCACTGCGCCGCAGTGGGATGACGGGGCTGAAGGGCTTTTGGCCGATGTTTGCATCAGATTTCCAAGGGGTATAAATAGAAAACAAAAACCTAATTCCCAATTTATCCAAATTCTTTCTAAGAGCTACTCTCCAAGGGATTCCTTCAAGGATCAAGGGTAGATTTCTTCGTCCAATTCATTGAAGATTCACGGGCACCCACTTAGATCGTATCTATTTTATTGTCTTGCAATTTCAATTTCAAGAACGATTGGTACATCATGTTCTTCTTTTATTTTGGTTGTTATTTTAAATTAATCATGAGTGGCTAAACATTCAATCATCCACCTTGAGGAAACTAGACGAATGATGTGATTGCTATACCATGCACGAGGGGCTTGTTTCAGACCATATAAAGCCTTATCTAACCTGTAAAAACATAGTTCGGATGTTTTGAGTTCACAAATCCCTCAGGTTGTTCAACATACACCTCTTCTTTGAGAATTCCATTCAATTCGTGCAACTGGTGCGAATGTCTCATCATAATCAATTCCATCTTGTTGACAATATCCTTTTGCAACCAATCGTGCTTTGTTTCGTACAACAACTCCAGTTTCATCCTTTTTGTTTTTGAAGATCCATTTGGTCTTAATTGGTTCCTTATTCTTGTAAGGATTAGGGACCAATTTCTACATCTCAAGACGTTCAAACTGATTAAGAACTTCCTGCATTGCTTTCACCCAATCTGGACACATTCATTCGCGGATGCGGATCTTGTCTGAACTCCAGATGTTGGGTTACCAATGACTTGAGAAATTGGATGAGCTCTAGTCCATTTGGTAGTGTGAGTAAGTGGATCAATTGGATCACCAGATTCTTCAGAATCAATAAAACCAGGAGTATGTTGCTCTGTCAATTGTTCAAATGAAGTTGCAATTGGTTCAACAAAGTCGTTGGGATCTTAATCTTCAGGATTGGTTGATGGATTTGTCACTTGAGTGATATGTTGAGGTTGAGTATGCAACTCAGAATTAGCATTAGGTGGAGGAGAATCAGATGAAGAATTAACATCTGATGATTGTGATGGTGAAGACTCATTGGGATTCGTCTCATTAGTATTGGAACTGGATTCTTCATTTGTAGATACTTCAGATTCAGAAACTTTGGTCGGAACATGGAAAAATTCTTCAAACAAGATATCCAAATCTTGTGTAGTTGGAGTAGAGAATGATGATTTGACATTGGAATCAGTTTTTGTTGCGGAAGCTTGTGGACTTTGAAGTTCGGGTCTTGAACTGTGTTGTTCAAGAACCATTCCCGGGAGTTCATCAAATCTAACATTCATACTCTCTTCGATCCTCTTGGTTCTTCGGTTATACACACAATAAGCTATTGATTCTCTTGAATAACCGATGAAATATTCCTCATTGCCCTTTGGTTCAAATTTGCCCAAATTATCTTGATCATTGAGAACATAACAGACACATCCGAATATGTGTAAGAAGTTCACATTGGGCTTTCTATTGTTAATCACCTCATATGGAGTTTTATCAAACCTCTTGTTTATGATAGATCTATTTTGAGTGAAACAAGCAGTAGCAACAGCTTCAGCCCATAGATTCGGAGGCAACTTCGAATAAGCAAGCATAGTTCTAGCTGCTTCAACAAGAGTGCGATTACGTCATTCAACTAATCCATTCTGTTGAGGTGTCCTGGCAGCGTAAAATTGATGAGTGATACCCGTGGACTTAAAGAAAGATGAAATAGTTGAATTCTTGAATTCAGTGCCATTGTCTGAGCGAACAATTCGAACAGATTATTTAAGATTTACTTGGGTCTTCTTGACGAAATCAATAATCACATTCGGAGCATCACTTTTTGCATGAAGAAAGAATACCCAAGTATAACGAGAATAATCATCGACAATTACAAGAATGTATCGCTTGCCATGGATGCTTTGAACTTTCATTGGTCCACACAAATCCATATGAATAAGGTGCAAAGGACCTTCAGTACTTAGATACTTCTTTGGTTTGTGTGATGCTTTCTTCATCTTTCCAATTGCACAAGCCGGACAAACATGTTCACTTTCATACTTGTAATCCGGAAGACCTTCAACAAGTTGTTTATCCACAAGAGCATTGATTTAACACCATATTTATATTTCTAACAAACTTCTTGTTCATAATCCTGTCGTCCTCTTCTATCCTCAGAGATTGCATTAGATATAGGTCCTCCGTAAGATGGTGATGCAAAGATATCATCATCACGGACCACCACAATATCATCTGAGTTATGCAACTCTATCATAGATGGATTAAGAGAATTGAAAATATCTTCATAATTGAACATTTTCTCAGGACCTGAATGAATACCGGGTGAGCAACTTGTAATCTCAACATTGTATGCAATGTCAACCTTACCGGTTACTTTGTTATAAACACGACGATTTGGTGTTCCTGGAACATATCCAAGAAAATACCCTTCAAATACTTTTTCATCAAACTTCGCTAAGTTTGGCTGAACCTTTAAGAAGGTACATGGTACACCAAATGGTTGCAAGTGACTCAAGTTTGGTTTTCTATTGTGTAACAGCTCATAACACGTTTTGTTAAACAGTTTCACCGTGAGAACCCTGTTGAGTACATAACAGGCAGTGTTTATAACTTCACCCCAGAATAAGGTGGGAAGCTTAGAGTCAGCCAACATTGTTCTTGCAGCTTCAATTAGTGTTCTATTCTTCCGCTCAGCAACTCCATTTTGCTGAGGTTGATATGGAGCACTAAATTGCTGTTCAATGCCCTTGCTGAGGCAGTAAAACTCCATCATCCTATTCTTGAACTCTGTTCCATTGTCACTACGAATTCTCTTAATTCTTGTGTTATAGACATTTTCCACTTTTGCAAAGAAATGCACAAGTATTTGATATGTCTCATCCTTAGAGGCAAGGAAAAACACCCATGAGAATCTTGAAAAATCATCCGTGACAACTAAACAGTAATACATTCCTCCGATACTTCTCACACTCACTGGACCAAATAAGTCCATGTGTAGAAGCTCAAAAGGAGCGGTAGTAGAATTCAGAGACTTGGACTTGTGATTAATCTTGTGTTGTTTGCCCTTTTTGCATGGAACACATTTATCTTCACTACCATATCTCTTTAATGGAACACCTTCCACCAACCCATTTTTGGTGATGAAATTCATTTTTCGAAAATGAAGATGTGCCATCTTTCTATGCCAAAGCAAAGAGTCTGATTCAGAGGCTTGAGACAAAAGACATGTAGTCTCAATCTTAGGATTAGAGATACCCAATGCCATTGCATATATATCTCTTTTCCTTGGAGCCCTCAACAGAATCCACTCTTCAGGAATCACATATCCAGGTTTTAGGATAAGTGCTTCCTCCTTGGTGAAATGAACAGGATTCCCATTTCACAAATTTGAGATACACTCATCAAGTTGTGATTTAACTGTTCAACATTATTCACCTTCTCAAGCTTGATTTTCCCATTTGTGACATCACCAACTCCGGTAATTGAGCCACCCTTGGGACCAGCAAAGCTTACATAAGCTCCCAATATTTTAACAAAGTTTGACAGTAATGATTTATCTCCTGTCATATGTCTTGATCAACCACTATCAACATACCATATACTAATGGCTCTTTTTAATAGATCATGTTGTTCATCAGGAATATTCATCTTTGCCATGAAGTTAACCAGACCATCCATGTCTATATCCGCTGAGACCTCAGATGTCTTCACTTCAACTTTATTCGCACACTCTGCAACCTCACTATCTGAGCTATCAACAAAAGACCCCACACTATTTGTCTCTGCCAAGAAGGCATTAGACACATGTGTCTGACCATTGTTTTCCTTTAGATGACGAACTATCAACCCTTTTGAACCTTCATCATGTGTAGTCTGATAGTTTCTTTGTTGCCATGTGTTGGAAGCATTTTGTGCCACTCCACCGTTGAAGAAATCTTGATAAGTCACACCAGCCTTGTCAACATTTCTAGGTCTCTGGCATTCCCTTGCAAAGTGTCCTAAGCCCTTGCAATTGTAGCACTTTACTTTTGACTTATCAAAGCCAAACTTGGAACCCATGACCTTTCGCCCTGTTCTTGATAAGAACCGTTTAGCCCGAAGAGTTAGCATAGCCATTTGCCATTGCAAGTCCATCTCTTCTAAGTCTAAAGGATCAATCTGCTCGTAGTCTTCCTCTATAAGACTCGGATCTTGAACCTTTCCTTAGATAAACTGTTCATATGATGTCACAAATGATGCCAGAACGGATAAGTGACTTTTCGCACATTTGACACTTATAGGCACGGCGGAACTAGCACTGGAGGTAGGATATCCACGGTTGCCTAAGTTGTCACTCTGACTTGAAACAAGACATATGTTCCCCTCAGAGTCAAACGAGATCTTTTGTAAGTCAACATCTTCACTCAGGAATGCCCTTGTGCTTCCTTCAGGGGAACCTGGACTTACATTGATCGTAGGCCTACCGTAATAAAACTCGGGAATCTGAGCATTATTATATCCTGCTTCCCTCCTTTTTAGTTTCATTTCTTGTCCCCTAAACTTAGCAACTATCTGAGTCAAAGACATATAAGAGAAATCTGTATATATATATATATATATATATATATATATATATATATATATATATACATATATATATATATATATATATATATATATATATATATATATATATATATATATATATATATATATATATATATATATATATATATATATATATATATATATATATATATATATATATATATATATATATATATATATATATATATATATATATATATATATATATATATATATATATATATATATATATATATATATATATATATATATATATATATATATATATATATATATATATATATATATATATATATATATATATATATATATATATATATATATATATATATATATATATATATATATATATATATATATATATATATATATATATATATATATATATATATATATATATATATATATATATATATATATATATATATATATATATATATATATATATATATATATATATATATATATATATATATATATATATATATATATATATATATATATATATATATATATATATATATATATATATATATATATATATATATATATATATATATATATATATATATATATATATATATATATATATATATATATATATATATATATATATATATATATATATATATATATATATATATATATATATATATATATATATATATATATATATATATATATATATATATATATATATATATATATATATATATATATATATATATATATATATATATATATATATATATATATATATATATATATATATATATATATATATATATATATATATATATATATATATATATATATATATATATATATATATATATATATATATATATATATATATATATATATATATATATATATATATATATATATATATATATATATATATATATATATATATATATATATATATATATATATATATATATATATATATATATATATATATATATATATATATATATATATATATATATATATATATATATATATATATATATATATATATATATATATATATATATATATATATATATATATATATATATATATATATATATATATATATATATATATATATATATATATATATATATATATATATATATATATATATATATATATATATATATATATATATATATATATATATATATATATATATATATATATATATATATATATATATATATATA
The DNA here is from genome assembly GCA_034093135.1 of Erigeron breviscapus. Classification (NCBI taxonomy): domain Eukaryota; kingdom Viridiplantae; phylum Streptophyta; class Magnoliopsida; order Asterales; family Asteraceae; genus Erigeron; species Erigeron breviscapus. Next base: position 125,749,256 of record CM067167.1, read on the forward strand.
TATATATATATATATATATATATATATATATATATATATATATATATATATATATATATATATATATATATATATATATATATATATATATATATATATATATATATATATATATATATATATATATATATATATATATATATATATATATATATATATATATATATATATATATATATATATATATATATATATATATATATATATATATATATATATATATATATATATATATATATATATATATATATATATATATATATATATATATATATATATATATATATATATATATATATATATATATATATATATATATATATATATATATATATATATATATATATATATATATATATATATATATATATATATATATATATATATATATATATATATATATATATATATATATATATATATATATATATATATATATATATATATATATATATATATATATATATATATATATATATATATATATATATATATATATATATATATATATATATATATATATATATATATATATATATATATATATATATATATATATATATATATATATATATATATATATATATATATATATATATATATATATATATATATATATATATATATATATATATATATATATATATATATATATATATATATATATATATATATATATATATATATATATATATATATATATATATATATATATATATATATATATATATATATATATATATATATATATATATATATATATATATATATATATATATATATATATATATATATATATATATATATATATATATATATATATATATATATATATATATATATATATATATATATATATATATATATATATATATATATATATATATATATATATATATATATATATATATATATATATATATATATATATATATATATATATATATATATATATATATATATATATATATATATATATATATATATATATATATATATATATATATATATATATATATATATATATATATATATATATATATATATATATATTTATCCGGAATATTCACTATAGTAACCAAATACGAGTGTGTATATTCACGCAAAAGATATATATATATATATATAGTGATATATATATATATATATATAATATATAAAAACCTGGACTTACATTGATCGTAGGCCTACCGTAATAAAGCTCGGGAATCTGAGCATTATTATATCCTGCTTCCCTCCTTTTTAGTTTCATTTCTTGTCCCCTAAACTTAGCAACTATCTGAGTCAAAGACATATCAGAGAAATCTGCTTTTTCTTGCAAAGTGGTAATATAATTACTCCACTTTTCCGGCAAGGAACTCAAAAATTTCTCGACTTTTTCTTCCTCAGAATAGGTAACTTCAAATGCTTGCAACTCTGCTAGCAAATGATAATACCTTGTAATTAGTTGATCTAAGTTTTCACTTCTTAACCCATTAAATACATTATATTGATGCTTTAGAAGGTCTCTACGATTCTTTTTAAGTGTTTCATCCCCTTCACAATGATTTTTTAATGCTAACCAAAGTTCTTTTGTTGTATTGAATCCATTAAATAAATGTAATATTTCTTGTGGCAATGACATTTTTTAAACATGATAGTGCCTTTTTCTCTGCCTCATACAATTTTTTATTAGATTCAGTCATATCTTGGTAAGCATAAACTTTGTTAACACCAGTGTCCTCATATGTTGGGGCACTATATCCTTCAGTCATACAAGTCCACATTCTAATATCCGTGAATTGCATAAAGGATTCGAATCGACCTTTTCAAGAAAAGTATTGGTCAATGATCATCAGTTTAGGTGGTGAATTACCCTTACCGGTCTCATGGTCCATTAGTATTAATTGGTTAAGATAGTTTGCTGCCATTGTGTATGAAGTTTAACTTATAAACACTCAAATACACAAGAACACGCAAAAATAGGAACACTCAAATGAAACGAGCAAAAGTGTACTAAACAAGCAAACCACAAGAACTCTCAAAGCCTCAAGAACTCTCAAAGCCTCAAGAACTCTCAAAACCTCAAGAACTCTCAAAGAAACACGCAAAATTTGAGAAACATGCAAATCTGGGGATTGTACAGAAACACGCAAATGGTACAGTACCAAGAACACGCAAACACAATTTTCTCACAATTTCTTAGATCCCGAACCCGATATTGTTCCTTGATCAAAGAAAACTTGAGAAAATGATTTTAGGAATGAGATATGTCTTATTTTGGTGTCAAGTTTGAACCTTTATTTCAAACGAACCCGAAAACACTTCTCCACCTAAAAAACACGCAAAAAGTGGGATACCCAAACCGTGATCAATCTCGAACCAAGGTTGTTGATAACCTGTGGCTCTGATACCAGTTGTAAGTCCCCCGGGTCTTACCAAACCGAGATTGACTTAAGGATATGTCGAGGTGCGGAATTCCTCGAGATAACCCACGGTTTTTATATCTACCTTTTATGATATATATATATATATCTTTGCGTGAATATAACATTATATTTATATATATATATATATATATATATATATATATCACTATATATATATATATATATATATATCTTTTGCGTGAATATAAACACTCGTATTTGGTTACTATAGTGAAACGGCTCTCTGGACAAACTTTACCAACCAACGTGGTAATCTAAGTCTACGAGCCGTCCAAACCGAGTGTGTGTTTGCGGTTCGTGCGTGAGTCGAGTACCACCCACAAGATCAACCATGCGTGTTCTTAGGTTTCTCTCTCTATGTTTTGCTCGTTTCTCTCTCTACACTCTTGTTAAGAACACACAAAACATACACACCTATTTATAGGCAAGTGACAAGAACTCTCAAATCCAATGGGTTTGAGTGTTCTCATGTCAGGCCCATGAGGGTTTTGGCCTGTTTGTGTGTTTCCCAGAACACACAAACTGTTTGAGAGTTCTTATGGACAAGCATGCTTTTGCTTTTTTCCACAGAAACTCTCAAACCATTTGAGAGTTCTTATGAACAAGCAAACTTTTGCTTGTTCCTCAGAAACTCTCAAATGACCATTTGAGTGTTCTTTCCACAAGCAACTATTTTGCTCGTTCACAAGAACCCTCAAATAACACTTAGGAATATTTGAGTTAATGTTTCAACTGCTGTCAAGATGCAGAACCAACATTAACTCAGCTAATGTTTATACTGCTGTAAATATACGCAGAACCAACATCAGCTACGACAATGTTTCTACTGCTGTGAATATGTAGAAACAACATTGTCTATATTACCTATTGGAAGTATTGATTAAGTTATTGTTTCTCCTGCTGTTAATATGCAGAAACACAATTAACTTAACTTCCATCTGGAAGTACATTAAGTTAATATTTCAACTGCTATTAAACGCAGAAACAATATTAACTTAATGACTATTTACATGTAATGTCTAGAACCTGTAAAACACAAATAATAAACACACATATAAACATAAATGGATCCCAATATGATCAACAATATATGCCAACGTAATATTATTGACAAACGGTAATTACAAGATAAATTACAAGACTTGAATATATATAAATATATGTAACACATCTAGAATGCTTTTGTCACCGAGAAACATGCACCAACATTATTAGCTCTCGGTTGTTCATCACCCATTCTGTTTACCCTTCCTTGTTGATCTTGGTTTCTGTTGATTTGAGGGAATACAACCCTATTTTGTTCGGGTGTTTGAGCTTTTGCTTCTATCTCTGAGTCTTCACCTGTTCGAAATACCTTACTTGCTTCTTCCAACCTGTTAATCAGTTGATCTTCTGATGTTGATGTTTTCTTGGTATAATACTCGTCCAAATCTATGTCCTGTTGGACTTGGTCTGTGGTTTCTGAATCTATCTTGCCTGATGTGAATGGCTCTTGGTTGTTTCTTTGCACTAATCGATGTCTGGATCTCCCCGGATTAGATAAAGGACTATGCAAAGGTCGGCCAGAGGCTCTAGTGTTCATCAACTAGCAAGTGACCTACACAATCACCACAAAACAAACCGTCAACCGCACCTGGTACAAATGAAATGAAACTGAAAATAAAATAAAATCTATCTAATAAAGCGATTAACTTTCTCACAAGTAAATGTGAGAAAGGGTCGAACTACAAATTAAACAACTACTAAAACAAAAGTCCCCGACAACGGCGCCAAAAACTTGATGTGTAAAATCGAGTAATAAAATTTATAAACACGAACTACCAAAAGACTGACTCTTACACACTTGCGGGCAGTGTACCCGTTCGTATGCAATATAGTTAAATGGTAAATCCGAGGTCAAACACAAGGACTATTGTTACAGAAGTTGTTTAAATAATACAATTCAAGTAAAAAGGGGGGGTTTGTGACCGTGTTGTCACTTTGCTTTAAAAAGTTAGTTTGCATACATGAAATCAAGTTAGTAATTTCGAGGAATTAATCGAAATAGAGTTTGATTTTAAACAGTAATATTAAAAGTCATCTACCTCGAATTCACTCGACAACAGTTCGGGATGCACATAATTAAGCTCAAATCTAATTAGTTGACAAAGATAATCGTGACCAAATAAAGACACAAACTGGTACCACCAACGTTTGTAAAATCATTTAAATCACCTAATTAATAAGTTCCTTTGTAAAATCCGGTACCACCAATGCTAAAAACAATTTCCCTAACCAAATAGTTTATTTGATTATCGAATTAACAATTGTATCTATGTGAAGACAACGTGGTACCACCAACCGTTAATCAACACGTTGACAAAATGATTCCTTTTATTAAAATGACATTCACTATCATACCATGAACTAGCGACAATCGATTAAAGATAAACAATTGAAATTATATATATATTCAACTAGTACCACTAACGAAGAACATATATATCACCAATATCACAATAATAATCAATAAAGAATCAAATCATCAAGATCTCGACACAACGATAATTGAAATCAACTATGAATTATTAATATAGTGCAACCGTCACATAATGTCTCGTTTAATCTCGGTAGATGATGAAACGATTAGCTACTCATAATGAAAAGATAAAAACAATCAATAACAATTGAAATCATGTTGTACCGAATGAAGAAATCAATCCAATCGAGTGTTTTTATTGTAATTGAAATCATGAGATGAATCCAAACGATATTTTGATGTTCCAAGATGTTCAAGTGGATGAAAAATAACTTTTGAAAACCCTAAAATCGGCTTGAGTCCAAGATATCCCGTCCAAATGAATCAAAAACAAGTTTATATATGATTTCAGAACTTAACGGTCGTTAGTGGTGTGTAACGGCTGTTACACGGGCTAACTAACAGATCTGTACATTTTTAGTCCTTCGATCTAACGCCCGTCAGACTTTTTCTAACGCCCGTCGGACTTTTTGTTACACCATCAGTCCTTCAGTTACTAACGACCCTTAGTCTGACCCTAACGCCCGTTAGCGAGAGCTTGTAGTTCCACCTTCCTTTGAACGGCAGTTAAGGTTTGGCTAACGGGAGTTAAGTGCCGAAATGATTATAATTGGTCCTTTTAACTGGAGTTAACCATTGTAACGGGAGTTACACTTCTTCCATCATGATTTCTTCACTTTAACATCTTTTTTCACCATATCTTTCACCCGGTGGATCCTTGAACTTCACTTCATACTTATTTAATTCGTTTTTGGTCATTTTCATCCGTCTCGCATGCCATAAACCTGTAACCACTCATACATACCGTAAAGCATCGAAAGCACATACAAATTACTAAAAATTAAGCATAAAACGACCAAAAACCATGTGGGAAATATGTATATATTTAGTCACATCGGGTGCGGTGCTTGTAATCGGCGGCAGAGAAACCAAAGAGGGAAACAAGATCGAAGACGTGGTACTGGAAGTGATGTCTGATGGGGTGTTTAGCGCCTTGTATGATAGCATATGCATCCACCACCGCAACTGCGATTCCCTTGGTTTATTTGCAAGTGCCGGCGAGATTTGAGACGGTGGATTGCGACGGATTAATGTGGTTTGTGGGGTTTTCTTATGATGGTGGTTGTTCATGTCTTATGATGGTGGTTTTCTATTGAGAATTTGTTTGCCTTTGTGGGTTTTACACATTGAATCTAATAAGTATATGTTAAATATATGAATCTAATAAAGTATATATATCATATGTGGAAAAATACGGATATGATAGGTGTGATTTGAAACAACCATTTTTGTATATGTAGAAGAAGGGGATATGAATTGAGGGTAAAACAGTACTTTACACATACACGTGAGTGACACATGGGTGTTTTTAACGGTCCGTTAGTCTCCGTTAAACGGAGGTATTGTGAGTGTGCAAATTTGGCAACTCTGGGTATGACTCGCGTAATTAAATTCTTTGAGGTACGAAAAGTGAAATTTCGACACCTACTCAGGTACCATTTGTGTAATTTACCTCCATAACAACAAAGGGATATCACATTATGTTTTTTATAAAATGGAATATTATTTGCAGCAGATGGAGATATATGGCACCACCACCTGCATAAGCTTGTAAGTTTTGATTTCTCAGATAATTTAGTATTTTCTGATTTCGGTCGAACACTGCCCAGCTGGTAAAATCATTTTCAAAACCAGCCATTTATAATCGGTTGGAGTTTTGGTTGTGGGGTTTTAATTAGGGCTAAGTGCGCCGGAATGCAGTTAACTAATCCCAAAAAGTTATTGTGTGCACGAACTCTAGGTTTGTTTTATTGTATTCAGAAACTTGTTCAAGAGTCCCATAGTAAACAAAAGTTACCAGGTAAGAAGTTAGCCGGTCACCACTTTCACGTTGACCCATTGACTGCTTACGTGACACGCACACAATAACTTTTTGGGATTAGTTTATGCACACAATAAAAATAATGATTTACATACAATGTTTGTGTATATGAAAAAACTGTACCCACAAGCAGATTCAACCACAAACTACAAGCAGATTCAACCTTCCCATCGGAAAACCCGTCGGGTTTTTTTTTTTTTTGAAAAAAAGGCAGATTCACTACATACAATGGTATACATATACATTTATCCCGTATACAGCTGATTCAACCTTCCCGTATCGATTAGGTGAGTTTTGGTTGTGTTTCGTTTTTTCCGGCCAAGGTTTCCGACGAGATTTGTTCCGACCACCTGCAAATCCAATCATCTTCGGCGCTGGTGCTTATCATCTTCAACAACAACCAATACCGTACGGGGATCATAAATCATACCGGTTTATCTAACAACATCTCGAAATTAGTTGTTTGGATTTGATGATCGAGAAATAGCAATAGCAGTAGATGGCGGTGGTAGTTGGATTTTAATTTATGATGATCGAGAGTAGTTGGTTCCTAGTTTATCGCAATGGCAGCAGATGGCGGTGCTAATTGATTGTCCATGTTATCGCTCCTCCGCCGCCGTCACTTCTCATCACCACCACCACTTCCAGCCACCCCATCCCTAGACAAACAACATCATCAATTCATCATCATCGTCCAAGTCTAGACCCACCATCGTCTCGATCATTTTTCTTTGGTAAATATACATCAAAACACATACCCACTAATCAATTAGCAATAAAAAGAAAAAGAAAAAGAAAGAAAAGGGGGTTGGTTTGTTAGAGAGAGAGAGAGATGGGTTGAGATGATGATGGTGGAGAGGTAACCGGTGCTCATAAGTAGGAAACCGGTTCCATGTTTACTATAACCATCTTTTCAAGTTTCTTGAATATAATAAAACAAACCTAAAGTTCGTGCACACAATAACTTTTTGGGATTAGTTAACTGTATTCTGACGCACTTACCCCTTTTAATTTACGTGTGCCTTGAATGTGTTTGATAGAATGTCTGAAAGAGTGGATGAACTGATAAGATCACCTCAGCTTGTTTGATTTTCATCTTGAATGTAGCTGGATCATGGATTGTGAGTGCATGTTTAATCACCTTGGTCGGCTTAGAGGGTGTGCAAGGGTTCCACTGAGCCGGGCCTACTCCATTCGACGACCCACTACTTAAGTGAGTTGGTTTACAAGGTATTCTATATCTATACTTCTATATCTATCTATCCTACATTATAAAGCATTTGGTTCCTTCTATTTTTTTCAAATAATTAGTTGTTGATAACCCCATAATGAAAGAAAGAGAGAAAGAAAGAAATTGCTCACTGCTGCCTTCCGCGGGTTTTGAGCCCCAATACCTCGACGACAGACCTTACCCTACCAAGGTAGAGAGGCTGCTTTCAGGTTTTACCTAAATGGTAGAAAAGGACCTCCTACCTTTTGCATGGGACGAGGGTGTTTACCACTGATCCAAACCACGCTGTTTGATAACCCCAGAATGACCCTACTTTTTATTCACTATTTTAGACATCCTCACTTTAGATTTCTATAATATGTACTTGAAATACCTATAATAACCTTAATGAAATTAATTTACATCTAACTTTAACTCCTAACATAATTACCTTACCCTTTTTACATCAATGACCTTACACTACTCGCCGGCGCCACCACCACCACCACCAATCGCCACCGCCGCCACCATCGCTGCTACCGACGTGCAACAACACCACCATCGCTACACCGCCACATAGCGCGACATATGACTAGTAAAATAGTATGTGTTTTGAGTTTGAAGCTTTCTTTGTATGCTAATTGCCGTTCAATATATATAGACGATAAAACTTTACGACAACGCTAAAATAATGTTGTCCCATATATTATTTTCAACTCCAAATAGATCAGCTTTGTCCCCTGCGTTATAATACTTTGCCTATGGGCAAGTTGCCGGCCACAAATAGTCAAATACCGTCATCTATTTATTGCTTTACTACTAATTTCTTTGATTTAAATAGTCATAAGAGCATACCCAGTGGGTTCGTCCCTGGGCTCGTTCGACAACCTCGGACGAGTCCACACCGTTGGGTGGGACTCGTCCCTGGTTCGTCCGCCTTGCTCGTCCGGGGGATTAGTCCCTGCAGGGACGAGACTTTTTTTTTTTTTTTTTTTTTTTTTGTTTTTTAATTCTATATACAAAGAAGAAGACAAAAAAATTAGTGGGTCCAAGACTAGTCCTTGAGGGATGAGTGCATTGGGTGTATTTTGGGGGGATTAGTCCTTGGAGTGTTTTTTGCTGATGTGGCGCTGACAGGGACTAGTCTTTGGTGGATGAGTCCTGGGCATTGGGTACCCTCTAATTACACCAACAACATTTTAGAAGTTTTCTTCAAGCATATTCTAATATGAAATTACAAATGATAATTGAAGATACAAGTACAAAAACAGTAGTATTAAAATCAATAACCGATCCATTATCAACCCATATCAATCGGTCTCACGGCAAACATGAAAAAAGAGAATTATTAAAAAGACATATACTCCATGTCCAAGACTATGTAGTTAACCATCAGGGGGACACAAATATAGTATTATAGTGCACGGACATCTATATATAGAAAAAAGACAGTTATGACTTATGATCACAATCATATGATCATCAACAATCTGTGTTAACATTTAAGAATGGACACTCTCATCCTACTTTTGGCCAACCTTTTCATCCTCACAGGGTTTTATTTTTCAACACCTTTTATGCTTAGGCTTTTTGGACTCATAGTTTTGTTCATGTTATCAATCTTGGCTGCTCTACTTGTTCATTACTTTAAAGAATTGATGTCAAAAGATCACAGGCCACCAGTAATAGGCTCGGTTTTCACTATGCTGATACACTTTAACCATCTTTTTGATTATATGACCGAGATTGCTAAGAAGCACCATACTTTTCGTTTCGTCACACCAACACATAGTGAAGTATATATTGCTGATCCTATTAATGTTGAACATATTCTTAAATCCAATTTCCCAAATTACACCAAGGTATTATTATTAGAGTTATTTTTGTTTTAATCTTGCATAGCCTAAAAATTTTTTGGTTTAACTGTCGAATAGCGAGCACCCTCCACCATAAGTGTGAGGGCCCACTGCCTCACTTGTTGAACTACTTGATCATTTACTTTGCATAGCCAATTATATGTCCATATTAAGTTATTGATATATTGTTATGTAATTTTATAATGGTGATGTTTACAGGGTGATTACCATAAAAGCATAATGAAAGATCTTTTTGGAAATGGGATTTTCGCAGCAGATGGAGATATTTGGCGTCATCAAAGAAAGCTTGCAAGTTTGGAGTTTTCAACTAAAGTTCTTCGAGATTTTAGTACTGTTGTTTTTCGGTCCAACACTGCTAAGCTGGTGAATAAGGTTTCTGAAGCAATTGTTCGTGATCAAATTGTTGATTTACAGGTATTAGTTTGATAAACATTAGAAAGTATTGATATTGGGTAAAAGGGTGTTTTATGCTCTTTTATTATCCCTCGAAAACATCCTTCTAGTTATATATTTTCCTAACATGATCATGACACATTACAAAATCAAAAGATACGTTGAAGAAAGGGAATAAGTAGATTTTATATGACATGATGTTATGGGTTTATGATGATATCTTAGTAGCAAATATCATTTTACATATAAAAAAGTAATATTTGTATGACAAAAGGGCATTTGTGCTAACCATATTTAGGCTACCTATCAACAAATAGGTTAATAGCTATGGTTTCCAGTGTCTTTGTGGACATATTGTAAGCATGCGTGGATTTGTGTAGTGACGCGACAAGAAAATCATGATGTTTGTGTTGAACTTTCAGGCTCTATTGATGAGAACAACTTTAGATTCGATATTTAAAGTGGGATTTGGGTTTGATCTTGATACTTTATCAGGTTTAGATGAAACTAGCAATAGGTTTATGATAGCATTTGATGATTCAAATTGTATCCTCTATGGACGATATGTTGATGTGTTATGGAGGGTGAAAAGGTATCTCAACATTGGATCGGAAGCTGATCTTAAGAAAAACATTAGAGTGATTGACAATTTTGTGTATGAACTGATAAACCTCAAGAGGGAGCAGATGAAAAAGGGAAAACTTGAGGTGCGTTACTCATTTACTTAATTAATGCGTTGATTCTAGTTATGTTTTAACGCTGAAACAGAACAACTCCAAAAGTTACTTGTGTTTGTATCCGTTAATCTGTCCATTTTTCAAATTTTAATGTGCCCTTGACATGCTTTGATATCTTTCTTTTATGAAATCAGGGAGATAAAGATGATATATTATCAAGATTTCTTATTGAAAGTGAGAAGATACCTGGGAGTTTGACTGATGAATACTTGAGAGACATATCACTTAGTTTCATTATTGCTGGGAAGGACACATCTGCAAACACACTCACTTGGTTCTTTTACATGCTTTGTAAACACACATTTATTCAAGAAAAAATTGCATTAGAAGTGGAAGAAGCCACTGGAGCAGAGCACACATATTCTATTGATGAATTCTCTCACAAGTTAACGGAAACTGCACTTGACAAAATGCATTATCTTCATGCAGCTTTAACCGAGACTCTCAGACTATATCCAGCCGTTCCTCTGGTACGTCGACCATATATGATTAAGTTAACTTTGCACTTGTACAGGTGACAAAATGTCCATGTTGGGCAACGGGTGGAAATGATTTACTTTTGTAGTGTTTGAAACCGTAATCTTACAAATATAATCCAAATCTATGACCTTAGGATTACAAACTAGATTTTGCGCTTACTTCATGCTGTTTGACCTGCCAATTACCTTTTTAACTAAAACAGTTTATCTATAGCATGTTTGAGTTGAAAGACAACCCAAATCGACCCATTAATTTGTAAGTAATTGGGCCAAAATTGTGACAACCCTTAATATGTTAAACTGTTTTTCAAGGATGGGAAATGCTCATAGAATGATGATATTCTACCAGATGGTTTCAAAATAAAAAAAGGCGATGGAATAAGTTACATGGCATATCCGATGGGAAGGATGACATACATTTGGGGAGAAGATGCAGAGGATTTCCGGCCAGAAAGATGGCTCCATGATGGTGTATTTCAGTCAGAAAGCCCGTTTAAGTTTACAGCATTTCATGTAAGTACCAAAAACATATACTACATCCGTCCTAATTTAAATGTCTTAGTTTAACATTTTGGGTCTTTCTTGTTTAACTTCGACCATCAAATATTATCTGTTATAAAATACTTGATGTAAATTATACATATATATAGATTGAGTCCTAAATGTATTTTATACTGATATAATTTTCATCAAGTATAATAAAACACAAACGGAAATATTTACGGTCAAAGTTGCAAAAAAAAGACTCCATCAGTCAAACTAGGACATTTAAATTGGGACAGAGGTATATTATATAATACTTAATACTCTATTGAGCATGATTTATACACATGTTGATTATAATCTATTGTTAGGGTGGGCCAAGGATATGTTTAGGGAAGGAATTTGCATATAGACAAATGAAAATAATGGCGGCTTTTCTTGTGTTCTTTTTCAAGTTTAAACTGGCGGATGAGCATAAAGAAGCTACTTATAGAACCATGTTCACCCTTCATATGGATAAAGGGCTCCCCTTATATGCATTTCCTCGTTCGAAAGTATAATTTCTGATTTCATGTTTAAAGCAAATTGCTTGTTATGTATATAGGCATTTAAATAAGCTGTGTCTGAAACGATCTGGTTGTATGGTTAAGTCATATTAGGATTTTTGCCTTTTGAACAACTTAAGCTCTATTACCTGCAGCGTATGTACACGTTTAGAAGGGAAATTAGACATTCCCCCGTCATTGTTAGTCATAAATCTACTTATAAGTACGATTAATCGAGTTTAAAGTGAGTGTAAAACATAGAATATATGGATTTGCATACTACACTTCCTAGTCTGACATGAGCAATAAGCCTCGGTTCTACTCTGAAAAGGCTGCATTGATGACTCTGGGTCTAAATGGTCATGCCTTATTAAACGAAATATGTTTTAACTTTTTAACTAAAATAGCTAAGATTGGGGGGAAAATTATATAACTAAAAACTTAAAAGGGAATATCAAATCTGCAAGGCTACAGCAAGAACAAATTTTTATACATTAACACTTTTAATTTATAAATGATACAACCCACATCATTGAAATTTGATAAATATATGAACTATTAATGAAAAACAAATGCTGACTACAATAATCGTATTACCCTTTTAACTTTAATAGTTAAATATAAAATAAAGATTCTATTAAATTAATTATTGGTGTAGTTTCTAATAATGTTAATTGGAGAAGAAGATTGATGGTTATTAACTAGGAATCAAAGTTGATGGTAATTGTGCGGAGGATCCAAATCAGATTAAAACCATTTTTTTAAAATCATATCTTGTCTAAATTTAGTCCAAGGCTCCGAGCATCGTTTGCGTTGGATCATGAAGAACTTTCTGATTGTCAACAAACCCAATCATACAACCATCTGATTATGGAAAATGTGCATTTGTTAAAAAATGTGCATATATACAGGACATCATAACTTATTGAAAAATTTACCATCTTAGTTTAATTAATTTGGTCATGACCAATCAAACCAAGAAAAGTTAAACCCATGAAATATAATCTGCAGTCACCTGAAAGATTTAGTCAACAAGAACCATATCAAAAATCAAGATTATGTATATGCCTTAACTGCTTGGATGTAAAAACTAAAAAGGGAGTAAAAACTCCTTCAAATTGATAACCAAACCAACATTACAAATCTTTATCCTTATTTTTAACACCAACGTAGTACATCAGCTTTGTCCCTGCCTTATATTCTTTCCTTCTTCGGCATGAGCAAATTGCCGGCCAGAAATACCCTCATCCTTTTATTACTATGTTTGGGATTTAAAATATTCATAGCTTACACCAACATTTTAGAAGCTTACTTCAAGCATATATCGATCCTAATCGGCCTCTTCTTTTATGCTGCATGTCCTAACGTAGTAACGTTCCATATAATGGGTATAAAAAAAATACTATTATAGTACACGGTCTTATATATATAATATGACAGATAAGATCACAAGCATATGATCATCAACAATCTGTGTTAACATTTAAGAATGGACACTCTCATCCTACTTTTGGCCAACCTGTTCATCCTCACAGGGTTTTATTGTTCAACACGTTTCATGCTTACGCTTTTTGGACTCATAGTGTTGTTCATTTTATCAATCTTGGCGGCTCTACTTGTTCAGTACCTGAAAGAATTGCTGTCAAATGATCACCGGCCGCCAGTGATAGGCTCAGTTTTCACTATACTGATACACTTTAACCATCTTTTTGATTATATGACTGAGATTGCTAAGAAGCACCGCACTTTCCGTTTTGTCACACCAGCACGAAGTGAAGTATATATTGTTGATCCTATTAATGTTGAACATATTCTTAAGTCCAACTTCCCGAACTACACCAAGGTATGTTATGGATAATTTTGTTTTATTCTTGCATAGCCAAGTTTAAGTCCATATTAAGTTATTGATATTGTGTTATAAAATTATGATGGTGTTTTTAACAGGGTGATTACCATAAAAGCATAATGAAAGATCTTTTTGGAAATGGCATTTTCGCTGCAGATGGAGATATTTGGCGTCATCAAAGAAAGCTTGCAAGTTTTGATTTTTCAACTAAAGTTCTTAGAGATTTTAGTACTGTTGTCTTTCGGTCCAACACTGGTAAGCTGGTGAATAAGGTTTCTGAAGCAGTTGTTCATGATCAAAATTTTGATTTACAGGTATTGGTTTTATAAACATAAAGGAAGTATTGATATATATCCCCTAAAATGTACTTTTAGTTATATATTCTCCTACACAATCACGACACATGACAAAATCAAGAAAGAGAATAAGTAGATTACACTTGACATGATGTTATATATGGTTTTACGATGAGATCTTAGATGCAGATATCATTTTACAGTTTTACAATGATATCTTAGGCGCAAATATCTTAGGATATGGATTCTAGTGCCATTGCGGACATATTTTACATATGGGTGGATTTTTATAGTTTGTGCCTTTCAAAATATCAGATAAAAATGATATGTATGATTTTAATGAAGCGTCAATATAATCATGATGTTCGTGTTGAACTTGCAGGCTCTATTGATGAGATCAACTTTAGATTCGATATTTAAAGTCGGATTTGGGTTTGATCTTGATACTTTATCAGGTTCGGATGAAGCCAGCAATCAGTTTATGATAGCATTTGATGATTCAAATTATATCCTCTATGGGCGATATGTTGATATATTATGGAGGGTGAAAAGATATCTCAACATTGGATCAGAAGCTGCTCTTAAGAAAAACGTTAAGTTGATTGACAAATTTGTGTATGGTCTGATACAACTCAAGAGGGAGCAGATGAAAAAAGGAAAACTCGAGGTGATTTACTCATTTACCTATAAATGCATCGATTCTGTTTTAACACTGAAACAGCACAACAATTCCAAAAGTTACTTGTCTTTGTATCCGTTAATCTGTCCAATTTTCACACTTTAATATGCACTTACATGCTTTAATATGTTTCTTTATTTTTCTAACTCTGAAAACAGGGAGATAAAGACGATATATTGTCAAGATTTCTTATCGAAAGTGAGAAGGGTACTGGTAAATTGACTGATAAATATTTGAGAGACATATCGCTTAGTTTCATTGTTGCTGGGAAGGCCACATCTGCAAATGCACTCACTTGGTTGTTTTACATGCTTTGTAAACACACATTTATTCAACAAAAAATTGCATTGGAAGTGAAAGAAGCCAGTGGAGCAGAGTACACATATTCTATTGATGAATTCTCTCAGAAGTTAACAGAAACTGCACTTGACAAAATGCATTATCTTCACGCAGCTTTAACCGAGACTCTCAGACTATATCCAGCCGTTCCTCTGGTAACGTCTGACAATATGTGATAATTTTGCACTTGTAGAGGTGGAAATGACTTAGTTTGGGCTTACACACTAGATTTTTTGCTTACTTGATGCCATTTAACCTACCAATTACCTTTTTAACTAGAACAGGTCTTAAATAGCTTGTTTGAGTGAAATGACAACCGAAATGAACCCATTAACTCTCAAGTGATTGGGCCAAAATTGTCACCTGACTAATTATGGTAAACTTTTTTTCAAGGATGGGAAATGTTCAGAAAATGATGATATTCTACCGGATGGTTTTAAAATAAAAAAAGGCGATGGAATAAGTTACATGGCATATCCGATGGGAAGGATGACATACATTTGGGGAGAAGATGCAGAGGATTTCCGGCCAGAAAGATGGCTCCATGATGGTGTATTTCAGTCAGAAAGCCCGTTTAAGTTTACAGCATTTCATGTAAGTACCAAAAACATATATATAATACTTTCTTCAGCATGATTTATAAGTACACAGACACTTGTTGATTAAGTCTATTGTACAGGGCGGGCCAAGGATATGCTTAGGGAAGGAATTTGCGTATAGACAGATGAAAATAATGGCGGCTTTTCTTGTATTCTTTTTCAAGTTTAAACTGGTGGATGAGCATAAAGAAGCTACATATAGAACCATGTTCACTCTTCATATGGATAAAGGACTCCCCTTATATGCATTTCGTCGTTCGAACGCATAATCCATAATGTATGATTTTAGGTTAAAAAAAAATTGCTTGTTATGTATAGGCCTTTAAATAAGCTTCATGTGCCCGTATACGAACTCGTATAGGTAAGTCGTATTAGCATCTCCGCCTTTTGAACAACTTAAGCTTTATCAGAGTATTCATTGCTTCATTAACGTGTTACAATCTAACATATACCTGCAGCCGATGTACACAGTTAGAAGGTAAAATAGACATTCCCAGGTCACTGTAAGTCATGAATCTATTTATAATTACAATTATAAATATAATGAGTTTAGACTTTAGAGTGAATGAATAACTTATCATGAGATACTAGCATTTTACCCGCGCAATGCGGCGGTGGTTGGTAGTGGTGGTGGCAGTGTGGTTATTATTGTAAAAATAATTGATGTAAAAGGGGTAGAGTAATTATTTTAAGAGTTGATAAATCTATGTTGTAAATTACAGTATTTCATTAAGGGTATTATAGGTATTGTAAGTGGAGATGTTTAAATTAGTAAATAAAAGAGAGAATTAATTAATTTAGTAAGGGTAGAATGGTCATTTTGCATAGGGATATTTTTATGAGAGAGTGTTGAAAAGTGTTAGGAGAGAAAATGTGATAATATTTATAAAGTAGTAGAGATGGATTTGCATAGTCTGATATAAGGAAAAAGCCCCGGGTCTACTCTTTTTGGGCTGCATTGATGACTTCGGGCCTAATTGGTTGTGGGCCAGGCGTACTAAACGAAAATTGTTTTGAATTTAGATACTCACTTATTACAATTTACAACATTACCTAAATTTGAATAAAACCCTAAACCCTAAGTTAGTCGAGATTAATTGTCTAGCCCGGCCCTTGGAAGGATTTAGAATATGGGAATAGTGGCATTCCGCATCAAGTTGAGGTTTTTACATTAAGGGGGTGTTAGGCCTAGCTTTTATTTTTTTGCTTATGCTTATGTTTTATGAGTGACTTTTGGCTTCTTTTTTTTAAAAGTTCATAAGCTATTGTTCTAGTGTTTGGATTAGCTTTTGGCTTTTAAAAGGAAAAAGAAGGGAAACATTTAGCTTTTGTTATACAAGCTTTGTTTTTTGGCTTCTTAAAAATAGCTTTTATAAGCCAAAAAGCTTAAGCTAAAAAAGCTAAAACAAACACTTTAATGACTTTTATTGTGGAAAAAAAAGCCAAAAAAAGCCATAAACACTCTAAAATAAGCTAGGCCAAACACCCCCTAAGTTCAGGGCCGTGGAGAAGTCCTTTAAGCAGCAATCATCTCCCTCGTAAATCAATCAGTTTTGGAGAGTCTCAGGCAGTTATAGATGGGTTTATTTATTGGGATGCTTCTGTCACAACTAAAGTCAATGGTAAATCCAAGATTTGCAATTTAGTTATGTCATTTGATTTACAAGTGAAGAATTCGGAGAACATGACCTCCCTGATCTTCTACTATTTTCATAGAGATAAAGTCTTAAGGACCACAACAAAATGAGTTTCGTAATACCGAAAAGAGTTAGAACTTAGACAATTTGAGATTGCCTAATGACAATTGACAGAAGACACATATTTTTCATTTTAAATGGAAGAACAAAATCTATGTTCATAATCATTTATTTCAAATAAAAAAAACATATTTTTTTTGTGTGTAAATGCTCGTTCATTTAACTAAATACACAAACTTTTCGATTAAAAATCCATACGTAGTTCATTACATGTTTAGTTCCTTCACAGCACCATCTTGGGTCATGTTCCTTTACAAGGGATCTCATGTTCGAAACCTCTCTAGGTTTACATCATAGCATACTTCTAAGTACAAAAATAAGTGCTTGCCATTCCAGTAACAAAATAAACTCCATCTGATTTAGGTTTGGCAATCGATATTATGTCTATGTTGACGTTTACATACTAGCGTGTTGGCAAGTTCGATCATATTCCTTAACCTAAATACAACCCAATTAGTGATTGTGTTGTAAATTTGAACCTAAACCAGAGCCGGCTAAGAGAATGTGCACGGGGTGCAGCCGAGCCGGACCCACTCATTTTAAGGGCCCACTATCTCCAAGAAAGGTTGATGCTTTGTTTGAGATGGTTGGCCGTTTGCGATGGAAGAAAGTGATCATGGATGCCTATGAATTGAAGTTATAGTACTATTAGTTATTTTTTACTACTATCGTTTAGTTTTAAGTATTGTAATAATGTAATGATTTCGTTTCTATACTAATGAAGTATTTTTTATAAGTTAATTTTGTTACCATTATTATTATTAGAACTTCAAAAAACATCAATTATATTATATTATATTCAACTTAAAAATAAATATTTTATCTTCGAGCCAGGCCTCAAAATTTTCTTACATTCTCGGACACGACATTGTCTTTTAGCGCACTATCCTGACGTTGGTCTGTTAAAGGTCTCTAAGCTAAGGGACTCTCTTGCTGTTATTGAAGTCAGTCCATTCCCCGACAGACTATTTTATTGTGCTGTATGGAAGATGACAGGGCATGATTACTCAAGATCTTTTAAAATGGTGAAGCTATTCACCGTTAACTCACCTGATAATACTCTGGTCTTTACAACACTTGGATTCACTAAGAGTGGTGCATCCATAATTGAAATGGATGCTCATATTGATGATGATAGTTCTAAACTTTCTGTTTATGAACCATGCTCACAACACAATAATGATACCGGTATTTATGGAATCGATAGTTCATTCTTTTTGAATTCCTACGTAGAAACACTACTTTTGTTTGATCGGTAAGATTGGAGTACCCCGTTTAATATAAATTGAGGACGATGATTATCATAGCTCTGGAATGCGTGGAGCAAGTCAAAGAACTTACAGCTTTGGAGAAGCAGGTAAATAAGTTATGGAGATTGAACTGCATTTATTAGTGACAATTAGTTAACGCTAGTGAAAATGTTTGCAGATTTGACTTGAAAGACAACGATATTGCTGTTCTAAATAACTTGTTGTTAAGTCCAGTTTCACTGGACTCACTCCAGACTTGAAGACTGGAGTCTTACTGAAGATTTGGCCAGAAATAATAGAAGACCAGTGAGCGACTTACTTGTATAGGAAATCTGGAGTCACCAGATTTCAGCTCACTGGACTTCACTCCAGTCCAGATCGATTCTACTGAAGACATTCTTACTGAAGTCAAAGACTGAAGTTAGAAGAAAGAAGACTGACAAACAGTGGAGCCCACTGGAAGTCTTACCAGATCTATGACTGGAGCTTTGTCAGTGTTCTAGACCTTACAAGTCTGAACACTGATTACGAGGAATTGACTTTTGCCTTTACACACTTTTACTCGGACAATCCATTTGTCTATTGATAAAAGTACAATACGTGTGTAAAGGTGGTTGGTTAAAAGGATGACAAGTCACATCAACATGACTTTATCCTTGTACTTTACCCAATGCATTTAAGGAATTAAAGTTGTTTCCTTAAATGCATGCAACCATATTTGTACGGCATAATAAATTCACTGTTGAATTTATTTGCCTATAAATACCAAGTCATTTACCTCGTTCCAATTACTTTTTGCATATTGGTGAATTTGTCTAAATACTCTCGATCGTAACAAGGAATACTTCACAACTTTAAGTGTTTCGATCAAAGGAGAATATTTAGCAAATATAGATCATTTGTAATTCATAGGTTGTTAGGATATTTACATACTTGTAATATCTTGTTTCCGCAACAACCTTGTATTTTATTTAACATCATAAATAAAATACACTTGAAAATTACATTGTGTTCCACCTTTACATTATTTATTGTTTTAAGTCTTGTATTACTTTATTTATATACTTGCATTTATATTTAAGTAATACTAGTCCAATCTAGTGCATACTTGACTTGTTGTATTTTACACTAGTAGGTTAAACCATCAAGTGAGGGACTTACAAGTGGTATCAGAGTAGAAGGCTAACAAACTTGCCTAGATCTGCATTCTTGATGGCCACCCCAGAAAATACACAAGGTTTTGGTCCTGGTCCTGAACCTATTATTAATGACAATAATGAACCACCCATTATTAATAATAATCCCCCACCTCCTCCTCCTACTCCTAATTCTCCACATGTGCATGTGCACTACTCAAACAATCATGTTCCTAAATTCAGTGGGAACAGTGATGAATTTGGGACGTGGAAAGCTATGATGATATTACATGTTACTGGAATTGAGAGAAATATGATGAAAATCTTAAATGAATGATCCTATATACCCACATCTCCTCTCAATCCTCTACTTGATCCAACTGGATCTAGAAAAGGAAGGGAAAAGAGGGAGGAACATTGGTCCGAAGAGGAGAGGAGATTGGTAAATTTAGATACCATTCTCAAAAACATGATCCTCGGGGCTGTTCCAGAAACCCTAATTCCCATACTAGTTCTTTTTCCCATTGCTAAATCCATGTGGGATGAACTGGTGAACCAGTATGAAGGAGTTGATGACACCATTGTCACCAGAAAGGTCTCCTTAAACAAGAAGTATGAGTCATTTTTTGCTCTCCCCAATGAGTCTCTCACTGGTACTTACACCAGATTTATGAGCATTATTAACCAGTTGAGAGGACTGGGGGTTGAGAAAGACAAGGATATACTTCTGGAGAAATTTTGTGATATTTTACCCACCAAATGGTCTCACATGATACTGGTCTTAAGACAAGGTAAAACTCTGCACTCTCACACTCTATCAACCTTATATGGAGCCTTCAGATACACTGAAGAGAATCAGGCTCAGAGAATAGTGGCAGAGCAAGGTGCCTTAAACCATGCCTCCAGTAGTTCCAATGTGGTCAGTCATACTGATCCACAATGTGCAGCACTAATGTCTTCTGAGAATGTATTTTCTATGAAGAAGATGATGTCTGAACTTATGGAATCTGGAGAAACAAATAATATCTCTCCAGACTGTGATGAATCTGACAATGATGACTTGGTTGCAATGATTGCTAAAACGTTTAACCGTTTCAAAGCAAGAGAAAACAGGTCCAGTGGACAACATGCTTCCAGTACTTCTACTGATAAGACCAATCTGACATGCTTTAAGTGTGGCAGAAAAGGTCATTTCATGAAGGAATGCAAGTCCAGTCAGTTTGTGTCCCAGCCTGGTCCATCTGTTTCTTATCAAAAGACTGATGATAGCTACAAGTCCAAGTACAAAAAGCTTAAGGCTCAAATTGCACTCATGTCACAAGATAATAATAAATGCATGATTGCAACTACTGAAGAAAAATGGGTTCCCTCTGATGATTCATCAGTTGATGAAGAAGAGGAAAGAGATTGTTGTTACATGGCTCTGGCAGACCAAGAGCATCTGGTGAAGGAAGATGTCACATCTGGAAGATGGGTGGACATAGTGATAAAAAAGGTTAGTGATTATGATACTGAAACTGACCCAGAACTAAAATTGGACATTGCTGAAGCTCTTAATTCTGATTTAATTTTTGTTGAAACTGTTAGATCTGACAGTGTCAATGGTCTAGAAACTGATTTTTCTGAAATTTCATCTTTAAAATCAAAATTAAAAGAACTTCAAGATATTGAACTAGCATTTCAAGCACAAGTTCTGGTAACTGAACAACTGGTTCAAGAAAAACAAGACCTGGAAATTATTTTAGAAAAAGAAAAACAGGTCATTAAATCATGGCTAGAAACCAGAAAGCCATATGATGCTGGAGTAAATCAATTTCCTGCACAAAAACGTGCATATTTGGATGGAAATACTCATGTTGCATCATTGATACCAGTTATTGACCGTTTACCAGAGGAAGTCAGGCCCATTACCATTTATGATGAGCCTGTTACTCCCAAGGCCAATATTTTTCCAGTTCAATCCCCAGAGGTCAAAACTGAAGCACCACAGGTGACTGCTCTAGTTAAAAAGGTCAATCAAAAGAAACCTTTGCCTCAGTCTTCTTCAAAGGAACCTTCAGTTCCTAAGAAAAAGAATGTCTCCCTTCCTAAGCCTAAAGTCCAGTCCTCTG
This sequence comes from Erigeron breviscapus, assembly GCA_034093135.1. Lineage (NCBI taxonomy): Eukaryota > Viridiplantae > Streptophyta > Magnoliopsida > Asterales > Asteraceae > Erigeron > Erigeron breviscapus. The sequence continues at coordinate 125,771,822 of CM067167.1, forward strand.
GAAAGGCTGTCATCTGAAGAAACCATTTTGTTAAGGCTGGAGAGCCAGTTTCAACTACTGGCTCGTTAAGTTCAAAGTTGTAATGCAAGACTGAACATTTTTGAGGGTACTTCATCTGGCCCTAAACAAAATTCAAAACCTTTTTCAAAGAAAGATAAAAATGTGTCTCCTGTTGAGAAGAAAAAGAAAAAGGTATCAAAACTGTCAACTCCAGTAGTATTTTCAGAAAAATCTATTGTCCAAGAAAGTGAACTCAACCAGATACCTCAGGGACCTATAAGGGAGGGTCCAGTGAACCCATCAGTCGATGGGTTCCCAAATCTAACTAATCAATCTGGTGGATGTGCAGGGCGATCGAAAGAAATATATTTGGTATCTTGACAGTGCTGTTGGCAGGACAATGACCGGATGTATGACCCTGCTGGAGGAGTTCATAATTTCTGATGGACCCTCCATTACTTTTGGAAATGATGGTTGTGGAAAGACTGAGGGGTATGGTGTTCTGAACAATGGACAAGTCAAATTCAGACGAGTTGCTTATGTGAATGGTTTGAAATATAACCTGATCAGTGTTAGTCAACTATGTGATGATGGCTATCAAGTATTGTTCAATATTGCTCAGGGCATTGTATTCAACAAGGACTGGAAGGTAGTATTGATTGCTCCCAGAAGAGGGAATGTGTATGTAATGGATATGGAAAGCTCTCCTTCAGAGCAGTGTTTCTATACTCAAGCTGATGAAGACACAAACTGGTTATGGCATAAAAGGTTATCCCATTTAAATTTCAAAAATATTAATAAGTTGTCTAGAAAACAACTAGCAGATGGGATACCTTCAGTTTCCTTTAAAAAGGAAAGGCCATGTCCAGGATGTGAGATGGGGAAGCAGAAATGTGCCAGTTTCAAGACCAAGCAGAATTTTAGCATATCTGAACCACTTCATATGCTTTATATGGATCTTTTTGCTCCAGTGAATGTTTAGACTCGTGCTGGTAAAAGATACACCCTGGTGATTGTCGATGAATTTTCCAGATATTGCTGGGTTATCTTTCTCAGGTCTAAAAATGAAGCTGCTGCTGAAATCATTGTTCTTATTAAGCAAATTGAGCTCAAATATAAGCGAAAAGTGTGCCAGTTAAGAAGTGACAATGGAACAGAATTCCAGAATGCTACACTGGAGTCATTCTGTACTGACACTGGCATCTCCCAGAATTTCTCTTCAGCACGAACTCCAGAGCAAAATGGAGTTGTAGAAAGGAAAAATTGAACGCTGATAGAAGCTGCCAGGAGTATGCTTGCTGAATCTGGTCTTCCTACCAGTTTCTGGGCTCAAGCAATTGCTACTGCTTGCCACACTCAGAACCGGTCAGTGTATATCAAAAGGCACAAGGAGACAGCCTATGAAGTATTGAGAAATAGAAAACCAAATATTGGTTATTTTCATGTTTTTGGATGTCCAGTTTACATCCTGAACGACTCCAGTCAGTTAGGCAAATTTGATGCCAAAGCTGATGAAGGATATTTCTTAGGTTATTCCGCAATTCGCAAGGCCTTCAGAGTCTATAACAAAAGACTGGAGAAGGTTCATGAGTCCATACATGTCACATTTGATGAGTCAAATGCAGCAATCTATAAAAATCCAACCCTTGATGCTCCCCCAGTAACTCCAATTGTCTTCTGCGAATCTGATCTTATCAACTACAATAAAGATTCAGAAGACACAGTTTCCAGTCATCCTGATCTGGAACCTGTTCAGATTAAGAAACCCCCCAGTAGTACTCCTTTCTATCCTTCAATAAGTTTCAAACTACCCTCTGAACTTATTATTGGATCAGATGTTCGTACTACTCCCCCAGTATCAGATTCAGTTTTGGATGTCCAGTTTACATCCTGAACGACTCCAGTCAGTTAGGCAAATTTGATGCCAAAGCTGATGAAGGATATTTCTTAGGTTATTCCGCAATTCGCAAGGCCTTCAGAGTCTATAACAAAAGACTGGAGAAGGTTCATGAGTCCATACATGTCACATTTGATGAGTCAAATGCAGCAATCTATAAAAATCCAACCCTTGATGCTCCCCCAGTAACTCCAATTGTCTTCTGCGAATCTGATCTTATCAACTACAATAAAGATTCAGAAGACACAGTTTCCAGTCATCCTGATCTGGAACCTGTTCAGATTAAGAAACCCCCCAGTAGTACTCCTTTCTATCCTTCAATAAGTTTCAAACTACCCTCTGAACTTATTATTGGATCAGATGTTCGTACTACTCCCCCAGTATCAGATTCAGTTGAAACTGAACCAGTTCTCCAAGAAATGCCTTCAAATGAGGAATTTCATGATGCACATCGTGATCTTAATGACTCTGATGAAGATGTGGAGATAGTTTATGAAGAACCATGGGTGCCAGTTGATAATAATTCAACTGATGCACCCCAACTGAATTCTTGCACTGATATTGTTATACATAACAATCCTGGTCAATATTCTAAGGTCAAAAGCACATCCTATTGATCAAATCATAGGAGACTCCAGTAGAGGGGTTCAGACCAGAAGAGCCTCCAGTGAACAATGTTTATACGTCAGCTTCTTATCACTGATAGAACCGAAGAAGATTGACGAGGCTATGGAAGATCCAAGTTGGGTGATAGCTATGCAAGAAGAGCTACACCAGTTTGAAAGGAATAAGGTTTGGAACCTGGTTCCTTTCCCAGTTGGCAAGAAAGAACCAATTGGAACCAGATGGGTCTTCAGGAACAAGGTAGATGAAGATGGCCATGTTGTCAGAAACAAGGCCAGATTGGTTGCACAAGGGTATTGCCAATCAGATGTTAATTTTGATGAATCATTTGCTCCAGTGGCTAGACTTGAAGCAATCAGAATATTCTTAGCATTTGCTGCTCATCATCAATTCAAGGTCTACCAGATGGACGTAAAAAGTGCATTTTTGAATGGAAAAATTGAAGAAGAAGTTTATATCAGACAACCACCAAGTTTCATTGATGAAAAGCATCCCCACTGGGTATATTGTCTGGAAAAAGCACTTTATGGTCTTAGACAAGCCCCACGTGCCTGGTATGACACTCTGACTAAACACTTATTGAAAAATGGTTTTAAAAGAGGTGCAATTGACAATACCTTATTTATTCTTCGTGAAAAAGGTAATCTTCTGCTGGTACAAATTTATGTTGATGACATTATTTTTGGGTCTACTGATGAAATATGTGCAAGAAATTTTCTAAAATCATGTCTTCAGAATATGAGATGAGTTTAATGGGTGAATTAACATTTTTCTAGGTCTTCAGATTAAACAAACCAGTGATGATATTTTTATTAATCAAGAAAAATATGTTAGAGATCTATTAAAGAAATATGATATGAACTCTTCACCATCTAAACCCACTCTAATTTCTGCACCACTCACTCTGGACTCGGATCCAGATGGAAAACCAGTGAACACCACTGTCTATAGAGGCATGGTTGGTTCACTAATGTATTTAACTGCCAGTAGACCAGATATAATGTTTTCAACATGTTTGTGTGCCAGATATCAGTCTAATCCAAAAGAATCTCATATGCTTGCTGTAAAGCGCATACTGAAATACCTTAAGGGTGTCCCCAGTTTGGTCCTTTGGTATCCCAAAGGCTCAGGCATGGATCTAATGGGTTATTCAGATTCAGATCATGCAGGTTGTAAGATAGACATGAAATCCACTACTGGTGGATGTCATTTCCTTGGTGGAAAACTGGTCAGCTGGACCTGTAAGAAGCAAACTTCAGTTTCATTGTCAACTGGTGAAGCTGAGTATGTATCTGCAGCCAGTTGTTGTGCTCAGATACTCTGGATGAAGAGCCAGTTGCTTGATTATGGTATTAAGTATTCGAAGACTCCAATCTTTTGTGATAATACCAGTGCCATTGCTATCTCAAACAATCCAGTCATGCACTCGAAGACAAAGCACATTGACATCAGGTATCACTTCATTCGTGATCATATTATGAAAAATGACATTGAAATCCATTTTATTCCCACTGACAAACAACTCGCTGACATTTTTACTAAACCACTGGATGTAAAAAACTTTTGAACATCTTGTTGGTGAGTTGGGAATGTTGAACCCTTAAATCTGGAACCTTGTTATGAACGCCTTTGTGACACTGGCGGGGTTCCTTGATTTCCAGATTTATAAATCTATACCAGCTTAGCTATCAAACGCCTTTGTGATACTATCTTTGCATTAATAGATTTATGGATCACCATTCCAGGGGGAAGACTCAGACCATATATTTTTGTCCTTAAAATGTTTTTAATTTCAGGGGGAATTTATTTTCCCACTGGAAGAAATTTTCTGGAAAATATCACTGGTACATTACTGGAAGTCATCCAGAGTACCATCAGTGCATACTTCACTGGCATAATCCACCAGTGATCCTGGAGTGTCCAGTCAACCTCCAGATGCACTAAAATGAGTCATGGTATGTCAGTCATAATAATTTAATACTTGGTCATTGTGTATGCCACGTAAGCAAACCTTTTGAATGGATAGTTACTGTTTTTATCCACGTGGCATGACATTTTTTCAAACTTAATGATGGATATTTTACCTTGGGAAGATAAAAAGTGCAAGTTGGTTATTTTTGTGGGCTGTCAAACCGTCATACATTTATGTGTGATGGGATGCATTAAATGCGGATTTCAAAACCGATCAAAATTACTTTGAATAAATTTGAAATAAACCGTTTTGAATTCCATTTTCTCTCTCCTCTATAAATACCCAAATTTACTTTCACTTTCAATTTCATCTCGAAAGCATTTACTCCCAAATTCTTCATTTACTATATTCTTCATTCAATTTCCAATCATCATCAATAAATTCATAAAATCAAAACCCTGAATAGCTTAAATCACCAATCTTTCTTTCATTTTCTGAGTTATTATTTGCATATAATGGCTCCTAGACAATCCAATTCTGAGAAAAATCTTCTCTCTTCATCTTATAATCCAGTCGTCGCCGTAAAGAAAGTACCAAATATCACATTAGAAGCGGCGGCCATCCGAATTAATATGAATAATTGGATGGCCAAACTCTCTAGCACTCATGATCCCCAATCCATCATTGGGCGACTGAATGCATTTTTCCTCAGTTGTCCATTGTATGGTGCCCTGACTTTAAATCCAGGGAATATGTACCATGAATATCTATGCGAATTCTGGTACACTGCTCATTTTGTGGAAGGTGATGAAAACACCATTCATTATACTCTCAAACAAGGCACCAAGGCCTTCACTCTGACCGTCGACTCTCTTAGAGATGCTCTTCGGTTGAATTATTTTGCAGAAAATGAGCTGGCCATTACACTTCCGACTGGGCTCAATTACAGGGAAGTGTGTAGGCAGATGGGGCATGCAGATATTGTTGATGAGCATGGGGTGCTAAAAAGGAAGGGCACGATCTACATGAGTAAACTGACAGACTCATGGAGATTTTTCTTCACTCATATTGTTGAGTGTTTGGGTGGCAGTTCTGGAGGTTTAGATCAGATCAATCAGACGCAACTCCAGATTGCATACTGTCTATGGTTCGGCTACAGAGTGGATTTTGCCCAGATCTTCTTTGATGACTTAGCTGAACGTCTGAAAGTAAAAGGTAGAAAAGCTCATGTACCTTTTATTCGTTTTCTTTCCCTTGTTTTTAAAAGGGCACTTGGGGCGGAGTATGATTATCGCTCACGATACTTTTCGGTATCTGAGTATCTGAGGGATTTGAATTATTTAACTTCAAGAACTGATGAAATAGATATCCCTCAGAACATGCTTCTCCATTTTAGAAGGGAATTAAACGATGCATCATCACCAGATGAATCGTCAGAGGCTCCAGGCGGGCTTCAAAATAGTGAAGGACCCACTAGAGTCCTCATTGCTGAAGTGGGGTCACCAGAAACCGAGGTGACCTCTGACCCACAGCAAAATGTTAATATCTTACCACATGACCCCCCCAAACGACCAAGAAATACTACCAGACGTCTAAGAAAGGGAGGAGAACTGGTCGCTCCCAGTAGAACCGTAACTCGCCATCCAGATTCCTCCCAACAGGAATCTGGAGATGTCATACGGGAAAACCCACAAGCAACCACTTCCAATCTTCTTTTAGGGGATAGTAGTGAAGATATTAGAAGGACAACCCATCCTTCAGTAGAGTTCGTGTCAGCAAAATTTAATTTACAAAGCCAAATTTCTGACACAACTCTTGCACAAACTGAAAGGGTTACTGGAGCCTCACCTCTGGTAATCCCAGTTTCACATTCTACGGCTGGTGATATAATGAATGCAGATGGAACACTCATTGTTGAGCAAGAAAATGTTGAGCAGGATGCTCAAATTGATTTGAACAGAGAAGTAGGTGATCAGATTGTTGGTGAAACTCCAGTTTGGGATGAAGCAGAGTCACCCATGTCAGATAATAATAATTTTGACTCAAACATGGATTTTCTGGGTGATGATGTGCCAATGGAAGAACAATCTTCAATTCCACCTTCTTTATCAAATATGCCACCACCTCCAGAATCACTAAATATGCCACCACCACCAGCATCAATTATTGCACCACCACCACCACATTCTTCACTTCCTCCAAATATTTCTTATTTTCAACCACCACCAGAAACACCAATCGAGACGAGACTTAATATTGTAAATTTTCCAGTCTCCAGTGCGCTCGACTCTACTGTTCTATCATCTGAAAGGCCCTCTGAAAGACTCGAGGCACACGTCACTTTGGTGACCAGAATTGATTTTGATGTTACTCCTCCAGGTGGTCTCTCCACTTCTTCTTCCACCGAGGTCCAAGGCCTTTTGAATAAGGTGGCGGACCTGGAGAGATCACTACAGTCTTCTTCCCAGGTTGTTTCTGAATTTAAATCTTTATTGTCAAATAATCTTACCTCAAAATTAACCTATTTGCTGGGAATTAAAAGCTGGTGTTTGAAAAGTTGAATGAACTGGTACTGGCCACTAATCAAAATTCTGAAAGTATCAAAGTGGCAGTCCAGGGTTTGGAGGAGAAGCTGTTATCTTCTGTTCAGACTACAGTAAAAGCAAAAATTGTACAACCTCTTGCAGGTCTAAAAGAAGAGGTCCAGAGTTTGACCAGAAAAATTAGCAATCTGGAAAGCAGGCCAGCTCTTGACCAGAGTTCGATCATCAGTAACATCAGTGATGAGTGCACTAAGAAGTTCAGACATGGTATGTTGAAAGAAATTACTGAAGAAATCTCTAGGTCAATTCTTAGAAGTATTCAAGATGGGTTGTTGCCTCAAGTAGTGAAGATGATTGATAATGAATTGCCAAAGCACTTACCTTCAGAACTTCAAATTCTCAAGAAGGAAGTGATTGAGCTTCGAAAGACTGTTAACATCACCACTCCAGTAGCAGGCAGAACGTTTGGCTCTTCAGACAGACATATGCTTGAGCAGTTGTGGAATGATCTCCAGTCAAGAACTGGTGGTCATTCCAAGGGGGAAAAATCTGCTGCTTCTGCTGCTACTGAGACAGTTCCTGAGGGGTTGTTTAAGAAGAAGAAAAAGGAAGTTGTTGCCAGTGCAATAGAAAAAGCCTTTGGTACTGATGCCAGTGCACAAGAAGCACAAAAAGCCCTTGGTACTGAAGCCATTGTGCAGGAAGAAGAGGCTGCTGGTACTGATGCCAGTGAGCCTCAGTTTGAAGAATTCCCAGACATCACCACCACTTTGAAGAATTTAAAAAGAAAGAAACATGTGGTGTCTGGAGTGCAGGAGAAGAGGCTGCGGTACTGATGCCAGTGAGCCTCAGTTTGAAGAATTCCCAGACATCACCACCACTTTGAAGAATTTAAAAAGAAAGAAACATGTGGTGTCTGGAGGAGAAATTGAAGAGAGTGTGGAAGATGAAACCACTGAAGGTTTCCCTGAAAGGGCGTCAGTAGATGTTGAAACATCTAAGAGACTGGAACAGCAAGGCATTTTAATTGACATCTTCAAAAGAACTCAAAGAGAAGGGTTGCTGGCCCATAAATTAGAGATGGCTGATCATTGTCGTTGGACCGATCAAAAATATAAAGTAAATACCTATAACTAGTGTGGGTAAGTCGAGTATTGTCTCCTCAGAGAATCATGGGAAAGTGTTAAACAATTTACAAAGTTAAGTACACTAGACATAAACTTAAAATTGATTGATTGATTGTTTTGATTAACAACTAAAATTGATTGTGAAATTAACAAATAAAATTGATTGATTGATTGTTTTGATTAACAACTAAAATTGATTGATTGATTGTTTTGATTAACAACTAAAATTGATTGTGAAATTAACAAAATAACTCAATTAAATAAAAGGGACCATTCTCATGCTTCAAATTATGTTTTCAAAAGTATAACCTAACTTATATTTGTTAGAAATCACATAGACATGATTCGTTATAAGTTTGGATTGAATGAATGCTAAGAACTAATTAATTAGGTTGTGATGATTCACGATAACGAAAACCGGGGAATTGACACAACTAAATTATCTATTCATTAACTAGATTACAAGTTATAAGAGATTCTTTCAATAATCCATGATCAACAATAATTTGAAATAAAAAGATAGATGAAATTCATTCAAAGTTATAAACAAGTAATCATTCATTCAATTCCAAACAACATTAGATGCAAAACACAATTAAGAATTAAACATCTAATCCAACTTGAATATAAGAAAAGTTGAATACAATTGTCTTACATAATTGTTTACATGAGAATGATCAAAAAAGAATTAGCATAAAGTCTTCATCATTGAATCTTCAATTTGGATTGTCATCTCCATGAATTTATGATTTGATGATGAAATTGGGGTCTTGGGAATGTTAGGAACTGCTCCAGGGATGAGAAAATATGAGTTGTAACTTCCACAAGTCGTGAATGGAATGATATAAACTGAAAATTAAATAAAACCCAAAAAGTCGGATTTTTGTTCAGCAATAGGCGTAAGGTACGGCCCCCCTGGGCGTAACCTACGCCCCTTCAACTTTTGCCTGGCGTAACCTACGCCCCTTCACTTCATGGCGTAACCTACGCCTCCATAGGCGTAGCTTACGCCCATTGTAATTTCCAGATTTCCAGATTTCTTCCTTGAACTTCATTCGACTTGTTTGACTTGCTTCTTGACCCGTGTTTGATCCTTTTAGCTCCAAATTGCAACTTATGACCTGAAACACTTAATCAAACATAAACACGCCCTAATCTTCTATTAACCTTCAGAAAACATGTCATTTTTATCCATTAAAGTCATGTAAATTAGGCGTTTATCACATTCCCCAACTTAATTCTTTTTCATCCCGAAAAAGGCATTCATCATGTGACAAGTTAACTTACAATCCTATAATACTTCCTATCACCAAAGAAACACCATATAAGAGTTATATCAATTATACATATTTGTAAAACTCAACCCTCAAGCAATCTTCAAAGTACACTTGGGCGAAACTAAGTAATGCAAACCAAATCACATAACACAACCAACTCATGAGACTTACAACTATCAAAAGATTTACGACTAGCAAATAGAAATATATAAATGTGCAATTAAACCTAATAAACCTCAAGTTTGCCACAATACATGCATCACACTCTCACAATGTGCACTCCCCTCGGTTCATATTTTGAGTGAATTAGCAAAAGATGTGCTAATATGTATATATGAAGCTCTCAACCCATTATTGCACACTAAAAGTCATAGGCTAGTACACAAATCGAACCAAGACCTCATAACACCAAACTATCACTTCGGCATTCATACAAGATTAATGGAAATATGGAATGAAACACGGTAATGATTCTCATTTGGGTGATTTACTAGAATGATTTTGGAACATTTCACTTTGGTTCTTTTTGATCAACTTACATGGATAATTGAATTGATTTTCATTTATTACCATATACTTTGACTTTTTCAACCGGATATTGCAATTTTGACTTTGACTTTGTTCTTTCTTTCAATTCATCATAAACAACACAACTTTGAACAATTAACGGATTTCATGACGAGGTGAGGTGGAATATGGATTGAATTGTATGATTGTTTTCATTTTAAGCACATAATCCGGGTTAGAGGTCTCGACACGGTAAGTGCACTAGTTCTAACCTAATGTACATTAATGGGCTCACACAATATAGTCATCACGAGAAATAATGCTACGCTAACAATCTAAGTAAATCGTTGACGAGGCGTTTTTCTCTCATGAAATTGAAGGATATAAAGGATATAAGTGTGATACTTGCATTGTGGCTCACAATTGGCATATTACCCTTATTTGCACATTTCTATGTTTTTACTTGCTAGCAACTCTATCAAGACACTCATAAGTCAACCATGTCATGCAACCTAGCCTACACTACCTAGCCCCACTTACATGTACAAATCCAATCACAAGAAAATCTCATTTTACAAACATGTATAGCCAATATAACTCAAACATTTTGTCTCTTTGGTTCAATTCCATATTACAAGAAAGTAAATTAACATCTAAACTAAAAACATAAATGAAATTAACTAGAAATTGAAATCTACCTATGAATTGAAAATGCAAAAACATAAAATAAACACATAGTCACATAATCACACAAGAAGAACAGAAAAATAAATAGAAGGTACCGATCACTGTCGTGGACCCTGAGGTCCAAAGATCGACTCCATTAGGCCCCGATATAGAGATTCGACCTCAAATGGATCAGAGGCTGCTGGTAGAGCACCCGAGGTATCCTCAACTCGACCGACACAAGAATATCTACGGAACCACTCAGACTCGTGGATCTGAGGATAAGCTGGATGGGTTGTGGGTACATACTGCTGCCTGTAATCATATGAAGGAGGAGTCTCCACATAGTCAAGACCTGCATTGTGGTCCTGGTGATGGCGGACTCGCTCAAAATACTCAAACATTTTGTCTCTTTGGTTCAATTCCATATTACAAGAAAGTAAATTAACATCTAAACTAAAAACATAAATAAAATTAACTAGAAATTGAAATCTACCTATGAATTGAAAATGCAAAAACATAAAATAAACACATAGTCACATAATCACACAAGAAGAACAGAAAAATAAATAGAAGGTACCGATCACTGTCGTGGACCCTGAGGTCCAAAGATCGACTCCATTAGGCCCCTGATATAGAGATTCGACCTCAAATGGATCAGAGGCTGCTGGTAGAGCACCCGAGGTATCCTCAACTCGACCGACACAAGAATATCTACGGAACCACTCAGACTCGTGGATCTGAGGATAAGCTGGATGGGTTGTGGGTACATACTGCTGCCTGTAATCATATGAAGGAGGAGTCTCCACATAGTCAAGACCTGCATTGTGGTCCTGGTGATGGCGGACTCGCTCAAAATACTCAAAGTGCTGTCTCCTATCCTGTTCATGAGCATATGTCATACCTAACTCATAACTCCTCCGCTGCACACCCTGGCTAGCAGTCATATCCCATATACTCCTCTCATAAGATATCCACTCATTATACTCCCTAGGCTGCTCATAACCAAAACTCGGCCCAGTACCTCCTATCCCTGCGCCTAACAAACCATCCCTCCTTCCTTCAAAACCCCCTCTAGCTGCACTAGACTCACCTCTCTGATTAACACCCATTTGTTCCAACTGTGCTATCGCCTCTTCCCTAGTAACCCCCTGCTTAGGAGCTATCAAATAACCAAAAGTTTTCAAATCCTTAAGGAGTTTGAATTATGGATGATCCTGAAACTCCCACTCATTCCCTTTCAACAACCGCTTCATGGTATAAGGAGTATGATCCAAAAACTGCAAATTGATATCCTTTGGAACTACCTTGTTCATTTGAAGTAGGCGGGAGATGAGTTTAGGGTGAGGAATGATGAGCTTGTTCCTTTTATTCCTTGCCTCCCAAATGTTAAACATTATAATTTGTCTAAATGATAAGGCTAGGTTTCCCGTGACCAAAGCATATAACACAATAACATCATGGTGCCTAACCATGCTCTTATCACTAGTTCGGGGGCACACATTCCAACTCAAAATTGACATAATTAACTGGGGCAGTGGTTTTAACAAGGCACGCTCTAACCTAAAGGTTGTACTTATATTGTCTCGTGGGACAACAAAAACCTCAGCAAGCATATCAAGCCAATTAGTAGGCGTTTCCGCCCCCGTTAAATACTTTTCCTCCAAATAATCAAAAGCCCTCCCCGAAGTAGCACCCGTATCAAACTTGGCTATTTTATCTAAGGTAGCAAAAGACATTGTTACCTTTTTCCCATTTACCGTGCCAACTAATTTAGAAGTCACCGGGGGGTTAGTACCGGGAGTCAATTCTAGAGTACTCAACCAATCAATGATACCATTCAAGTAAACCTCAGAATTATCATTATTACTCCAAACTAACGCTTGTTTCCATCCCATTTTTTCAAAGGCTTCAACCATCCCAAACCCCCTGAATTCCGACAAGACAAGTGTTCTTTTAACCAACAATTGATCCATCAAATTCTTGGCCTCAGCCATCTTTTCTTTAAACAAGATTGATTGCCACTCAAGGGGTAAAGTATGTAAAGGTATACCTTGTCTCCATTCGGGTTTTTCGACTTCAACCTCCATCTCTTCACTTGTCTGTGGTGAGTTTTCTTCTTCTTCTTCTATCTTGAACCATTGGCCTTTTCTTATTTTTTGGTTGTTGACTTGATGAAGTATCACCTTTCTTGGACAAATTCTTTATCAATTTTCCTGCTGCTTTCTTCATCCTATTATCAACAAACTAACAAAAAGTAATAAACTTTAGCAAGGGTTAGTGAATAAAAGCAAAATTAAGAAGAAATTGCAAAAATTTGTTTTTTGAACTCACTTAAATCGAAAAATCTAGGCTGAAATCAAGCAAACAAAGATAAGGGTTTTGTAGCCCTTGAAAAGTTATGCAATTTAGCCTCAAGAATTTCTTAAATTGATGGAGAATTGAAGGAGTTATGGAGAAATTAAGGTTAGGGTTTTATGAAATTATTTGGGGAAGAAAAAGAAGTCGAGAGGGAGAAGTGCAGATATGTGCAAATTAATGTGGGTGAATCGATATAAGTGGCTGATATTAAAAGATTTTTCAATTTTTGATTTTATTAAAAATAAATAAAAAAATCGAATCTGGCTCAGCCGTAACCTACGCCGACGAGGACCGTAAGGTACGCCAGGTCTGTTTTCACCTACCGTAACGTACGCCTATGGACACCGTAACCTACGCTAGGTCAAAACCCTAGGTCACTTGTTTATCAGGGGCCGTAACCTACGCCTTCGGAGACCGTAACTTACGCTGGCTCAGACATAACGGGCGTAACCTACGCCAGGGAGACCGTAACTTACGCTGGCTCAGACATAACGGGCGTAACCTACGCCAGGGTGAGCCGTACCTTACGCCTATCTGGATATGTCACTTTTGGCGTCTGGTGGGCCGTAAGCAGAAGGAAATGGGCGTAAGCTCTAATTGGACTTTCCAGGGACCGTAACCTACGCTCTTAGGGCCGTAGCTTACGCTGGCTCAGACATAACGGGCGTAACCTACGCCTAGGGCCGTAGCTTACGCCGACTCGTTTTGTTTTTTTTTTTTTTAACTACAGCCACAAAAACTTGTTTTAAAACTTTTGCAATAACATCTAAATGAACTCCCTTCCCCAACTTAAAGGTACATTGTCCCCAATGTACACTTCAAACTAGAAATAAGTTAACGGCTCGATTAATTGCAAAAACGTTTTCTTTCTCACCCAACCAACCTTCCCCAACTTAATTCTCAAACATAGGTGCTGAGAATTATCCAACTTGTGTAACTTATGCAACAAAACACTAAAACAACTAAATAAACATGCACGAAAGTGAAACATACCGAAAATGAAGCCATATAACAAACAAACAACGGGTTGCCTCCCGTTTAGCGCTAAGTTTATTGTCCTCAGCCCGACATTACCTCAAATGATTCATGAAACCTCATAAGATGGTGGACTTGATATGAAGTTCACCATTTCCTTTGTAGCTCCATTGATGTCGCTTGCATCCAAATAAGGTTTCAAACGGTGTCCATTGACCATTTGCTTCACTCCATCCTTCGGATCCTCAATTTCTCCAAACTTTCCAACTCTTGTAATAACATATGGACCCATCCACTTGTTCTTGAGCTTTACCGGAAAGAATTTGAGCCTTGAATTGTAAAGCCAAACCTTTTGGCCAACTTCAAACACCTTTTTCTTCAATTTGGCATCATGAACCGCCTTCATCTTATCCTTGTAGGTCGATGCACTTCATATGCTTCATTCCTTAATTCTTTCAATTCTCACAATTGCAACTTTCTTTCCTTACCTGCATTCTCAAAGTCCATATTAACGGCCTTAACGGCCCACAATGCCCTATGTGCCAATTCTATTGGAAGACGACAACCTTTACCAAAAACCAACCAGTAAGGAGTAGTGCCAATAGGTGTCTTAAAAGCGGTACGGTAAGCCCATAAAGCATCATTAAGTTTGGTTGACCAATCTTTTCGGTCGGGCCTTACCGTCTGAGAAGTTTGCCAAAGTGAATTTTTTTGAAATGAGATCCCCTATCACTTATGATGACACGAGGGATTCCAAATCTTGAAAAAGATATTGTTTTGCACAAACTTGCACACAACGGTGTGGTCATTGGTTCTAGTGGCTATGGCTTCTACCCATTTGGAAACATAGTCTACGGCCACTAAAATGTAGTAATTACCAAAGGAATTAGGGAAGGGACCCATAAAGTCAATGCCCCAAAGGTCAAAAATGTTAACAACTAAAATAGGTTGCATGGGCATTTCATTTTTCTTGGTGATACTACCTAATTGTTGACACCTCACATATTTCTTAACAAACTCAGCGGCATCTTTAAAGATACTAGGACAAAACAAACCACAATTTAAAACCTTTTAACCTGTCTTTTGACCGCTGAAATGACCTCCACCTGCAAATGAGTGTGCATGAGTCAAAACCTCTTGAATCTCTTCTTCCGGAACACATCTTCTCATCAATTGATCCGGGCCAACTTTGAACAAGTCCGGCTCATCCCAAATGTATTGCTTTGCTTGTGCCAAGAATTGTTGCTTCTTCCTTTTAGCCCAATGTTCCGGTAGCTTACCTGCGGACAAAAAGTTCACAATATTTGCATACCAAGGAACAATAGAAACGGTTAGTAATTGCTCATCCGGAAAGGTCTCATTGATCTCCTTGGTTGAACTATCATCCATAGCTTGAATTCTTGACAAGTGGTCCGCCACCACGTTCTCACTTCCTTTCTTGTCTCGGATCTCCAAATCAAACTCTTGTAGTAGCAACACCCATCTAATTAGCCTTGGTTTTGCATCCTTCTTCTCCATTAAATGCTTAACCGCGCTATGATCTGTGTACACTATAACCTTGCTACCACAAATATAAGAACGAAACTTGTCAAGTGCATAAACAACCGCAAGCAATTCTTTTTCGGTGGTGGTATAATTCAGTTGGGCATCCGATAAAGTCTTGCTTGCGTAATAAATCACAACGGGTTTCTTATCCACCCGTTATCCCAAAACAGCCCCAATGGCAAAGTCACTTGCATCACACATAATTTCAAACGGCATGGACCAATTAGGTGATTGCAAAATGGGGGCTTCAACCAACTTTTCTTTCAAGGTTTCAAAGGCTTTCAAACACTCATTATCAAACACAAAAGGTACATCTTTTAGTAACAAATTGCACAAAGGTTTTGTTATGACACTAAATCCCTTGATGAACCTTCTATAGAACCCGGCGTGTCCAAGAAAAGAACGGACACCCTTGACATTGGTTGGAGGGGGTAAAGTAGAAATGACTTTGATTTTGGCCGGTCAACTTCCATGCCTTTACTTGAAATTACATGACCCAAAACCGTCCCCTCTTGAACCATAAAGTGGCTCTTTTCCCAACTTAAAACCAAATTTGTCTCAACACATCTTTTCAAAATCTAAGTTACTGGAAAACACTTTATAGATCATGAGTGTTTTCAGTTTCATCTTTTAAGTTCTAACTTAGACTAAATCTGATCATTTACTTATAGGAATAAAAAATTGCAACTGTAAGTCCCAACTCGTTAGATGGTACTACTGAAGACACCTCTATGTCGATGGTGGAGTTACTTTGCAATATATGCACTGAACTGGAGACGACCAGTTGCAGTGTGTATATACCAAGTTCTAGATAGATTACTTATATAAAAGACAATAAGTAAAGAACAATGACAATCCTCCAGTGTACAGATCTGGTAAGACTTTCCAGTGGACTCCGCCATTTGTCAGTCTTCTTTCTTCAGACTTCAGTCTTTGACTTCAGTCAGAATGTCTTCAGTAGAGTTGATCTGGACTGGGGTGAAGTCCAGTGAGCTCATCTGGAAAATACTCCAGATTTCCTATACAAGTATTTGCTCACCGGTCTTCCATTATTTATGGACAAATCTTCAGAGGGACTCCAGATTCCAAGTCTGGAGTAGGTCCAGTAGAACACGTTTCTGGTCAGATCTTCAGTGAGGCTCCAGTAGTCGAGTCTGGAGCGAGTCCAGTAAATCTGGACTAAATCTGGACCTAACAAATTCCCCCTATTTGTTTAGAAATAATGCAAGTGTTTTCAAGCTTGAATCTATACACTTTGTATGCTTGAAAAACACAAGTTTCGATTTGTCTAAAAAATCTAAGTTACTGGAAAACACTTTATAGATCATGAGTGTTTTCAGTTTCATCTTTTAAGTTCTAACTTAGACTAAATCTGATCATTTACTTATAGGAATAAAAAATTGCAACTGTAAGTCCCAACTCGTTAGATGGTACTACTGAAGACACCTCTATGTCGATGGTGGAGTTACTTTGCAATATATGCACTGAACTGGAGACGACCAGTTGCAGTGTGTATATACCAAGTTCTAGATAGATTACTTATATAAAAGACAATAAGTAAAGAACAATGACAATCCTCCAGTGTACAGATCTGGTAAGACTTTCCAGTGGACTCCGCCATTTGTCAGTCTTCTTTCTTCAGACTTCAGTCTTTGACTTCAGTCAGAATGTCTTCAGTAGAGTTGATCTGGACTGGGGTGAAGTCCAGTGAGCTCATCTGAAAATACTCCAGATTTCCTATACAAGTATTTGCTCACCGGTCTTCCATTATTTATGGACAAATCTTCAGAGGGACTCCAGATTCCAAGTCTGGAGTAGGTCCAGTAGAACACGTTTCTGGTAAGACTTTCCAGTGGACTCCGCCATTTGTCAGTCTTCTTTCTTCAGACTTCAGTCTTTGACTTCAGTCAGAATGTCTTCAGTAGAGTTGATCTGGACTGGGGTGAAGTCCAGTGAGCTCATCTGAAGAATACTCCAGATTTCCTATACAAGTATTTGCTCACCGGTCTTCCATTATTTATGGACAAATCTTCAGAGGGACTCCAGATTCCAAGTCTGGAGTAGGTCCAGTAGAACACGTTTCTGGTCAGATCTTCAGTGAGGCTCCAGTAGTCGAGTCTGGAGCGAGTCCAGTAAATCTGGACTAAATCTGGACCTAACAAATTCCCCCTATTTGTTTAGAAATAATGCAAGTGTTTTCAAGCTTGAATCTATACACTTTGTATGCTTGAAAAACACAAGTTTCGATTTGTCTAAAAATCTAAGTTACTGGAAAACACTTTATAGATCATGAGTGTTTTCAGTTTCATCTTTTAAGTTCTAACTTAGACTAAATCTGATCATTTACTTATAGGAATAAAAAATTGCAACTGTAAGTCCCAACTCGTTAGATGGTACTACTGAAGACACCTCTATGTCGATGGTGGAGTTACTTTGCAATATATGCACTGAACTGGAGACGACCAGTTGCAGTGTGTATATACCAAGTTCTAGATAGATTACTTATATAAAAGACAATAAGTAAAGAACAATGCAATAATACAAATAACTTGTAAGATAACTTGATGAGACAATATGTATTTTTCAATGTGTAATTTATTTATTGATATTAAACAAATTACAAGGTTGATGCGGAACCAAGATAATACACGAATGTAAATATCCTAACAACCTATGAAATACAATTGATCTATACTCGGATTTCTCAAGACAATCGAAACACTTAAAGTTGTGAAATGTTCCTTTTAGCGATTGAGAGAAGATTGCACAAGTTCACCAAGAATATTGCAGGTTTGCAAAGTGTGAATTCTATCGAAGTTTATTCGAAGAAGTGATATTCTTGGTTGTGCAATGACTTGTATTTATAGGCAAAGTTAACATTGGAATGTTAACTTTAGCCGTACAAATGTGGTTGGGAGCATTTAAGGAATAGCATTTAATTCCTTAAAAAGCAGTGTAAAGTCGCATGTTAAAGTGACTTTACATAACCACCTTTATGTACCTTTTAATACTTAAATAATAAGATAAGGTTTATTATCCGGGTAAAGGTACATAAAGCATACAAGTCAATTCCTCGTAATCAGTGTAAAGCTTTGTAAGGGCTTTCCACTGATGGTCTCCAGTTTGTAACTGACTAGAATGCCAACTGGGCTTCGCTGTCATTGTCATTCTCTATCTTCCATTTGTTGTCTTCGACTTCAACTGGAATGCTTCTTCAACTTGGTCAGTTCTCAACTGGAGGAAGTCTTCAGTTGCGTTAACTGTATGGTGCAACTGGACTTCAATATATTTCTTCGACAAATCATCTTGGTCACCAGTTTACTGGTCACCAGATGCAACTGGTGACTGGTCAGTGTGAACTGGTGACTGGCCAGTTCCAGGTGAACTGGTCCTAACAAATTCCCCCTATTTGTCTAGAAATATAGTCTAAGTCTTTTCTAGTTCTTGTATCTGTACAAGTGTGAACTGGAAGGACTTGTTCGATTTAAATCTATTTAAGTTATCTAAGGCATTTTTATAGATCAATAAATGCCTTAGGTTTTTTTTTTAGGTTTGTTAGATTTTAATCTATTATCTACCTTGTGGTTACAAACTGGTAACTTCATTTATACAAGGGAATGAAATTTATACAAGTTACAGAATGTAAATACAGATTACAAGTAGATAACTGAAGAAAGAACTTAATGAGACGGCCCTTCGCCAGTTCTTCTTCTCTTGGCAACTAAAGAGATAGGCAGAGTATCTTCAGGGTCAATATTCAACTTTTGCTCAAGATTTTCTTTATGTTGAATCTTCCCCCTTAGAAAGTTAACCCATGCTTTCTCGAACCTATTCTTTTGTGCCTTAGCATCCAAAACATTCACCATCTCCACCCATTCTCTGAACCCATACTGCATAGCACCAGGATCATCAGTTCTAACCAGTGGCCCACCAGTATACTTAACTTCGATTTGAAAAACCTTGGTGCCTGGCTTGATTGTAACATTGACACCATTAATAGTACCACTATGTCTTCTGGTTGACATGATCTGGGAGTAGTAGTTTCTAGCTTCAGATTCATTTGTGATTTTTATACTCCCAGCACCAGCAGCCAGTACAGTGGACTTAATGTCTTCATTGGATACTTCGCCAGTTGATTCAACGAATGTGCTAAGGTCAGCATCTCTTGTCAGTGGTCTTCTTGGTTGTGGAATCCTTCTTCTTGGTGGATTCAGTACATCCTTCACAACCTTTTTAACATTTGCAATTCTCTTAAGAATCCCACTGGCCCTAATCTCTTTTGCCTTCTCTACTGAAATGTTTAAGCTCCTGGCATCGAATTCAGCTTCATCCTCATGATAGTGTCTATCCAGTTCTACATCTAGCATTCATTCAACTGGTCAACTATCCTAGGATCATTCTTAACCCTAACATACTCATCCTTAGTGATACCCAGTAGATTGGCATCACTCATATCCAGCAACTTAATTTGAGCAAGATGTGCCCTGGCCTCAACTTGGTTTCTTTGTTTCATTTTCTTTCTTTCTTTGATGTCATTACCAAGTCTAGCCAGTTTTCTACTATCACTATCTGAAACTAGAGGTAGTATGTCAGCATTACCAGTTTCTAACATTTCACCAGTGGCCGGCTGGGCAGATGCATCACCAGCTAATCCTTTACCTTTGTCCAAACCAACATTCCCCTATCACTCTGCTCACCAGCTTCAGTACTGGTAGCCACAACCAATTCTCTTCCAGATCCAGATGGAGTCCTTCCAGGTGCAACTGGTCGTGTAAGGACTGAACTTCTTTCCCCCTTGGCAGCATCTAGACCTGCCCTAATTGCTTCCCATTCAGAGGGGTGAGATGGCAACCGGTCAAGAGGCTGCCACGACTGCATGTCCTTACACTCTTTGAAGATGCCACACATCATCCTGAAGGACCTCCATAAATGGTTCGTCTCCTTGGACTGGGTCAAGACATTTGCAAGAACTTGGTCTTGACCAGTTTTCAATTCATTCAAGGTCTTGGAATCCTCATCCAAACCGGAGACAACCTTATCCTTAACTTCATCATCCATCTTCTTCAGATTTTCCACTTCAGTTGTCAGTTTCTTTATAGATTGAGCATGTAGAGATACTTGGGTGTTCAAACTTTCTATGCTGCCTCTCAACTGATTGATCTCACTGGTAAGTGGGGCCAGATCAACCTGAGGAGTGGCCAGCTTGGTGATCTCAGACATCACCCTTTCAACCAATTGCTCTTCTCTAGCACCCAACGTATCCTCTATTTTCTGACCAACTGAAGTCATCAACTGCTCTCCAAGGCCAGTTACATCTAGGCTAGGTCTTTCAATAAGTTCCTTGACCTGCCTCTCAATTTCCTTCAGATCCACTTCAGAAGTTCGAACAGTGTTGCCAAGTAGATTGGAAATGGAACTGGAGACCTTGGAGTGAGTTAGGTCAAAGGCTTCCTTTAGAGTACCAGCCAGATTGTTGCAGCCAGTGACCAACTCATTAAGCTTTTTGAACACCAAGTCTTCATTAGATGAAAACTTGTTTATCCCCAGATCGACCACCTTAATGTTTGTCAAATGATCTTTGTGGTATCTGGAGAATGACTTGGTGTTCTTGTCAAGTGTCTTCTGAATCTCCTCCACCCTGGTTAGAAGCTTTTGGAGATCGGCTTGTAGTGAGACAACTTGACTGTCCAGTGACAAAGGAGAAGGTGTTACTGGACCACTAGCAGTTACTACTGGAGCAACTGGAGGAGGCAAACTGATGGAAGTCTCCCCAGTTGTCAGGCCAGCAGTTGAAGAAATTATTGGAGTGGTGGTTGAAGAAAGGACTGGAAAATCAAATTGTTGTTCATGCTGAGAATGCTCAGGTGTGAACAACGGCGACGGTGGGGGTGGCATTTCTCGAGCAAGTGAGAATTGCCCAGTTGGTAAAGGAGCGGAATATATTGTAACACCCCAACCACGGTGGAATGATGAGATGTACAGAAAGTCGAGTATTCAAATCAAAGGATAATAGATCACATTCACCATAGCTTTAGTTGACAAGAATAATTTTACAATGCACAAGCATGTGAACCAATTCCCGAGTACAATACGTCTACCATACTTGGATATTGAGTCCACGAAACAAATAACAAATACATGAGATGATATACTACAATGATCAAGGCGGATTCCATTGCCCGTCACAAGGTTTGATCTTTGACTCCAAAGTGCAATACAAGTAATCATGATGCATATAATTTCCCAAAGCTTACGCTAATTCCTGAAAAGCATGAAGAAAAAGTGTCAACTACGAAAACGTAGTTGGTGAGTGCATAGGTTTTTAAGTAATCTCGTTACATAACCATTTCAAAGTAGTTTGAGAAATCCATGGTAAATTATAAAGTTCTCATTTGTCACATTTATCGTGAGAGTAAAAATATATCAATCGATTAATCATTCATCATACCAAAACCATCCGGTCATCAATACTTCAATATCGCCAATTTCAACAACTTTCAAGATTCCATATAAGGTCCAATACCCAAACCGTATGTTCAATCCACAATTTCCATCCATAATATAATATCAATACCTCTTGGTCAATGGTAAGACTACCATGACATAATTTGATGAGACTGTTCTTGAGCCACTACTAAGACCGGTTATGTCCCAATAATCAGATATAATGTCCCAAATGATAAGATAATGATATTTATTTATTTATTTATTTATTTATTTATTTATTTATTTATTTATTTATTTATTTATTTATTTATTTATTTATTTATTTATTTATTTATTTATTTATTTATTTATTTATTTATTTATTTATTTATTTATTTATTTATTTATTTATTTATTTATTTATTTATTTATTTATTTATTTATTTATTTATTTATTTATTTATTTATTTATTTATTTATTTATTTATTTATTTATTTATTTATTTATTTATTTATTTATTTATTTATTTATTTATTTATTTATTTATTTATTTATTTATTTATTTATTTATTTATTTATTTATTTATTTATTTATTTATTTATTTATTTATTTATTTATTTATTTATTTATTTATTTATTTATTTATTTATTTATTTATTTATTTATTTATTTATTTATTTATTTATTTATTTATTTATTTATTTATTTATTTATTTATTTATTTATTTATTTATTTATTTATTTATTTATTTATTTATTTATTTATTTATTTATTTATTTATTTATTTATTTATTTATTTATTTATTTATTTATTTATTTATTTATTTATTTATTTATTTATTTATTTATTTATTTATTTATTTATTTATTTATTTATTTATTTATTTATTTATTTATTTATTTATTTATTTATTTATTTATTTATTTATTT
>CM067167.1:125797115-125836062 GCA_034093135.1 Erigeron breviscapus
TATTTATTTATTTATTTATTTATTTATTTATTTATTTATTTATTTATTTATTTATTTATTTATTTATTTATTTATTTATTTATTTATTTATTTATTTATTTATTTATTTATTTATTTATTTATTTATTTATTTATTTATTTATTTATTTATTTATTTATTTATTTATTTATTTATTTATTTATTTATTTATTTATTTATTTATTTATTTATTTATTTATTTATTTATTTATTTATTTATTTATTTATCATTTTGTGATTATTTAACCAATTTCATGATTTATATAATTTATTTATTTATTTATTTACCTTTTTAATTATCATTTAAATTTAATAATTAATAGAAACTCTTAGAAATCGCTACATAACTTTTTGGCTAAAAACTCAGGCCTTTTAGGCAACTTTTATCATGGGAAAAATCATATCTTTGGTTTGGTTTAGTGTTTTTGAGTGATTCCAGTTGGAGGTTAATCTTAACTCTTTTATCTACAACTTTTATTTTGAAAGTTTTGCTTTAAACGGCCCTCACATGCCCAGTTTATCCGTCCAAAGACAGAAGAATAATTCTGTCAGAAGCATTTGGGTCCAAACAACTCACCAATGACCATTCTTGCTTTATTAACACTTGAGTTCATCATTTACAAGATTAATACTTTTATTTGACATATTCTCAGTAGGTTTATAATACTTTTTGTTACGAGATTGTTGGAGTTGGTTAGAGTTGCAATCTAGTGACTTTTAGCTTATTTGTTGTGAAGAACTTTTACTTGGAATTTTCTGTTTTAACACTTATTTTCATAAAATGTTGAGTAGTCATTCTTGGTTGAGTTGAATTATTTGGACATTGGTGATTTTTATACAGAGACATATATGTGTCCTATATTTATGTGAATTTTTGCTAAATTTTCAGACATTGTTTACTACCTCTAAAAATTACAAAACCAAAGTTGGTCAGAAAGCTTGCTGCTGTGCGACTCAATATATTTTATAAAAGATTTCTATGATGAACATTTAAGAAAAATCTCCCAATTTTATTTTAAGTTAGGGACACTTTGAACTCAGTTCACACCAAGTTTAAACTTCTGAAACCTATTAGTTACGAAATTAAAAATCGTCAAAGTTGACTCAACATTAAGACAAAAATCCAGTTTTGACCACTTTTGGTAGAAAAATCATATCTTTGGTTTGGTTTAGTGTTTTTGAGTGATTCCAGTTGGAGGTTAATCTTAACTCTTTTATCTACAACTTTTATTTTGAAAGTTTTGCTTTAAACGGCCCTCACATGCCCAGTTTATCCGTCCAAAGACAGAAGAATAATTCTGTCAGAAGCATTTGGGTCCAAACAACTCACCAATGACCATTCTTGCTTTATTAACACTTGAGTTCATCATTTACAAGATTAATACTTTATTTTTATACCTCTTAACATCAAATTTCCAGATTATTGTACCTCTTTTAACATATTTTTCACTTAATACAAGTTCATCCATCTCATAATCCAACAACAAGATTCAACTTTCTTAGATCTAACACGTATTCATTCAAATCAACACTTTTCAATACCAATCTTTATAGATCTAACTTTCAACAACATAAAAACATCTTTTTAATGAAAAATCTAAGAAATATATTCTTCAAAGTATACAAAAACATATAGATCTTATGAAAAGGAAAATCACTTTAAAAGCTACTAATCTATAACAACACTTTTGGGTCTTAAACTTGTTGAATCCTTGGATCTTTCTCATAGATTTCGACATGCATATGCATGAGGGGAAAGATCCTATCAACTTGCCTTCATCAAGTGTATATTACAAGGAAAACAAGAAGAAAACATAAACTTTTGATAAAACCTTTGAATATAAACAAGAACAAGATTGAATCTAGTAAAAAGATGAAGATTTATACCCTTGAAGAACTTGGTTTTGAAGATGATTTTGGGCAGATTTTTCGTGACATTCAAGACCACCAAATGACTCCATACTTGACCTTAAATGATGAATTAACAAGAAAAGTTATTATTACAATAGTTTAGATAGATATATATAAGCGGTTATAATCAGATATATATATATATATATATATATATATATATATATATATATATATATATATATATATATATATATATATATATATATATATATATATATATATATATATATATATATATATATATATATATATATATATATATATATATATATATATATATATATATATATATATATATATATATATATATATATATATATATATATATATATATATATATATATATATATATATATATATATATATATATATATATATATATATATATATATATATATATATATATATATATATATATATATATATATATATATATATATATATATATATATATATATATATATATATATATATATATATATATATATATATATATATATATATATATATATATATATATATATATATATATATATATATATATATATATATATATATATATATATATATATATATATATATATATATATATATATATATATATATATATATATATATATATATATATATATATATATATATATATATATATATATATATATATATATATATATATATATATATATATATATATATATATATATATATATATATATATATATATATATATATATATATATATATATATATATATATATATATATATATATATATATATATATATATATATATATATATATATATATATATATATATATATATATATATATATATATATATATATATATATATATATATATATATATATATATATATATATATATATATATATATATATATATATATATATATATATATATATATATATATATATATATATATATATATATATATATATATATATATATATATATATATATATATATATATATATATATATATATATATATATATATATATATATATATATATATATATATATATATATATATATATATATATATATATATATATATATATATATATATATATATATATATATATATATATATATATATATATATATATATATATATATATATATATATATATATATATATATATATATATATATATATATATATATATATATATATATATATATATATATATATATATATATATATATATATATATATATATATATATATATATATATATATATATATATATATATATATATATATATATATATATATATATATATATATATATATATATATATATATATATATATATATATATATATATATATATATATATATATATATATATATATATATATATATATATATATATATATATATATATATATATATATATATATATATATATATATATATATATATATATATATATATATATATATATATATATATATATATATATATATATATATATATATATATATGTATATCTATATGTATATATTTTTTTGTGTTTTAATTTGTTACATAAGCCTTTATTTATAAACTTGTATTTATTTTAGCATATATATATATATATATATATATACTTATTGTTATTTAAACACTTTTATGTACATATTAATTTATGAATATACTTTGAGATAGGAATCTTTATTCTCGTGCCATAGTTACTTAAATTGGCTTGGTGATTGATTTGTTGGACATTTTGTAAGATTTATTGGCTTTGTCAAAAAGTTGTGAGTCTTACATGTTTATTTATTACCTGCGCTCTTGGAATGAAGTTTTTGGTTTATTGACATTTCATAAAGTTCAATTAGAACTAGTTTATAGATTGGGAATGTCTTGAATGATTGTTGTCATTGTTTATGGCATTTCTAAGATAGCTAGTCATTTACGGTATTTCATTGAACTAGAGGGCAATTATCACTATGCCTTAAATGTTTAGAAGGTCAATTCTCTTAACAAACCTCTAGGGATAGATACCTAGATAAGTCTAAGTAAGTTGTCCTAGTCGGAACTTGAGGGTTGTTACAGTCTTGACTACTATCAACCGATGTGGGATGCCCAGTATCATGGTAGGGAGTTTGTGCGACCCGACCCAGTTCCTCAGTTCTCCCCACCGCAGATTTGTGTCCCTGATTATCGCCAAGGAGGCCAGTCATATTACTCACGCACTACTGCCCCGGGGGACATGCCACCACCACCCCATGATTTGGGTGGTTCACCTCGAGGCCCAGTTCAGTTTGGGGTTTATCAGGGTGGCAGTGTTGGCGGTGGTTTCTCTTCTTTTGCAGGTACTCAATCAGGTTTTGGTGCTGGTATGTCTAGTGGAGGAGATGCAGGGGGTTCTGGTGCAGCTCAGGAAGAGGAGTCCGATTGGGTGACGAGTATTTTTGGAACACCCGGATTACCCTATGGTTACCATGGTCAGCAGCAGTAAGAGGATATGATTCCCATCCGGATCTATGGGATGGAATCATAGTATGATTGGTTATGTTGGAACTTTAGCTTTATTTTCATGACGGTACTTTAGTTATCATTTGTCTGGTACCCACCCTACGGGGTGATGAAACATTTGTATTTTTCTTTGTTTCCTTCATTTTCTGCATGACACTTTATTTAGTTTGAACTATTTTAGGATATTTTGGATGGTTGTTCTGTTGGATTGTAATTCTGCAGGTTTATCCGAATTGATGGCCATACTTAGTGGAACCCAAGTGTGGGGGCGGGGGGTCTCATTGGATTCTCATTCTCACCTACATTCAGTGGCATCGATTTGTTTGATTGTGTGATCGTGTTAGTAGCTCACTATGATGTCATGTGCATATGCTGGCAGTAAGTTCAACGCAATATTTTTTATTGGCATCTTTATTGACATTGTTTCGCACACAGCTCTCGCACATTCCGTTTTGGACTAGTTTGTTTCTCCCGTCAAGCAAATTGGACTTCCTTTTTAGGAAGAGCAATTTGTGGTGCGGGGTCGACTTACTTGTTTTGAAACGGAATGTGTCCATTATCCGGTATGTGTTCTCATTCTTTATGTCTATTTTGCTTACCCCTATTTACCCTTGTTTTGACCGAGTGTTGGACATTGAGGGCATTGTCCATCTTAAGTGTGTGTGGGGGGGGGGGGTGGCAAATAGGTTTAAGCAACCGGATATATCTCTTTTGTTGTTTTGCCATTGAGATTTAACCGTTCTTGTGAATGTGTCCCTCTCATAGACTTTTGGATTTATCCAAGAGTAAGGGTTCTATCTTGAACTCTGAACTATGATGTGCATGTTTGAGATTGGTTGTTTGTATTTGGTAAGATGACTGAAGATGATATGATTTGAAACTTTTGCTGAGCTTGTCCTTGTGGTAGATTGCTTTTGTCACTTAATTCATGATATCTAAATGAGCAATTTTACTACAAAACAAAATTTTTTCCCTTGGTACTAATTTAACCGGCGAAATGTGTTCTGAACAGTTATTGGGCTAAGGCTTTTGGATTGATAACATTACTTGCATACTCAAATTTCCCAAACACCAAATATGTGAGATTCTTCATTCATTTTGATATGGTAGGTGTTTACGGTTTTGGTTTGATTGCCTTATAAATATGTCCCTCTCATAGGCTTTTGGATTTATTCAAGAGTAAGGGTTCTATTTTGAACTCTGAACTATGATGTGCAAATTTGAGGTTAATTTATTCCATCTCCGGGTTACTTTCTTTGATATGAGTGTGCCGGTGATTGTATTGATTCTAGAACTTGGCCTGGTTGATCGTTATGAGACCGCAGTGAGATCACTTCGGTGATATAAGTACATTGGATGACGAATTGGCATACTAGGTTTAACCCATTTTTCTTTCTATTCACCCCGTTTTTCTTTTAGTATACATACTTTTATACATGTACATACATGTTTTGAGTTGCTGGCTACTCTGGCCAGTGAATTTCTTTTCTTTGTAATCCCTTGTTGCACTCATCTTTAGTGCATGATACACTTAGATACCTTTTTGAGCTTAGCCTTTTCTCTTTGTATAAATCCACTTAAATATGTAAACTTTTTCTCGCTATACCGATAGTCTAATTCTGGGGGCCTTTGATTGTCGTTGGTTTGTTTGGGCGGTTTGGGAGAGCTTAAGTGGATTATCAATTGGAATATTCTTGGACTTGGGGAATACGTCGATTGGTCAAATTATTGGGGATTTTCTTGGATTATTCGAATAAGTTACATTGTTATATTGACATTATTCATCATTGTAAGGGGGTGCCTACTAGTAGAGTAAAAATGGTTCGAAACAAGGAGAAAATGATTCAATTAAAAAAACAAAAAAAAAACAAACAAACTTGGGCTACTAGTGGGTATTTCTCATTCTTAAATGTCAAAAGTTGATTGTTGTATCATTTGGTTCGCAATAAAAGGGAAGACGTGGTTGAGCTTAAGTTGTTTGAAGTCAATACACCACAATGGTGTCGGATTTTGTTCGTTGCTCTTGGGGTGTGTTCTCGGGATAACATCTTATGGGTTGGTGGCAATCAAAGGTAAGGGTTTGGGTTAGACTATTTTGTACATCAATACATAACTTATACTTGTGTTATTTCCTTTTAACACTAACCTAAATTTCCCAAATCCCATTGTAAATACCCTTAGCCTAACATTACAGCCGATTATATGCCAAATTTTGATGATGTACTTGGTGCTCACGCCATGTCGGTGAAGCTATGATCCTAGTTCAAGCCTATGGTAAGATATGAATCACGACTGTGCAATGTGTGATTATTCATATATATTCAACCCCAATTGTAAGTTCGTTGGAGTAGGATAGTTTTGAGAGGATCAATTGTTTCGTATCTGCTTAGTTGTGTTATCGAGGCTTATGGATTGTTCAGATATTGTCAAACATTTCGGTTTTCATTTAAGATTAAAACTGCTCAACCAAAGTCCTTGTCTTTGATATACTTGGTTTGGCTTCTTTTTGATAATCGCAATGTATTTATATAGCTTCGTACCAGGGAATGCTTTTGCCTAATTTCCAGATTTGCTTGAGGACAAGCAACGCTCAAGTGTGGGGGGATTTGATGTGTCCAATTTATATGTATCGCCCACATCATTTATGGCCTGTTTCGTATGTGTTTTGAGTCAATTTTGTATGCAGTTGGCGCGTTTATGGTGTTTGTTAGTGCTTTCAGGTTCTTAGCAGGTTGCGCGTCCATTTGGTGCACTTTATGACGAATTTTAGGCCAAGATGTTAATCCTAGTGTTCGAGAGCTGTTAACGAGAAAGAATTGTGAGGAGGTTAGTTACACTGCGCCGCAGTGGGAAGAATGAAGCCCCACTGCGCCGCAGTCACTGGTGAGAAGGCCACATGTTTTCCAGAAGATTATCACTGCGCCGCAGTGGGAGGAATGAAGCCCCACTGTGCCGCAGTCATTGGGTGAAAAGAACAAATGCTTTCCAGGGGATTTACAATGCGCCGCAGTGGGAGGAATGAAACCCCACTGTGCCGCATTCAAAGGTCGTGAAAGAAAACCTAATTTCCAGAAATATTCCACTGCGCCGCAGTGGGAGTGCGCCAGCCTCACTGCGCCGCAGTCAGCAGTACGGGAAACCTAATGCTTCAGCTTTTCAGCCGTCCAGATGGGGGGAGGTATATAAGCAAAAACATAAACCCTTTTTCTGCATCCAAGTTTTCTTTCTAGGGGCTGTTCCACACGAATTCCTTCAAGGGTGATCTCAAATTCCATCAATTGGATTCATTGAAGATTCAAGAACACCGTCTAGATCGTATCTACTTTTCCGTCTTTGCAATTTTAATTCAAACAATCATTGGTACAATATGTTTTCTTTCAATTTCTTTTATGAATTTCAATTTAGCATGAGTGGCTAGAATTCTTAATCATCCACTTTGATGAAACTTGACGAATGATATGATTGCTTAATTTTAATTCAAGAGTTGATTCAATTATCGTTGTGTCGTGATCTTTATCAATTAATTTCCTTGTGATTTATTCTATTGATGTTGATGGTTTATGTGTTCATCGTTAGTGGTACTAGGTGAATATATTTATCATTTCAATTCGATTGTCTTTGATCGTTTGTCACCGGTTCATGGTATGACGGTGGATGTCAAGTCGATAATAGGAATTAATCGATAAACGTGTTTAGAAACGGTTGGTGGTACCACGTTTTAACTCACATAGACATAATTGGATAATCAATCAAACTAATCGTTGGGGAGATTCTCTAGGCATTGGTGGTACCGGCTTGGGTAATTAAACTAGCAATTTAGGTGTTTGGGTGATTTGCGAGCGGTTGGTGGTACCACGTGAGCACTTTTATCCATTCACGATTATCTTGTCAACTCTTTAGAATTTGGTTTTAAACGAAAGCAATCATAGCTGTAGTCGAGTGGATTCGAAGTGGATGATCTTTATTAATATTGTTTGAAATCTACTTTATTTTATTTGTCTTGTTATTTAAATTTATTTTACTTCAATTGTCAAAGTTAGGTAGCAATTCGGCTACGGTTCTACTCTTTTTCTAAAACTACTTTAGCAAACAATTATTTCAAAACCAATCCCTGCGAACGACCTCGGACTTGCTAATTACTATACTATATGCGATCAGTCCACTGCCTGAAGTGTATAGTAGTCGGTTTTTGGTCGGTACTTGTTTATAAATTTACAAACTCGATTTTACACGTCAGGGATTCTAGAATATGTGTTAATAAAGGTGGGCGGTTTGGTTTTTCCAGTAGATTTTGTGATTATTGAAGCAGATGAAGCATTAAATGTGCCTCTTATCTTAGGGAGACCATTCCTTGCCACGGTCGATGCTAAACTTGAGGTCGGTCGTGGAAAACTTACTTTGAGAGCAGGAAATGAGTCGGTGACATTTACGAACACTAGTTCTGTTTATTCACCTAATGTGGCTAACTCTGTTGAAACTGCTTGTGTTAGTTCTTTGGATTCGCAGGTTGACGAATGGTTAGATAAGAAGCTTGAGAAAAAGGAGGTTCAGTTAAAGTCAACAGCAATGACAGTTTCTTACCCAACGGATGGCCCGTGTGCTAAGATCCGTAAACTTTACAGTCGTTTGAAATCTGCTGTCTCTCATAGTAATGATAAGTTGTCTGAAGAGTTGTGCTCGAATTTATCAACAAAGGAGAAAGAGGAGTTGATGATGGTTGTTGATACTTCCGGGCGAGCTAATGATTGGATTTCTGAAAAGGTGAAAGGTAACTGTTTCTCTCCTTTCAAGGGTAGACCGCCCAACAATTTAAGTGTGGGGGCGTCGGAGTCCCTACTATGGTAATTCTTTGGGGTAGGAGTCTAGCTAACGACTCGTAAATAAATTAAGCGCTTCTCGGGAGGCAACCCGTGTCTTTTATTTTGTTATTTAAATTTTAATTTTGCATTTTTCCTTTTTATTTGTGTTTTTGAATAAACTCTTTAATGATGGTTATGGTTATGCTATTTGATTGGTATTTCTGTTATGCGTTGATTCGGTTGTTCATGCTTGATAGCAAGTTTTGTCATATGCATATGCTAGTAGTAAGTTCAGCGCCATATTCTTGTTGGCATCATTCAAGTGTGGAACACCCGTCATACCCGACAAGTTTTTCTTGTTCTTGATTTTGCTTTTTGTTTACTTTCCCCTATTTCCCAT
The DNA here is from genome assembly GCA_034093135.1 of Erigeron breviscapus. Classification (NCBI taxonomy): domain Eukaryota; kingdom Viridiplantae; phylum Streptophyta; class Magnoliopsida; order Asterales; family Asteraceae; genus Erigeron; species Erigeron breviscapus. The sequence goes on from CM067167.1 coordinate 125,806,734, forward strand.
AGTTTGCCTTAGTTCATTGGACATTGAGGGAATTGTCCAACTCAAGTGTGTGGGGGGGGTGGTAAATAGGAAAAAGTCGGGTATTTTTAGAGGATTTTTAAACTTTTGCATGCTTGTCCTTGTAGTTAATTGCTTTTGTCACTTAATTATAGATATTAATGAGCAATTTGACTACACCCTTGGTATAAATTTTAATATGTGGAATGTGTTTTGACTGATTAAAAGGCAATCCCTTCTGGATTAATAACATTACTAGCGCGCTTATAGCACCAAAACACCCAAATTGTGAGATTATTGATTCATTGCTAGTTATGCTAGGTGTACGGGTGTGGATTTATTTGCCTTGTAAATTTGTCCCTCTCATAGGCTTTTGAATTTATTCAAGAGTAAGGGTTCGATTTAGAACTTTGAACTATGATGTGCAAGTTTGAGGTTGATTTTCCATTTCCGGATTATTTCATTTGCTATGAGTGTGCCGGTGATTGCGTTGATTCTAGAACTTGTCCTAGTTGATCGTTCCGTGTTTTTCTAGATGATGAAGAGGCAAAATTAGGATTAAAACCCCTGTTCTTTGTTTGTTCACCCTTTTGTTTCGTAAAAATTTGTTATGTGCATGTTTTGTTAATGTGCTTAGTAGCTAACTACACTGGTTAGTGAACCACCTGTGAAACCCTTATGTTGCACTCACTTTTAGTGCAAGAAACAATAGAAAACATGTTGTCATTAGCCTGTTCTTTGTTATTAAATCCACCCTAAATATACACCTTTCCTAGCCATACCGATAGTCGAAGTCCTGGTGGGTCATTGGTTGCTTATGCTAGTGGATGGTTTGGGGTTGTCCTTTATGCCGGGTTGGGATATTCTCGGTTACTGAGAATAGATTGATTTCGTCATGTTTGTTTGGATAAAGTCTGGATCATTCATTTGAGCATATGAGTATATGATTTGTCACTGTTTCAATATTATTAAGAGAATACCAATTAGTCAGAGTAAAAGTAGCTCACAAAAAAAAAAAAGAATAAAAGATTTGAAAAACAGAAGAAAAAAAAATTGAAAAATATGAAAAAAGAGCTTCGGGTGTCAGTTGGTATTTCTCACTTTTGGTCAAATCATTTTTATTAGTTGGTTCATCTATTACACCAACAAAAGCTTCATTGTTTCTTCAAATTATTGAATTGAGTTGGTACAACTTTATAACTAACAAAAAGGTTTATAATGTTATATTTTTAGTTATCATATTCGGGTTGGCAAGTTTGTTTAAGCCAACATTGGTTAGTCTTGGTTGATTGAGTTGTTTAATTGTCATACACCACAATGGTGTCGGTTATAATCGTTCTATTGGGGGGTATTGCCGGGAAGACTTCTCAGGTTTTGGACCGTTGGCAACTAATGACATGGGATTTAATGGACTAGACTATTATGTGAAAACTTTGTTAAATGTTGTGTTATTTTCTTTTTAACACCATTTGTTATCCCAAATTTCCATACCCTATTTAAATACCTTGTTTAGCCCCAGAGTTCGTTATAACCTTTGAAAGTCCTCTTTTGATAGACGTTATATGGTGCTTGCGCCATGGCGATGAAGGAACGATTCTAGTACAAGCCTATGGTTAAAAGATTATGCATCACGGTTAGGCATTGAGTGATTATTCAAATATTCAAGCCCAAGAGTAAGTTAGTTGGAGTAGGATAGACAAGATATCACTGATTCGATTCTTTTGTGCTTAGTCGTGTTATTAAGGCTTGTGTATCAGTCAAGTATTGTCAAACATTCCGGTTTTCATTTAAGATTAAAACTGCCTAACCATCTATTCTCATTTTTTATTATGGTTGAGCTTCTTTTTGATTACTGAAATGTGGTTTCCATTATGTACCAAGGTAATTTATGTTTTTCAGCTTGGAATTGCTTGAGGACAAGCAAAGCTTAAGTGTGGGGGAATTTGATGTGACCAATATTACACCATTACCCACATGATTTTTAGTACCGATTATTCGTAGTTTTTATAGTTTTATATCCAACTTTCGATGCTTTGAGGTATTGTTGAGTGTTTTCAGGTTGGAGAATGGTTATACGGATGAATTGGTTGATTTTGATGATCCATGGAATAAACAAGAGAAGAATGTGATTGAAATCTATTGAAAGACAAAGAAAACACTTTTTGAAGAGTGTAACACCCGTTACGCATTTGTCCCTGTAACGGGTTGCATAACTGCCGTGAGTTTTGTGAAGAGGTATAACACCCGTTAGATAAATAACGGCCGTTAGGGTTTGTTCAGAAATTAGCCTTGTAACGGGCGTTACATTTGTAACGGGTGTTACACGCGAATTTTATATATATACTTGATTACGGATCTGAAGAAAGGGGGACGAATTCTGATAGATTTTTTCATAACATACTCATAGTTTCTATTGATTGAGAGTAAACAAGCTGTTAGGGTTTTTATCTTTGGAGCTTTGGGTTATAATCATTGTTGCTACCAGATTCTTTGCAATTCATTGGTATAATATGCTTTCTTCTATTTTTGTTTCTTTTTATCTTTTCATTATGAGAGGCTAAATCTCTCAGCACCCGCTTGGGTAGTGAACATGTCATAGGGTCGAATTAATGTTACTTGCAATTGTTGAACAAGATTTTCATGTTTAATCGAAGAACCGCATTTATTTGAGTTTAAATATTGTTTTTCTCTTTTATATTGATTGATTGATAATTGTAATTAGAAGTTCGGAAGAAATCTATGTCATTGTCAATTGGTTTATGAAATGGTTAATCCGTCTATAATTAACCTAAAGTCGTTGGAGTTCGGAAGAAACTAGCGATAAAGATTTTGAACAATTAAATTCATTTTGAGTGTGTAAACGTCTTTGATAGAGGAATCTGATTAGGTGAATAAGCAGTTCGGAAGAAAGCTTTTAAAGATTAAATCATAAAATCAGCTTAGGTTCTTAATGCTTAATTGTTTTGAGTAGAAATTATTCGCGGAAGCGGAAACTATATTTCGAGCAATTAAAGTTTCAAGTATAACGGAAGTTCATCTTGTCTACCTTTTAAGTCGTTCAACAATGCAAGTAATGTTTAGACCCGATGATTGGCATGTAAGTTGATCCAAGTAGGTGCTCTTTTAATTATTATTGTCATAAAATCTTTTTTCACTATCGTTTGAGCACGATTACTGCCCCGGTCATACCGAATTTAATTTATTTACTTTTATTTTTGCAAAGTGACAATTCGGTCACAAAAACCCCCTTTCATTTGAATTACTTTATTTTAACAATTGCTTACAAAGTCCTTGTGTTCGACCTCGGATTTACCAAGTCAACTATATTGCATACGATCGGGTACACTGCCCGCAAGTGTATAGTAGACAGTAGCTAGGTATTTCGTGTTTATAAATTTAAGACTAGAAATTACACATCAACGGGTATGCTTGTATTATTTGAAGCCCATATGGTTTCCAGAGAAACCAACCAGGATTACTGACACACCTTAAATCGATTAGTGTTTGGGGCGACAATATCATTTTTTTTTACAGGGTCATCCTTATACCGTGGTCGATACCGAATGCTCATTGTTTCCATAACAAACAAAGCATAACAAATACCATCATACCTTTAATCTTCAGAGAGTTCATTCTTTATATCTACTTTCATTTTGCTGGTGATGTTGGTTGTAAAAAAAATGGGTGGTTAATTTTCTTTTGTGGTGGTGGTGTTGTTAGTAAATTGCTCTTATATAAGGGAAATGAATGGATCAATACATGAAGCAAAGTATCATCGAGAAGATTTGAATAGCATGAAGGGAGTTTGGATTCCATTGAACCCATTTTTAGCTCAAAATCTTCATAACTCATATTCAGCTTTTCAAAATCTTTTGATGAGAATTTTTCATTTTTTGGTGAAAGAAATCAATGTGAGATGATGATGGTATGCGTCAAGATAATGACAACTTCTTTTTATAAATCTTTTGATGACAACTTGATATGTGATGGTACATATGAATAAATTCGTTCACATATGAACAAATCAAGATATACGTCATTTTACATGCTTTTAACTTTTTGTTTGTTCTCATATGAACTTATATATTTTACATGTGAATGACTTGTGATCTGATGCATAAACTTAAGGTTCTCACAATTCTCATAAAAAATGGTTCTCGTGGGAATCTTTCCATGTTTGTATATATATGTCCTATTGTCCTCGGATGGTTACAAGAAGCCTATTGGCGAGGGACATGCAGCATGAAAGCACAGGTCGGGAGTTCAAATCCCGATCCATGATGTCTCACATGTTGGCCTGAGACCGGTCAGCGGGAGACTGGGTCAGCGATACTAGTGGACAAGACTAGGTTACTTCAAAACCCTAAATTAAATTAGTACTATTGTAGAGAAAGAAATAACAATTAATTGTAATTAGCTACATAAATTATAAAGCATAAACTTAGTACTTGCTATATAGGGGAAAGTTAACAATTAGCTACAAACATAGTTGTGAATCAAATAAATAGAAAAATGTTGAACCAATTAAAAGCCCGGCTAATATATAAAATAAAATAAAGAATAAAAGAAGCTAAATAATTAATTGATAGATAATTAATTGAAAAAAAACAACAGATATAGATATTTAAGATGGATGTAAAGAAAGATGATAGACACACCTGGATTGGAATGAAGAAAACAACAATTAGGGGAAGGAGCGAGTCGACCGCAAATAGCAGTCTCAATTTTTATCCCTCTTTACTTTCTCACCATACACCCTAACTCTTTTATTTTAGTTAGAGTTAGTTTCACGAATCGTCCCTGTGGTTTACCCAAAGAATCACGTTTCGTCTTACACGGGTAGTCTTTTATAGAAGGATAAAGTTCTAGCTCGGTCCTTTACTTTAACGACCATCAAATAGCATTTGTTTTCTCGAGGGTATTCACGTCTTTTCCCTCTTTAAAGGACTAAATATGATAATTAGAATGACAGAAAATCATTTGCCACACTATTGTTTTTGTTTTGGTATGCTTTCAGATCTATTTTTTTCTCTAGTTATGGTGGGTTCTGGTGTAATGGTGGTACATGTCACACCCGCCCTAAACGGGGCGTGACGTACATGGATTCACAACACAAGATATACTGAACGACACAAAACGTTGTCGTTTTAAAATACATTTATATAAAAGCATTGTTCACAAATTTATATTACAATTTATGAAAGATATTATTCTTGAAAACATTTATTTAATATTAAACAATATTAAACAGTAGACAGAGACTTTAGCAAATTGACTTGTCTTTACTAGAGTCTGAGGGTAGGCCATGGTCCAGTATGTTGTATTATTATTATTATTATTATTATTATTATTATTATTATTATTATTATTATTATTATTATTATAATTATTATTGATTATTATTATTATTATTATTATTATTATTATTATTATTATTATTATTATTATTATTATTATTATTATTATTATTATTATTATTATTATTATTATTATTATTATTATTATTATTATTATTATTATTATTATTATTATTATTATTATTATTATTATTATTATTATTATTATTATTATTATTATTATTATTATTATTATTATTATTATTATTATTATTATTATTATTATTATTATTATTATTATTATTATTATTATTATTATTATTATTATTATTATTATTATTATTATTATTATTATTATTATTATTATTATTATTATTATTATTATTATTATTATTATTATTATTATTATTATTATTATTATTATTATTATTATTATTATTATTATTATTATTATTATTATTATTATTATTATTATTATTATTATTATTATTATTATTATTATTATTATTATTATTATTATTATTATTATTATTATTATTATTATTATTATTATTATTATTATTATTATTATTATTATTATTATTATTATTATTATTATTATTATTATTATTATTATTATTATTATTATTATTATTATTATTATTATTATTATTATTATTATTATTATTATTATTATTATTATTATTATTATTATTATTATTATTATTATTATTATTATTATTATTATTATTATTATTATTATTATTATTATTATTATTATTATTATTATTATTATTATTATTATTATTATTATTATTATTATTATTATTATTATTATTATTATTATTATTATTATTATTATTATTATTATTATTATTATTATTATTATTATTATTATTATTATTATTATTATTATTATTATTATTATTATTATTATTATTATTATTATTATTATTATTATTATTATTATTATTATTATTATTATTATTATTATTATTATTATTATTATTATTATTATTATTATTATTATTATTATTATTATTATTATTATTATTATTATTATTATTATTATTATTATTATTATTATTATTATTATTATTATTATTATTATTATTATTATTATTATTATTATTATTATTATTATTATTATTATTATTATTATTATTATTATTATTATTATTATTATTATTATTATTATTATTATTATTATTATTATTATTATTATTATTATTATTATTATTATTATTATTATTATTATTATTATTATTATTATTATTATTATTATTATTATTATTATTATTATTATTATTATTATTATTATTATTATTATTATTATTATTATTATTATTATTATTATTATTATTATTATTATTATTATTATTATTATTATTATTATTATTATTATTATTATTATTATTATTATTATTATTATTATTATTATTATTATTATTATTATTATTATTATTATTATTATTATTATTATTATTATTATTATTATTATTATTATTATTATTATTATTATTATTATTATTATTATTATTATTATTATTATTATTATTATTATTATTATTATTATTATTATTATTATTATTATTATTATTATTATTATTATTATTATTATTATTATTATTATTATTATTATTATTATTATTATTATTATTATTATTATTATTATTATTATTATTATTATTATTATTATTATTATTATTATTATTATTATTATTATTATTATTATTATTATTATTATTATTATTATTATTATTATTATTATTATTATTATTATTATTATTATTATTATTATTATTATTATTATTATTATTATTATTATTATTATTATTATTATTATTATTATTATTATTATTATTATTATTATTATTATTATTATTATTATTATTATTATTATTATTATTATTATTATTATTATTATTATTATTATTATTATTATTATTATTATTATTATTATTATTATTATTATTATTATTATTATTATTATTATTATTATTATTATTATTATTATTATTATTATTATTATTATTATTATTATTATTATTATTATTATTATTATTATTATTATTATTATTATTATTATTATTATTATTATTATTATTATTCAGAATCAGAATGATCATTATTATTATTATTATTATTATTATTATTATTATTATTATTATTATTATTATTATTATTATTATTATTATTATCTTTATTTTTTATTATTATTTTATTATTATTATTATTATTATTATTATTATTATTATTATTATTATTATTATTATTATTATATTAGAAGGTTTAAACGCGCGTAGGGTTTCTAAACGCGCGTAGGGTTTCTAAACGCGCGTAGGGTTTCTAAACGCGCGTAGGGTTTCTAAACGCGCGTAGGGTTTCTAAACGCGCGTAGGGTTTCTAAACGCGCGTAGGGTTTCTAAACGCGCGTAGGGTTTCTAAACGCGCGTAGGGTTTCTAAACGCGCGTAGGGTTTCTAAACGCGCGTAGGGTTTCTAAACGCGCGTAGGGTTTCTAAACGCGCGTAGGGTTTCTAAACGCGCGTAGGGTTTCTAAACGCGCGTAGGGTTTCTAAACGCGCGTAGGGTTTCTAAACGCGCGTAGGGTTTCTAAACGCGCGTAGGGTTTCTAAACGCGCGTAGGGTTTCTAAACGCGCGTAGGGTTTCTAAACGCGCGTAGGGTTTCTAAACGCGCGTAGGGTTTCTAAACGCGCGTAGGGTTTCTAAACGCGCGTAGGGTTTCTAAACGCGCGTAGGGTTTCTAAACGCGCGTAGGGTTTCTAAACGCGCGTAGGGTTTCTAAACGCGCGTAGGGTTTCTAAACGCGCGTAGGGTTTCTAAACGCGCGTAGGGTTTCTAAACGCGCGTAGGGTTTCTAAACGCGCGTAGGGTTTCTAAACGCGCGTAGGGTTTCTAAACGCGCGTAGGGTTTCTAAACGCGCGTAGGGTTTCTAAACGCGCGTAGGGTTTCTAAACGCGCGTAGGGTTTCTAAACGCGCGTAGGGTTTCTAAACGCGCGTAGGGTTTCTAAACGCGCGTAGGGTTTCTAAACGCGCGTAGGGTTTCTAAACGCGCGTAGGGTTTCTAAACGCGCGTAGGGTTTCTAAACGCGCGTAGGGTTTCTAAACGCGCGTAGGGTTTCTAAACGCGCGTAGGGTTTCTAAACGCGCGTAGGGTTTCTAAACGCGCGTAGGGTTTCTAAACGCGCGTAGGGTTTCTAAACGCGCGTAGGGTTTCTAAACGCGCGTAGGGTTTCTAAACGCGCGTAGGGTTTCTAAACGCGCGTAGGGTTTCTAAACGCGCGTAGGGTTTCTAAACGCGCGTAGGGTTTCTAAACGCGCGTAGGGTTTCTAAACGCGCGTAGGGTTTCTAAACGCGCGTAGGGTTTCTAAACGCGCGTAGGGTTTCTAAACGCGCGTAGGGTTTCTAAACGCGCGTAGGGTTTCTAAACGCGCGTAGGGTTTCTAAACGCGCGTAGGGTTTCTAAACGCGCGTAGGGTTTCTAAACGCGCGTAGGGTTTCTAAACGCGCGTAGGGTTTCTAAACGCGCGTAGGGTTTCTAAACGCGCGTAGGGTTTCTAAACGCGCGTAGGGTTTCTAAACGCGCGTAGGGTTTCTAAACGCGCGTAGGGTTTCTAAACGCGCGTAGGGTTTCTAAACGCGCGTAGGGTTTCTAAACGCGCGTAGGGTTTCTAAACGCGCGTAGGGTTTCTAAACGCGCGTAGGGTTTCTAAACGCGCGTAGGGTTTCTAAACGCGCGTAGGGTTTCTAAACGCGCGTAGGGTTTCTAAACGCGCGTAGGGTTTCTAAACGCGCGTAGGGTTTCTAAACGCGCGTAGGGTTTCTAAACGCGCGTAGGGTTTCTAAACGCGCGTAGGGTTTCTAAACGCGCGTAGGGTTTCTAAACGCGCGTAGGGTTTCTAAACGCGCGTAGGGTTTCTAAACGCGCGTAGGGTTTCTAAACGCGCGTAGGGTTTCTAAACGCGCGTAGGGTTTCTAAACGCGCGTAGGGTTTCTAAACGCGCGTAGGGTTTCTAAACGCGCGTAGGGTTTCTAAACGCGCGTAGGGTTTCTAAACGCGCGTAGGGTTTCTAAACGCGCGTAGGGTTTCTAAACGCGCGTAGGGTTTCTAAACGCGCGTAGGGTTTCTAAACGCGCGTAGGGTTTCTAAACGCGCGTAGGGTTTCTAAACGCGCGTAGGGTTTCTAAACGCGCGTAGGGTTTCTAAACGCGCGTAGGGTTTCTAAACGCGCGTAGGGTTTCTAAACGCGCGTAGGGTTTCTAAACGCGCGTAGGGTTTCTAAACGCGCGTAGGGTTTCTAAACGCGCGTAGGGTTTCTAAACGCGCGTAGGGTTTCTAAACGCGCGTAGGGTTTCTAAACGCGCGTAGGGTTTCTAAACGCGCGTAGGGTTTCTAAACGCGCGTAGGGTTTCTAAACGCGCGTAGGGTTTCTAAACGCGCGTAGGGTTTCTAAACGCGCGTAGGGTTTCTAAACGCGCGTAGGGTTTCTAAACGCGCGTAGGGTTTCTAAACGCGCGTAGGGTTTCTAAACGCGCGTAGGGTTTCTAAACGCGCGTAGGGTTTCTAAACGCGCGTAGGGTTTCTAAACGCGCGTAGGGTTTCTAAACGCGCGTAGGGTTTCTAAACGCGCGTAGGGTTTCTAAACGCGCGTAGGGTTTCTAAACGCGCGTAGGGTTTCTAAACGCGCGTAGGGTTTCTAAACGCGCGTAGGGTTTCTAAACGCGCGTAGGGTTTCTAAACGCGCGTAGGGTTTCTAAACGCGCGTAGGGTTTCTAAACGCGCGTAGGGTTTCTAAACGCGCGTAGGGTTTCTAAACGCGCGTAGGGTTTCTAAACGCGCGTAGGGTTTCTAAACGCGCGTAGGGTTTCTAAACGCGCGTAGGGTTTCTAAACGCGCGTAGGGTTTCTAAACGCGCGTAGGGTTTCTAAACGCGCGTAGGGTTTCTAAACGCGCGTAGGGTTTCTAAACGCGCGTAGGGTTTCTAAACGCGCGTAGGGTTTCTAAACGCGCGTAGGGTTTCTAAACGCGCGTAGGGTTTCTAAACGCGCGTAGGGTTTCTAAACGCGCGTAGGGTTTCTAAACGCGCGTAGGGTTTCTAAACGCGCGTAGGGTTTCTAAACGCGCGTAGGGTTTCTAAACGCGCGTAGGGTTTCTAAACGCGCGTAGGGTTTCTAAACGCGCGTAGGGTTTCTAAACGCGCGTAGGGTTTCTAAACGCGCGTAGGGTTTCTAAACGCGCGTAGGGTTTCTAAACGCGCGTAGGGTTTCTAAACGCGCGTAGGGTTTCTAAACGCGCGTAGGGTTTCTAAACGCGCGTAGGGTTTCTAAACGCGCGTAGGGTTTCTAAACGCGCGTAGGGTTTCTAAACGCGCGTAGGGTTTCTAAACGCGCGTAGGGTTTCTAAACGCGCGTAGGGTTTCTAAACGCGCGTAGGGTTTCTAAACGCGCGTAGGGTTTCTAAACGCGCGTAGGGTTTCTAAACGCGCGTAGGGTTTCTAAACGCGCGTAGGGTTTCTAAACGCGCGTAGGGTTTCTAAACGCGCGTAGGGTTTCTAAACGCGCGTAGGGTTTCTAAACGCGCGTAGGGTTTCTAAACGCGCGTAGGGTTTCTAAACGCGCGTAGGGTTTCTAAACGCGCGTAGGGTTTCTAAACGCGCGTAGGGTTTCTAAACGCGCGTAGGGTTTCTAAACGCGCGTAGGGTTTCTAAACGCGCGTAGGGTTTCTAAACGCGCGTAGGGTTTCTAAACGCGCGTAGGGTTTCTAAACGCGCGTAGGGTTTCTAAACGCGCGTAGGGTTTCTAAACGCGCGTAGGGTTTCTAAACGCGCGTAGGGTTTCTAAACGCGCGTAGGGTTTCTAAACGCGCGTAGGGTTTCTAAACGCGCGTAGGGTTTCTAAACGCGCGTAGGGTTTCTAAACGCGCGTAGGGTTTCTAAACGCGCGTAGGGTTTCTAAACGCGCGTAGGGTTTCTAAACGCGCGTAGGGTTTCTAAACGCGCGTAGGGTTTCTAAACGCGCGTAGGGTTTCTAAACGCGCGTAGGGTTTCTAAACGCGCGTAGGGTTTCTAAACGCGCGTAGGGTTTCTAAACGCGCGTAGGGTTTCTAAACGCGCGTAGGGTTTCTAAACGCGCGTAGGGTTTCTAAACGCGCGTAGGGTTTCTAAACGCGCGTAGGGTTTCTAAACGCGCGTAGGGTTTCTAAACGCGCGTAGGGTTTCTAAACGCGCGTAGGGTTTCTAAACGCGCGTAGGGTTTCTAAACGCGTGTTAGGGTTCATAAACTCGTGTTACTATTCCTGCTTTACGCGTCAGTTTTCAAACGTCAGTAACTTTTGAACCGTGAGTCCGTTTTAGTTGTATGACCTATCGTTGGAATCGTAAGGGAGTCTAGTTCTTGTAGTAACACTCTTTTTATATGAATCTTTGGTCATTTCTAAAAAGGTCGAGTCAAATGAGCTCTCCTCTTACACGTTAATGTTGGAAAGGCGTTTAGGGTTTGTGACTTGACCTGATTGTGCTAAAACTGCTTGTTTATGATTGTAGAGTTAACATTATGATATATTGATGTATAATTATAGGTTGTGGACGTGTGGACCGTAATACTCGCCTGTAATCTCGTACTCGCCTCTTTATTGAACAAGGTGAGTTTCGTATCTCCCTACCCGCTTGGGATTCGGGCTGAAAAGTGTAAACCTGGCGTGCTTACTTGTACTTATTGGTGCATTACTTGTGTGACTTGATTGTTGGATTGATGTGGCGTTCATTTCGTTTGTTTGACGTGGTTTATGTTTTAGTTAAGATTTTACTTATACTTTAGGATAGACGTACATACATGGAAGTCGGTTATGCCTTCCTTGGGTTTTAGATGTGGTGGGAAGGCTGCGGGTGACCCTATACATAAGCATCTGGGACTTGAAGAAAGTAGAATCCTCTGAAGTATATGTACGTATAGTTGGTATATATATATAGTGAATTGTGGCTTATGTTTTGTCAATTATTGATCGTTGACTTATGGTTGTCGTATTTTGATTGTTGGGTTATGTTTGAGGAATATTGATTGGTGGCACAGGTTCATTGTACAGTGATTGTTGGTTCATGAGTATGCATTTACATTTGTTTGTAAGCATTGCATACATTACTGTTGGACCCTCGGCAGGGGATTTGCCGGCATCCTGGTGCATAGATGTATGCACCCATTTTGGATGTAGTCATGACCCCGAGTATATAGACATATATATCTCGATGATTTTGAGATACAGCCTTGTTCATGTTGATGACAGAAGGGTATCGTTGCATTTGGTGACCGGCGTTCACGCATAGGATAGGCATGTTTGCTTATTCATGCATTTGGCACATACATTGTTACATACATCATTTGTGCATCATCATTACACTCTCATTTCTTCTGTGTAATCCTGTTGTTGGACGATATTGTGTTGCTTAGAGGCTCGCTGTAAGTCATGCCTAGCCTCTACTCATTTATTGTGATTATTGACGTGGGTTCTTTATGGACCATTGCTACGAACTCACCAACCTTGTGTTGACTATGCTTAGTACACTTTTCAGGTAACCAGGTTAGGGGCCGTGGAGGTCGCGGTAGGGGCCGTGGTAGGGGTCGTGGTGGAGCTCCTGAGCCAAACTTGGCCGAGGTAGGGGCCGTGGTAGGGGCCGTGGTAGGGGCCGTGGTAGGGGCCGTGGTAGGGGCCGTGGTAGGGGCCGTGGTAGGGGCCGTGGTAGGGGCCGTGGTAGGGGCCGTGGTAGGGGCCGTGGTAGGGGCCGTGGTAGGGGCCGTGGTAGGGGCCGTGGTAGGGGCCGTGGTAGGGGCCGTGGTAGGGGCCGTGGTAGGGGCCGTGGTAGGGGCCGTGGTAGGGGCCGTGGTAGGGGCCGTGGCTCAACCGGAAGCTCAACCAGAAGTGCAAGGGTAGGGGCCGTGGTAGGGGCGGAGGTAGGGGCCGTGGTAGGGGCCGTAGTAGAGGTCGTGGTAGGGGCCGTGGTAGGGGTCGTGGTGGAGCTCCTGAGCCAAACTTGGCCGAGGTAGGGGCCGTGGTAGGGGCCGTAGTAGAGGTCGTGGTAGGGGCCGGGTAGGGGTCGTGGTGAAGCTCCTGAGCTGGCCGAGGTACAAGGTGGTAGGGGCCGTGGTAGAGGCCGTGGTAGGGGCCGTGGTAGGGGCCGTGGTAGAGGTCGTGGTAGGGGCCGTGGTAGAGGTCGTGGTAGGGGCCGTGGTAGGGGCCGTGGTAGGGGCGTGGTAGGGGCCATGGTAGGGGCCGTGGTAGAGGTCGTGGTAGGGGCCGTGGTAGGGGTCGTGGTAGGGGCCGTGGTAGAGGTCGTGGTAGGGGCCGTGGTAGGGGCCGTGGTAGGGGCCGTGGTAGAGGTCGTGGTAGGGGCCGTGGTAGGGGTCGTGGTGGAGCTCCTGGGCCAGGCCGTGGTAGAGGCCGTGGTAGGGGCCGTGGTAGGGGTCGTGGTAGAGCTCCTGAGCCAAACTTGGCTGAGGGGCCGTGGTAGGGGAACAAACTATAGGACTAGGAAGGCCTGTCAACCGGAAGTACAGGGAGGTAGGGGCCGTGGTAGGGCGTGGTAGGGGCCGTGGTAGGGGCCGTGGTAGAGGTCGTGGTAGGGGCCGTGGTAGGGGCCGTGGTGGGCTGAGCCTGAAACTTGGCCGAGGTAATCGCACGGTCGGGGCCGTGGTAGGGGCCGTGGTAGGGGCCGTGGTAGGGGCCGTGGTAGGGGCCGTGGTAGGGGCCGTGGTAGGGGCCGTGGTAGGGGCCGTGGGAGAGGTCGTGGTAGGGGCCGTGGTAGGGGCCGTGGTAGGGGCCGTGGGGGTCGCGGTAGGGGCCGTGGTAGGGGTCGTGGTGGAGCTCCTGAGCCAAACTTGGCCGAGGTAGGGGCCGTGGTAGGGGCCGTGGTAGGGGCCGTGGTAGGGGCCGTGGGAGAGGTCGTGGTAGGGGCCGTGGTAGGGGCCGTGGTAGGGGCCGTGGGGGCCGTGGTAGGGGCCGTGGTAGGGGTCGTGGTAGGGCTCAACAGGAAGCTCAACCGGAAGTACAAGGAGGTAGGGGCCGTGGTAGGGGCCGTGGTAGAGGTCGTGGTAGGGGCCGTGGTAGGGGTCGTGGTGAAGCCCCTGAGCCAAACTTGGCTGAGGTAATCGCCCAAACGGTTGCCGGCATCATGCCAACCATCATTGCTCAAGTCACTGCAAGTCTTGGGCAAAATAATGTGGCTCAAAACGATGAAGCCCTAGAAAATGAAAATAACGAAGATGCTCAACATTATGCCGAAGATAATGAAGAAGAGGAACCCGTGGGAGTTGGTATCGGTATGCCCATGAATAACCAATATGGTGGATACCGTCAAGGGTGTCTCTTTAAGGATTTTAAGAGTTGTGGGGCACCGGAGTTTGATGGGAAAGGTGGTCCCACGGAATGTATAAGATGGTTTGAGGCGATAGAGGCGGTGATTGAAAGGAGTCATTGCACCTATGACGACCGGATTCCCTATGCATCCGGCATGTTTAGGCATGACGCCTTAAGTTGGTGGAACCAGGAAATAACTCTAGGGCGGACTCAGAATTTGGAGTGGGTTGACTTCGTAAATAAAGTAAAAGCAAAGTTTTGTCCTCCGTACGAGCTACAGAATTTAACCATAGAATTTGCAAACCTCAATATGGAAGGAGCCGATTTCAAGGGCTATGTGAGACGATTCCAAGAGTTGTCTACTCTCATTCCTCACTTGGTGGGTACCGAGCCACCCCCCCCCCCCCCCCCCCCCCCCCCCCCCCCCCCCCCCCCCCCCCCCCCCCCCCCCCCCCCCCCCCCCCCCCCCCCCCCCCCCCCCCCCCCCCCCCCCCCCCCCCCCCCCCCCCCCCCCCCCCCCCCCCCCCCCCCCCCCCCCCCCCCCCCCCCCCCCCCCCCCCCCCCCCCCCCCCCCCCCCCCCCCCCCCCCCCCCCCCCCCCCCCCCCCCCCCCCCCCCCCCCCCCCCCCCCCCCCCCCCCCCCCCCCCCCCCCCCCCCCCCCCCCCCCCCCCCCCCCCCCCCCCCCCCCCCCCCCCCCCCCCCCCCCCCCCCCCCCCCCCCCCCCCCCCCCCCCCCCCCCCCCCCCCCCCCCCCCCCCCCCCCCCCCCCCCCCCCCCCCCCCCCCCCCCCCCCCCCCCCCCCCCCCCCCCCCCCCCCCCCCCCCCCCCCCCCCCCCCCCCCCCCCCCCCCCCCCCCCCCCCCCCCCCCCCCCCCCCCCCCCCCCCCCCCCCCCCCCCCCCCCCCCCCCCCCCCCCCCCCCCCCCCCCCCCCCCCCCCCCCCCCCCCCCCCCCCCCCCCCCCCCCCCCCCCCCCCCCCCCCCCCCCCCCCCCCCCCCCCCCCCCCCCCCCCCCCCCCCCCCCCCCCCCCCCCCCCCCCCCCCCCCCCCCCCCCCCCCCCCCCCCCCCCCCCCCCCCCCCCCCCCCCCCCCCCCCCCCCCCCCCCCCCCCCCCCCCCCCCCCCCCCCCCCCCCCCCCCCCCCCCCCCCCCCCCCCCCCCCCCCCCCCCCCCCCCCCCCCCCCCCCCCCCCCCCCCCCCCCCCCCCCCCCCCCCCCCCCCCCCCCCCCCCCCCCCCCCCCCCCCCCCCCCCCCCCCCCCCCCCCCCCCCCCCCCCCCCCCCCCCCCCCCCCCCCCCCCCCCCCCCCCCCCCCCCCCCCCCCCCCCCCCCCCCCCCCCCCCCCCCCCCCCCCCCCCCCCCCCCCCCCCCCCCCCCCCCCCCCCCCCCCCCCCCCCCCCCCCCCCCCCCCCCCCCCCCCCCCCCCCCCCCCCCCCCCCCCCCCCCCCCCCCCCCCCCCCCCCCCCCCCCCCCCCCCCCCCCCCCCCCCCCCCCCCCCCCCCCCCCCCCCCCCCCCCCCCCCCCCCCCCCCCCCCCCCCCCCCCCCCCCCCCCCCCCCCCCCCCCCCCCCCCCCCCCCCCCCCCCCCCCCCCCCCCCCCCCCCCCCCCCCCCCCCCCCCCCCCCCCCCCCCCCCCCCCCCCCCCCCCCCCCCCCCCCCCCCCCCCCCCCCCCCCCCCCCCCCCCCCCCCCCCCCCCCCCCCCCCCCCCCCCCCCCCCCCCCCCCCCCCCCCCCCCCCCCCCCCCCCCCCCCCCCCCCCCCCCCCCCCCCCCCCCCCCCCCCCCCCCCCCCCCCCCCCCCCCCCCCCCCCCCCCCCCCCCCCCCCCCCCCCCCCCCCCCCCCCCCCCCCCCCCCCCCCCCCCCCCCCCCCCCCCCCCCCCCCCCCCCCCCCCCCCCCCCCCCCCCCCCCCCCCCCCCCCCCCCCCCCCCCCCCCCCCCCCCCCCCCCCCCCCCCCCCCCCCCCCCCCCCCCCCCCCCCCCCCCCCCCCCCCCCCCCCCCCCCCCCCCCCCCCCCCCCCCCCCCCCCCCCCCCCCCCCCCCCCCCCCCCCCCCCCCCCCCCCCCCCCCCCCCCCCCCCCCCCCCCCCCCCCCCCCCCCCCCCCCCCCCCCCCCCCCCCCCCCCCCCCCCCCCCCCCCCCCCCCCCCCCCCCCCCCCCCCCCCCCCCCCCCCCCCCCCCTCTAGGGCGGACTCAGAATTTGGAGTGGGTTGACTTCGTAAATAAAGTAAAAGCAAAGTTTTGTCCTCCGTACGAGCTACAGAATTTAACCATAGAATTTGCAAACCTCAATATGGAAGGAGCCGATTTCAAGGGCTATGTGAGACGATTCCAAGAGTTGTCTACTCTCATTCCTCACTTGGTGGGTACCGAGCCACAAGCCATCCAAAAATTTGTTTTGGGCTTGAATCCTCACGTCCGATCATACGTAAACTCCAATATGCCTACTTCCTTGGCAAACGCGGTTAACCAAGCCGGGAGTGTGACTGAAGACTTATTGAGAAGGGGTGTGTTGAGCAAATCCTCGTCAAGCAAGAGGAAAGAAGTGGGAGAGTCGAGCGGGGTAAGAAAAATGGGGAGGTTTGACCCCAAGAATGCAAATAGGGGTAGAATAATGGCGGCGGTGGAACCGGCTAGGAGGGCTTACACCGGGCCTCATCCTTTTTGTGGAAGATGCAACAAGCACCATCCCGCCACTACTCCATGTGAAGCGTGCTATAATTGCAACCAAGTTGGGCACGTATCCAGAAATTGTAGAGCTCCAAGAGCGGGCCCAATGAATGCGGCTCCTATTCGGGCCGTTCCTCCTCAAGGTAACCAAAGGAGAGGTGAATGTTTTGTATGTGGTAGCCGTGACCACTACCGTGATAATTGTCCTCGATGGGTGGGACAACAAGTGCAAGTAGCCGTTCACCCCAATCAACTGCAAATGGTGGGGCCTAATCAAAACCGGGGACAACAAGGCCACCAAGTGCAACCACGCGGCCGAGCCTTTGCGGCCAATGTAAATGAAGCCCGCAATGATCCCAACGTTGTAGCAGGTACTTTTCTCCTTCATGGTCTCTATGCCACCGTTTTATTTGATTCCGGGGCCGATTATAGCCTCGTGTCTTCTAATTTTGTTCCTTTGATTGATGTGCATCCTTGTGCTCTAAACTATGTGCTTGACATTGAAATGGTGAACGGGTCACTAACTAGAATTAGCCAAATACTCCGTGATTGTGTTTTGACCTTGGAAGACGTTGACTTCTTCATTGACCTTATGCCTCTTGACATTGGTAGTTTTGATATCATAGTGGGTATGGATTGGTTAGCGGCGGTTAATGCGACGATTGATTGTAGTGAGAGAGTGGTTAAGATACCCTTGGCCAACGGTAAAATTCTTAGGGTTCAAGGCGAAACCTCCGATTCCCCTAATTCTAAAGTCTATAGTGCTACCGCCACCAGGGTAGAATTGAAGACCGTTCCTGTTGTTTGTGATTTCCCCGATGTTTTTCCGGATGACTTACCGGGGTTACCTCCGCCCCGTGAACTTGATTTTCGTATCAATCTTACTCCTGAAGCCGCGCCCGTAGCAAAAGCTCCATATAGACTAGCTCTAACCGAAATGCAAGAGCTACAAACGCAACTCAAGGAACTCCAAGAGAAGGGTTTCATTCGCCCTAGTCAATCTCCATGGGGTGCTCCTGTTCTCTTCGTCAAAAAGAAAGACGGATCCTTCCGAATGTGTATTGATTATAGGGAATTGAACAAGCTCACTGTGAAGAACAGATATCCTCTCCCTAGAATTGATGACTTGTTTGATCAACTTCAAGGAGCTAAGCACTTCTCAAAAATCGATCTTCGCTCGGGTTATCATCAACTCCGGGTACATGAAGATGACATCCCCAAAACAGCTTTTCGCACAAGGTACGGCCATTTTGAATTCACAGTGATGCCATTTGGGTTGACTAATGCACCGGCGGTGTTCATGGACTTGATGAACCGGGTGTGTCAACCATACTTAGACAAGTCTGTCATTGTGTTCATTGATGACATACTTGTATACTCAAAGACAAAGGAGGAGCA
This sequence comes from Erigeron breviscapus, assembly GCA_034093135.1. Taxonomy (NCBI): domain Eukaryota; kingdom Viridiplantae; phylum Streptophyta; class Magnoliopsida; order Asterales; family Asteraceae; genus Erigeron; species Erigeron breviscapus. The sequence goes on from CM067167.1 coordinate 125,825,475, forward strand.
TGTTGAGCACTTGCGTGAAGTGCTTGAATTACTAAGGAAGGAGAAGTTGTACGCAAAATTTTCCAAGTGTGAGTTTTGGTTGGAGGAGGTCCACTTCCTTGGTCACGTAGTGAGCAAGGATGGTATTCATGTGGACCCAAGCAAGATTGAAGCGGTTAAGAATTGGAGAAGACCCGAAACGCCATCCGAGATCCGCCAATTCCTTGGATTGGCGGGTTACTATAGAAGGTTTATTGAAAATTTCTCCCGTATCGCACAACCACTCACCCTCTTGACTCAAAAAGATAGAAACTTCGAATGGGGCGAAAGACAAGAGAACGCCTTCCAAACCCTTAAGGATATGCTATGTGATACTCCTATTTTGACATTACCGGATGGGATAGAAGATTTTGTGGTTTATTGTGATGCTTCGGGGCAAGGGTTGGGTTGTGTCCTTATGCAAAGGGGTAAAGTCAGCTTTCTTTCTTTCTTTCTTTCTTTCTTTCTTTCTTTCTTTCTTTCTTTCTTTCTTTCTTTCTTTCTTTCTTTCTTTCTTTCTTTCTTTCTTTCTTTCTTTCTTTCTTTCTTTCTTTCTTTCTTTCTTTCTTTCTTTCTTTCTTTCTTTCTTTCTTTCTTTCTTTCTTTCTTTCTTTCTTTCTTTCTTTCTTTCTTTCTTTCTTTCTTTCTTTCTTTCTTTCTTTCTTTCTTTCTTTCTTTCTTTCTTTCTTTCTTTCTTTCTTTCTTTCTTTCTTTCTTTCTTTCTTTCTTTCTTTCTTTCTTTCTTTCTTTCTTTCTTTCTTTCTTTCTTTCTTTCTTTCTTTCTTTCTTTCTTTCTTTCTTTCTTTCTTTCTTTCTTTCTTTCTTTCTTTCTTTCTTTCTTTCTTTCTTTCTTTCTTTCTTTCTTTCTTTCTTTCTTTCTTTCTTTCTTTCTTTCTTTCTTTCTTTCTTTCTTTCTTTCTTTCTTTCTTTCTTTCTTTCTTTCTTTCTTTCTTTCTTTCTTTCTTTCTTTCTTTCTTTCTTTCTTTCTTTCTTTCTTTCTTTCTTTCTTTCTTTCTTTCTTTCTTTCTTTCTTTCTTTCTTTCTTTCTTTCTTTCTTTCTTTCTTTCTTTCTTTCTTTCTTTCTTTCTTTCTTTCTTTCTTTCTTTCTTTCTTTCTTTCTTTCTTTCTTTCTTTCTTTCTTTCTTTCTTTCTTTCTTTCTTTCTTTCTTTCTTTCTTTCTTTCTTTCTTTCTTTCTTTCTTTCTTTCTTTCTTTCTTTCTTTCTTTCTTTCTTTCTTTCTTTCTTTCTTTCTTTCTTTCTTTCTTTCTTTCTTTCTTTCTTTCTTTCTTTCTTTCTTTCTTTCTTTCTTTCTTTCTTTCTTTCTTTCTTTCTTTCTTTCTTTCTTTCTTTCTTTCTTTCTTTCTTTCTTTCTTTCTTTCTTTCTTTCTTTCTTTCTTTCTTTCTTTCTTTCTTTCTTTCTTTCTTTCTTTCTTTCTTTCTTTCTTTCTTTCTTTCTTTCTTTCTTTCTTTCTTTCTTTCTTTCTTTCTTTCTTTCTTTCTTTCTTTCTTTCTTTCTTTCTTTCTTTCTTTCTTTCTTTCTTTCTTTCTTTCTTTCTTTCTTTCTTTCTTTCTTTCTTTCTTTCTTTCTTTCTTTCTTTCTTTCTTTCTTTCTTTCTTTCTTTCTTTCTTTCTTTCTTTCTTTCTTTCTTTCTTTCTTTCTTTCTTTCTTTCTTTCTTTCTTTCTTTCTTTCTTTCTTTCTTTCTTTCTTTCTTTCTTTCTTTCTTTCTTTCTTTCTTTCTTTCTTTCTTTCTTTCTTTCTTTCTTTCTTTCTTTCTTTCTTTCTTTCTTTCTTTCTTTCTTTCTTTCTTTCTTTCTTTCTTTCTTTCTTTCTTTCTTTCTTTCTTTCTTTCTTTCTTTCTTTCTTTCTTTCTTTCTTTCTTTCTTTCTTTCTTTCTTTCTTTCTTTCTTTCTTTCTTTCTTTCTTTCTTTCTTTCTTTCTTTCTTTCTTTCTTTCTTTCTTTCTTTCTTTCTTTCTTTCTTTCTTTCTTTCTTTCTTTCTTTCTTTCTTTCTTTCTTTCTTTCTTTCTTTCTTTCTTTCTTTCTTTCTTTCTTTCTTTCTTTCTTTCTTTCTTTCTTTCTTTCTTTCTTTCTTTCTTTCTTTCTTTCTTTCTTTCTTTCTTTCTTTCTTTCTTTCTTTCTTTCTTTCTTTCTTTCTTTCTTTCTTTCTTTCTTTCTTTCTTTCTTTCTTTCTTTCTTTCTTTCTTTCTTTCTTTCTTTCTTTCTTTCTTTCTTTCTTTCTTTCTTTCTTTCTTTCTTTCTTTCTTTCTTTCTTTCTTTCTTTCTTTCTTTCTTTCTTTCTTTCTTTCTTTCTTTCTTTCTTTCTTTCTTTCTTTCTTTCTTTCTTTCTTTCTTTCTTTCTTTCTTTCTTTCTTTCTTTCTTTCTTTCTTTCTTTCTTTCTTTCTTTCTTTCTTTCTTTCTTTCTTTCTTTCTTTCTTTCTTTCTTTCTTTCTTTCTTTCTTTCTTTCTTTCTTTCTTTCTTTCTTTCTTTCTTTCTTTCTTTCTTTCTTTCTTTCTTTCTTTCTTTCTTTCTTTCTTTCTTTCTTTCTTTCTTTCTTTCTTTCTTTCTTTCTTTCTTTCTTTCTTTCTTTCAGTTTTCAATAGAAGGCTTTCTTTCTTTCTTTCTTTCTTTCTTTCTTTCTTTCTTTCTTTCTTTCTTTCTTTCTTTCTTTCTTTCTTTCTTTCTTTCTTTCTTTCTTTCTTTCTTTCTTTCTTTCTTTCTTTCTTTCTTTCTTTCTTTCTTTCTTTCTTTCTTTCTTTCTTTCTTTCTTTCTTTCTTTCTTTCTTTCTTTCTTTCTTTCTTTCTTTCTTTCTTTCTTTCTTTCTTTCTTTCTTTCTTTCTTTCTTTCTTTCTTTCTTTCTTTCTTTCTTTCTTTCTTTCTTTCTTTCTTTCTTTCTTTCTTTCTTTCTTTCTTTCTTTCTTTCTTTCTTTCTTTCTTTCTTTCTTTCTTTCTTTCTTTCTTTCTTTCTTTCTTTCTTTCTTTCTTTCTTTCTTTCTTTCTTTCTTTCTTTCTTTCTTTCTTTCTTTCTTTCTTTCAATCATTTTTCCTTTTCTTTCTTTCTTTCTTTCTTTCTTTCTTTCCTTCCAATCTCATTTCTTAAACGCGTAGGGTTTCTAAACGCGCGTAGGGTTTCTAAACGCGCGTAGGGTTTCTAAACGCGCGTAGGGTTTCTAAACGCGCGTAGGGTTTCTAAACGCGCGTAGGGTTTCTAAACGCGCGTAGGGTTTCTAAACGCGCGTAGGGTTTCTAAACGCGCGTAGGGTTTCTAAACGCGCGTAGGGTTTCTAAACGCGCGTAGGGTTTCTAAACGCGCGTAGGGTTTCTAAACGCGCGTAGGGTTTCTAAACGCGCGTAGGGTTTCTAAACGCGCGTAGGGTTTCTAAACGCGCGTAGGGTTTCTAAACGCGCGTAGGGTTTCTAAACGCGCGTAGGGTTTCTAAACGCGCGTAGGGTTTCTAAACGCGCGTAGGGTTTCTAAACGCGCGTAGGGTTTCTAAACGCGCGTAGGGTTTCTAAACGCGCGTAGGGTTTCTAAACGCGCGTAGGGTTTCTAAACGCGCGTAGGGTTTCTAAACGCGCGTAGGGTTTCTAAACGCGCGTAGGGTTTCTAAACGCGCGTAGGGTTTCTAAACGCGCGTAGGGTTTCTAAACGCGCGTAGGGTTTCTAAACGCGCGTAGGGTTTCTAAACGCGCGTAGGGTTTCTAAACGCGCGTAGGGTTTCTAAACGCGCGTAGGGTTTCTAAACGCGCGTAGGGTTTCTAAACGCGCGTAGGGTTTCTAAACGCGCGTAGGGTTTCTAAACGCGCGTAGGGTTTCTAAACGCGCGTAGGGTTTCTAAACGCGCGTAGGGTTTCTAAACGCGCGTAGGGTTTCTAAACGCGCGTAGGGTTTCTAAACGCGCGTAGGGTTTCTAAACGCGCGTAGGGTTTCTAAACGCGCGTAGGGTTTCTAAACGCGCGTAGGGTTTCTAAACGCGCGTAGGGTTTCTAAACGCGCGTAGGGTTTCTAAACGCGCGTAGGGTTTCTAAACGCGCGTAGGGTTTCTAAACGCGCGTAGGGTTTCTAAACGCGCGTAGGGTTTCTAAACGCGCGTAGGGTTTCTAAACGCGCGTAGGGTTTCTAAACGCGCGTAGGGTTTCTAAACGCGCGTAGGGTTTCTAAACGCGCGTAGGGTTTCTAAACGCGCGTAGGGTTTCTAAACGCGCGTAGGGTTTCTAAACGCGCGTAGGGTTTCTAAACGCGCGTAGGGTTTCTAAACGCGCGTAGGGTTTCTAAACGCGCGTAGGGTTTCTAAACGCGCGTAGGGTTTCTAAACGCGCGTAGGGTTTCTAAACGCGCGTAGGGTTTCTAAACGCGCGTAGGGTTTCTAAACGCGCGTAGGGTTTCTAAACGCGCGTAGGGTTTCTAAACGCGCGTAGGGTTTCTAAACGCGCGTAGGGTTTCTAAACGCGCGTAGGGTTTCTAAACGCGCGTAGGGTTTCTAAACGCGCGTAGGGTTTCTAAACGCGCGTAGGGTTTCTAAACGCGCGTAGGGTTTCTAAACGCGCGTAGGGTTTCTAAACGCGCGTAGGGTTTCTAAACGCGCGTAGGGTTTCTAAACGCGCGTAGGGTTTCTAAACGCGCGTAGGGTTTCTAAACGCGCGTAGGGTTTCTAAACGCGCGTAGGGTTTCTAAACGCGCGTAGGGTTTCTAAACGCGCGTAGGGTTTCTAAACGCGCGTAGGGTTTCTAAACGCGCGTAGGGTTTCTAAACGCGCGTAGGGTTTCTAAACGCGCGTAGGGTTTCTAAACGCGCGTAGGGTTTCTAAACGCGCGTAGGGTTTCTAAACGCGCGTAGGGTTTCTAAACGCGCGTAGGGTTTCTAAACGCGCGTAGGGTTTCTAAACGCGCGTAGGGTTTCTAAACGCGCGTAGGGTTTCTAAACGCGCGTAGGGTTTCTAAACGCGCGTAGGGTTTCTAAACGCGCGTAGGGTTTCTAAACGCGCGTAGGGTTTCTAAACGCGCGTAGGGTTTCTAAACGCGCGTAGGGTTTCTAAACGCGCGTAGGGTTTCTAAACGCGCGTAGGGTTTCTAAACGCGCGTAGGGTTTCTAAACGCGCGTAGGGTTTCTAAACGCGCGTAGGGTTTCTAAACGCGCGTAGGGTTTCTAAACGCGCGTAGGGTTTCTAAACGCGCGTAGGGTTTCTAAACGCGCGTAGGGTTTCTAAACGCGCGTAGGGTTTCTAAACGCGCGTAGGGTTTCTAAACGCGCGTAGGGTTTCTAAACGCGCGTAGGGTTTCTAAACGCGCGTAGGGTTTCTAAACGCGCGTAGGGTTTCTAAACGCGCGTAGGGTTTCTAAACGCGCGTAGGGTTTCTAAACGCGCGTAGGGTTTCTAAACGCGCGTAGGGTTTCTAAACGCGCGTAGGGTTTCTAAACGCGCGTAGGGTTTCTAAACGCGCGTAGGGTTTCTAAACGCGCGTAGGGTTTCTAAACGCGCGTAGGGTTTCTAAACGCGCGTAGGGTTTCTAAACGCGCGTAGGGTTTCTAAACGCGCGTAGGGTTTCTAAACGCGCGTAGGGTTTCTAAACGCGCGTAGGGTTTCTAAACGCGCGTAGGGTTTCTAAACGCGCGTAGGGTTTCTAAACGCGCGTAGGGTTTCTAAACGCGCGTAGGGTTTCTAAACGCGCGTAGGGTTTCTAAACGCGCGTAGGGTTTCTAAACGCGCGTAGGGTTTCTAAACGCGCGTAGGGTTTCTAAACGCGCGTAGGGTTTCTAAACGCGCGTAGGGTTTCTAAACGCGCGTAGGGTTTCTAAACGCGCGTAGGGTTTCTAAACGCGCGTAGGGTTTCTAAACGCGCGTAGGGTTTCTAAACGCGCGTAGGGTTTCTAAACGCGCGTAGGGTTTCTAAACGCGCGTAGGGTTTCTAAACGCGCGTAGGGTTTCTAAACGCGCGTAGGGTTTCTAAACGCGCGTAGGGTTTCTAAACGCGCGTAGGGTTTCTAAACGCGCGTAGGGTTTCTAAACGCGCGTAGGGTTTCTAAACGCGCGTAGGGTTTCTAAACGCGCGTAGGGTTTCTAAACGCGCGTAGGGTTTCTAAACGCGCGTAGGGTTTCTAAACGCGCGTAGGGTTTCTAAACGCGCGTAGGGTTTCTAAACGCGCGTAGGGTTTCTAAACGCGCGTAGGGTTTCTAAACGCGCGTAGGGTTTCTAAACGCGCGTAGGGTTTCTAAACGCGCGTAGGGTTTCTAAACGCGCGTAGGGTTTCTAAACGCGCGTAGGGTTTCTAAACGCGCGTAGGGTTTCTAAACGCGCGTAGGGTTTCTAAACGCGCGTAGGGTTTCTAAACGCGCGTAGGGTTTCTAAACGCGCGTAGGGTTTCTAAACGCGCGTAGGGTTTCTAAACGCGCGTAGGGTTTCTAAACGCGCGTAGGGTTTCTAAACGCGCGTAGGGTTTCTAAACGCGCGTAGGGTTTCTAAACGCGCGTAGGGTTTCTAAACGCGCGTAGGGTTTCTAAACGCGCGTAGGGTTTCTAAACGCGCGTAGGGTTTCTAAACGCGCGTAGGGTTTCTAAACGCGCGTAGGGTTTCTAAACGCGCGTAGGGTTTCTAAACGCGCGTAGGGTTTCTAAACGCGCGTAGGGTTTCTAAACGCGCGTAGGGTTTCTAAACGCGCGTAGGGTTTCTAAACGCGCGTAGGGTTTCTAAACGCGCGTAGGGTTTCTAAACGCGCGTAGGGTTTCTAAACGCGCGTAGGGTTTCTAAACGCGCGTAGGGTTTCTAAACGCGCGTAGGGTTTCTAAACGCGCGTAGGGTTTCTAAACGCGCGTAGGGTTTCTAAACGCGCGTAGGGTTTCTAAACGCGCGTAGGGTTTCTAAACGCGCGTAGGGTTTCTAAACGCGCGTAGGGTTTCTAAACGCGCGTAGGGTTTCTAAACGCGCGTAGGGTTTCTAAACGCGCGTAGGGTTTCTAAACGCGCGTAGGGTTTCTAAACGCGCGTAGGGTTTCTAAACGCGCGTAGGGTTTCTAAACGCGCGTAGGGTTTCTAAACGCGCGTAGGGTTTCTAAACGCGCGTAGGGTTTCTAAACGCGCGTAGGGTTTCTAAACGCGCGTAGGGTTTCTAAACGCGCGTAGGGTTTCTAAACGCGCGTAGGGTTTCTAAACGCGCGTAGGGTTTCTAAACGCGCGTAGGGTTTCTAAACGCGCGTAGGGTTTCTAAACGCGCGTAGGGTTTCTAAACGCGCGTAGGGTTTCTAAACGCGCGTAGGGTTTCTAAACGCGCGTAGGGTTTCTAAACGCGCGTAGGGTTTCTAAACGCGCGTAGGGTTTCTAAACGCGCGTAGGGTTTCTAAACGCGCGTAGGGTTTCTAAACGCGCGTAGGGTTTCTAAACGCGCGTAGGGTTTCTAAACGCGTGTTAGGGTTCATAAACTCGTGTTACTATTCCTGCTTTACGCGTCAGTTTTCAAACGTCAGTAACTTTTGAACCGTGAGTCCGTTTTAGTTGTATGACCTATCGTTGGAATCGTAAGGGAGTCTAGTTCTTGTAGTAACACTCTTTTTATATGAATCTTTGGTCATTTCTAAAAAGGTCGAGTCAAATGAGCTCTCCTCTTACACGTTAATGTTGGAAAGGCGTTTAGGGTTTGTGACTTGACCTGATTGTGCTAAAACTGCTTGTTTATGATTGTAGAGTTAACATTATGATATATTGATGTATAATTATAGGTTGTGGACGTGTGGACCGTAATACTCGCCTGTAATCTCGTACTCGCCTCTTTATTGAACAAGGTGAGTTTCGTATCTCCCTACCCGCTTGGGATTCGGGCTGAAAAGTGTAAACCTGGCGTGCTTACTTGTACTTATTGGTGCATTACTTGTGTGACTTGATTGTTGGATTGATGTGGCGTTCATTTCGTTTGTTTGACGTGGTTTATGTTTTAGTTAAGATTTTACTTATACTTTAGGATAGACGTACATACATGGAAGTCGGTTATGCCTTCCTTGGGTTTTAGATGTGGTGGGAAGGCTGCGGGTGACCCTATACATAAGCATCTGGGACTTGAAGAAAGTAGAATCCTCTGAAGTATATGTACGTATAGTTGGTATATATATAGTGAATTGTGGCTTATGTTTTGTCAATTATTGATCGTTGACTTATGGTTGTCGTATTTTGATTGTTGGGTTATGTTTGAGGAATATTGATTGGTGGCACAGGTTCATTGTACAGTGATTGTTGGTTCATGAGTATGCATTTACATTTGTTTGTAAGCATTGCATACATTACTGTTGGACCCTCGGCAGGGGATTTGCCGGCATCCTGGTGCATAGATGTATGCACCCATTTTGGATGTAGTCATGACCCCGAGTATATAGACATATATATCTCGATGATTTTGAGATACAGCCTTGTTCATGTTGATGACAGAAGGGTATCGTTGCATTTGGTGACCGGCGTTCACGCATAGGATAGGCATGTTTGCTTATTCATGCATTTGGCACATACATTGTTACATACATCATTTGTGCATCATCATTACACTCTCATTTCTTCTGTGTAATCCTGTTGTTGGACGATATTGTGTTGCTTAGAGGCTCGCTGTAAGTCATGCCTAGCCTCTACTCATTTATTGTGATTATTGACGTGGGTTCTTTATGGACCATTGCTACGAACTCACCAACCTTGTGTTGACTATGCTTAGTACACTTTTCAGGTAATCAGGTTCTCCCAGGACGTGGAGTTTAGTTGCTTGGCTTGCTGTGAACCCGGATTATGGACCTCATGGATCAAGGATTCATTGGCCTGTCTTTTGCATTACCTAGATTTTGTTCGCCATCCTTGGATGTTTTTATGTAAACTTTGATGGCTATTTGCTCTTGTTGGTTATTGCTACTGGTTTACGTTGTGTTTTGGATTCACTGAATCTTAAATTGCATTTAGTTGTTCTATTGTAATTCCACCTGGTGCTGTATGATTTCCGTGACATTTCCAGCTCCGGCTTGGGGTGTTACAGAATGGTGGCCCATGCTTCTTGTTGTACTTGCTAAGTTACTTGCATGCTTCTGAATGATCAGTACCTTCCTTACATAGAAACTACGAAGTTTCTCTTCCTTGCTTGCTTAGAATCAAAATGGATTCAACCTTCTTGCTCTTGATCCTAAGGTCAAATTTTTTTGCGGTCCGGGCTACGTGCTACCCAATGAACTTGCTTTCTGGGCTACTTGCTACCCAGTACGAACGTTGACCAACTTGCTAGTCAACCTTCACGCTTATAACCAAGTCGCTAATTAGGGCTTAACTTGTCTGCTATGACCAAAATAATTGACCCTTTCTTGCTGATGAACCGTAGTGATCCTACTTGCTTGCTAATTTGAATCAAGGGTTCTACTTGCTATTGAATTTTAAGATTTGAATCTTGCTATGAACCTAAAGATTCCGTTTAACTTGCTTTGAACCACAAAGGGTTCGGGTTTTCCTTGGGTTCAGTTAACTTGCCACTTGCTTAAACGAATTATAAAAAATATGTTCGTCTTACTATGAATCTCAAAAGATTATGTCTTAGCTATTTTAATCAATCGGGAATTTTTCTTGCTAACAGGGAATTTTGTATCTTACAAATAATCAATATTTTGAAAACTAAATTGAAATTATATTACTCTTAATTTGGTGTTTCTTTCTTTCGTTGTTGCAAATAATACACCAAAAACTTCAATTTCGTTTTTCAAACTTGCAAAATTGTCATTACAATATCATTTTGATTATTTTTACAATTTACTTTCTACCTTTACTATTTACAATTTACTTTTACCTTTACTATTTAAATTTACTTTTTACTATTTACCGTTATTATTCACAGTCACTATTCACGATACTATTCACGTTCACTATTCATAAATACAATTTCTAGATACGATTAATATTCATAAATACAATTTCTAGATACGATTACTATTCACGGATACGGTACTATTCATGTATACGTTACTATTCATGAATACGGTACTATTCATAAATACAGTTATTGATAGTATAAGTATGAAAAAAATTATTCAAGCAACTCTCAAATAACTATTTGAGTTCTTGGCAATAGTTATCCATAATTTATCAAAAAAAATATTTGTTCAGTTTATTATGCCATAAAATGTTTGTTCATATTGTTTGATCAACAAAAATTTAAATAGTACACGTAATAGTAAATTAATCAACCTGAAATTTTGGCGGTTGTCACACAAGGGTATTAATGGCTGTTTAGATGGTAGAATGATATTAAAGAGTCAAGATGGAATTGTAGTTTGTTGAAGTCGATGTTCTGAAAATTAGTACCTATTAATAACTTGTTGAAGTTTTTCTAGGATGGAAATTCGGTTTGGATTTTTTGTGTGATGAATTATTAAGGGGACTTATTTGAGTACACTCCCATCAAACATTTTATAGGGACTAGACCACATGAATATAATATAGACCACATAAATGGACTACATAACCAAAAAGGACCACATAGTACATTTATATATGCAAGAAAAGGGACGTTTGCTCAACATTTTTTTGAAAGGGGCGTTTGCTCAACATAATATCATGGACCACAC
>CM067167.1:125837062-125878289 GCA_034093135.1 Erigeron breviscapus
CACTATCTCCTTTAACCACTTGAATTCCAGCTTTCTTAGGTACCGTTTGTGTTGGACTTACCCATGTACTATCCGAAATTGGGTAAATAATTCCAGCATCCAACCACTTAAGCACCTCTTTCTTCACCACTTCACGCATATGAGGATTCAACCTTCTTTGAGCATCACGTGAAGGTTTAGCTTCAGCATCGGTGATGATTTTATGCATCACAATTGATGGACTAATTCCTTTCAAATCGGCAATTGTCCATCCAATGGCCGCCTTATATTCCTTAAGCACCTTTAGTAATGCTCTTTCTTGCATTTCTTCCAAATTTGATGCAATGATCACCGGCAAAGTCTTCTCATCTCCCAAAAATGCATACTTCAAATGAGATGGGAGCTCTTTTAACTCAACTTGTGGAGAACTCTCGATTGATCGCTTGAGATGGGTGTCAATATGGTCCGGTAGACTTTCCACTAAATGAGTCCATGGTGGTCTACCTTCTTGAACTGCCATAATCTCCCATTCCTTCTCCTCCTTCTTCAATGCTTCACTATGCTCCATGATTAACCTGTCAACCAAAGCACAAGTCTCCGTGTGTCTTCCTCATTTTCATGAGGAATGCACTCATCAATGACGTCCGCCATAAAGCATTCGTCACTAACTACGGGGTTAGGAACACTAGCAAAAACATTTAACCTTAATCTTACGGTTGCCAAAAGTCATTTCAACCGTACCCCTTCTACAATCAATTAATGCATTAGCGGTGGCCAAAAAGGGTCTACCCATGATGACATTGGGCTGCCTAATATTACCGCTTGGTGCAAAATCAAGTACCAAAAAGTCTACGGGGTAATAAAAGTCCTCCACTTTAACAATGCCATCTTGGACAATTCCTCTAGGGAGTTTTAGGGACAAATCAGCCATCACCAAGGTGGTGTCGACTTTTTCCAAGGGTCCAAAGTCATATTGATCATACAAACTACCCGGTAGGATACTCACACCCGCCCCCATATCCAAAAGTGCCTTATTCATTTAAAAATCACCAACTTGAATTGTAATTAAAGGTGCTCCCGGATCTTGGAGTTTAGGTGGGAGTATGCCCATCACAATGGTACTAACTTCTTCATTTAAAACAATTTTCTTTGGAAGTTTATGGTGTCGTTTTTGGGTACACAACTCCTTAAGATATTTAGCATAAGCCGGAACTTGTTTGATGATGTCAATAAGAGGTATATTAATTTTCACTTGTTTAAAAATTTCCCACATTTCTTCCTCATGGGGACCTCTTTTCTTAAGTGTAGGCCTAAGTTTTGGATCAATCAAAGCCAAAGGAAAAGGAATGGTATTACCCTCCATATCCTTTCCTTGTTTTTCAGAAAATTTACCACTAGACCTATTGTTTTCTACCTCTTTAAAAGACACTTTTTTATTTGATTTAGGTAGAACAAGTTCCGGTTCATGCTCACTATCTTCATTCTCATCAACATCCTCTACCACACCATCAACAAGTGATGATGGAGGCACAACTTTATTATCATAAACTTTACCACTACGAAGAAGACTTACATTGTTGATTTCCACATTTTTGACATTCTTGGAGCCGCCACTTTGATGTTGTGGATTGATCTTCGTATCACTTGGTAGCTTTCCCGGATTCTTCCTCAATTCCGATACATCCTCCGCCAATTGACCCACTTGCTTTTGTAAGGACTCAACCGTCTTGTCCCGAATCTCATTCTTCCTATCCATCTCTTTCAAATACTCCATAATTTCTCGGGTTGACACATCATTACTTCCCGAAGGTCCGCCTTGGTTATTACCTTGTTGATAGTTCCTTAGGTAGCCTCTATTGAATCCTCCCTGATTTTGGCCACCTTGGTAATTTTCTTGATTGTAATTTCGGCCTTGGAATGGTTGAGATGGTACTCCACCGGTTTGGTTGTTTCCTTGAAAGTTCGGGTTAAGTTGATTTGAAGAATTTCCATACCGAAGATTTGGATGGTTTCTCATTCCCGGGTGATAAGTGTTGGAGTTCATGTCAAATGGCCTCTTTTCTCCATACACCTGATTCACCTCTTCAACATGTTCCGGGACCAATGGACATTGCAAAGCCGTATGTCCAAGTTCATCACAACTCTCACAAATCGGGTATTCTTGAGAAACTTGAGCAACGCCCCAATTTTCAGCTTTCCCCAACCTTCAAGTCGATCTTTGGTGGCTTGATCACTTGTTGATGAGGTAGAAGCTATTGGATGGCTTGCTCTTCTATTGGATTGTGCTTGCCTTTTGGAATTTACACTCATTTTCTCCAAGAATTCCCAATCAACATCTTCAGGATTTGTCAAGAAAGTTCCATTGCTAATTGAATTCACATCTCTTTTCTCTTCCGGTAATAAACCATCATAGAAAGCCGTGATCAACTCCCATTTAGCAATCCCATGGTGTGGACATGTTCTCAACAACTCATTAAACCTCTTGAATGATTCATGAAATGTTTCACCCGATTGTTGCTGAAAAGTTCTAATGGAAGTCCTTGCATCACTAGTCTTTTGCATGGTATAATACTCATCCAAAAATTGTTGTTGCATTTCAGCCCATGTAAAGATGCTTCCCGATGGCAATGCTAAGAACCATTGCTTTGCTTTATCCTTCAAAGTGAACTGAAACAAGACTAGTTTAACTTCATCCGGTGAAAATCCTTGCCCTCCAATGGTTCCAAAAATGGCCTCAAACTCCGACAAATGCAAATAAGGCTCCTCCGATGCTTTACCATAGAAACTCGGTAAAATACTCAAACATTGAGGTCTAACTTCAAAAGCTCTACCCCTCAAAACCGGTGGTACTATAGGTGAAGCATTAATGGCTATGGCGGGTCGGAAATGACTATCAACTCCTTGTGGTGGAGGTTGATAGTTCATGTTTGGCATGGCACGGTTGTGTGGTTGGTGATTGGGTGGAATTCCACGACGGTATTGACGTGGTGGTGGTCCTTGAGGAACTCTTTGGTTGATGTATTGAGGTTTGTTATATTGGGGGTATTGAATGTTTTGTGGTTGTACATAATCTTTCCCATCATTCCAATCATACCCATCCGAATGATCATCAAACCTCCCATCGTCCCAATTATCAACTCTATCATACACCGACTCCTCCGTATACCGTGATCCATCTCCAACATAGGTTGGTGTTCCAAATCGGTGAGGAGTTGTGAAACCACTCCTCACGAATCGGGTGGGTTTTGTTGTTGATGTTGGTTTAGAAGTTGGTTGTTTGGGTCAAGGTTGGTTTCTTGTTGAATTCCGGTGGGTTGGATGATTGGTGGTGGAGTTCCGGTAGGTGGAATGTTTCTTTGTGAGTTACCGGGGTCACTCATGGTTGCACGGTGAAGTACTTGGTTTCTCCTAGCTGTTTTCTCAATTTCCGGATCAAACAACAAAGGTGATTTCTTCTTTGAATACCTCGTATGCATAAACAACCTGTAATCTACACAAGCAACACACCTCGAGTAACACTGAACTACAAAAATTAAAAGGAAATAAACAACTACTAACTAAAACTAAACTAATTCTTTTTTGTATTTTTCTGAAAATTTTAAGTAAACTAATTTAAAAACCAATTTTAACAATTTGCACACCAATTCCCCGGCAGCAACGCCAAAATTTGATCGTTGTCGTTGGACCGATCAAAAATATAAACTAAATACCTATAACTAGTATGGGTAAGTCGAGTATCGTATCCTCAGGGAATCATGGGAAAGTGTTAAACAATTTACAAAGTTAAGTAAACTAGACATAAACTTAAAATTGATTGATTGATTGTTTTGATTAACAACTAAAATTGATTGTGAAATTAACAAAATAATTCAATTAAATAAAAGGGACCATTCTCATGCTTCAAATTATGTTTTCAAAAGTATAACCTAACTTATATTCGTTAGAAATCACATAGACATGATTCGTTATAAGTTTGGATTGAATGAATGCTAAGAACTAATTAATTAGGTTGTGATGATTCACGATAACGAAAACCGGGGAATTGACACAACTAAATTATCTATTCATTAACTTATTACAAGTTATAAGAGATTCTTTCAATAATCCATGATCAACAATAATTTGAAACAAAAAGATAGATGAAATTCATTCAAAGTTATAAACAAGTAATCATTCATTCAATTCCAAACAACATTAGATGCAAAACACAATTAAGAATTAAACATCTAATCCAACTTGAATATAAGAAAAGTTGAATACAATTGTCTTACATAAATGTTCACATGAGAATGATCAAAAGAGAATTAGCCTAAAGTCTTCATCATTGAATCTTCAATTTGGATTGTCATCTCCATGAATTTATGATTTGATGATGAAATTGGGGTCTTGGGAATGTTAGGAACTGCTCCAGGGATGAGAAAAAATGAGTTGTAACTTCCACAAGTCGTGAATGGAATGATATAAACTGAAAATTAAATAAAACCCAAAAAGTCGGATTTTTGTTCAGCAATAGGCGTAAGGTACGGCCCCCCTGGGCGTAACCTACGCCCCTTCAACTTTTGCCTGGCGTAACCTACGCCCCTTCAACTTTTGCCTGGCGTAACCTACGGCCTCCATAGGCGTAGCTTACGCCCATTGTAATTTCCTGATTTCCAGATTTCTTCCTTGAACTTCATTCGACTTGTTTGACTTGCTTCTTGACCCGTGTTTGATCCTTTTAGCTCCAAATTGCAACTTATGACCTGAAACACTTAATCAAACATAAACACGCCCTAATCTTCTATTAACCTTCACAAAACATGTCATTTTTATCCATTAAAATCATGTAAATTAGGCGTTTATCAATGGCAAACATGGGAACTCTGGATTCATACAATGCTGGCAGGTTGGGCATTCACGTTGATGTGTACAAGTTGATGAAAGATGATCCCAGAGTTCACCAATGTTTTGATGCTATGGACGATGTATATGTTCATTCCAGATATTCTGAAGATGAGCAAAAATTTGATGCTGAAACATATGGTCACCCTGTTCAGGAGTTGATTGAGTTAAGGAAGCAGGAGTTAGTTGACCTCCAGAAAAAGGTCAGGTCAAATGCTGCAGCTCTGGAGAACGAGTACAGAAAGAAAATGAAAGGTGGACCCAGACTCCCAGCCAGAAAAACAAAGGCTGTCAGAGATGCAGATCTCAGTACCTTCATTCCGCTGGACACTTCCAAAAGAATTGATCAAGTTCAAGTTCAAAAAGTTTTGGAAGATCTGAAAGTGTCCAGGGAAACTGAAGCAATGATCCAGGTTGCAAAACAAAAGGATAAATATAATGAACTAATGAAGTTCAGGGCAAATGCCAGAAGGATTATAGGTGCTGAGATAAAATTGGCCAAAAATCATGAAAATTTGACCAAGTTTGAGGTTAAGCTGACCAGAGAGGGTAATTTTGTTGATGAAAGGAAGAATACTTCAGTCCAGGCGTTTGGGTGGTCTGAACTGAAGGAGATTGGCTTAACATTCAGAGGGAGGACTGATGTGTCTCAAGATGTTAAAGCATTTTTGAAACGAATTGAGAAGGTCTGGAAGAGAAAACAACAAATGGATATAGCCTTGGGCATGCGCTCTCCAGATGCTTCACCCTCACCAAAGAGAAAGGCTACTGAAGAAACTTATGGGCACGTTCAAAAGAAAAGAGCCTGACTCTCTATCATTTACCTGTACTTGTACTCTATTTTTAATCAATATTGTAACTTGTAAATATAGTTTCAATTTTTGATTCACAAGTAAGTGATCATATTTAGTCTAAGTTAGAACTAAAAGATAAAGCTGGAACACTGATGATTTATAAAGTGTTTCCAGTAACTTAAATTTTAGACTAAGTTAAAAAACAAGTGTTTTTCAAGCATACAAGTTGTATAGATAGAAGCTTGAAAAACCTTGCATTATTTCTGAACAAATAGGGGGAATTTGTTAAGTCCAGTTTCACTGGACTCACTCCAGACTTGAAGACTGGAGCCTTACTGAAGATTTGTCCAGAAATAATAGAAGACCAGTGAGTGACTTACTTGTATAGGAAATCTGGAGTCACCAGATTTCAGCTCACTGGACTTCACTCCAGTTCAGATCGATTCTACTAAAGACATTCTTACTGAAGTCAAAGACTGAAGTTAGAAGAAAGAAGACTGACAAACAGTGGAGCCCACTGGAAGTCTTACCAGATCTATGACTGGAGCTTTGTCAGTGTTCTAGACCTTACAAGTCTGAACACTGATTACGAGATATTGACTTTTGCCTTTACACACTTTTACTCGGACAATCCATTTGTCTATTGATAAAAGTACAATACGTGTGTAAAGGTGGTTGGTTAAAAGGATGACAAGTCACATCAACATGACTTTATCCTTGTACTTTAACCAATGCATTTAAGTAATTAAAGTTGTTTCCTTAAATTCATGCAACCATATTTGTACGGCATAATAATCTCACTGTTGAATTTATTTGCCTATAAATACCAAGTCATTTACCTCGTTCCAATTACTTTTTGCATATTGGTGAATTTGTCTAGATACTCTCGATCGTAACAAGGAATACTTCACAACTTTAAGTGTTTCGATCAAAGGAGAATATTTAGCAAATATAGATCATTTGTAATTCATAGGTTGTTAGGATATTTACATACTTGTAATATCTTGGTTCCGCAACAACCTTGTATTTTATTTAACATCATAAATAAAATACACTTGAAAATTACATTGTGTTATTTCTTATTCATGATGGTTTAAATTGACTTTGAAATATATAGTGAAAAACAGATAAAAGATAAGGAAAGTAAATCTCCTAATTAAAATTCATATCTATGTCTATCTATAAATCAACACCTATCTCAATACCCCCTCAAGTTGGTGGATGAAGGTTACAAACGTCGAACTTGACAAGTAATATTTCTTTACTTTTCGAACGCTCCCCCTCAATTCGGAGCCTTTTGCTTGATGAACCATCCAAGCAAATCTGCACATATTTATGCCACAAAGCTTTCTTCCATGCTTAACTTCTTTTTCCCTTTTTTAAACTGATTTGGATCAGTTTGTCCCTTTTTTAGATAAAAGAAATTCAATTACCTCAGTCTCTTAGATGAAAATCAAAGAAATTTTGACCATTGATTTTAATTCAAGGGTTAGGATTTTGCCAACTTCAAAATCCTACTAATTGTATACACTATAACATAGACACTACAAATAATAATAATGCAACTATTCACATTTTTAGTTAGCGTGAACAAATTATAAAAGTTCGTCACGTGTTTATGTGTAAAACTATATTGATATTCAAAATCCGGGTGGAGATCGTTAAAATTAACTTGAGGGGTCAAGTTAAAAGAATCTCAACCCTTAGATGAAAATCAAAGAAATTTTGACCATTGATTTTAATTCAAGGGTTAGGATTTTGCCAACTTCAAAATCCTACTAATTGTATACACTATAACATAGACACTACAAATAATAATAATGCAACTATTCACATTTTTAGTTAGCGTGAACAAATTATAAAAGTTCGTCACGTGTTTATGTGTAAAACTATATTGAATTAGAATTGTGTATAAATTTATTTTTGTCCACACTAACCATAATATGTAGTGTCGACAAAAATAGTGTGACAAATTACATATAAACGTCCACACTTAAAATTGTGGATTTTTAAAACTTTGCACTTTTTAGTATAGATAAATTTTTAATTTAATATAGTCTTTACATATAAACGTCCACACTTAAAATTGTGGATTTTTAAAACTTTGCACTTTTTAGTATAGATAAATTTTTAATTTAATATAGTCTTTACATATAAACGTCCACACTTAAAATTGTGGATTTTTAAAACTTTGCACTTTTTAGTATAGATAAATTTTTAATTTAATATAGTCTTATACATATAAAAGCGTGACAAACTTTTATAAATTGTTTAATTTAACAAAAAATATTAATAATTGCATTATTATTTGTAGTGAGACAAAATATATATTATTGTTTTAGCTCGTCAAATTCATAGCTACTACAGTACTACGTGAATGAAAGTCCATATATATATCACATGATATATGAACTAATTTCAATCAAGAATATGATCATTTATCAATTTCCGCAAACAAATTCATGTTAATCAAAGGTATATTGACCTCATATTTAATTACTCGTGTACTCAATAAGTTCGATTCAAATAATATACGTACTTTCACATCATCAATCATAATGAGGCTTAAAACAGCCTTCAAAAGAAGCAACCAAATCAAAAAATTACATTGTGTTATTTCTTATTCATGATGGTTTAAATTGACTTTGAAATATATAGTGAAAAACAGATAAAAGATAAGGAAAGTAAATCTCCTAATTAAAATTCATATCTATGTCTATCTATAAATCAACACCTATCTCAATACCCCCTCAAGTTGGTGGATGAAGGTTACAAACGTCGAACTTGACAAGTAATATTTCTTTACTTTTCGAACGCTCCCCCTCAATTCGGAGCCTTTTGCTTGATGAACCATCCAAGCAAATCTGCACATATTTATGCCACAAAGCTTTCTTCCATGCTTAACTTCTTTTTCCCTTTTTTAAACTGATTTGGATCAGTTTGTCCCTTTTTTAGATAAAAGAAATTCAATTACCTCAGTCTCGGTTAGGGCTGCATCGAGTCGAGCTTTTTTCGAGCAACTCGAGCTCGACTCGATCAAGTCGAGTTATTATCGAACTCGAGCTCGAGCCCGAGCCCTAAAATCAGGCTCGGAATAATTATCGAGTCGAGCTCGAGCTTTACATAGCTCGGCTCGAATACTTATCGAGCTTTTCGAGCTTTTAATATATTATGTATTAATTTTCGATAGCATAAATTGTATATATATTTTCGATAGCATAAATTGTATATATATTTTCGAGCTTTTCGAGCTTTCAATAGCATAAAGTGTATTGTATATATATATTTTCGAGCTTTTCGAGCCGAGTTTCGAGCCGAGCTCGAGTCATGTTTATAGACACAAGCCAAACTCGAGCCTTTTTCGAGCTTTTCGAGCCGAGCTCGAGCCATATTGTAGGTACAACGAGTCGAGCTCGAGCCTACACATTGAAAGCTCGTCGAGCTATCGAGCCGAGCTCGAGCTCGGCTCGGCTCGGTAACACCCCTAAGAAAGATCTCGGTCGATCTCTTTGTTGACATGATCACGAGTTTCTTAGTCATTCTTCCATCTTTCTTTCTTTCTTGCAAGACCTTCTTTCTTTGAAGCAACGCCCCGTCTTCCTTTCTTGCGGGTTCAAAGATCTAAACCCGATTTTTTTTCTTACAGGTTTTTTAAGCCCGACTTTTCTTTTTGTAACGGATTCAAAGAACCCGACTTTTCTTTTTCTTGCGTGTTCAAATATTTGAACCCGACTTTTCTTTTTCTTGCAGGTTCAAAGAACCCGACTTTTCTTTTTCTACGGTTCAAAGAACCCGACTTTTCTTTTTCTACGGTTCAAAGAACCCGACTTTTCTTTTTCTTGCGGGTTTCAAAGGCCGACTTTTCTTTTTCTAGGTTCAAAGAACCCGACTTTTCTTTTTCTACGGTTCAAAGAACCCGACTTTTCTTTTTCTTGCGGTTTCAAAGAACCCGAATTTTTATCTTGCGGGTTCAAATAACCCGACTTTTCTTTTTCTTGCGTTGATCGATTTGACCAACTTTCTTTCTGGTTTCTTTATATCGATAGCTACGATCCTCCCTTTTTTTTAAGGTTAAACTAATCAACTAGAATTTATAAAATTATGCAACCATTATCCACCGTATCACTTCATCTATGTAAATGATAAAAAACAATTAGCCATACATAGCAACTAATAATAAAAAATAAAGAAAAGTAAAAGATTCGAATGAGTGAATGATTTTGAGGCTGAGTTGAATTGATGCTGATGCTTCATAAAAATCAAAGGCAAGAAGCCTTTTTCTTTTGTCTCTTGCGGCTACTCACCAACCGACCTCCAATCTCCAACCAATTCTTTCGCAAACCCAAGTAAGGACTTGTTCGATTTAAATCTATTTAAGTTATCTAAGGCATTTTTATAGATCAATAAATGCCTTAGGTTTTTTTTTTAGGTTTGTTAGATTTTAATCTATTATCTACCTTGTGGTTACAAACTGGTAACTTCATTTATACAAGGAAATGGAATTTATACAAGTTACAGAATGTAAATACAAATTACAAGTAGATAAACTGAAGAAAGAACTTAATGAGATGGCCCTTCGCCAGTTCTTCTTCTCTTGGCAACTGAAGAGATAGGCTGAGTATCTTCAGGGTCAATATTCAACTTTTGCTCAAGATTTTCTTTATGTTGAATCTCCCCCTTAGAAAGTTTACCCATGCTTTCTCGAACCTATTCTTTTGTGCCTTAGCATCCAAAACATTTACCATCTCCACCCATTCGTTGAATCCATATTGCATAGCACCAGGATCATCAGTTCTAACCAGTGGCCCACCAGTATACTTAACTTCGATTTGAAAAACCTTGGTGCCTGGCTTGATTGTAACATTGACACTATTAATAGTACCACTATGTCTTCTGGTTGACATGATCTGGGAGTAGTAGTTTCTAGCTTCAGATTCATTTGTGATTTTTATACTCCCAGCACCAGCAGCCAGTACAGCGGACTTAATGTCTTCATTGGATACCTCGCCAGTTGATTCAACGAATGTGCTAAGGTCAGCATCTCTTGCATCTCTTGTCAGTGGTTTTTTTGGTTGTGGAATCCTTCTTCTTGGTGGATCCAGTACACTCTTCACAACCTTCTTGACATTTGCAATTCTCTTTAGAAGCCCACTAGCCCTAATCTCTTTGGCCTTCTCCACTGAAATGTTTAAGCTCCTGGCATCGAATTCAGCTTCATCCTCTTGATAGTGTCTGTCCAGTTTTACATCTAGCATTTCATTCAACTGGTCAACTATCCTAGGATCATTCTTAACCCTAACATACTCATCCTTAGTGATACCCAGTAGATTGGCATCACTCATATCCAGCAACTTAATCTGAGCAAGATGTGCCCTGGCCTCAACTTGGTTTCTTTGTTTCATTTTCTTTCTTTCTTTGATGTCATTACCAAGTCTAGCCAGAATTCAGTTTGCTTAATCTGAAGACCTAAGAAAAATGTTAATTCACCCATTAAACTCATCTCATACTCAGATGACATGATTTTAGAAAACTTTTTACACATTGCATCATCAGTTGAACCAAAAATAATGTCATCAACATAAATTTGTACCAATAAGATATTACCTCTTTCTTTCAAGATAAACAAGGTATTATCTATTGCACCTCTTTGAAAGCCATTTTTAAGAAGATGTTTAGTTAAAGTATCATACCAGGCTCTTGGGGCTTGTCTTAGACCATACAATGCTTTGTTCAGTCTATAAACCCAATGAGGATGCTTCTCATCGATGAAACCTGGAGTCTGCTTAACATAAACTTCTTCTTCCAATGTTCCATTAAGGAACGCACTTTTGACATCCATCTGGAAGACCTTGAACTGCAGATGGGCTGCATAAGCCAGAAATATTCTTATGGCTTCAAGTCTTGCAACTGGAGCAAAAGTTTCATCAAAGTCAATGCCCTCTGCTTGACAATAACCCTGGGCAACTAGTCTGGCCTTGTTTCTTACAACATGGCCATCTTCATCCATTTTGTTTCGGTAGACCTATCTGGTACCAATAGGTTCTTTCTTTAACCCTGGTGGACAAGGAACAAGCTCCCAAACATTGTTCCTTTCAAACTGGAGGAGCTCTTCTTGCATAGCTCCACCCAGCTTGGGTCTGCCATAGCCTCGTCAATCTTCTTTGGTTCAATTAGTGATAAGAAGGTGACATTTAAGCATTGCTCACTGGTGGCTCTTCTAGTCTGAACCCCACTAGTTAGATCACCCACAATTTGTTCAATTGGATGGGCTCGAGTCCATCTAGTGTATTGACTAGGCTGGTAAACTACAATATCAGTGCAATTCACCTGGCGATCTTCTTCAGTTGCAACAGCATCTGGAGAAGGATCAGTCCAAACAACTTCTACATCCTCATCAGAGTCAATGAGGTCTCGATTAGCGTCATGAAATTCCTCATTAGAAGGCATTTCATGAAGAACTGGAGAAGTAGATGTTTGAACTGGTGCTGATATTGGAGTGGCACGTACATCAGATCCAATCACCAATTCTTGTGGTAAGTTGAAATTGATGGAGGGATAGAATGATGTGTCACTGGTGGTGTTCTTCTTCTTAACTGGTTCCAATTTGTTGTAACTGGAAGCATCTTCTGGTGAAACAACTGACCGATGAACTTGGTCAATTTCACCAAAATTAATTGGAATGACTGGAGAAATATCAAGCTTGGTCTCTTGTTGATTGCTTCAGTTGACTCATCAAATGTGACATGAATTGTCTCATGAACCTTTTGGAGTCTATAATTATAAACTCTAAAGGCCTTTCGAATATCTGAATAGCCTAAAAATACCCCTTCATCAGCTTTTTGCATCAAACTTTCCAAGCTGACTGGAATCATTTAGTATATAAACTGGACAACCAAATACATGGAAGTATCCAATATTTGGTTTACGATTCCTGAGTACCTCATAGGCAGTCTTCTTATGTCTCTTGATGTAAACTGACCGGTTTTGGGTGTGACAAGCAGTTGCAACTGCCTCAGCCCAAAAACTGGTGGGAAGACCAGATTCAGATAGCATACTTCTGGCTGCTTCTATCAGTGTACGATTCTTTCTTTCAACAACTCCATTTTGCTCTGGAGAGTGAACTGATGAGAAGTTTTGAAAGATGCCAGTGTCATTGCAAAATGTTTCAAGTACCTTATTTTGGAATTCAGTACCATTATCACTTCGCAACTGACAAACTTTTCGAGTATACTTGAGCTCAATTCTTTTAATGAGAGAGATGATTTCAACAGATGCATCACTTTTGGATCTGATGAATACCACCCAGCTGTATCTGGTGAATTCATCAACCACAACTAGAGTGTACTTCTTTCCAGCTCTAGTTTGAACATTCAATGGACCAAAGAGATCCATATGTAGCATGTGAAGAGGTTCAGTGATGCTAAAATTTTGCCTAGTTTTAAAACTGGCTCTCTTCTGCTTGCCCATCTCACACCCTGGACATGGTTTTTCTTTATTGAAAGAAATCTGAGGTATCCCATCAACCAGTTGTTTGCGAGACAACTTGTTAATGTTTTTGAAATTAAGGTGGGATAACCTTTTATGCCATAGCCAGTTGGTGTCCTCATCAGCTTTGGTATAGAAACATTGCTCTTTTGGAGCTGGTTCCATATCCATGATGTACACATTTCATTTTCTTGGTGCAATCATCACCACTTTCCAATCCTTGTTAAATATGGTGCCTTGTGCAATATCGAACAATACTCTGAAGCCATCATCGCAAAGTTGGCTGACACTGATCAGGTTGTATTTCAAACCATTCACAAATGCAACTCTTTTGAATTCGACTTGTCCATTATTGATCACACCATATCCTTCAGTCTTTCCAGATTGATCATTACCAAACGTCACTGTCGGTCCATCTTGGACAGTGAACTATTCCAGTAGGGGCTTACATCCGGTCATAGTCCGGCCAGCAGCGCTGTCCAGATACCAGATATTCTTCTTTCGATCGCCCTACACACACACAAAAATCATTAGTTCTTTTTGTGAACCCATCTTTTCTTGATGGGTCCACTGGACTTCTCTACAGAAGCCACAGTTGACAGTTATGGTGTTGAACTGGATGCTGCATCTGGAGCTTTATCACCAGCTCCAGGTGCAGGAGTAAAAACAATTGGTATTTGATACTTACTCCCTTTATTTTTACCAGATTTTGTTCCAGAAAGAACATTCTTTTGTTTAGGTATTAAAGAGAGTGGATTAATATTTTGTTTGAAAACTGGAGGTAATAAACCTCCTTCCAGATTGTTAATCCGGGCAGTACAACTCTGAACCTGCCGAGACAAAAGTTGGAGTTGACTTTCCAGATTAACAAAAATATTATTTTCTTCAGGCAGTTGAACCTTGGACCTAGGTCAACTGGTGCTTTAGTCTGTCGGGTCTTGGGCACCTTAGACTTTTGAGGTAAAGGCTTGTTACCAGTGGCCTTTTTGACTGGAGCTTTAGCCCGTTTGGCTCCAGTTTTAACCTCAATGGGGGTGGTCTCAAAGGTTTCAGTTTCAACAGCTTCAGATTGATCATATGGTGTTTCAACCTTGAGAGCTCGAGGCAATGCATGAAG
The DNA here is from genome assembly GCA_034093135.1 of Erigeron breviscapus. Taxonomy (NCBI): domain Eukaryota; kingdom Viridiplantae; phylum Streptophyta; class Magnoliopsida; order Asterales; family Asteraceae; genus Erigeron; species Erigeron breviscapus. Next base: position 125,851,319 of record CM067167.1, read on the forward strand.
ATCTGGTATGAGAGCTGCCATCTCCAGATCTCTAGATTTCCATGCATTCTTCTGGGCATCGATAGTTCTTGAAAATGCATCATAGTTTTTTCCAGATGCTTTTACCCATGACTTGATAATCTTTTGTTCTTTTTCTAGATCAGAAAATAGTTTTTGATTATCAAGTTCTAAAGCCTCAATCTTTAAAACTGACTCCTTGAGAGCCAACTGGACACTTTGCAAATCATTTAGTTGTGGTTTAACATTGTTCAGTTCGATTAGGATAGTGTCAAGATATCTTTCACTATCAGCTCTTACAGTTTCCACAAATGCCAAATCACCACTTAATGATTCAGCCAGGTCCAGTTTTAGTTCAGGGTCAACCTGGTTATCATAGTCACATACCTTCTTCAGTATGATGTCCACCCATCTTCCAGAGATGACATCTTCTTTCACTACGTGCTGCTGTTGTTGATCTTCCAAGGCCATGAAACACATGTCCCTTTCCTCTTCATCATCATCAGATGAGTCATCAGAGTACTCCCATTTTCCCTCAGTTTGTGCCATTAAGCACTGATCCTTTTTCTTTTCCATGGACAGGAGGGCAATCTGGGCCTTAAGCTTCTTGTATTTAGCTTTGTAGCTATCATCAGGCCGATTGAAATTAGGGACAGAGGGGCCAGTTTGGTTGTTCAACTGACTAGATCTGCATTCCTTCATAAAATGACCTTTCTTACCACACTTATAGCATGTAAGATTGGTCTTATCCAGAGAGCTAGAGCTGGAAGCATTGTTGGGGCCATTAAATCTTTTGGATTTATGCTTAAACCTATTAAAGGTTTTAGCAATCATGGCGACCAGATCATCATCGTCAGTTTCATTACAACCATCACTGTTTTCAGTGGTCAGTCCAGAGTTTAAGAAACTGTTCAACATCTCCTTCATCGAGTGTACCTGGACACTCTCAGCAGACATTAAAGCAGGACAAGGTCGGTCAGTTACACTAGCAACCTTGGACTCTGGGCATGGTTCATGGCATCTTGCTCAGCCACAAGTCTTGCAGCATTATTATCTTCAGTGAATCTGAAGGCTCCATAGAGCGATGCAAGAGTATGAGTGTGCAAGGTTTTACCTTGTCTCAAGACAAGAACCATGTTTTCCCATTTGGAAGGAAGAATATCACAAAACTTCTCAAGAAGAATATCCTTATCCTTCTCTACACCCAAACCTCTCAACTGATTGATGAGGCTAGAAAATCTGGTGTATGTACCAGTTAGACTTTCATTGGGGAAGGCAAAGAAGGATTCATACTTCTTGTTCAAAGCAACTTTTCTGGTGACAATAGTGTCATCACCTCCTTCAAACTGAATAACTAACTCGTCCCACATAGATTTTGCACTGGGAACAGCACAAGTGTTGGAATTAGATCTTCAGGAATAGCCCCAAGGATCATGTTCTTGAGTCTGGTGTCCAGATCAACAAGTCTACGATCCTCATCAGACCAATGGTCTTCTGGCTTTTCCCTTGAACCTCTTCTTCCAGTTGGATAAAGAAGAGGACTGACCCCAAGGGACATGGGTATATATGGTCCATCCTTAAGGATTTTCAACATATACCTTTCAATCCCACCAAAATGCAAAAGCATTCTAGCCTTCCATGTACCGAATGTCTCACTGTTTCCATTAAATTTTGGAACAGGAGTGTTAGAGTAGTGTACATGGACATGGTTTGGGGCAGTAGGAGGAGGAGGGTTGGTGTTAACATTTTGAAAAGGTTGTGCATTAGTATTCGAGGGGTTTTCACCTGAACCAGAACCATCTACACCTTCAGTAGTGTTCATCTTAGCAGATCTAGGCAAGTTTATTAGCCTTCTGCTCTGATACCACTTGTAAGTCCCAACTCGATAGATGGTACTACTGAAGACACCTCTATGTCGATGGTGGAGTTACTTTGCAATATATGCACTGAACTGGAGACGACCAGTTGCAGTGTGTATATACCAAGTTCTAGATAGATTACATATATAAAAGACAATAAGTAAAGAACAATGCAATAATACAAATAACTTGTAAGATAACTTGATGAGACAATATGTATTTTTCAATGTGTAATTTATTTATTGATATTAAACAAATTACAAGGTTGATGCGGAACCAAGATAATACACGAATGTAAATATCCTAACAACCTATGAAATACAATTGATCTATACTCGGAATTTCTCAAGACAATCGAAACACTTAAAGTTGTGAAATGTTCCTTTTAGCGATTGAGAGAATATTGCACAAGTTCACCAAGAATATTGCAGGTTTGCAAAGTGTGAAGTTATTCGTCTTTGTGAATTAACTTGAATTCTTGGTTGTGCAATGACTTGTATTTATAGGCAAAGTTAACATTGGGATGTTAACTTTAGCCGTACAAATGTGGTTGAGAGCATTTAAGGAATAGCATTTAATTCCTTAAAAAGCAGTGTAAAGTCGCATGATAAAGCAACTTTACACAACCACCTTTATGTAACTTTTATTACTTAAATAATAAGACAAGGCTTATTATCCGGGTAAAGGTACATAAAGTATACAAGTCAATTTCTCGTAATCAGTGTAAAGCTTTGTAAGGGCTTTCCACTGATGGTCTCCAATTTGTAACTGACTAGAATGCCAACTGGGCTTCGCTGCCATTGCCATTCTCTATCTTCCATTTGTTGTCTTTGACTTCAACTGGAATGATTCTTCAACTGGTCAGTTCTCAACTGGAGGAAGTCTTCAGTTGCGTTGACTGTACGGTGCAACTGGACTTCAATATATTTCTGGACAAATCTTCTTGGTCACCAGTTTTACTGGGTCACCAGATGCAACTGGTGACTGGTCAGTGTGAATTGGTGACTGGCCAGTTCCAGGTGAACTGGTCCTAACAGGAACTTCACCAACGAGATTATTATTGCCTCTGCAGCAAATGAGGATGTAAACATTGCTCTGAAACCTAGTGTTGATGCCGAAGCTGCTACTCACTATGCTGCTCCGGAACCCGCTATGGATGTAGCTTTTAGTACGGTATCTGGTCCTACCAAAAAGAGAGCTTGTTTCTCATGGTTCTTCTATTTCGCTAGCTCCATCTTGTAGAGATGAAGGTGTTATATCAGTTCCTAAATGTTCTATCACTCGCACGCTTATGGGCGCTCTTCCGAACCCACCTGTTCGGGGTATAAAACTTGTTGATGGGGGTAAGCCTCTTCCTTCCTTGAGTGGACTTGGTAAGGGTAAAAGTACCAAAGCTTTGTAAGCGTTGAGTGCAGATGGATTCTCTTGGTTATTGTATTTGCCTTTATCTCTTCATTGTGTGTTGTTTATGATTGCACGATTTTGGCATAAGAAACCATGTCCGGTCCGGAGGCTATTGTGTTGCGTATTAGCTTCTTTGGCTGGACTTTAAACATTTTACTAAGTTCAGCTTCTTTGGCATGAGGAGCTAAGTTCAGCTTCTTTGGCATGAGGAACTAAGTTCAGCTTCTTTGGCATGAGGAGATAAGTTCAGCTTCTTTGGCCTGAGGAGCTAAGTTCAGCTTCTTTGGCATGAGGAGCTAAGTTCAGCTTCTTTGGCATAAGGAGCTAAGTTCAGCTTCTTTGGCATGAGGAGCTAAGTTCAGCTTCTTTGGCATGAGAAGCTAAGTTCAGCTTCTTGTAACTTTAAGCATTTTTACTTTTAACTATTTGTTGTGCTTCGTATAAGCATAGATGTCGCTTGAAAATGAATTTCACCAAAGACCATTATTGATGGTTCTTATGGTTGTGTTGATCCAGAGATCCTTATAATCATATTGTTCGTTATTGGGCTGCATCTTTTATTTGGCTCGTATTATATATTAGACTTTCTTTGCACATCGAACCTGAGCCAATATTCACATCTTTCGGCCGAAGCCCATTTTTTGTATATTTAGGTCGGAACCCTTGTTTACCTGCTTGGTCCGGATGTGACAACTCCTAATTTATTAGCAACGGGTTAGTCTTAATCTCGATCATTATAATAATTTCGTCTAATTTAGAGAATTATAGACGTGGAAATTATTAGATAATTGAACATTTGATATAGTTCAATTAGACGTATCTTGATGACGTAGACTATTAGCTATTTAGACGAATGCCGAGTCTTAAAATAACTTTAAATAAAGATTTAAATGTTATATATATTGAACACAGTAAATAGACTGTTTAAACTTAATATTTCTAAAGTTTACTTTGACTAAATTTTATTGACTTGTCTTAACTAAAATGAGACGAGGGAAAATACCTTTACTTTAAATTATAACCTTTTTGTCAAACGGTATTTAATCGTAAGCATTTTACCAAATTAAGGGATATAAAATATCAAAAATTGGCCACATGGGTCGTCCCTTTTGTTTTGTGGCAGTGAAAGAACCAACAAACACCCCCTTCTCATTTTCCTTTTCTTTCTTCTTGTTCTGTACGAGAGACACACACACATAAACACACACCAAAAGCTTTATTCTCTAAATCAAGTTATGATTTATTTAAAATCAAAGGGAAATTAAAGGGAAGGAATCATTTAGTGGATAATTAAGGGTTTAACATCATCATCTTCACCATCTTTATCATTTTCCTTCAAGAACACCATTTTTGGTAAGTTAACTTTTTTTTCTCTAAACTTTTGATTTGATTTAAATTCCATCTTTAAGTTTAATTTCAGTTTTGTTGATGGAATTAGATAGCTTTGAAAGTGAAAAGAGTTATTGCATATGTGATTAGATTGATTTTTATTAGAAATTAGGTTTTTTGGAAATCAAAAGTGTTGGATTTGTGAAATGGTAAGCGAAATGGATTTTTTTCAGGTTATGGAACCTGTTGGTACTTGTTGAAATGAAAAGAGTTGATTAGAAAATGATTTGGTTTGGCGAAAATGGTCGAAAATTGCATTTTTGCTCGTTCAGGTCTTATATCGCGCCGCGATCCCTCCAGGTCGCGCCGCGAGGTAGTAGAAAATAGGCATCGCGCCGCGACCCTCCAGGTCTCGCGCCGCGATGTAGTGTAAAATGAGAATCGCGCCGCGATCCTTGGATCTCGCGCCGCGAGTTTTGTCTGTTTGACATTTTTAGTTTTTGACAACTTGAACGTTTGAACTTGGTGAATATCGAATGGTACTTTAGACTACCTTATAATGACAATGTCATTGATATTACCAACTAAAGTTAAATAAAATGAAAGTTTAAATCACATTCTCGGTTATGGCATTCTAGGGTCTATAGCTAAGTAGTTCTACATAGGATACTTGTCGTTGTGAGCTTGGATCCTCACTATTGGTAATCATATCATAGGTTTTGGATAACGTGGAGAATTGACGGTTGATCTTCTCGAGCTACATTGCACCTTTTAAGCACTTAGATCGCTAAGGTGAGTTTATGGCGCCCTTTTCCTTTTACTTTGGGCCTGAAAAGCATGTGTTATAGTATACACGATTTGTTAAATAAATGATTGTTTTGTGAGTATGCCATGTGATTTGGATACTTAGATCATTTGACTTAAATTTGCCATGTTGACGGCTGTCGAAAATGTGTATACGTGTCATTTATTAAATGTTGAATGAAATGACTTTGAATTGCCGTGTAATGGCTGATTAAATTGTTTCTTTGTGTTTGACAAACTAAAATGTTGCCCCTGTGTAGTTATCACTGTTATGAAACCCTAGTGGTTGTATTATCAGACTTAGTTCTTGACTGTCTTGGTTATGGTCCGCACCCACTAGTAGAAGGAAATCCTGTGCGAAGCAATGTAGCATAGTGACTGATACTGTTGGACTTGGCTCCCGGCTGTCATATGCTTTAGTCGGACTTAGACCCCGGCTGTCTTGTTATGAAATATTCTCAGGTTTTTGATCCTTATTGTCTTGTTGAAAATAACTACACGTCATTGTGTTCTCTCAATGACGATTGAAAATTTGGTCAAACATACTGTAAACTCACCAACTATTTCGATAGTTGATCCTCTCATATTTCATGCTTTTCAGGGAACCAACAGTAAGTATTGGAAGCGTATATGGCATTTTAGAAGCCATCTTTTGAACTTTGGACGTACAATTAGCGTCAGACATCTGAGGACTATCATATTATTAGTTCTAATTGTACTAGACTGTCCAAATGTTGTTAGTGTATTTGTGGGCCCATTTCCAATTGTGGATAGTTTGTATCCGTGTATTGGGGTCCACATCTGAACGATTATACTTGTAATAAAATCGTATTTGGATTAATGGATGTAATCTCTATTTACCTTCTGATTAGTACGCAATTATTTGTTAACCCTGTATTTCCGCTACAATGGGGTGTGACAAAAATTGGTATCAGAGCCAAGGTTATAGTGAATACAGAGTTATTCCGCTGGAATAACTCAATCTATAGCCATGGTCGCTTCATATAGGAAATCTAAGTCTTTAAGGTTTAGGATACTTATCTCGAGAGTTATACTATTTGTCAATAATTAGACCTAACCTGATCAACTACGTCCCGATTATGTAAAATAGTATAAGGCTCGAAATAAATATCTTAAATTGTGTATATACATGTTAGTTGAATTATATTCACAACATACTGTAAACTCACCAACTATTTCGATAGTTGATCCTCTCATATTTCATGCTTTTCAGGGAACCAACAGTAAGTATTGGAAGCGTATATGGCATTTTAGAAGCCATCTTTTGAACTTTGGACGTACAATTAGCGTCAGACATCTGAGGACTATCATATTATTAGTTCTAATTGTACTAGACTATCCAAATGTTGTTAGTGTATTTGTGGCCCATTTCCAATTGAGGATAGTTTGTATCCGTGTATTGGGGTCCACATCTGAACGATTATACTTGTAATAAAATCGTATTTGGATTAATGGATGTAATCTCTATTTACCTTCTGATTAGTACGCAATTATTTGTTAACCCTGTATTTCCGCTACAATGGGGTGTGACAAAAATTGGTATCAGAGCCAAGGTTATAGTGAATACAGAGTTATTCCGCTGGAATAACTCAATCTATAGCCATGGTCGCTTCATATAGGAAATCTAAGTCTTTAAGGTTTAGGATACTTATCTCGAGAGTTATACTATTTGTCAATAATTAGACCTAACCTGATCAACTACGTCCCGATTATGTAAAATAGTATAAGGCTCGAAATAAATATCTTAAATTGTGTATATACATGTTAGTTGAATTATATTCACAACATACTGTAAATGTGGTGGGAAGGCTGCGGGTGACCCTATATATAAGCATTGAAGGTATGTTAGGAATAGAAACTCAAATCGTATGTGTATGCATAAGGTTTATATACGTGATAGTTTGGATTATATTAACAACATATTTAAATGTGGTGGGAAGGCTGCGGGTGACCCTATATATAAGCATTGAAAATATGTTGGTAATAGAAACCCAAATCGAATGTGTATAATCTAGACAAAGATCTCTTTGAAACTCTTGTTGCGTACTATCTCATTCGATTGACTCGAGTTGTCTTATCCATCAGACTTATATGGATTCTTTGACTATTCTTTCAGACTTGTCATGTCAGACGGAGCTAGCTCTTATGCTGTTGTTCCTGGTACTCCTCAAGTTCCAGTTGTAGCAAACTCCATTCCTCGTGTTCCCCACTCTTCTGAAGAGGAACAATTTGAGGCTTCGGGCAATGAGTCTCGCCCCATCAATCTGGTGTCAACATCCAGTGAATCTGGAAATGAACATGTATCTATTCATGTTCAACCATCTTTGTCACCGGTAGCTCCATATCAGAGGAGAACTACCGAGGGAGCTCGTCTGCCTTATGCTCCTCGAGACCCTAATGCTCCTGGTCCTTCTGCACCGGTTCAGGACAACCGTGTGTTTGGTCCCTCTTTTCTTCTGGGCGATCCGTATGCTGCAGGTCCCTCCAGAGTGCCTGTTTACAATCCCAATGCTGCTGAAGTGATGCCAGTTGCTGATGCAACTGATAGGTCAGAATATTATCTCCGACAAATGTCAAGGATGAACAACTCTCTCATCCGTACTAGGGAGGCTATTGAGAATCAAGCCCAAGCATTGACTGGAGCTTACCTTCATGCTTCTGATGCTATGACTGTTGCTAAGGAGGGGAAGGAGACTGTTAGAACGTGGCTTTGCTAGTTGTTGTTCTTTTCAAGATGTAATCTGTAGTAGTAACGTATTGTAAGCCTAGAACTAGTAACAATTCATACTTTTGTATTGGAATTGTAGTCTTTTTGGTGGATGTATTTCCCACGTGTGATGGATCGTATCACTCTGACTGTGTAATGTATCATTGTGGATGTTGTTCCCACATGATTTTGATTTGTGGATGTAGTTCCCACAAGATTTTGAAATGTACAAGTCAGATTATGTAAAATTTTGGGTATTTATGAAATATGATCGTCTTTTGGCTTACATACTTGTTCAAAACTACGTCACTTGCTCATTTCAATTCTAGGAGTATAGTGTTCTATAATTCTTGTCTTGTTTAGTTCATGAGTTCAAGTAAGTCGATAAATTGTGACTTGTGTTTAGTATTCTCTTATATCTTGAAAAGCTACATTCTATGTTGTTCTTACGAGAAAAACCTCTAAATGACACTTTTGTTCATGTCATAGACTTATGGCTCCTAAGACGCGAAGCAAAATCCAGAAAAGGGCTCCAAGTAAGAAAACTGTCCAAAAGAGAGTTACTCGATCAACTCCTTTAAATACTGAAACTGAACAGGAAGAACCTATGATCCGCCAAAGACCAGAAACGGCTGCTGCCAATGTGAACACTGGTCCTGGATCTACCCCAATTGTTGGCGGGGAAAATAATATGGCAGCATTTGTGACACAATAGTTGTTGGCCGCCATGCCTACTTTAGTTGCTCAGATCACGGCGAGCATGAACGCCAATAATAATCATCATGCTGACAATAGTAACAATGTCGAACCTACGGCTGAACAAGTCGTTCCTCGAGCTCAACTTCAAGTGGGTGACTACAAGACCTTCACTTATTGTAAACCAAAAGAATTTAATGGTACCGAGGGTCCGGTAGGTCTAATCAACTGGCTAGAAAGCATAGAGGCGGTGCTTCATATTAGTCGTTGTGCCGAAGAGCACAAGGTGGAATATGCTTCCACTCAACTTCAAAAGCACGCTCTATCATGGTGGAACGAGCAGGTTAGGACCCGAGGTCGAGACCAAGCTAATAGGATACCTTGGTTTGATGTTAAAAGAATGTTAACGGAAAAGTACTGTCCTCGAGAGGAAGTATAGAAAGTTGAAGGTGAATTCTGGAATCATACTATGGTTGGATTGGACAACGAGAAATACACTACTCGTTTTCATGAGCTGACAAGACTTGTTCCTCGTATGGTGGATACGGAGGAGAAGTTAGTTGAAAGATACTGTTATGGCTTGTCACCTGACATCCGAAGGTTGGTAGCCACTTTTAATCCCTTGACTCTTCAAGCAGCAGTTAGTGCAACCAATCAGATGGTGATAGATTTGAAAAGAACCACTGGTTCTTCTGTTGGAACTGAACTGATCAAGAGAAGAAATGATCAAGCCTCTGGTAGTGGTTTTGGAAATGGTGGGAATGGCAAGAGGTTTAAAGCTGCCAGAAACTTTGCAGTGGTCCCACAAGATATCAAGAGGTACCCTGGCGCAGACACAAGATGTAATAGGTGTGGCACTTGTCACGTGGGAAATTGTCCTACTTGCCACCGTTGTAAAAAGTCGGGACATCTGGCAAAGAACTGTAGGGAGAAGGTACCCAATCAATGCTATCAGTGTGGAAGTGAAACTCATTTCCGACCAGCGTGTCCAGGACTTAATCAAGCCACGAACAATAATGCTATAGTTCCAATGAGGAACAATGCTGGGAATAATCAAGCTGGAAATCAGGGGAGAAATCAAGGAGGTCAAGGTAGAGGCCGAGTGTTTGCTTTGGATGCTGCTGATGCACGACGTGATCCTAACGTTGTGATAGGTACATTCATACTCAATAATCATTATGTATTTGTGTTATTCGACTCTGGTGCTGATAAAAGTTTCATATCCTTAGAATTTAAGTCTCGATTTGGTATAGTAGCTATCCCTATGAAAGACACTTATGTTGTCGAATATGCAAACGGTCAAAAGTATATTGCTAGAGATCATTTAGTAGATTGCAGTTTGGTATTGGCCGGTAAGACTTTTAAAATTGACCTAATTCCTATAGAACTAAGTAGTTTTGATGTGATTGTTGGTATGGACTGGTTATCTAAGGTTAGAGCTGATATAAGTTGTTATGAGAAGATTGTTAGAATACCCCTTCAGAATGACGAAACCCTAATAGTGCAAGAAGACAAGTCAGGAAAGAAATTGATCTTAGTATTGGCGATAAAAGCAAATAAGTATTTACAAAAAGAACATCCTGCTTTCTTAGCATTAGTAGTTGAAAGGAAACCAGTGGGTAAAGACATGCAAGATATTCCAGTAGTTAGAGATTTTCCGGAGGTGTTTCCTGAAGATTTGACGGGACTTCCACCTCACAGACCAGTTGAGTTTGGAATAGATTTGGTCCCTGGAGCTGCACCCGTGGCCAAGGCACCCTATCGCCTTGCGCCGTTAGAAATGCAAGAATTGTCCGAACAACTTCAAGAGTTGTTAGCTAAAGGACTAATTCGTCCAAGTTCATCACCGTGGGGAGCTCCAATACTATTTGTCAAGAAGAAAGACGGCTCTATGCGCATGTGTATTGATTACAGAGAATTGAACAAGTTGACTGTCAAGAACAGGTACCCTTTACCTCGCATTGACGACTTGTTTGACCAACTGGAAGGTGCATCACACTTTTCCAAGATTGATCTCAGATCTGGGTATCATCAACTCAGAGTCAGAGAGACGGACGTTCCTAAAACAGCTTTCAGAACTCGTTATGGACATTATGAGTTTTTGGTTATGCCTTTTGGCTTAACCAATGAGCCTGCTGTGTTTATGGACTTAATGAATCGAGTATGTCGACCGTATCTTGACAAGTTTGTCATTGTATTCATTGATGACATACTGATCTACTCGAGAAATAAAGACGAACATAAAGGTCATCTGAGAACCATTCTACAACTACTCAAGGATCAAAAGTTGTACGCGAAATTCTCAAAATGTGAATTCTGGATTAGGGAAGTACACTTCTTGGGTCATGTAGTGAATATGGATGGGATCCACGTAGATCCATCTAAGATTGAAGCAATAAAGAAGTGGGAAGCCCCTAAGACTCTGACAGAAATCCGCCAGTTTCTTGGATTGGCTGGATATTATAGGAGATTTATTGAGAACTTGTCAAAAGTTGCTCAACCTTTGACGTTGTTGACTCAAAAGACCAAGGAATTTATTTGGCAGGATGCCCAAGAAAAGGCATTTCAAACGTTGAAAGACAAGCTATGTAATGCTCCTATTTTAGCATTACCCAATGGAATTGAAAACTTCGTGGTATACTGTGACGCATCACATCAGGGCATGGGATGTGTACTTATGCAAGAAGGTAAGGTCATTGCTTACGCTTCCAGACAGCTCAAAATCCACGAAAAGAATTATACAACCCACGATCTCGAACTCGGAGCGGTTGTTTTTGCCTTAAAAATTTGGAGGCACTACTTGTATGGTACAAAGTGTACGGTATTCACAGATCACAAAAGTCTTCAGCATATCTTCGATCAGAAAATGCTGAATATGCGACAAAGACGATGGGTAGAATTACTCAGTGATTATGATTGTGAACTCAAATATCATCCTGGTAAAGCAAATGTTGTTGCTGACGCGCTGAGTAGAAAGGATAGAATTTCACTATCTGTAATAACAAGAGCAAGTTCTTATCTTGGCTCGTCATTAAGGGATAGAGTTTTGGATGATCAAAACGAGGCCCTACAACCAGGGCGTATTGAGAAAGAAGCATTGTGGAATGCTGAACGTTTATTTGAATTGGATGGTGATGGAATCCGACATGTTAAGGGCAGAGTGTGGATTCCCAAGTATAATGGACTTAGAGAACTCTTAATGAATGAGAGTCATCGATCTAAGTATTCAATCCATCCTGGTGCTGACAAAATGTACCACGGATTAAAGGATTTTTATTGGTGGCCTGGTATGAAAAGAGATATCGCCACGTATGTATCAAAATGTTTGAATTGTTCTATGGTTAAGGCGGAGCACCAAAAGCCTTCTGGGCTGCTCCAGCAACCCCAAATTCCTGACTGGAAATGGGAACAGATCACCATGGACTTCATTACGAAGTTACCTCGAACCCTGAAAGGATACGATACTATTTGGGTCATTGTTGATCGATTAACGAAGTCTGCACACTTCATTCCCATACGGGAGAATTGGAAGATAAAGAAATTGTCTCAATTATATATTGAGAAGATCGTGTCACTTCATGGTGTTCCTGTGTCTATTATCTCTGATCGTGATGGTCGTTTCACTTCACAATCATGGAGATATTTTCAAGACGCCTTAGGCACTCAGTTGAATTTGAGTACGGCTTACCATCCACAAACGGACGGGCAAAGTGAGCGTACCATTCAGACGTTGGAAGACATGCTTCGGGCATGTGTTATTGATTTCAAAGGTAGTTGAGATACCTTTTTGTCGTTAGCTGAATTTTCGTATAATAACAGCTATCACACAAGCATTAAATGTGCGCCTTTTGATGCTTTGTACGGACAAAAATGTAGATCTCCTGTTTGTTGGCTCGATGCTGGTGAGCTTCGTTTGTACAAATATGGACTGGTTCAGAAGACAACTGACCAGATTGTTGAAATTAGGGCACGGCTGAAGGCGGCTCAGGATCGCCAAAAGAGCTATGCAGATCGTAGAAGGAAACCACTTGAGTTTCAAGTGGGAGACAAAGTCATGTTGAAAGTGTCACCTTGGAAAGGCACTGCACGTTTTGGCGTGCGAGGAAAACTTAGTCCTCGTTATATCGGACCATTTGAAATTGTTCAAATGAGACGAGCGAAAATACCTTTACTTTAAATTATAACTTTTTTGTCAAACGGTATTTAATCGTAAGCATTTTACCAAATTAAGGGATATAAAATATCAAAAATTGGCCACATGGGCCGTCCCTTTTGTTTTGTGGCAGTGAAAGAACCAACAAACACCCCCTTCTCATTTTCCTTTTCTTTCTTCTTGTTCTGTACGAGAGACACACACACATAAACACACACCAAAAGCTTTATTCTCTAAATCAAGTTATGATTTATTTAAAATCAAAGGGAAATTAAAGGGAAGGAATCATTTAGTGGATAATTAAGGGTTTAACATCATCATCTTCACCATCTTTATCATTTTCCTTCAAGAACACCATTTTTGGTAAGTTAACTTTTTTTTCTCTAAACTTTTGATTTGATTTAAATTCCATCTTTAAGTTTAATTTCAGTTTTGTTGATGGAATTAGATAGCTTTGAAAGTGAAAAGAGTTATTGTATATGTGATTAGATTGACTTTTATTAGAAATTAGGTTTTTTGGAAATCAAAAGTGTTGGATTTGTGAAATGGTAAGCGAAATGGATTTTTTTCAGGTTATGGAACCTGTTGGTACTTGTTGAAATGAAAAGAGTTGATTAGAAAATGATTTGGTTTGGCAAAAATGGTCGAAAACTGCATTTTTGCTCGTTCAAGTCTTATATCGCGCCGCGATCCCTCCAGGTCGCGCCGCGAGGTAGTAGAAAACAGGCATCGCGCCGCGACCCTCCAGGTCTCGCGCTGTAAGTGCACATCTATGTCAATAGCAGTCTAGATTGTTTGGGCTTATATTGTTATATGTCTTTGTAATGTGATTGTCATTAATGAACTTAGTATTATGCATAGAATACTAGATTAAGTTGAAGTATTGAATGTATAGTAAATCTGCTAAGTGTGAATTGTGAGTTCGCAATTCACAATAGGTAATACGACCCCGTATTTGCAGGATCAAATACGAGGCCAATCACAGAATGCGACCTCGCATTAGTGACGGGCTGGGCTAGGTTTGCGAGGCCGACTCGCTGAAGCCCATGTCGAGTGTTACCTATATAAACCGAACCCTAACAGAGTTTAGGGTTGAACATTTGTCGAAATATCAAGCAGGTATTGCAGGTTATAGTCGTCAAAGGTTGTTCCGCTAGCCCGAAGAAGATCTGCGAGGCCGCAGATGATCTAGGGGCTTTTTGTTGATCACCAAGTTATTGTGAGGGATTCCGCACCTCAAGATAACTGGAGCTAGCTATTGACGATCCGCACCAGGGGACTTACAATTGGTATCAGAGCCTCTTGGTTTAATACCGGAAGGTTATAGCTTGTTGGTGATTGACAATATTGATTTAGGGTCGTTTAGACGTGATTCTTTCACGAGTTTACGACCGGAAATCTTGTTTGTGACCTCGATTTGTATTTGCAGCAGTCGAAGGTGTTATTGTTGGTGTTTAGGGTTTCGAATTCAAGAGATCTAAGGATTCCAGCAGCTTTTGCGACCTCGCGGGCTCGTATTACCTCATCCAGCTCGTATTGCGACCTGGGTAGCTAATTACGACCTCGCCAGTTTAATTGCGACCTCGTGTTTCGTTTGCGACCTCGTGAGCTCTTTAAGACCTCGCCAGTTTAATTACGACCTCGAGTAGTTAATTGCGACCTCGGATTTCTTCACGACCTCGTGAACTTTTACGACCTCGTTTTTAATAAACAGTTCGTGAATTTTTATAGCTCGGAGAAAATGACGTCTCAATTACCCGTAAATTATCAATCTTTGCTGAATCAACTAATTTTGATGGATCATGAAACCGGAAAGGCCAACTCACCGCCCAAGTTAATAAGCCTTGATAGATATTTCAGTTGGAAGGGCAGATTCGAGTCATATTGCAGGTTAATGGATGTAAGGATGTGGATATGTATTGTTAATGGTTATGTTCATCCCACTGTGCAAAATGATAAAGAACCTACTGGTTCGGGTGGTGGAAAAGCAACTTCGTATGAGCAAATGACTGTCGATCAAAAGAAAGATTACGAAGCAGAAAGTAAAGCTTTAGGATCACTTCGAATGGCTCTTCAAGGGGAATTCTTGCACTTGTTTGAAATGTATGATAGTGCAAAAGGCTTATGGTATGCACTCAAAGAGCATTGTGAAGGTGATGATGATCTCAAGAAGAGAAGGAAGGATTTGCTAAAGAAGCAGTATTATGTCTTTACTAGCTTCAAAGATGAACCTCTTGATGAGATCTTAATTCGTTACAGTCATCTGCTGGTTGAGCTTGCATACTTTGGGTACAAACCTGATCTAGAAGATGTCATCGAGAAGTTGTTGGAAGCTCTTCCAGTTAAGTGGGAAGGGTTTGTCACTTCAATCCAACAAAATCCCGAATTTAGCACATGGACTTTGGATCAGATCATTCGAAAGCTGAGAGGTCAAGATATGAAACGAAAGTCGAAGGAAGCAGGTAGCAGTGATTTTGTTCAGTGTCCTGAACTTTATCATAGAAAATCAAGCGTTCCTTCTGCAAAATCTTCAAGTGGAGGGATTACTGCCTTCTATAGTGGAGATGATGACAAGATGAAGATGTCAACGGATTCTGATAGCAACTTGATGTATGTAACTTCTCCAGAATCGTCCTTGATAGTGCATAATGGGGTTCAGAATAGTAGTTCTCCAAGCTCGGGTTACACAGGGATGCCAATGAGCATAAGATCTGCTGAGGGACAATTGGGCATGCTCGCTTCATTTGTGTCTGCTCATGAAAAATTAATTGGAGAAAAACTAACTGATCCTGATTTGGTTAGGGAGGATTACAAGAAAGTTGATCCAGATGACTTGGAAGAAATGGATCTGAGCTGGCAATTAGCTATGTTAACATTGAGAGTTCAGCGTTTCACAGATAGAACCGAAAGGAAGGTTGTGAATGGCAAAGTAGGGTTTGACAAGACCAAGGTGAAGTGTTATAACTGTGATGGTTTTGGACATTTTGCAAGAGAGTGTCAGAGGCCAAGACGGGATAACAATTCAGCTACAGGCCGTCAGAACTTCAATCAGAGTGGTTCTATAGTGAGTCAGAATTCCGGACATCAATATGCTAATACTGGGAACAGAAGCTCAGGAGATACGGACAACTCGAGAGCTTTAGTTGTTCAATCTGATGGTACATATAATTGGGGTTCGACTAGTACCGATGATCAGAATCATGCATTCTTGGCAGAAATTCACGACTTTGATGGAGGAATGAATGATCTTGTTGATAATTCATTCGATTATACACTATATGCCAGCACGGATGATCATGATAGTTTTAATCAGAATGTAGAAGAGAAATCTGAACCGTCAGAACCAGTAAGAGCTGAGAATGAAGAGGTTTTCACTGAAGCCATTGATATTGTGAAAACTGAGAAAAAGGATAAGGATGTAAAGATTGAGATACCTGATGATCTGAGTACAGAAGGGCTCGTGAAGTTCGTGGCCAATCTTGAGGCACCAGAACAACAGGTAAGTCTTTCTCTACATTCACTTATTTCTGTTTGTAAAAGTAGCATAGGTTTGTCTAGTGAAGTAACTGTCCTTAGAAAGGAACTCGATTCTACCAAGACTCTTTTAAATGATGCCACTAGTGATAGAAGTAAGTTATCTACTGATGTCATGGTATTTAAAGGACATGCCAAAGAATATCTTAATCGGATTAAATCTGAAGAAGATAGGTTTGAGTCACTTAGAGTAGAATATGCTCAGTTACTAGGCAGAAAACAAATGCTAGATGAGGATTTAGAGAGGGTAGTGAAAGAAAGTGCTAAAAAGGACAAAGAATTAGAAGATTCTAGGGTACAAATTGTTGAACTAAGTGGCAAATTAAATAAAATGAGAGACATAGGAACTATGATGGGTCACCTTAGAGATGCAAAAGTTAAAGGTGAACAACCTAGTTTTGTCCAGAAATATAATGTCGTTCCGCCACCTTTTAGTCACAATTATGACAGTTTTCAGAAGCTTACTTTAGAAGAATCTGAAAAATCAAGTCCTGAAAATGTACCTAAGACTACCTCTCCACAGACCAAAACTAGTGATGTTCTTATCCCTGAGATGTCTAAGTCAGAGGGATCTGGGAACAAGACTAGTGAATCTACGGCTCACTCAGACCCAAGTGAAGCCAAACGGACAATGGATAATAAACTAAAAGAAATTGAAAAAGAAGTTGAAATGGAAACAATTGTCTACTTTACTTTGAAAGGTAATGATAAAGTGTTTTCAGCAAAGGAGTCAGATTTAAACGGTAAATATCCTGAAAATATTGATCAAATATGGAGTCTTGATGAACCCGTAAAATCTGAACATTTGCCAAAACCTGTTAAAAGCAAGAACTTTAAAGATACAGTTTTCAAGAAAGGTTTTGTTCAAACTTCTACTATTAATGCAGAAGGTTTGAGTGTTCAATCTGAAACACCTGAACAATTTGCTGAAAGGAAAAATAAAGAAATGTTATCCATTGATCCAAAGATTCAAACTGTGAAACGGTATGCACCTCCCATACAAGCACCGACTTCTTGGGAAGAGGCTTATGCAGCCCTTGAACATATAGATGAATTAAGAGGTCATGGGGTTCCAGTGCCTGAGATTATTCATGGTGATTTATCAAAGAAGGCTTCTAAAAGGTCATGCTTTAAGTGTCGTGAGGTAGGTCACGTGTCAAGCTGTTGCCCTTACAAGAAGAATAAATCTAGGATGTCACCTGAAAAATCTGGAGGTAGTAAGGATTCTAGTGAAAACAGTAGGTCTGTGCACAGTATGTCCATGAAAGACTACAAGAATAAATACTATGAGGAATATGCTGAGAGAAATTCTGATAGTCTAGTTGTTAAGAACTACTTAAGATTTAGAAAATTTGAAAAAGACAGATCTGAGAAGTCTAGAAGTGTCTCACCTAGAGATAAGTCTGTACAATCTAGAAGTGTCTTACAAAAAGAGATTGAAAATAGAACCCAGACAAGTAGTAGTAAGTCTAAAAGAGTCTCATCTCGAGAAAGTTCTAGTAGTTCGAGTCAGTCCAGTAAATTAAGAGATAAACCCAACAGTGCTTACTATGAAAGATTAATGGTTGAAGCTAAGTTGAATTCTAGTACTTTATTTCAGCGACATAGTCCTAGGAGAATGTCTTCATCATCTCCTGAGAAAATGTCAAGATTTCAAAAGAATTCTAAAGGTTTTAACCATAGGCTACCTACTGATAGGAGGTCTAGTGGTTCTCCCAGTCGTAGGCTTAGTGCTGGAAGAAATTCACGAATTTCACCTAGCAGAAGGCCTGTTGACAGCTCAACTGTTAAACCAACTAAGGTTTGGGTGCCTACTGGTGAATCTTGGGCTGACATAGTTTCGGATGAAGAGAATGATAGACCCAAAGCCAACAGGGCTAGGGGTCCTTTGAAAAACTAATCGTTTTTTAATGTACAGGAGCTGCTAAGGAAGACCGCAGATTTATGGTTTGTCAATAGCTGAAGCTCCAGGCACATTATGGAGGACAAGGGATTATTAACGGAGTTTATTTCTGTTAAAGGATCTTATGTCTGTTTTGTATAATTTTTTTTATTGTTCATGTGATAGACAAAATACTATAGAAGATCATGATTAGATGATGATCTATAGTACAGATTTTAATATTTTATGTTTTATGTTTTGTTATTTTTGTTATTGGTTATGTTATATGTCAGTTCCAGAAGTGCACTAGTTTAATCACAGGGATGAAGAAATTGGTGTTCTTGAGGAAGTAGACATCAGTGGATGTTTGTCTTAGGGGAGAGATCGGATTACATAACAGCAAGTGAATACTCATTCACCGGCTCGGGCTATCATGGTTAGGTTTTCCTTTGTACTCTCATAAAGACATATTGTAATTTCACCATATCCATAACCAATAATCCTGTTAAGCACAGTAGGACTAAGCACATAGACATAAGGTTTCATTTTATACGTGATTGTGCTGAAAAGAAATTAATAGTCCTAGAAAAGGTGCCAAGTGACTTTAATTTAGCTGATCTGTTCACTAAGGCTTTCGACCGAACTCGTTTCGAGTTGTTAGTCCAATTGATTGGAATGAGAAATCTATAGTGACAGTGTCTCTCAAAAGGAACTTTGTAAAAAGAGTCAGTGTTTGTGTCGTAATGTATGTGTGTCATATAGTGTCAGAAAAACAAAATAAAAAAGAAAAAATCAGAAAAGAAAAAGAAATATAATAAAAGGAGTAAGGTCACTGCATCAAGACGATTAGACGTGACGATACTTTAGCTTTTAAGCCTACTTAATTGTACTTTAAAATGCTCAGTTCAGTGATACCATTATATGATGTATCGATAGGCACAAAGTACCAAGGTTTCCTTATAATCTGAACTTAATATATACAATGTTCTTATGGGAAACGTATTCAGATATATGGCTGAGAATGCTTGTTCTTAAAATAGACAAGTCCTTTAAATCTTATGAAAGATCTTGCATTGTAATTATGTATATTTGGTCTTTATATAGAAGGTCTCGGGTACATATATGTGTATGTATTGCTTTTTCGGATGTATATTTGTGACAAGATATGTAAATATCTAATAAATCTGTTGAAAATATGAAGCTAATGTGGCCTTTGAGATTCGAACAAGTAAGTCCTTGGGGTGTCTTTGTATACCTAGCCTACCTAAAGCTTCCAACTTGGGATAGGTTGTCAGAAAGTTCGCTACACGGGTCTCATCGAAAGTCACGGGTTTTCATAAGTGCTTAAAATAATGTCACAAATATGCAAGTACTTGGCATTATGCAATGTTGAGTATATTTCCGTACGTGAGTCAAGTTAAGTCGCTTTGCGCGTGAGGAATCACCGACCTGTCACCGCTGACTTGATTCTTAAAGACTTTCTCACTTTACTCACCAAGTGTCTTAATTTTAGTGCTTGTGTCGATTGTGAGAGTGTATCTGAATATGGGGCACATAAGTTCGCAAAGATGATTAAGTGACATATTAGGCTACTCGGGTTGCATGGTGACTGTCCTTGGCCAGGGTATGTCGAAAGTGTCACAAACCAAAAAGGAGACTGGAAGTACCGAGTGTTTAAGAGGACAAACATATTGGTAATCGTTTTTGGATCACTGTTCATAACTAATAATAAGAGAATTATTTCTCGCTAGTAGGCTTATATAACATGCTAATCTGATCTAATCAGCAGTAACTTTAGCTCTTGTAACTATGTTATTCGTTTATGTTTAGTGTATGTGTGTGTGTGTGTGTGTATTATGTTTTTCGTGAAATGTTTAACTTTTGTTTGTAATTGTATTGTTTGAATAAAAGTTCCTATTGCACGAGAGACAGAGTCAGAATAGAATCTAGTTTCCAAGAGGACTCAACTACGTTCTTATGGAACAGTGAATAAACGAGTAGGGTAGTTAAGCAATAGTGTTGTGATCAAAAGCTAAAAGAAAGTATGTCACATTAACAGAATATGGGTTTAAGGAAAAGAACACAGAGTTGTTGATTTCAATAAACGGATATTGAGTTAATGCTTTTGCATTGATTCTTAGAAAGAAGATTTTCTTAAGAATGAACACTGAGATGTTCATAGTTTTGAATTTTATCTTTAAAAGAATCATTTTTATCTTAGAAAGAAGATTTTCTTAAGAATGAACACTGAGTTGTTCATAGTTTTGAATTTGATCTTTGAAAGATTTTTAAATCAAAAAGATTTGGAACAGAGATTCTAAATAATTTTGATATGTTATGTGCAAAATTTGAAAGTGCTTGCAGTGAATTATTAGCCTAAATCACTCTAATAATAGATTGCTAAGTATATTCATTTTTATCTTACTACTTTATTCAATTCTTCAGATTGTATGATTTTACTTTGAGAAGATTTGATGTGTATATGTTGAGATGTGCAGGACAGCGGACAAATATTCATTTTTTGTAGGTTGTCAAGCAGGATTTCACCATGGTAGCAAGATATGGATCATGCAAATATATCCGTCACAAAGATAAATACTAGTTTGATAAGGCAATCATAGTAGTATTTATAATTGTTTAACCAAGATGAATACTAGTTTGATGAGGCAATCATAGGAGTATTTCATATGGTTTTAGGATTTTGCATTATCAAATTTCATTTGCAAAAATATAAGAGATTAGGTTTTAGTTAGATGTTTTTACAGAGTTAAAGACAAGTGACTTTAGAAATGGAATCTATATAAGTTTGTATAATGAAGGATATTTGTTGGAAGACCTTAGATTAGGTTATCCATAGAATAATAAGACAGGGTTCTTAAGATTCTAAATTTGTGATAAGTATCCGTAGAATGATAAGACAGAGATCTTAAGATTCTAGATAAGTATCGATAGAATGATAAGACAAGGTTCTTAAGATTCTAACTTTTGATAAGTTGACGGATAAACAAGGAGTTTATAGGTCAATGATTTTGAACAATAAGACAGAGATCTTACGGTTTAGATTTTTGAACAATAAGAAAAGTTCTTGAAGATTTGTAGTTCTAGACTAAGATAATGTCATATGTTTATGACTTATGATAGTGAAGAATAACAAATTTGGAGAAGAAAATGAAAAATGTAGTTCTAGATTAAGTCGTTACTATCGTATATAATAGTAATGAAATAATGAAGAATAACATTTTTATTTTAATCTCGTTTATGTGTTTTGTTAACAGCTTCTTGTGCAGGGAATACATGTCAGTAAGAATACATGTCAGTAAGCTGTATTTTATATGTTTTGTCTGAAGATGTTGATCATAATCAGAAGAAACATTTTGATTTATGGAGACAAAGAATTGCTTTTGAAACAAGATCCATGTTCCTGAAGTTTGTGATTCAAGTTTCAAAGTTTCTGGTTTTCATGAGAGTTAACTAGTTCAGGATTGATTGTTGGAAATTCTACCTCTCTATTACATGCTGGTTATGCAAGGCGAGCAGGGACTCGAGCAATATATCCAAGAAGGAAGATTGCATATGCTTAATACGGAGGGATTTATTGTTGAGGGGGAGAACTACAACAAGCTATGGTGCATTAGTTGATTATCATGACGATACAGAGAGTTTGAAGTTTGCTTCTCAAATCTGAAGTTTCAGAAGATCAAGTTTCGGGTATGGCAATTGCATTTGTTGTCTCGAAATGATTATTTTTCAGTGTATTTGCAGAGAAGTTGATCCAAAGGAAGGATTTCTAAGCAAAAGATTGAAGTGTTCAAGACAAAGGCATTGTCTTGATATTCAAAGAGCTTAAGAACATCAAGTATAAGTTATATTATAAAAACCTGATGAGAAGATCTTTGGGCTAAAATATGAAGTTTTTTTATAATATATTATTTATATAGTAATTACAGATGTTGATAGCAAGGTCATTATTAGTTGAAGATCTTAGATATAGAAATAATTTTATTTTAGAGAAAATTTCATTACATACCCCTGGGGTATGTCATATTATTAAGTTTCGCCCCTCTCGTTTTTTTGTATCATTACATACCCTTATGGTGATTTTTCGTATCATTACATACCCCTTAGCCTAACGTCCATTTGCGGATCTCTGTTAAGTCCCTCATGTGCGTTGCACGTGAGGGTATTTTTGCCCTTTTACCTCATCCCTCTTTGCTTCTTCCTTTTTCGTCTTACCTGCTTCTTGTATATCTATGCATCTTCATCTCTATCATCCATATTATAATACTATAATAAATATATAATAGAGAAAAAGCTTTAAAACACTTGCAATTAATTTCAAAAAGCCCAAAATTTAGTAAATTCAATTTTGATTTACGAATCCCCACCAAACATCATACTAACCGTTTTCTTCTAAATCAAATCTGTATAACTCTTAAATCAATATGCTATTTTCAATCTATACATATACAAAAAATCACAACCCTAAGTCTAACCACAAAAATTAATCTAGAACTTGATAAAGCAAAAGTAATGGTGGCGGCGTTGGGTTTTTTTGGCATAATAAATCGTGGAGAAACATCCGGGAATGAGATCGAGAGGTCCTTCTTCTGACCTCCACTCCGTCGCCTTTTTGGTGTTTTTCCGGCAAATCACTATATCCGATGAGAAAACCACCAGCAGCTCCACCATCTTCATCAATGGATCGGGTTAATTTCGGACCCACATTTGTAACTCTGTGTCTATATAGTCGATTATGTCGGTCTTTGACACTATGTGGGTATTGTGTGTGTTTTTCCTTGATTTACTTTTTACAATTCCTTCATATAATGTGTGTGTGAGAAAATATATACATGTGTGTACTGACTCTATGTATTAGGTAAAAACATTTTATTTATGTGTGGGTACAGAGTATATGTATTATGTGTGTGTCTTGGAATATATAGATATATATAGGGTGTTAGGTATAGATGTATGTATTATTAGGGTTTATTAAATTAGAGTGTTAAATCTGGAAAAATGAACATGATTTTAGGTTGTTGGATCTTGGAAAAAAAACAAGGATGGAAAAATAATGTTTGAGAGGTAAAAGGACAAAAATACCCTCATGTACATTGCACATGAGGGAATTAACAGAGCTTGACTAACGTCCGTTAAATGAGGGGTATGTAATGATACGAAAAATCACCATAGGGGTATGTAATGATACAAAAAAACGAGAGGGGCGAAACTTAATAATATGACATACCTCATGGGTATATAATGAAATTTTCTCTTTATTTTAATATGAAAGATTATCAACTATGTTAGTAAAACCTTAGACATAAACATTAAGTGAATGTAGAAGATTATTAAAATCTTAGACATAGACATAATGTGAATGTAGAAGGTTAAATAAATCCTTAGATATAGACTTAATGTGAATGAAGAAGATTAAGAAAATCTTAGTCATAGACGTTAAGTGAATATGAAAGGTTATTGACTATATTGTGCCTTAGACATAGAAATGTCATGTTTGAATGTGAAAGGCTACATAGTTAATATTTTATGCCGTAGACATAGATATATTGTTTGAATATGAAAGGTCTTTGTTACCTTAGATATAGACTTAATGTGAATGAAGAAGATTAAGAAAATCTTAGTCATAGACGTTAAGTGAATATGAAAGGTTATTGACTATATTGTGCCTTAGACATAGAAATGTCATGTTTGAATGTGAAAGGCTACATAGTTAATATTTTATGCCGTAGACATAGATATATTGTTTGAATATGAAAGGTCTTTGTTACCTTAGATATAGAAACATATATGAATGTGAAATGTTTAAGCATTGATTATTTAGATCATATAGTTATGAAAACATGTCATAAATTGAGGAGGAGTACCTAGTCAATTGTGTTTTCATAAGAATATGAAGTATTTAATCAATACTTTGTTCTATCATAGTTATGTATCCCAGTCATAAATTGAGGGGGAGTACATAAGAATGATGGTTGTTATAATGATTAGTCATCGTTATACTTCCTAATCATAAAATTGAGGGGGAGGTATAAGAATGAAGAATCAATTTTATAACTGGTTAGAAATACAATTTTATAACTGGTTAGAAATATGACATGTTGCAAGTGGTACAGATTCGGGAAAGCTAAATTCGAGAAAGTTTTGGAAAGATTGATCGTTGAAAAGTTAAAGAATTTTGTGTAAGTTTATTAACTTTTCAGGTTAAGACGAAGATCGAGGAAAAGATGAAAATTTGATGCTCACAGGTTTGATCTTTTAAATTTTCATATTTCCAGGAAGTTCGTGGTAATCGTTGATCAATTATTCAGAACTTTGACGAAATTTTGATTTTAAAGTGTGCAGGAGGTAATTACGACCTCGTAATTGCAAGAAGCAGAATACGACCTCATAATTGGTTTAATTGGGCTTTAGGCAAATACGACCTCGTAATTGGGCCGGGTTGACCCAGATCCATTCGGGTCAAGTGGGTATATAAACCCATTTTAGCCAAACACGACCTCACATTTTATTTTATCAAAATTGAGCTTTACGACCCCGAAAATACTACTTTGCTACCCCGATTTTGATTTGATAGATACAATTAGATCGAGAGTTTTTTATTGATATTTTTGTGTTCATCTCGAAATTCTGAATCTAGGTATACTATCTAATCGTAATATAGTTATGTAAGTGCATGATTCTGTTGACAACAGCAACAGCGATTTGATCAGTATATGTTTATGTTTTTGTAATATGTAATCATAGACTTATGTTATGTTTAAACTTGTTATTTGGACTTAAGTAATGTGAATGATTACATATTGATCAGAGTTTTTGGTATGTTTAATGTTTACGACTTGTATGAATGTGATTATAAATAACATACAGATACAAGTGATAAACTAGTCACGTTTTGAGTATTAAAGTATACTTAAAAGATGACAAAATAAAGTGTATGCAAACTCGTGCTACAGTAACACGAGTTTGCCTAAACTCGTGTGCTACAGTAACACGAGTTTGCCTAAACACGTGGTATTCACGTGTTTACTTAATGACACGCGTTTGTTAATGGACTATGGGCTTTAATATACACGGTCCATACTTAGCACGCGTTTAGTACATCTTAGTATAAATACACACACTTAATACGTAATTAGTAACAGTTAATTAAGCTAATACGACTAAACTCTGTCAAACTGCAAACCCGCGCGCGTTTAAGGTCTTAGGTTGTATTAACAACGAAAGACGATAATCTAATTAAGCAAACAGGTTATCACGAGAGGATTCCGCACTCTCGTCATAACTATAAGCGTTCTCGTGTACGATCAGTTCACAAGGACCTACAAGTGGTATCAAAGCCAATAGATTTTTCAATCTGAAGGTTCGAGATCGCTTTGTTTGGCTTAATTTTGCCTAAAATCGTGCAAAATTTTGGGCAGGGGACATATAAACTCGTGTTAAAATAAACTCGTGCTTAGCCCTAATTCTTCACGTGTTTGCTTCCTTAACACGTGTTTGCTATTTAAAGCCGTGGTCATTTTTTAAAACTCGTGTTTAGTCCTCCTTAACACGTGTTTGCTTCTAAACTCGTGGTGTGTTCTAAACACGTGTTTGCTTCTAAACTCGTGGTGTTCTTTAAACTCGTTCAAGCCCTACCTTAACACGTGTTTGCTTCCTTAACACGTGTTTGCTACCTTAACACGTGTTTGCTCCTGTGTCAAACTCGTGGTGTTCTCGTGGTGTTCTAAACACGTGTTTATCTCAAACACGTGCACCTGTTCTCTTTTTGTTCTAAACTCGTGGTGTTCTAAACACGTGTTTATCTCAAACACGTGCACCTGTTCTCTTTTTGTTCTAAACTCGTGGTGTTCTAAACACGTGTTTATCTCCTTAACACGTGTTTGCTACCTTAACACGTGTTTGCTACCTTAACACGTGTTTGCTTCTAAACTCGTGGTGTTTAAACACGTGTTTGCTACCTTAACACGTGTTTGCTCCTTAACACGTGTTTGCTCCTTAACACGTGTTTGCTTTAACACGTGTTTGCTATTAACACGTGTTTGCTTTAACACGTGTTTGCTATTAACACGTGTTTGCTTTAACACGTGTTTGCTTTAACACGTGTTTGCTTTAACACGTGTTTGCTACCTTAACACGTGTTTGCTTCCTTAACACGTGTTTGCTTCCTTAACACGTGTTTGCTACCTTAACACGTGTTTGCTCCTGTGTCAAACTCGTGGTGTTCTAAACACGTGTTTATCTCTAAACTCGTGTGTTCTAAACACGTGTTTGCTTCTAAACTCGTGGTGTTCTTTAAACTCGTTCAAGCCCTACCTTAACACGTGTTTGCTTCCTTAACACGTGTTTGCTCCTTAACACGTGTTTGCTTTAACACGTGTTTGCTATTAACACGTGTTTGCTTTAACACGTGTTTGCTTTAACACGTGTTTGCTTTTTAACACGTGTTTGCTTTAACACGTGTTTGCTACCTTAACACGTGTTTGCTTTGTAACACGTGTTTGCTTTTTAACACGTGTTTGCTATTTTAAACTCGTGTTAGCCTTACCTTAACACGTGTTTGCTCTTTA
>CM067167.1:125879289-126000475 GCA_034093135.1 Erigeron breviscapus
TTATTATAGATTTGACATTCACCGTCATACCATGAACCGGTGACAAACGACCATAGACAATCGAATTGAAACGATAAACATATTCACCTGGTACCACTAACGATGAACACATAAACCATCAACATCAAAAGAATAAATCACAAGGAATTAATTGATAGAGATCACGACACAACGATAATTGAATCAACTCTTGAATTAAAATATTGCAATCATATCATTCATCAAGTTTCATCAAAGTGCATGATTATAAATCTAGCCACTCATGCTAAATTGAAAATAACAAACGAAATAGAAATAGAACATATTGTACCAATTTGTTTGAATAGAAATTGCAAAGACGGAAAAGTAGATACGATCTAGATGGGTGTTCTTGAATCTTCAATGAATCAATTGATGAAATTTGAGATGATCCTCCGAAAAATTCGCCTAGAACAGCTCCTAGAAAGAAAGCTTGATAAGTTGGGAAATAGGGTTATGTTTTCTATTTATACCCCCTTCAAATCTGATGCAAAAGAGGCTGTAACCCTGATTCCCCGTGCAGCTGACTGCGCCGCAGTGGGCATGGTGTGCTCTCACTGCGGCGCAGTGGAATACCCCTGGAAACTTTGTTCTCTAGTAACTGCGGTGCAGTGGGGCTAGTGCACTCCCACTGCGGTGCAGTGTTAAATCTCTGAAAAGCATATCTTTTTTCTCGACCTTGACTGCGACGCAGTGGGACACGTGCACTCCCACTGCGGCGCAGTGTTAAATCACTGGAAAGCTTTGGCCTTGGCACCCTTTGACTGCGGCGCAGTGGGGCAATAACCCACCCACTGCGGCGCAGTGCATATCTGCTGAAATCTTTGTTCTTCTTTATCAACATCACTCGAACACTCAGGTCAACTTCTTGGCCAAAAAATCGTCAGAAAATGTACCAAATGGACGCGCAACCTGCTAAGAACCTGAAAGCACTAACAAACACCATAAACGCGCCAAATGCATACAAAATCGACTCAAAATACATACGAAAAAGGCCAATAATGATGTGGGCGATCTATATAAATTGGTCACATCAATGCTACTTAGCTATGATAAAGGAGCATGTGATGAAGCATGCTACTTAGCTATGATAAAGGAGCATGTGATGGAGCATGCTCTTGGTTGTATAAAATTAGTAGTGTACGTATCCGGACCCTGAGTTTTGGGGCTTCCGGTTTGATATAATTCGTTGCTGGTCATTTAATCATGAGCATGAGCATGTGGGGACCTTAGCTTGGCACCCATGTATATGGTTTTTAAAGATTAACCTTTAGTCCCTTAGCCGGAGCGTATGTAGACGTTAACTTAGCACCAACGTTCATTCTTTTTAAATTTTAGCTTTTAGTCCCTTAGCTGGAGCGTATGGGACGTTAGCTTAGCGCCAACGTGCATTCTTTTTAAATTTTAGCTTTTAGTCCCTTAGCCGGAGCGTATGGACGTTAGCTTAGCACCAACGTGCATTCTTTTTAAATGTTAGCTTTTAGTCCCTTAGCCGGAGCGTGTGAGACGTTAGCTTAGCACCAACGTGCATACTTATTAAGACTTTTGGTTATAGCCTCATTCCGATTCGTAATGATTATCGAATTAGGATTACATAAATGTATGGCTGGAGCCTACATGCTTCTGCTTTCTATATTGACTCTTATAAGTTGTATCTCTTAAGTTGGGCTCCATTCCTTTTGAGGTCTAAGTCTGAGTAGAGCTGTTGCTCATTTTCTTTATTACTTAAGAATATTCTTCTTGTTGGAACACTTACTTCATGTGGGATCATTGCTTCGGTGCCATATGCCAACCTAAAAGGTGTGGCTCCATTGCTCGTCTTAAGTATTGTTCTGTGTGCCCATAATACTTAGTGAAGTTCCTCCACCCAACTAGAATGGCTTCTTCCGGACCTTGCCTTGATTACTTGCACCATTGATTTGTTAGTTATTTCAACTTAGCTATTGGCCTGTGGGTGTGCAACAGACGTAAAGGATGGCTCAGTTTCCGCATTTTCATAGAATGCCCGGAAAACCCTTCGCAATATTATATAAATTACTGCTAGTGATTTAGCTTCTGCCCACTTTGTAAAATAAACTATTGTTGCTACCAACAACTTTAATTTTCCCGAAGTTGGTGGGGAAGGACCCACTATATCTATGCCCCGCTTAGAGAATGGCCATGCGGAGGTTAGATGGATCATTTTATTTTTAGCTATCTCCGCTCTTGGTCAGGCATGTAGGCCATAAGATCCTCTGTGGAATTTCTGTATTATCCCTCTAGCTTGGTTTGGACCAACACATCTGGGCAGCGGTCCTATGTATGACTTCATGTGTACGGTCCTTCCTCTCGGAGTTCATATTGAGGTGCTTTTATTCGTATCTTTCGAGCTTGGTCTCTATCTGCGGGAAGCAAACCAATGGTAAGATACTCTATCATGGGAGCCATCCATGTTGTCCCTTCTTCTTCTATAGCATTTACTTTCGGCTTCTCCTCAATGGATCTTTTTTCTAACATTTCTGCCAAAACTTCTTTTGTTAGATGGGAGAAGGAGGTAGATGCCACTTTGCTTAAAGCATATGCTATTCTATTCTTGTTTCGTCTAGTGCTTGATATTCGAAAGGAGCGTAATTTCTCTTTTATCCCTCTGAATTTTTCTAAGTATTTCTTCATGAGAGGCTCCTTCGCTTCATACATGCCCTTTACTTGAAAAGCTACTATTTGGGAGTCCATATGAGCATGGACATGCTTTACACCCATTGTCTTTGCTATTCGAGATCAGCCAATGATGCTTCATATTCTGCAGCGTTATTCAAGACTTTGAAATTGGATCTCCAAGCCTAGGTGAACTCTTTTCCTTCCGGACTGGTTAGAATGAGTCCTACTCCGGAGCCATCAGTGTTTGAAATTTCATCTGTGAAAAACTTCCAGAGGGTCCTCGTAGCTTTATTCTGCATCCTCTGGGTACGTTGTTTCCGGTTCCTTTCGCTTCTTCCTGGTGTCTTTAACTGGTGTTTCAACTAGGAGGTCTCCTAACACTTACCCTTTAACGGAGCTTCTTGGACGAGATTCAATTTCATGTTCTCCCAATTCTATTGCCCATTTTGCTAATCTTCTCGTAGCTTCCGATTTTGCCAACACTTGCTTAATGGGTTTGTCTGTTAACACTTGGATGGTATGAGCCTGAAAGTATCTTCTCAGTCTCCTTGTCGCATGCATAAGTGCCAATGCTAACTTTTCTATCTCTGAATATCTTGCTTTTGGCTCTTGAGGCATCCTAATTACGTGGCACACTGGGTTTTGTGTAATGCTTCCGCTTGCTACTAATATTGCACTCACCGCTTATTTTATGTTACTAAATAGGGATTTACTTGTGAAACGTGAACCTGAAAAAGAAACGCTGCAGAAAAGCTATATATATGCCCCGGAAACAAAACGGATGTTACGGATCAACGACAAAAGCTATGGAAACCAAGTGGAGGTTCTGGATCGACGGTACAATCTCCGGAAGTACGTTATGGATCGGCGACAAAAGCTCTGGAAACCAAGTGGAGGTTCTGGATCGACGGTACAATCTCCGGAAGTACGTTATGGATCGGCGACAAAAGCTCTGGAAACCAAGTGGAGGTTCTGGATCGACGGTACAATCTCCGGAAGTACGTTATGGATCGGCGACAAAAGCTCTGGAAACCAAGTGGAGGTTCCGGACCGGAGGTACAAGTTCCAAAAACAAATTAAATGTTCCAGATCAGAGACACAGGTTCCGGATAAGAACAGATCGGGGGTATATGCTTCGGACGAATTGAAGCTCCGGATATATGCTCCGGAATAGTAAGCAGCCAACTTTCCACTCATACTTTGTGCTTCCTTTAATGTTGGTGGGAACTTTATGTCTTTAATTTCTTTCACCTTCGCTTTAACTAAATCTGATACCTGCTTTTGTGCTTCTCGAGCTCAATTTGGAGCCAAGCTCCTTTTTGCTTGATGCGTTCGACATATGACTGGATATTTAACCTATGTTGCGTGTCGACCACTTTGTTTCCAAATTTAAGTTGCCTTGGGACCCCTGTCATATCCGAAGGGGTCCATGCGAAAACATCCTTATTCAGACGGAGCATATACTTAAGGTATTGCTTGATCTCCGTGGGAAGTTGTTTTCCTACGGAGATGGACTTGTCCGGATATTGATGGTTACTGGAAAAAAAATATTTGTTTCACTACTTAACTCTTGCTTCTTTGGTTTCAAGACTTTACATATTGGAGCTTCCACCTGCATGCGGTGATGAACCTTGTATATGGATCTTGCGTACCCAATTTTCATTCTTGTTGGGAGCATGGCCAGAGTATGAAGTGGGAAAGGCGTTATTTCCGTATGGCACATATATGTGCATCCTACAATTATTTCTCGGGTCTCTTCTTTGCATTTGCAAGGTGGGTCGAAGTTCAGAAAGTAACATACACATTTTATTTCACAACCACTTCTGTTACCTAGGCGGATTCTTTCAACTAGATAATTTCTTCTGTTAGCAGCACCAAGAAGGTTATTGCTGCATTCTCCAGATTTTACCTCTATTCTTCGTAAGGAGGGTAGCTAGTATGGAAACGTTTCTCTCTTATATGAGGCTCTCTTTTTTTCAAACTTGTGATTGAATTATCACAAGTAGAGTGTTTTTTTTTTCTTCTAGTCCGGAGACTATGTAGTCCGGAAACCGCATGATTCCATTTGTATGCTTTGTCTATCCATACTTTGGGTTACAATAAGGCTGTATGAAACTACTTGCTAGCCCGGAGACTGGGCAATTTGGGTTCTTTGAGACTCGCTTATCTTGGACGATGTCCGGACGCATCAATGCAAAATCTCCCACTCATGCTTCTTGCTTGTATGCGTGACTGACACTTAAAGCTAGTATACACACTATATACATTCATCTAGAGCTTGCGCTACAAATGTTCTGGCTTAAGTTTCATGATGTTTGTATACAATCATGCTAGTAGTTTTTGGGATATACAAGAGATTTAACAAGTTAGCTATCCAGCTAAAGCTTTGTATTAAAATTTTGGTTGTACTCTTGTTCCGATCCATAACGTAGCAACTGGATTCGGATTACAGTTGGAGGTTTGCTAGTATGAAGGGTCCATTGGAGAGTGACTAGTACGGAAGTATGTGTCTGTCCGGTTTATCGTTTCGGTGCAGTCTCCCTTTCCCATTGTCTCCTTCTAGGTTCCCTCCCCACGGTGATCTTCCATCCGGACCATAGCTTTCGTGAACTTATTCTTTTTTCTTTAGCGGAGCCATGAACGAAATCAGAGATTTTTTGGTCATTTAATCCCTTGACGAGGGAAGTTTCCTCTATGTATCTTGTTATGAACTAACGAATTCTTTCATTCTCCTTCCCTTTAATATTATGGGCCTCCAGGTGGATCTTATACTTTCTTTGTTTACTAAAGAACCTGAACTTATTCATGATGCTCCTCATGGGCAGGTCATCGAACCATGTTCGAGCTGTGTCCTTTAGAGTGGGTGCGGATATATGGCATGCTACCAGCACCGTCCATCTTTCCATTCTTATTAGTTGTTTGCTCCCACCTTTGCCTCTCTCTTTCTGGAATGTGCCTTTCTCTTGCATACTCTACCATCATGATGGGTTCATCAAGTGGTTCCTGCTTTGGGCCCGTAGGCTCTACGGCATTCTGCTTCCTTTGATCATTTTTTGCACGTTGCCCTTTCAACCCTTTTATTAAGTTACTTAATCTCCCTGTCTTCATAGCTTCCTCCGTCTTTATTTTCAGCATGAAACAATCGTTTGTGTCGTGCCCATGGTCATTGTGGAATTCACAGAGTTTTGTAAGGTCCTTCCCTTGTCCTTTACTACGATCTCTTGGTGGTAACCTCTCTGTCGCCAAAACATCTCTTTGGGGTCTTGGAGGATTGAATAATGTTCCCCTATTCGGTGGGGGTCATTAATGACTCACTTTAGTTTCAGGTCTAATCTACATGTCAAACGTCGTTACGGTTCAAAAGTATACATTTTCTGAAAACAGTTGAGTTGCGCCGCAACTCACACCTATCGTTGCGCCGCAACTTATCTTTCTGGAAACCAGTTGCGCCGCAACTATTCAAACCAGTTGCGCCGCAACTTATCTTTCTGGAAACCAGTTGCGCCGCAACTTATTCGGAAACCAGTTGCGCCGCAACTTATTTTCTGGAAACCAGTTGCGCCGCAACTTACTTCTGGAAACCAGTTGCGCCGCAACTTATTTTCTGAAACCAGTTGCGCCGCAACTTATTTCGGAAACCAGTTGCGCCGCAACTTATTTTCTGAAACCAGTTGCGCCGCAACTTATTTCGGAAACCAGTTGCGCCGCAACTTATCTTTCTGAAACCAGTTGCGCCGCAACTTATCTTTCTGGAAACCAGTTGCGCCGCAACTTATCTTTCTGGAAACCAGTTGCGCCGCAACTTATCTTTCTGGAAACCAGTTGCGCCGCAACTTACAAACCAGTTGCGCCGCAACTTATTTCAAACCAGTTGCGCCGCAACTTACTTTCTGGAAACCAGTTGCGCCGCAACTTATTTTCTGAAACCAGTTGCGCCGCAACTTATTTCGGAAACCAGTTGCGCCGCAACTTATTTTCTGAAACCAGTTGCGCCGCAA
The DNA here is from genome assembly GCA_034093135.1 of Erigeron breviscapus. Classification (NCBI taxonomy): domain Eukaryota; kingdom Viridiplantae; phylum Streptophyta; class Magnoliopsida; order Asterales; family Asteraceae; genus Erigeron; species Erigeron breviscapus. The sequence continues at coordinate 125,885,943 of CM067167.1, forward strand.
CTTACTTTCTGGAAACCAGTTGCGCCGCAACTTATCTTTCGGAAACCAGTTGCGCCGCAACTTATTTCTGGAAACCAGTTGCGCCGCAACTTATTTTCGGAAACCAGTTGCGCCGCAACTTATTTCTGGAAACCAGTTGCGCCGCAACTTATTTTCGGAAACCAGTTGCGCCGCAACTTATTCAAACCAGTTGCGCCGCAACTTATCTTTCGGAAACCAGTTGCGCCGCAACTTATTTCTGGAAACCAGTTGCGCCGCAACTTATTTCAAACCAGTTGCGCCGCAACTTATCTTTCGGAAACCAGTTGCGCCGCAACTTATCTTTCTGGAAACCAGTTGCGCCGCAACTTATTTCGGAAACCAGTTGCGCCGCAACTTATTTTCTGGAAACCAGTTGCGCCGCAACTTATTTCAAACCAGTTGCGCCGCAACTTATTTCAAACCAGTTGCGCCGCAACTTATTCAAACCAGTTGCGCCGCAACTTATCTTTCTGGAAACCAGTTGCGCCGCAACTTATTTTCGGAAACCAGTTGCGCCGCAACTTATCTTTCTGGAAACCAGTTGCGCCGCAACTATTTCGAAACCAGTTGCGCCGCAACTTATCTTTCGGAAACCAGTTGCGCCGCAACTTATCTTTCTGGAAACCAGTTGCGCCGCAACTATTCAAACCAGTTGCGCCGCAACTTATTTTCAAACCAGTTGCGCCGCAACTTATTCAAACCAGTTGCGCCGCAACTTATTTTCTAAACCAGTTGCGCCGCAACTTATTTCGGAAACCAGTTGCGCCGCAACTTATCTTTCTGGAAACCAGTTGCGCCGCAACTTACTTTCTGGAAACCAGTTGCGCCGCAACTTATCTTTCGGAAACCAGTTGCGCCGCAACTTACTTTCTGGAAACCAGTTGCGCCGCAACTTATCTTTCTGGAAACCAGTTGCGCCGCAACTTATTCGAAACCAGTTGCGCCGCAACTTATCTTTCTGGAAACCAGTTGCGCCGCAACTTATTTCTGGAAACCAGTTGCGCCGCAACTTATTTCGGAAACCAGTTGCGCCGCAACTTACTTTCTGGAAACCAGTTGCGCCGCAACTTATTTCGGAAACCAGTTGCGCCGCAACTTATCTTTCTGGAAACCAGTTGCGCCGCAACTTATCTTTCTGGAAACCAGTTGCGCCGCAACTTATCTTTCTGGAAACCAGTTGCGCCGCAACTTATTTCTGGAAACCAGTTGCGCCGCAACTTATTTCAAACCAGTTGCGCCGCAACTTATCTTTCTGGAAACCAGTTGCGCCGCAACTTATTTCAAACCAGTTGCGCCGCAACTTATTTCTAAACCAGTTGCGCCGCAACTTACTTTCGGAAACCAGTTGCGCCGCAACTTATTTTCTGGAAACCAGTTGCGCCGCAACTTATTTTCGGAAACCAGTTGCGCCGCAACTTATCTTTCTAAACCAGTTGCGCCGCAACTTACTTTCTGGAAACCAGTTGCGCCGCAACTTATTTTCGGAAACCAGTTGCGCCGCAACTATTCAAACCAGTTGCGCCGCAACTTACTTTCTGGAAACCAGTTGCGCCGCAACTTATTTCGGAAACCAGTTGCGCCGCAACTTATTTCGGAAACCAGTTGCGCCGCAACTTATTTCTAAACCAGTTGCGCCGCAACTTATTTCGGAAACCAGTTGCGCCGCAACTTACTTTCTGGAAACCAGTTGCGCCGCAACTTATCTTTCTGGAAACCAGTTGCGCCGCAACTTATCTTTCGCCGCAAACCAGTTGCGCCGCAACTTATCTTTCTGGAAACCAGTTGCGCCGAACTCATATCTCTCCACGGATGCACATTGGTTTCACCTCAACCAATACGTCATGTCATCGTATACTTGCATCTTAATCCTTGTCTTATATCACATTATCATGGACTCATCACTTACACGTAACTTCATAGCACATCTTGGCATCTCACACATAAATTTGTCTCACATATTCATTTTAGCACTAGCTTCACAATAAGCACGATTATCCACATCTTACGTACTAACATTACATCTAGCACGATTTACTACATCTTACATATTACTTTAACATTAGGTACATTCATTACCTAATTAATCCCACGTCTACTTCAACGTTTGGTCTCACTAACATATATATCTCATTATGATTCATACGTGTATCTAGTGAACTAGACACACCATATTTAAGCGCCACACATAAGTCATTTCAACATACATATATTCCCATACTACATTCAGTGAATACTATTCATTCAGCAATTAAGCCTTTCGAACACGTACCCTTGCTAACTTGCTATCACATCTCTCATAATTCATTTGAACAAAGGGTCGTCCCTCCATAACCTTCGATGCATAACATATCCCTCCATAATGGCTTATGGTTAAACCATATTACCCACTTTGCGCATAATAAGCTTCCCTTGTTCACCACAAAACCTTTAGACAATTTTGAGCTAACCAAAACACTTCTTTTACAATTTCAACTTTATGAACTATTGCCTTTATGATCTTTGATTCTGTGCTTTTCCTTTCAATAACTTGCCAAATCATGAAATGACATCCAACATCTATAATATGATCATTGATGCATATGATCACAACAATAAATCTCAAGGTACCATCACACAATCATATGGTTTTACCAAGTTTTATACCCCATTCATTCTTCTTTCCATCAAACTAAAAGTGATAGGCATCACATGAGTTCACCATTTTTCCTCACACTTGTCAAACATCTTTAAAAATCTCATATAATGGCCGTCTCGATTCAAAACATTCCACCACTTACTCTCACACTTTAAAAGCACTTTTTAATCATACATCTTTTCTTTCATGTCCAAGGTGACATGACCACTCACTTTCGTCAGGGGACCATTAACTCCTTGTATTGCCACCAAACTTTCGGTGTTTAGTCTTGGCTTTTAACCCATTCACCCTTCAACATATAAAATTTACTACACCTTGTACCAATATAGGTCGTATCACACTTCAGGCGACATCCAAATGAACACATCATTACGGTTCATGAACTCCCTCAAGTACTACTTTTGGTCATTTCGTTCTTAGATACTGAAGTCTTACTTTTAGACTTATAGTTCTACGCTGGTTATTTATGAACTTTCAGAATCCACTCACATAATATCAACATATTCGTCTCTAGACAAACATCACCCTTGACTAGCTCGTTATAGACAAGTGCTTACCATAACCTTATAGTCATGGAAGTAAACTTCAAATGGGACCTTGCCCCTTTCAATTCTACGCATTAGCTTCTACTTTAACTTTTACTCACCTTGGGCGAATTTTAAAATCAGACCTCTACTTGTAGAAAATCGTAGTAACGTTCCTTACACGGCATGATGTTCTTCATCATACATAGAATAGATAGTAATGTCATCACCGAACGTAATGACTGAACGGTCTAGAGAAACTTTAAACTTTATCCCTTAAGTTCACGACATGGTAAGGACCCTCCGTTAACGTGCAGGTACTTCAAAAAAAAAACTCAATTGGGTCTTAATGAGTGTATACTTCACGTCACACCGGCGAAGGCAGTAAGCGATAGAACTGCTGGAAGGTTCACGTGTTAGTTCGCCATTCATTCCTGCAATATGAGAAAGAATCTCCACCTCGTCGTTTGTTCTTAGCGGCTTCCACCGTCATTCGAAGGACCTGAACTCCCGTACTACTTTTGGTCATTTCGTTCTTGGATACTGAAGTCTTACTTTTAGACTTATAGTTCTACGCTGGTTATTTATGAACTTTCAGAATCCACTCACATAATATCAACATATTCGTCTCTAGACAAACATCACCCTTGACTAGCTCGTTATAGACAAGTGCTTACCATAACCTTATAGTCATGGAAGTAAACTTCAAATGGGACCTTGCCCCTTTCAATTCTACGCATTAGCTTCTACTTTAACTTTTACTCACCTTGGGCGAATTTTAAAATCAGACCTCTACTTGTAGAAAATCGTAGTAACGTTCCTTACACGGCATGATGTTCTTCATCATACATAGAATAGATAGTAATGTCATCACCGAACGTAATGACTGAACGGTCTAGAGAAACTTTAAACTTTATCCCTTAAGTTCACGACATGGTAAGGACCCTCCGTTAACGTGCAGGTACTTCAAAAAAAAAACTCAATTGGGTCTTAATGAGTGTATACTTCACGTCACACCGGCGAAGGCAGTAAGCGATAGAACTGCTGGAAGGTTCACGTGTTAGTTCGCCATTCATTCCTGCAATATGAGAAAGAATCTCCACCTCGTCGTTTGTTCTTAGCGGCTTCCACCGTCATTCGAAGGACCTGAACTCCCTCAAGTACTACTTTTGGTCATTTCGTTCTTAGATACTGAAGTCTTACTTTTAGACTTATAGTTCTACGCTGGTTATTTATGAACTTTCAGAATCCACTCACATAATATCAACATATTCGTCTCTAGACAAACATCACCCTTGACTAGCTCGTTATAGACAAGTGCTTACCATAACCTTATAGTCATGGAAGTAAACTTCAAATGGGACCTTGCCCCTTTCAATTCTACGCATTAGCTTCTACTTTAACTTTTACTCACCTTGGGCGAATTTTAAAATCAGACCTCTACTTGTAGAAAATCGTAGTAACGTTCCTTACACGGCATGATGTTCTTCATCATACATAGAATAGATAGTAATGTCATCACCGAACGTAATGACTGAACGGTCTAGAGAAACTTTAAACTTTATCCCTTAAGTTCACGACATGGTAAGGACCCTCCGTTAACGTGCAGGTACTTCAAAAAAAAAACTCAATTGGGTCTTAATGAGTGTATACTTCACGTCACACCGGCGAAGGCAGTAAGCGATAGAACTGCTGGAAGGTTCACGTGTTAGTTCGCCATTCATTCCTGCAATATGAGAAAGAATCTCCACCTCAATGTCCGCTATCCACTCCATTGTACCAACTGCATTTTGTGTATCGTCAAAATCCTTAGCTCCGCAATTCGAAAAACTCTCGTATTTGAAGTTAGTGGTACGAGGAGCAACCACTACACAAGGCTCCACCACGTTACCTATACCATTCACTCCTGCAACAACGTTTTCAGGAGCAACTTACGACCTCACATTAGATGGCTCAGCTTCATTAAAGGGATTAGAGTTATTCCCATCGGTTTGCTCATCCCGACGCAAGTTAGCTTCTCATTTCAGCCTCACTCTCGGCCCTTGCTCGAGCCAATTCTTCTTCATTTGGATCAACACAGACACAGTCTCATAAACACACACATGTCGTAATACATTTACGATTACGTTCGTGACCGGAATTGTAAATGTATCCTTCCATACGTGTACCCGGTAACCCTGCTGTGCATCATTTAATCATCACTCTTCAACTATCCTGCATTAACTCTACTTGTCAACTTCAAGTCCATATCCCTTGAACTAGTAGACTCAACAACAATGTCTACCATTCACTTCATTCCTCACGTACCTTTAGTCTTCATTTAACTTCATGTGCATGATAATCATCATACACCTTTAACCGGCTATAACTTTTCATTGATCTTCACACATTTCCACACACACGAGACATCAACGTCATTAAAGTTGCTACACGATGTTTACTCTCGGCACATAAGGTTCACTACATAGAAACCTCTCCAACTTCATTACTTTGCACACCGGTCAACACAAGTATGGCTATACAAACACACTCGCGTCGTGATACACTTGCAATTATGTTCCGTACCATAATTGTAATTATATCCTTTCACATGCGTGTTCATTACCACCATTGTGTATTGTCTCCTTTTTTCCATCCATTCCAATCCACATAATTCTCAGCACACATACTACATCTCATACCCTTTGCGGTCCTTGTCACTAACCCCACGGGCTAGACAACGTTGATGGGATACCATTTCACCTAACTCTCCACTTCGTTCACCTCAGATACTTCACTAATAAGTTATATCACACGTTTATTAAATTCAATTGGGGAAATGGTACATTACCTCAGGGACCGTCTATGGTAGCAATAGGATAACTAGCGACGGGGGAGCGAGAAAAACGGAAGAATAAAGGCTAAAACACATATCCACATATCAATAAACACACATCAAAAAGCCTTAATCCTACACTCTCACTCAATCCCAACCCGTCCTAGAGTACTTCATCTCAAAGCTAGACACACCTACAAAAGCCTAACTTGCCCTACATCGGTTTAAGTCCAATTCCTATGGCACACTTATAGTCATTGGTTCACTTAAATCATTTCTCTGATACCAACTTGTAACACCCGACATTTAAAAACATGGGTTTTCAAAAATTTCCACCTAACGGTGTTAAAAGATGCGGAAGAAAACTTTAAAAGTTCAAAACCGATAAAAACAGTTCGGTTCCTGCATTTATTGGTGTTACATGCCATACCATCAAAATGTCTAAATGAAAACCCAACGGTTGCCCAACACAAAACAACCGTCTACATAGTACTTCATAGAATCTGCATAATATCAAAATGTAAATGATGTCTAATGAGGTATAGCTTCTATGGGTAGCTAAAGTCTTCATCAAGCATTCTACCCAATTCCTCACTCTCCATTCTACGTCTTCCTCGGCTATGCTAAACCTGAGGGAACAACCACATTTAAGAAACAAGTGTTAGCTAACGAATTAGCTAAGTAAGATAACACTATGTTATTAAAGCATTTGTCCAATTAAAACAACCTTCATTATTAGACAGGTTTATTTAGGCACAACACACATCACACGTTCACACATAACTGCATATCAACTTCATATCAATTAGGAATGAATCCCCCTAATTGTGCCTATCCTTCATTTCATTCTCACATTATCACACGTATCTTCGTTAACTGCATATAAGTGTAACATAAGTCACACCCGACTAGATGTTTCACCAAAAGGCGAGTCATACTTCGTCGTTAAGGAATGGCAAGCCAATCCAAGAGTAATCCGTATGTGGAGGTTGGTCAAACCCCTCGTATTACTCGCCCTGCATTATAATGACCATGTTGCAAGGAGCCACCCAAGCAACAACTACGTCAACGCACTCGTCCGGCTAAGACTAGTACGGGTTAAGCTTAACACTTTCCCTGCATTATATTTACGAGCTCGGTTTCACACATATGGTTTAAGTAACACACATTCCTAAACCGTCACACACATATAGTCTAGGTAACACACATTCCTAGACATTCACACACTTTATCTTCATTACGTTTGGATCCTTAAACGTGCAAGTGACATGGCAACCTCAAAAGTCTAGTGAGCTAGGTGTACAAGCCATGTAAGCATGCATATATCACACATCAACTTCATTTCTACATTTCATGCATAATGAGATACTTCGTAATACTACATAAACTGCATAACAATATACTACATTAAGCAATACTTTATTTCACTACATTAGGGACTGCATTTCAGGTCTCATGGTCAACTACATAATCCATAATACCTCCCGTGTAACCCCATATGCCCACATGCAATATAAAGATACCAAATGGAAGTATTTATGATTTGAAACCAGCTTTTCGTTGAATCCCCCAGCGTGTCAAAGTAGTGTATCTTGCCTCGGCGTAGTCCACAACAATCAACAACTAATCACTGTGTAAAGCAACTATGCTCGTCTACCTATAATTAGTAAACGATCATTAGACAACTACATACTCACGTCATTAAAGTCGATAGCTAGACCCACACACATTAATGACTCACTTTAGTTTCAGGTCTAATCTACATGTCAAACGTCGTTACGGTTCAAAAGTATACATTTTCTGAAAACAGTTGAGTTGCGCCGCAACTCACACCTATCGTTGCGCCGCAATGCGTCCAATTGCGCCGCAACTTATCTTTCTGGAAACCAGTTGCGCCGCAACTGGCCCCGATTCTGCACAAGTTTGATCGATTTCATCTCAAACCAGGTCCAAATCATTCTAAATCAAATACAAGACTTTCATACATCAAAATCCTTCATATTCAAACCATTACAAAGCATTTCAACCATCAATTACACCATATGTGACTTTAATCCATCAAAACCACCATTAATCTCCGTTAAACGATTCCCCCATAATCCAATAATTAATCCTAATGACTCATAATATCAAAAGGACCTGAAAACAATGAAATCATACCTGCTATACTTGTAGATATCAAATAGGATGCAAAACTCTTGACAAATACACACCCGAATCACACGTAAGGAAGCTTTTCGGCTTGCAATTTGATGGAGGAATGCTATGGGGCGGCTAGGGCTTGTTTAGGAGGAAGAAAAATCTGCAAATGACAACCTAATGACACCCCCTAACTCCCTAAACCCGTTTTTGACTTTGCCCCTATGTCAAAACTAGCCCCTAAGCTTCCTAATCCTTCATTACTAGTCACAAACTACCTTAGGGACCATATATAACATAAATACTTCTTTAGATGCCACTACATACGCGTTTAACTACATTATATACACACATATCCTGCATTATACATTTTAGGCTTTCAAACCTTACACACAATCACACTTTAACTACATATATGCATTAAATCTAATATAGACTTAACGACACACTATGTTGACTTAACGACATTAGTCAACTGTTAAATAAAAAGTTGAGGATGTTACACGGGCTCCCTGAAGTACGCAAATAATTGATGATATTCGGAAGATACAAGGAGGATCGGAACAACCACTTCGGACGCAGGTGTAAAAGTGGCTCCGGATCAGAGCATATAAGGAGCTTCGGTGAAAAGTGGCTCCGGATCAACATATAAAATTTACTACACCTTGTACCAATATAGGTCGTATCACACTTCAGGCGACATCCAAATGAACACATCATTACGGTTCATGAACTCCCTCAAGTACTACTTTTGGTCATTTCGTTCTTAGATACCGAAGTCTTACTTTTAGACTTATAGTTCTACGCTGGTTATTTATGAACTTTCAGAATCCACTCACATAATATCAACATATTCGTCTCTAGACAAACATCACCCTTGACTAGCTCGTTATAGACAAGTGCTTACCATAACCTTATAGTCATGGAAGTAAACTTCAAATGGGACCTTGCCCCTTTCAATTCTACGCATTAGCTTCTACTTTAACTTTTACTCACCTTGGGCGAATTTTAAAATCAGACCTCTACTTGTAGAAAATCGTAGTAACGTTCCTTACACGGCATGATGTTCTTCATCATACATAGAATAGATAGTAATGTCATCACCGAACGTAATGACTGAACGGTCTAGAGAAACTTTAAACTTTATCCCTTAAGTTCACGACATGGTAAGGACCCTCCGTTAACGTGCAGGTACTTCAAAAAAAAACTCAATTGGGTCTTAATGAGTGTATACTTCACGTCACACCGGCGAAGGCAGTAAGCGATAGAACTGCTGGAAGGTTCACGTGTTAGTTCGCCATTCATTCCTGCAATATGAGAAAGAATCTCCACCTCGTCGTTTGTTCTTAGCGGCTTCCACCGTCATTCGAAGGACCTGAACTCCCGTCTTTGGAGCGGCTGCATTCTTTCCTTCGTTCTTCATCTGAGGGCAATCGGCAATAAGATGTCCTGTTTCATGACACTTGTAGTAATGATACTATCCTTATAATTAGCTGCAATGTGCCCCAATGAACCACACGTAAGGAACCCTTTGGTCTTGTCTGAACATTGACCTTCATGTGTAATCTTGCAAGTTGGGCACCACGTGCCACTCTTCTTCTTGTCCTTACTTCTATTCGAAATATAACTACCTTTAAACTTCTTATTAGAACCCGAAGAACAATTAGATCTTCTCTTGGATCCCGACTTCTTATCATCGGCTTTCTCAACAACTTTTCAGATTTGAGGTCATCATTCAACCGCTTAAACTCCTTCATAGTTGTAGATAAGGTAGTGTGCTGCCTACATAAACCATGTTAATTAGCCGGGAGGCCATCACAATAAGCCTCATCTCTCAAGTTCCCACATACTCTTCCAAGAACTTCTCCTTAAATGTACCCCAAGGCATCACCGCTAGTACCTCGGGAGCTATTGACACCGTAGTAGCCCTCCACCAATTACGGGCATTCTTCTTCAGCAATCAAGTTGCACACAAAACCTTCATGTCATCAGGACAATAACATGAAGCAAGGACCACCTCAATGTCCGCTATCCACTCCATTGTACCAACTGCATTTTGTGTATCGTCAAAATCCTTAGCTCCGCAATTCGAAAAACTCTCGTATTTGAAGTTAGTGGTACGAGGAGCAACCACTACACAAGGCTCCACCACGTTACCTATACCATTCACTCCTGCAACAACGTTTTCAGGAGCAACTTACGACCTCACATTAGATGGCTCAGCTTCATTAAAGGGATTAGAGTTATTCCCATCGGTTTGCTCATCCCGACGCAAGTTAGCTTCTCATTTCAGCCTCACTCTCGGCCCTTGCTCGAGCCAATTCTTCTTCATTTGGATCAACACAGACACAGTCTCATAAACACACACATGTCGTGATACATTTACAATTACGTTCGCGACCGGAATTGTAAATGTATCCTTCCATACGTGTACCCGGTAACCCTGCTGTGCATCATTTAATCATCACTCTTCAACTATCCTGCATTAACTCTACTTGTCAACTTCAAGTCCATATCCCTTGAACTAGTAGACTCAACAACAATGTCTACCATTCACTTCATTCCTCACGTACCTTTAGTCTTCATTTAACTTCATGTGCATGATAATCATCATACACCTTTAACCGGCTATAACTTTTCATTGATCTTCACACATTTCCACACACACGAGACATCAACGTCATTAAAGTTGCTACACGATGTTTACTCTCGGCACATAAGGTTCACTACATAGAAACCTCTCCAACTTCATTACTTTGCACACCGGTCAACACAAGTATGGCTATACAAACACACTCGCGTCGTGATACACTTGCAATTATGTTCCGTACCATAATTGTAATTATATCCTTTCACATGCGTGTTCATTACCACCATTGTGTATTGTCTCCTTTTTTCCATCCATTCCAATCCACATAATTCTCAGCACACATACTACATCTCATACCCTTTGCGGTCCTTGTCACTAACCCCACGGGCTAGACAACGTTGATGGGATACCATTTCACCTAACTCTCCACTTCGTTCACCTTAGATACTTCACTAATAAGTTATATCACACGTTTATTAAATTCAATTGGGGAAATGGTACATTACCTCAGGGACCGTCTATGGTAGCAATAGGATAACTAGCGACGGGGGAGCGAGAAAAACGGAAGAATAAAGGCTAAAACACATATCCACATATCAATAAACACACATCAAAAAGCCTTAATCCTACACTCTCACTCAATCCCAACCCGTCCTAGAGTACTTCATCTCAAAGCTAGACACACCTACAAAAGCCTAACTTGCCCTACATCGGTTTAAGTCCAATTCCTATGGCACACTTATAGTCATTGGTTCACTTAAATCATTTCTCTGATACCAACTTGTAACACCCGACATTTAAAAACATGGGTTTTCAAAAATTTCCACCTAACGGTGTTAAAAGATGCGGAAGAAAACTTTAAAAGTTCAAAACCGATAAAAACAGTTCGGTTCCTGCATTTATTGTTGTTACATGCCATACCATCAAAATGTCTAAATAAAAACCCAACGGTTGCCCAACACAAAACAACCGTCTACATAGTACTTCATCTCAAAGCTAGACACACCTACAAAAGCCTAACTTGCCCTACATCGGTTTAAGTCCAATTCCTATGGCACACTTATAGTCATTGGTTCACTTAAATCATTTCTCTGATACCAACTTGTAACACCCGACATTTAAAAACATGGGTTTTCAAAAATTTCCACCTAACGGTGTTAAAAGATGCGGAAGAAAACTTTAAAAGTTCAAAACCGATAAAAACAGTTCGGTTCCTGCATTTATTGTTGTTACATGCCATACCATCAAAATGTCTAAATAAAAACCCAACGGTTGCCCAACACAAAACAACCGTCTACATAGTACTTCATCTCAAAGCTAGACACACCTACAAAAGCCTAACTTGCCCTACATCGGTTTAAGTCCAATTCCTATGGCACACTTATAGTCATTGGTTCACTTAAATCATTTCTCTGATACCAACTTGTAACACCCGACATTTAAAAACATGGGTTTTCAAAAATTTCCACCTAACGGTGTTAAAAGATGCGGAAGAAAACTTTAAAAGTTCAAAACCGATAAAAACAGTTCGGTTCCTGCATTTATTGTTGTTACATGCCATACCATCAAAATGTCTAAATAAAAACCCAACGGTTGCCCAACACAAAACAACCGTCTACATAGAGTACTTCATCTCAAAGCTAGACACACCTACAAAAGCCTAACTTGCCCTACATCGGTTTAAGTCCAATTCCTATGGCACACTTATAGTCATTGGTTCACTTAAATCATTTCTCTGATACCAACTTGTAACACCCGACATTTAAAAACATGGGTTTTCAAAAATTTCCACCTAACGGTGTTAAAAGATGCGGAAGAAAACTTTAAAAGTTCAAAACCGATAAAAACAGTTCGGTTCCTGCATTTATTGATGTTACATGCCATACCATCAAAATGTCTAAATGAAAACCCAACGGTTGCCCAACACAAAACAACCGTCTACATAGTACTTCATCTCAAAGCTAGACACACCTACAAAAGCCTAACTTGCCCTACATCGGTTTAAGTCCAATTCCTATGGCACACTTATAGTCATTGGTTCACTTAAATCATTTCTCTGATACCAACTTGTAACACCCGACATTTAAAAACATGGGTTTTCAAAAATTTCCACCTAACGGTGTTAAAAGATGCGGAAGAAAACTTTAAAAGTTCAAAACCGATAAAAACAGTTCGGTTCCTGCATTTATTGATGTTACATGCCATACCATCAAAATGTCTAAATGAAAACCCAACGGTTGCCCAACACAAAACAACCGTCTACATAGTACTTCATCTCAAAGCTAGACACACCTACAAAAGCCTAACTTGCCCTACATCGGTTTAAGTCCAATTCCTATGGCACACTTATAGTCATTGGTTCACTTAAATCATTTCTCTGATACCAACTTGTAACACCCGACATTTAAAAACATGGGTTTTCAAAAATTTCCACCTAACGGTGTTAAAAGATGCGGAAGAAAACTTTAAAAGTTCAAAACCGATAAAAACAGTTCGGTTCCTGCATTTATTGATGTTACATGCCATACCATCAAAATGTCTAAATGAAAACCCAACGGTTGCCCAACACAAAACAACCGTCTACATAGTACTTCATCTCAAAGCTAGACACACCTACAAAAGCCTAACTTGCCCTACATCGGTTTAAGTCCAATTCCTATGGCACACTTATAGTCATTGGTTCACTTAAATCATTTCTCTGATACCAACTTGTAACACCCGACATTTAAGAAACAAGTGTTAGCTAACGAATTAGCTAAGTAAGATAACACTATGTTATTAAAGCATTTGTCCAATTAAAACAACCTTCATTATTAGACAGGTTTATTTAGGCACAACACACATCACACTTTAACTACATATATGCATTAAATCTAATATAGACTTAACGACACACTATGTTGACTTAACGACATTAGTCAACTGTTAAATAAAAAGTTGAGGATGTTACACGGGCTCCCTGAAGTACGCAAATAATTGATGATATTCGGAAGATACAAGGAGGATCGGAACAACCACTTTAACTACATATATGCATTAAATCTAATATAGACTTAACGACACACTATGTTGACTTAACGACATTAGTCAACTGTTAAATAAAAAGTTGAGGATGTTACACGGGCTCCCTGAAGTACGCAAATAATTGATGATATTCGGAAGATACAAGGAGGATCGGAACAACCACTTCGGACGCAGGTGTAAAAGTGGCTCCGGATCAGAGCAGATAAGAAGCTTTGGTAACCCAAGATTCAGATCGGAGCAAATAAAGGGTTTCAGACTAAAACAAGCTTCGGATCGGAGTGCCACGTGAGAATTGGCTGAGAGATGAGATAGATGATTTGGTTGCTTCGGTATGGCCTTGCTTGTCCCGCTCCCCATCGTGTATGGTATGGCTCCCTGAGCTATATTGATGATATTCGGAAGATACAAGAGTCACAATCACACTTTAACTACATATATGCATTAAATCTAATATAGACTTAACGACACACTATGTTGACTTAACGACATTAGTCAACTGTTAAATAAAAAGTTGAGGATGTTACACGGGCTCCCTGAAGTACGCAAATAATTGATGATATTCGGAAGATACAAGGAGGATCGGAACAACCACTTTAACTACATATATGCATTAAATCTAATATAGACTTAACGACACACTATGTTGACTTAACGACATTAGTCAACTGTTAAATAAAAAGTTGAGGATGTTACACGGGCTCCCTGAAGTACGCAAATAATTGATGATATTCGGAAGATACAAGGAGGATCGGAACAACCACTTTAACTACATATATGCATTAAATCTAATATAGACTTAACGACACACTATGTTGACTTAACGACATTAGTCAACTGTTAAATAAAAAGTTGAGGATGTTACACGGGCTCCCTGAAGTACGCAAATAATTGATGATATTCGGAAGATACAAGGAGGATCGGAACAACCACTTCGGACGCAGGTGTAAAAGTGGCTCCGGATCAGAGCAGATAAGAAGCTTTGGTAACCCAAGATTCAGATCGGAGCAAATAAAGGGTTTCAGACTAAAACAAGCTTCGGATCGGAGTGCCACGTGAGAATTGGCTGAGAGATGAGATAGATGATTTGGTTGCTTCGGTATGGCCTTGCTTGTCCCGCTCCCCATCGTGTATGGTATGGCTCCCTGAGCTATATTGATGATATTCGGAAGATACACACAATCACACTTTAACTACATATATGCATTAAATCTAATATAGACTTAACGACACACTATGTTGACTTAACGACATTAGTCAACTGTTAAATAAAAAGTTGAGGATGTTACACGGGCTCCCTGAAGTACGCAAATAATTGATGATATTCGGAAGATACAAGGAGGATCGGAACAACCACTTCGGACGCAGGTGTAAAAGTGGCTCCGGATCAGAGCAGATAAGAAGCTTTGGTAACCCAAGATTCAGATCGGAGCAAATAAAGGGTTTCAGACTAAAACAAGCTTCGGATCGGAGTGCCACGTGAGAATTGGCTGAGAGATGAGATAGATGATTTGGTTGCTTCGGTATGGCCTTGCTTGTCCCGCTCCCCATCGTGTATGGTATGGCTCCCTGAGCTATATTGTGATATTCGGAAGATACACACAATCACACTTTAACTACATATATGCATTAAATCTAATATAGACTTAACGACACACTATGTTGACTTAACGACATTAGTCAACTGTTAAATAAAAAGTTGAGGATGTTACACGGGCTCCCTGAAGTACGCAAATAATTGATGATATTCGGAAGATACAAGGAGGATCGGAACAACCACTTTAACTACATATATGCATTAAATCTAATATAGACTTAACGACACACTATGTTGACTTAACGACATTAGTCAACTGTTAAATAAAAAGTTGAGGATGTTACACGGGCTCCCTGAAGTACGCAAATAATTGATGATATTCGGAAGATACAAGGAGGATCGGAACAACCACTTCGGACGCAGGTGTAAAAGTGGCTCCGGATCAGAGCATATAAGGAGCTTCGGTGAAAAGTGGCTCCGGATCAGAGCAGATAAGAAGCTTTGGTAACCCAAGATTCAGATCGGAGCAAATAAAGGGTTTCAGACTAAAACAAGCTTCGGATCGGAGTGCCACGTGAGAATTGGCTGAGAGATGAGATAGATGATTTGGTTGCTTCGGTATGGCCTTGCTTGTCCCGCTCCCCATCGTGTATGGTATGGCTCCTTGAGCTATATTGGTAGGGATGGACCTTTGCTGGGACCTGGGTCCGGATTGGCCTGCGGGTGGAGCCTCAGCTTTTATCTCTTTATCTACCTCTTCACTCTTACCATCAAAGTTTAATTGTGTTTGAACATCTCTTAAAGTAGCTCTTCTTAGTACCTCTCTTAGTGATGGCTCAATAGCCTCCACCAGCCTTTGAGTTGGCTGAAGGGTGGTTCGGACGGATGATGGAATTCCATTATTTGCGGAACCGGCTCCGGAAGGGTTGTCGAACCCGGGGGTGGTCCCGGATTCTCTTCTGCTGACATTGTAGCCTCCGTCACAAGCTCTTCGGAGTAGAGTGCGGATGGCGCCACTTGTATAAACGTATTTCCTCGTCTAATTACTAGGGGTGAGCTTGCTTGATGAGGGGTCAGAAGAAGTCTGGTTATGTTTGCTGGCGGTTCCCTTCCGGTGATAGACATTAGTCCACGCTCCCAAATTATCAGAGAGAAATGTGTGAGTGTGTGAAATCATCTGCCTCAAATGAATGATTGAGGTGGGTATTTATAGAGGCCAAGGAGACAAGGTCTGAATACTTGTCTACTGTGACTCATCGGTACGGTCTGGAGCCCGTTAGAAAAGTACCTTCCTTGAAGGGGATTGGTTTAGTGTGACGTCACCTTGTCAGATTGGTCGGCCATGTGTCCCTTAGACGATGGTCCACTATATTATGATGCCAGATCCGAAGCACGATCCGAAGCTATCCGGGAAGGTTAGCTATCCGAAGCTACATTGATCAAGTCATGATGCTGACTAGGCTGGTTACAAACTATGACTAGGATGGTACATTATCAGTAGACCCCTAAAAAGTAATACAAAAGAGGTTTAGCTAACTAAAGGTTTACCCCTAAAATACATGTAAATATTTATCTCCTATCCATTATATTTTCAACTAGACAACTATATTTATTTTTTGTATCCGTAAAATACATAACATTATTCATATTATATCAGTTATTTTAAAAATATAAATACGTAAACTATCAACTTGTGTATCTTTTTGAAAACGAAATGCTACATAACCGTTATATTTAAAAATATAAATACGTAAACTATCAACTTGTGTATCCTTGTGTATCTCATTGATCATTTTCCCTCATGTACTACGCTTTAATGTATTGCAGATTAAAATGATCATCATGTTGTGATTATATTTTGTATTCTTGTACATTTTGTTTTTGATATATATTTTGTATTTTTGTCACTATTTTGTAATGTATAGATACAATTACAATCACATTGACATGTGGGTTAATAAATGATGAGGTAGATGCTAGCTAATATGGTAGGGTCCCACACGTGGACGCCACATGGAGAGAAGGTTTAGTCCAGGTGGGAAATCCATAACAAATCATAGGTCATGTCTTTTTGTGTTTTGGTATACAAAATAGATACAAAGTGGCACGTGAACTCGGAAAGGATACTCTCTTTGTCATCTTATGCCGCCCCACATTTCTTTGGATTCGACCCATTTCCAACTCAACTTTTTGTTAAATACGAGTTCCAAATTTTGAGCCCAAGACCAAGTTCCATAGATTTGTCAAGTTTTTTTTAGAACAGTAGAGATATTATTAATAAAAAGGTCCATCTAGCAAGATATTAAAGGTCGATATACAAAGAGCACAATCTAGAATTCATTAATTACACGTTTAGACTTTACTCGAAACTTTAATAGCTATACAAAAGGTTGAAAAAAACTTGCTACATTACACCAATGTTTGGGATCGAATCCAGTACTTTTGAAAAACCACCTATTAATCCACCCCAATAAATGTGAAAAGTGAGACTTGAACTTAGATGGATTCTCCCAAGGTTAAAGACCTTACCAATGACGTTGGACTAGCTTTTACAATATGAAAGAGTGATCGAGATGTTGCTAGAGTAATACTGGAACGATATGTCGATTTTCATTGTGAAGGCTCACGTACAATGAGACGTATACAAATCGTGATGGCTTGTAGGTCATATGTTTTGGATTATTTGTTTATTTAAATTGATGTGGTAGATAAAGAACAAATTACATGCCCATGTAGCAATGCTTGATTGTCTCCACCACAAAAAGCGAAATATTATTATTATTAATTGGATAATTATGAAACACATCAGAGACCTTGTTTTGCATAGTCTTTTGATAATAACGGATTCGTCATGTTCCAGTTTGCTGGTATGTGGTACGGGTAAAAAAAATATAATATAACTAAAATAATCATTGGTTACGTTAAAAATAAAATGTAATAATTGATAATATATTTTTATTTGAAATCTATACAACTTCATCAAGAATCACAAATGATTTTTAAAAAATAATTTTAATATTACAATAAATTCATTATTAAATAAACATTTTAACGAAAATAAACAAATTTAACAAAAAATTATTAATGTAATTATACAAATTACAAATCTAACGACACTTGTAAGAAAACATTAGATGTTAATTTGATAACGATCTTATTTTTTTATGGAATACCAAAGTTTTCAAATCTTTTTTATTGTTAACTCCTAGAAAAAAAACATATAAATAACAATTAATTCGTGAATAAAACAAAGATTTTAGATTCAATATTTCATTTCACAAGAGTTGCATATATCATTTATTGAATTGGTCATATTATAAAAGAATATACGAAATCAATTATAAAAATTATTGTTGAATAGGTAAAATATATAAGAGACAACAATTAATGTAAAACCTATTTATATCATAATTCAGTGATATATATATACATACTAGGTCTTTTACCCGCACGATGTGCGGTTATTAAATTTATTTTTTAAAATTTATAATATTGACACGGATAATAAAAGAAATTGGTTTAATGATAAAAAAGTTATTTATAAACTGAAAGTAATATAAAATTTATATGTGTGAGTGACAAACAAACTTACTTTTTAATAGTTTATTTACAAACTTACAGGATACTGCCCATGCTTGAAAATTAAGTTATGTCAATGAAAACATATAAAAAGGCTTTTTAGCACATAGAAATTACTAATTAAGATTGAATAATAATGACAATACAAAGTATAAAACTATAAATAAGAATGGGTAAAAAAATTGTTATTACATACCTATGTTGTTTGTTTGTGGCAAGTTGTTGATAAAGTAATGCATCAAATCTTTGAAGTATACTGTGAAACAATTAACTAAAAAGATGTAAATACAATAACAAAATTAATATAACAATTAACAAAAACCTTGTATGATATTAAACAAATAAACAAAAACATGAAACTCCCCATAATTAATTTAAACCTGATTAAGTTGACTATATATGTAGAAATCTAAAAAATAAATTTTTTTTGTCAAATTCAAACGATGACTATTGTAGACCAATTTTTATATAATAAATAATAAATAGTCAAATTCTTGGTGAAAAAATTATTATTTCTACAATATAAGGATTTTGGTTATCTCATTAAATCGTATAAATATAAATAACTTCTCAATAAAGATTTAGAAAATTCCATAAACCCGAAAATAAATTATTAATATTAATATTTATACTGATGAGAATTTATTAAAATATCTTTGCCATATATAGAATTTATGGAATTCATTAAGTATGTTTAAATAAGATAAATATTATAAAAAGTTATAAAAATGACACATAGGATAGAAGCTTATGTGGCAATTTTTAAAAGTAGCTTTAAATTGAAAGGGGTTTTAAAAGGCTAGGATAACTACCTTTTAATATATATTATAGATTTACTATTTTTATCAACTATATTATATATTTACTATTTTTATCAACTATATTATAATATTGCAATTAAAATGTCAAGTTAATTAGATATGATATGGATATATAAAAATATGATAAATATAAAATGCTAAAAAATAAAAAATGACACTTAAGCTAAAATCCTATTGGCAAATAAAGATAATTGTCACATAATAGCTAATATATCATCTCTTACTTATACTGAGAGATGTCGGAATTGAAACAGGATTGTAACTGACTTGTAACATAAACTTTTTAACATTAGTCATGTATCCGCGCAGGTAATGTTAACAACTAGATTGTTACTAATTATAGCGATATTCAACTAAGTTTGATTAGTTAGTCGAACTCGTGAATATATTGTTCAATAATTTTGTTAACGTGTAACTAAAGGACCGTTGTTAACACATTATTGTTATCGTTAACAATATTGTAAACGTTTTTATGATATGATTAAAAAAGATGTTAAATACAACTCTAAAGGTTATAATTAACGTGTATGAAAATATTAGAGTTAACTGCAAGATTGGTCCATGTGGTTTGTATATTTTAGCAAGGGGGTCCCCTTTCGAGAATCGTTGCAATGGGGGTCCCTATTTTGAGAATTTTTTGCAAAATTGGTCCAATTTTGACGGATCCGTTAAAGGTGGCCGTCAAGTGTGCATATGTGGGGTATTTATGTACTTTCCACCCCACAGGGACCCCCATTGCTAAAATGGAAAAACCACAGGGACCAATCTTGCAACTAACACCTTGATATTTTTTTGATTTAATTCAAGAGATTGTAACATACAATTATCTGCTCGTTAGGTCTATGAATACTTTAAAATTTTAATAATGGAGATATACCTTATATAAATATTTTTATTTTTGAAAACTGATTTATATATAAACTTTTGTTATTATATAAGCTTAAATAAATAAAAGATTGTATGTTAAGAATTTGATATTTATTAAAAAGAAAAAAACAAATCTATTCGAATAATATAAATGTCATATATGGTATTTTAATTATCTATTATTGTGTCAAATACACAGGAAGTCAGCAACATTTTACGAAATAAAATAAATTATTAAATAAATGCAAATAAAAAACTTATAAATTCTAATTTACAAATATAAGAAAAAGCAAACTAGTAATTTGATATTTTCTTAAAAAACAAAATCTTTGATATATTCTTAGAATGTAGATATAAGTTATTATGTGAATTGGAGTTTAATCATCAATTGAAGTATTTATAAGTTTTAGAATTTTTAGTGGAAATATGTTTTTAGTAATTTAACTATAAATAATCATGAAAAGCTAAAAAGTGTTAAAAATTATATTTAAGTTAATTATTTAATAAGATTTATTCTTTTATGGAAAAGTTAAAGAGTATTATTTAGTGATGGATTTTTAAAAATTGTAAGTTAATAAAACTTTTTCTACAACTATGAATATAATTAATAATTAAAAGTTTTTTAGTTTCATATTTTTTGATTTATAATTTTAATTATGATACATGTAAATTTAATTTTTAGGTTAACTAAGATTTTTAAATGGTTAAGAAGTGGTTAGGCCAATAGTCTTTTATTATATATAAAGAAGAGTTAGTTGCAAGATTGGTCCCTGTGGTTTTTCATTTTAGCAATGGGGGTCCTTGTGGGGTGGAAAGTACATAAATACCCCCACACGTGCACACTTGACGACTACCTTTAACGGATCCGTCAAAATTGGACCAATTTTGCAAAAAAATCTTAAAATAGGGACCCCCATTGCAACGATTCTCGAAAAGGGACCCCCTTGCTAAAACGTACAAACCACAGGGACCAATCTTGCAATTAACTCAAAATATTATTATTTCATATCAAAAATCTAGTAAGAATACAACTATTTAAAGCACATAATAACTACCCATGTGTAGGGATGAGCATTTGGACCGAAACCCGTGACCCGACCCGGAACCGACCCGCCCGAAGGGCTAACGGGTCGGGTCACGGGTCACGCTTTTGTTGCATTTTCGGGTCACGGGTTGCGCGGGTCGGGCCGGGCCGGGTCAAGCCAAAAACCGAAAAAAGGTGAAGGAAACCCGTAAACCGCCCGCGACCCGTCCGAACCCGACCCGACCCGAACCGAACCATCACGGGCCGGGTCACGGTTCCGATTTTCATGCACTTACGGGTCGCGGGTCGGGCCGGGTTTTCGCGGGTCGGGCCTGGTCGGTCCATTTGCACATCCCTAGGCTCTAGTTAGCATTAATTAATTAATCTTGAGTTAGTTGCATGATAAGAAGAATGTTGCATCAAATATAGGACATACATTAAGACAAATTAGTAAGACTAATTTACAAAAATCATATATTATGAACATATTTCCAAACTTGTTACAGAAGAATCCATCACATCTAGACTGTCATGCTTCTATGGATTCTACTGATCTTTTCTTTTTTCAATTATATATTTGTACGATTTATTTTTGTAGGACTTCCCTTTTTTTAATTTCCTTTAGTTAAAAGATTTTACCTCGACAAATCTACCAATATACTAAAACATGATTGAGGTATTTTTAATCCGACACGTGTCACATTACTTGATCGACACATGTCAATTTTGATTTGTTAATATATGTTTCCTACTTTTAGTTGAATTGTAACTATTATCAATTTCTATATCTATAAACCCTTATAAAGGTATTGAGATTAAGTTTTAAGCACTTTTTTCATTCCCATAATACCCTCCTTAATTACATTATATTTCTCACATCCTCCTCTAAATGCCGAAATTACCCTTGCCAAAAAATTAAACCCAAGAAACCCACAGCCGATCTCATTCTCACATCTCACTCCCAGCAACCCCAATCTCCCCCCATTTCACCACCATCTCAATCTCCGCCGCACCACCATCTCAATCTCCACCGCGGTTGAGCCACCGCCGGATTCATCGCCACCAACCATCGCCACCAATATGTTAACCAAATCGACACACACACACTAAATCACAACCCCTCTCTCTCTCTCGTCGGATTCATCGCCACCAACCACCGCCGCCGGATTCACACCATTAACAAGGGTTTTTCTTTCTATACTAAATCACAACCCCTCTATCTCTCGCCGGATTCATCGCCACCAACCGCCGCCGCCGGATTCATCACCATCAACAAGGGTTTTTCTTTCTATTATTATTAATAATTTCTGATTAAATTGTAGTTTATCTATAGTATTATTATTATTACTACTATTTTAATTTTATTTTACCAATTCATATGTATTGATCTTCAGGGGGGTTTTCTGCTCGCCACCGCCTTAAACATCACCACCAACCACCGTCCGCCGGAATCTGACTAATTGTTTACGGTATTTTTGTTTTCTCACTAATGGTTTACGGTTTTCATTTTGAATGATACTCTTGGAAGATTAAAGGATAAAGTTTGAATCTTGATTATGATTTTCAAAAAACCAAGAATTATACTCTTGGTTTCAATGAAAGTAAGGATATACTGTTTGCTTTCAAAAAATCGATTAAGATGAATTTTTATAAATTGGTTTTCATTTTGAATGATACTCTTGCAAGATTAAAGGATACTCTTGCAACATTAAAGGATATGTTGTTTGCCACTATATTGGTTTTCAACAAATCAAGAATTAAGATTATGATTTCCCACAAACTTCTTGCAGTGTCAGGTTTGGGTGAAGCACAATCAAATTCTGAATTTTATGAAAAGATCTTATGATTTTGTGGTCATACCAAATATGGTAATTATTTCTTTGTTATTGTATATATCTACCAAATACGTGTATAATAGTTTCTATTAATACGGAAGTTTTGTTATAGATAATAATATGAAACAATAAATTAAATTAGGCAAATCTTTCGTTTTTGTTAATGATTTTTGTTAAATTAGGCAACCTTTTTGTTAATGATTTTTGTTAAATTAGGCAAATCTTTCGTTTTTGTTAATGATTTTTGTTAAATTAGGCAAACCGTTTTGTTAATGATTTTTATTAAATTAGGCAAATCTTTCGTTTTTGTTAATGATTTTTGTTAAATTAGGCAACCTTTTTTACAGTTCATTCCATTCTGGTTATTGATATATTGCATATTCACTTCCAATATGCATTGATATATCTATATTTTATAGCTTTACGTCAGAAATAGATGTTGGTTATTTTGATTATATGTTTTCTTATGTTCCATTTTTATTTGGTCATGCTGGTGAGAGAGTTAGAGCTGGCAGTTCTGTCCTATTTACTTATTAATGGGTTAACTTTATCTCTGACATTTCGATCAAGCTTTATAAAAAACTATTTATAAAGGAAACATGTCAAATGGCCAAATCGGTGGAACGACTTAAACAGCGCCTATAGTGTATATTGATGCAGTCAGCCTCCTAAACCATTCTATGCAAAAAGTTATGTTAGTTTCGGTATTCTTGCTGATTATATTTGTAAGTACTGTTATCTTAACAGGTAGAACATGTACATACAATAATTATGCATGCAGCGAGTGGTGAAGTTGGCTCATTATTATGTCAATATATGGGCAAAACCACTTGGAGCCATTGTTATTGGAACCATGACTAGAGAAGAGGATGAAGTATAAGCCGATGGATTGACGTAGTTTATTAAATTGTTGGGAATAAAACCTTGCAGGTAATAAGCTTCTCCCGTTCTCCATACATTTACTTTTTTTATATAGATTTAGAGACAACAATACGTCTGTTTGGGTTGGGTTGCTCCGCAAATATTTATGTACAATTCGTTTTTCCATAATCGGCTAATATGTTAAATATGACACAACTGCATTGATACACTTATCTACATTTTTGAATGGATCAATTTAGAGATGCTGTATGTATTCAAAATACACTTTGGGAGTATTTCAAGTTTTCGACCCATTTGATTCTTAGTTTGATTGTTGGAGCTAAAATTGGGATATAAAGATTTATGAATCCTCATCGCAGTTGGAGTTAAAATTGGGAGTAGGAGGACATCATATGCTGATTTTATGACCATGCTGTTAGTTGTCAAAAAAAATTTAAACATCAAATGAGTAGTAATATAAAGATGCATTTCTATGGAGATGGTTGGTAGGGCAGCCCGTTTATGCTAATTACGGGCTATTATGTGTTTATGTCTATCTTAGAAAAAAGTGATTCTTTATGCTAAATAGATGCCTTTAGTTAGCCTTTCATAAGCAAATGCTCTGTAGTATACAACTACAAACTTTTCATGAGAGAAGCACTTTTGGAAGCTAAAAAGGTTGCATGGTTTTGGAATGAAAATTTATGACTATATATTTCAAAAGCAAGACCACCATGAAAAAGTGTCCGATTTAAATCGATAGCTTGGTATATGGTAGGCCTAAAATGATCAGTAGTAGAACTTGCAGAATGGGTGGGTTAGACAATTGGGCAAAACGGATCAGTTGACCCGACACTATTTGTCCTATTTTTTTATACTTCATTGACCCGTTCTATATTATATAGGTAATTTACACATGCATGACCCATATGACCCCTTCTATATTATATATAGTTCACGTGTTTATTTTGTTGCACACATTTTTTACCCATTTGACCCATTAAAGATACAATTATCCCGAATTGACCCATTTGTAATTGAATGGACTGGGATTGCCACTTTTAGTTAAAATTTGATTTTATGGTAGAACTATAAAGTGTTCAACTTTTGAGATTTTAAATGTTCACCTGATATATTTCGTAGGTTGTTTCCTGATGGTGATGGAAGAAATGGATCAGATAAACCTCCTGCCCTATGTACCCGTTCACCCACACATAGTGGTAAAAAGGGAGTTTTATCGGCAGAATGTGGCATACATGATGCAACAGTTTTTCAGTTAAGGAGAAAAAAGAAAGAGAGGAAAACAAAGCTTAACCACCAAGTCTAAGACCAGCTTCATGTCTTCCCGTCACACACCATTGCCACTCAAAGTTCTTGAGCACCTTGATAAATAATGATATCAAGTTCGAAAGAAAGAGCACCTTGATCATCTCTATTCATAATATGTCATATCATATGTTTCGTATATTTATTTTGAGTATTTATGCTAATGGGCTTTAAATAAACTATTTTTTTACGGATTATTCCAAGTAATAAACTATTATGTTTTTTTTTGTTTGATGTCGATATATGATGGTAATTTTTACGGATTAACACAAGTGTTTGGTTTGCAATTATCGTCATCGCCTCACATAGCATGTTTTGTATTGCTATCACTGTTTAGCCGCCGCAACGCGCGGGCACCAGGCTAGTTACTGAAAATCCCAAGTTTACAACGATTATGTAATTAAACAACTAATGTAAATTACACTAAGAAATCAAGACAAGAAAGTAAACACGTTTAATCATAAGTAGTATTAATTAAACGGTGAATACATGGTTGGTTTAAAAAGAAAGAAAAAAAGAAATATTGTTAAGTTTTTGCACACACGAAAACTTAACAATTATACAATTCTACAATGAGAGAAAAATACACTAAGTGACTATTGTAGAATGAACCAACAACTTTGCGGCTAGGTCAAGTGATGCTTTATATAGGGGAGAAAAGACATCACATGACATCCCAATAGATGTTGACACATGAAGGTTGTCAACTATCTATTAGTGTGTAAGACTGGTCTTCAGATATCTCTGTTTGCCATCTTGTTTCTTTCCCAAAACGGCATGAAAGAGAAACACCTTAGTACCAAAATGGTACAAGGTCACATGTCTTCATCTTGATCTATCAACACGTGTCCTTGGGACCAGCCTTCTTATCTTCATTTTCCCGCCCATATTTGACTTACAAGACATGGCGGTGAGTCATTGAACTTATCCTTTAACTCGAAGATAATGATCGCTGAGAGCTCGCTGAAGAAGCCTCTCGCTGAGTCTTTCAGCGAGTACTTGACTCAGCAAGTCTTCAGCGAATCCATGACTCAACAATCTCCCCCTATTCGCTGAGGAGACTTTGCTGAGTAAAGTCGCTTTACAAGAATTTAGAAATTGAGATGAGGGAATGCTGATATTATATATATGACAAACACCTTTACAATAAGCAGCATTACAAAGATTACAAGACTACTTAATCCCATTGGGATTCTTGCTTGGCCTCGATAAATGCTCTATCTTGTTGTCTTTCAGGCTTCAGCAACTCTTGATCAATCAGTCTTATAAACTCTGGATCATTGGAAGACTGAGCACAATACTTCCTTATTTTCAAAAGAAAGGCAGAAGGAGCAATTCCAATTTCATTGGTCCTGAAGAAGAGTTCATGACCATGGACATTGCAAAAACAGAAACCTCCCAGCTTTTCATTATATGTACCTTCCATGAAAAGAGTTCTGGAAGGCATTTTCAAGTTTAGCAGTGGCTCCTTATCTATATCAGTTTTGGGAACCATTCTGAGTACAGTGGGGAGACGAGAGACTTGGAATCCAGACGCTGATCTCTTTGATCCAACTCTGGGTTGCTGAGGAGGAGGGAAGGGATGTCTTGCAGCGCTGAGCAGAGAGTCTTTGACTTTGTATTTTTGTTCCATTTTGTGAATAAGCTTTATCTGCTCACCTGCCATCTTGATCAGCGGTTCATAACTTACAACTGTCTTATCCTTGATCAGCTTGTAAATTTCGATCCATTCAGTTGGCCCAAGTGTATCCTTAGTAACATTTTTCAGCGTATACAACTTGGGCACTCCTTTTCTTTGTAGGGAAAGATTCATCCCTTGTTGGGTTAGCGAGACCCTGACCGACGTGATCTCTTCTTTCCTTTGCCTTACCTCTCTTGATTCGAGGTAGGTCGCCTGTCCTTCTTCAAAAGTTTTTGTTCTTTTGGCAAAGAACTTTTCTTCATTCTTTTTCAAGACTGCCAATCCACCAGATTGCTGAGCCAACCTCTTTGTCTCATCATCAGCATCTTTAAGTTCATCACCAATAACTTGCTCACTTATAAACTTCTGAGACAGCTCCTCTTCTTCCTTCTTACTTAACCGTTCATGTTGACGAACAACTTCCTCAGGAGACAGTTCAGCAGTAGAAGTTGTGGATTTGGGAAAGGCTCCAGACATTAACTTTTCTTGTTGTTCCCTTGCTGAAATGGGAACCTTTGGTGGCTTGCTTTGAGTAACCACTGCTACTTTACCCTTATCAGCATATCTCTTTTCAAGGGCAGCGTGGAACTCAGCAGTAGGCTTGAAGATAGAAACATTTATTGGTTTTGCTGGCACATTCTCAGCAACAACCTTCTCAGCTGCCGGTTCAATAACCTTCTCAGCTTGCTCCCCCTCAACTTTTGCTGCCGGTTCAACAACCTTCTCAGCATTGTCAGTAATTGTATGTTGGGGAGCACTTTCACTTGTATCATTTTTTGCTTGCTCCCCCTCAACATTTGCTGCCGGTTCATCAACCTTCTCAGCATTTTCATTATCAGTGAGGGGAGCGGTTTCAACATTTTGACTTGCTGGGACCTCTTTAGTAGTTTCCTCCCCCTTGGAAGCAGCTGAGGAACTTGCTGCTTCCACTTTGTTTTTCTTGAGGAGACCCAGCATTTTTCCCATCATCCCTTTAAGACTTGCAACCTCTTTTTCGAGTTTCTTCGTCCTGCTGACAGACTCTTCAAGTGACTGTTTGTCAACAGCGATTTGGAAAGGCGTTTGAGAGAAGAGTTTATTTTTGAGAGAGTGGATTTCTTGGGTGATGGAAGTGCGAAAATTATTTTGGTGAGCGGAGAAGGATGAGACCGTATTTTGTAGTTGATGGAGGTGGGCGGTGAAAAGAATGTTGGATTGAGAGAGTTGCTGAAAAGATGATAAGAGACCAGGCTGTTCGGTGACCTTCGCTGAATGGACTTCAGCTTTCAATTTGTCCAGCGAGGCGGAGATGGCGGAGTTAGAGGTGCTAACCCTCTTCATGCTTTCATTCAGCAAGGTTTGATTTCGTCTGAACAGCTACTCATTGGACTTGGTGTGGGTGACATGATTCTTGGTGATCCCAGACACCATACCTTGAAGAGTGGTCAGCTCATCTTTCACAACATCATTTCCAGCTATCAACTTTAGAAAGTTGTCATGAGCCTCAATATGAACCTGAGCTAGTTGGTCTACCAGCCAAGCATACAAGTATCCATGTCTATTCCCTTGACTTTGGCAGATTTGCACCCTTCTCAACAATTCTTGTAGCTGACGAGTTTCAAGATAATCCAGACCAGGTACATTGACAGCAGTAAAAGCAGTGGTGAGTTCTTCATCAGCAGAAGGGACCTTGAGATCCTTTAGAGAAACAGGATACTTAGAGCAAGGAACCCTGAAAAAATCTGGGTGGTGCAATGGTGGCACTTCCATGATTATTTCATCATCAACTTCTTCCACTTCAACATAAATTGCTGGCTTGATTCTTTGAAGTTGACAGAAAAAAAAAAAAAAAAAAAAAAAAAAAAAAAAAAAAAAAAAAAAAAAAAAAAAAAAAAAAAAAAAAAAAAAAAAAAAAAAAAAAAAAAAAAAAAAAAAAAAAAAAAAAAAAAAAAAAAAAAAAAAAAAAAAAAAAAAAAAAAAAAAAAAAAAAAAAAAAAAAAAAAAAAAAAAAAAAAAAAAAAAAAAAAAAAAAAAAAAAAAAAAAAAAAAAAAAAAAAAAAAAAAAAAAAAAAAAAAAAAAAAAAAAAAAAAAAAAAAAAAAAAAAAAAAAAAAAAAAAAAAAAAAAAAAAAAAAAAAAAAAAAAAAAAAAAAAAAAAAAAAAAAAAAAAAAAAAAAAAAAAAAAAAAAAAAAAAAAAAAAAAAAAAAAAAAAAAAAAAAAAAAAAAAAAAAAAAAAAAAAAAAAAAAAAAAAAAAAAAAAAAAAAAAAAAAAAAAAAAAAAAAAAAAAAAAAAAAAAAAAAAAAAAAAAAAAAAAAAAAAAAAAAAAAAAAAAAAAAAAAAAAAAAAAAAAAAAAAAAAAAAAAAAAAAAAAAAAAAAAAAAAAAAAAAAAAAAAAAAAAAAAAAAAAAAAAAAAAAAAAAAAAAAAAAAAAAAAAAAAAAAAAAAAAAAAAAAAAAAAAAAAAAAAAAAAAAAAAAAAAAAAAAAAAAAAAAAAAAAAAAAAAAAAAAAAAAAAAAAAAAAAAAAAAAAAAAAAAAAAAAAAAAAAAAAAAAAAAAAAAAAAAAAAAAAAAAAAAAAAAAAAAAAAAAAAAAAAAAAAAAAAAAAAAAAAAAAAAAAAAAAAAAAAAAAAAAAAAAAAAAAAAAAAAAAAAAAAAAAAAAAAAAAAAAAAAAAAAAAAAAAAAAAAAAAAAAAAAAAAAAAAAAAAAAAAAAAAAAAAAAAAAAAAAAAAAAAAAAAAAAAAAAAAAAAAAAAAAAAAAAAAAAAAAAAAAAAAAAAAAAAAAAAAAAAAAAAAAAAAAAAAAAAAAAAAAAAAAAAAAAAAAAAAAAAAAAAAAAAAAAAAAAAAAAAAAAAAAAAAAAAAAAAAAAAAAAAAAAAAAAAAAAAAAAAAAAAAAAAAAAAAAAAAAAAAAAAAAAAAAAAAAAAAAAAAAAAAAAAAAAAAAAAAAAAAAAAAAAAAAAAAAAAAAAAAAAAAAAAAAAAAAAAAAAAAAAAAAAAAAAAAAAAAAAAAAAAAAAAAAAAAAAAAAAAAAAAAAAAAAAAAAAAAAAAAAAAAAAAAAAAAAAAAAAAAAAAAAAAAAAAAAAAAAAAAAAAAAAAAAAAAAAAAAAAAAAAAAAAAAAAAAAAAAAAAAAAAAAAAAAAAAAAAAAAAAAAAAAAAAAAAAAAAAAAAAAAAAAAAAAAAAAAAAAAAAAAAAAAAAAAAAAAAAAAAAAAAAAAAAAAAAAAAAAAAAAAAAAAAAAAAAAAAAAAAAAAAAAAAAAAAAAAAAAAAAAAAAAAAAAAAAAAAAAAAAAAAAAAAAAAAAAAAAAAAAAAAAAAAAAAAAAAAAAAAAAAAAAAAAAAAAAAAAAAAAAAAAAAAAAAAAAAAAAAAAAAAAAAAAAAAAAAAAAAAAAAAAAAAAAAAAAAAAAAAAAAAAAAAAAAAAAAAAAAAAAAAAAAAAAAAAAAAAAAAAAAAAAAAAAAAAAAAAAAAAAAAAAAAAAAAAAAAAAAAAAAAAAAAAAAAAAAAAAAAGGTGGCTGCCTGCTGTTCCCATTTAACTCGTCAACAGCCTATTGGGAGGTTGCTGATGGGGTGGCTTGGGTACTAATGTCCATGGGCGTTGTGGACTTCCTAACCTTGGGGTTGCCCTTTGGTACACTCCGCTTACGTTTTGGGACGTCAGCGGAGGGTGAAGATTGTAAAATTTGAGTTGAGGATGCTGCCTTGGATTTTTTGGTCTTTTTGGAGGCTTTGGAGGTCGCTGGGGGGTTTTCCAGCGAGCTAGCCTTTAAAGGCATTTCAGCATCCACAGCGACCGTATCAGCCACTTCATCAGAAAGAAGTGCTGCCTCCCAGTCGCTGTCTTAGGGGTATAAAGAAGAGTTTAGAGAGAAGAGTACCTCTTTTATATGTACAGTGAGGCGTGCAACCAAGTGTTCAGCAGGCTGCTTGTATATATTGTTGCCCACCCTCGCTATTGGTATTGTTGAGGCCTGGGGCAGCTCATATTCATCTCCCAGCACCTCCTTGAAAATCAAGGAGAAGATTCTAACAAAGGGCACAGTATGTGACCTGTTGTTCATGCTGATCTTATTCTTCATATCGTTGAAGATCAGCAAGGCGTAATCCACAAACCATCCTTCAGCAAGGGCATGGATTATGGGCATCGATGTTGATGATGCTTGATTGTAAGACCCAGAATTGCCACCCATGCATTGAATTACATGAGTGAATAGTACTCTCCAGATCCCTGGTAAGTTTTGCTTCAATGGATTGCTTTGGATCGCTGGAGGATTTTTAAAATTGTAATTATAACCAATCGAAGGCAACCATGCCTTCCATACATCATCACCTGCTGCCTCAACAAACTTATTCTCATCAGTCTGGTGGGGAAATCTAAGAGTTTGGCGAAGAGACGCCGGAGTAATAGTTATTGATTTCGCCCCTTGTCTAACAGTGCCAGTGATGGACTTCGTTTCTACATCATATTCACAAGTCCACCAGAACTCTCGGAGAAGATGAACAAAAATCTTCTCCGGATCTGCCATAATACAATGATTGGCAGGGGAGGCATGGATAAAGTCCAACATGGGCTTGTATCCTTTAGAATCTTGTGGCAACTCAGATGTGCCGATGTGATTGTTGGATTTAACAACAATTTGAGAAGGAGAGAAGTTTACTTTTGAAGATTTAGTAATATTCACGGGAGTGAATACAGTAGAATTTAAGTAAGTGAACGGTTCTTGTTCCTGAACTTGTAGTTCAAGAACCAGTGGGTTTTGTACGGCGGCGGTAGAGGAAGAAGGAGGGATCTCAACATTTTGAGGAATATCAGAGGAGGATGCCATTGATTTTTGTTGGGAAGAAGATGAAGGAGATTTATGAAAGAGGATGGACAGATGGAGAGAGATATTTGATTTGAGAGAATATGAATAGTTATGGAAGCATGAAAATAGGGTTGTGAGAATGAGGTTGTATATATAAGGTATGGTGGTGGGCCACGATTTTACAACATAATTTCTCTCTCCTCTTTTTCAAGCTGTGAACAGTTGTAATCAACAACTGTTTCGTACATATATATAATATAAAACGATTTTGAGAGTAACGTTTAAATAAAGGAAAAGAAATTTTATCCCAAAAAAAAATACTTGAGTGTGCGCCGTATTGAGCAGTCGTAACCTGTCAGTCAGACTGTCACATACAGACAAATGACGTGATCAGGGCAAAAATCGAGGTGACCTTTCAGTTTGAATATATAAAACATTTGGTTCAAGATTTTGCCACGTCACCCACATAGTTACTTTTGAAGATTTAGTAATATTCACGGGAGTGAATACAGTAGAATTTAAGTAAGTGAACGGTTCTTGTTCCTGAACTTGTAGTTCAAGAACCAGTGGGTTTTGTACGGCGGCGGTAGAGGAAGAAGGAGGGATCTCAACATTTTGAGGAATATCAGAGGAGGATGCCATTGATTTTTGTTGGGAAGAAGATGAAGGAGATTTATGAAAGAGGATGGACAGATGGAGAGAGATATTTGATTTGAGAGAATATGAATAGTTATGGAAGCATGAAAATAGGGTTGTGAGAATGAGGTTGTATATATAAGGTATGGTGGTGGGCCACGATTTTACAACATAATTTCTCTCTCCTCTTTTTCAAGCTGTGAACAGTTGTAATCAACAACTGTTTCGTACATATATATAATATAAAACGATTTTGAGAGTAACGTTTAAATAAAGGAAAAGAAATTTTATCCCAAAAAAAAATACTTGAGTGTGCGCCGTATTGAGCAGTCGTAACCTGTCAGTCAGACTGTCACATACAGACAAATGACGTGATCAGGGCAAAAATCGAGGTGACCTTTCAGTTTGAATATATAAAACATGTGGTTCAAGATTTTGCCACGTCACCCACATAGTTACTTTGAAAACACTTAGTTTTGAAAATATCCTATGTTTTATTAAATGAGAATTTTAATTTCTTAAGAAGGATATTTGGAAAGATTACATGCTGAAGGATGCTCAGCATGTTTAAAGTTTTTGTCAGCGACTTCACAACTAACGTTGGTCGCTGACTGCAGTTTTTGGCAAACTGTCAGCCATTAACGGATTTGATAAGTCTTTACCACTAGCCGTTTGCTAGTGGACTAGATGAAGACTTTTAGCTCTCCATTGCTTTTATTTTGCTTTTTCCCAAAGCAACAGGGATCAACGGATTTTATAAGTCTTTACCAATAGCCGTTTGCTATTGGACTAGATGAAGACTTTTAGCTCTTCATTGCTATTATTTGCTTTTTCCCAAAGCAACAGGGATCAACGGATTTTATAAGTCTTTACCAATAGCCGTTTGCTACTGGACTAGATGAAGACTTTTAGCTCTTCATTGCTATTATTTGCTTTTTCCCAAAGCAACAGGGATCAACGGATTTTATAAGTCTTTACCAATAGCCGTTTGCTACTGGACTAGATGAAGACTTTAAGCTCTTTATTGCTTTGAGATCAGCGAGTAAGACTGACT
The DNA here is from genome assembly GCA_034093135.1 of Erigeron breviscapus. Taxonomy (NCBI): domain Eukaryota; kingdom Viridiplantae; phylum Streptophyta; class Magnoliopsida; order Asterales; family Asteraceae; genus Erigeron; species Erigeron breviscapus. The sequence continues at coordinate 125,919,694 of CM067167.1, forward strand.
TAAGCTCGCTGAATTAGCATACATGACAAGTCATGTCGCTGATTCCCCATTCAACATTCCTAACTTGCTAACAAGCAGTTTGAATCTAGTTTCATCCAATGGTTTAGTAAAGATGTCAGGTAGTTGATCATCAGTTGGAATGAAGTAGATCTCAATGTCACCTTTCATGACATGATCACGAATAAAGTGATATCGAATATCAATATGCTTAGTTTTAGAGTGCTGAACTGGGTTGTGTGTAATAGCAATAGCACTTGTATTATCACACATGATTGGAATTTTGGAATATTCCAAATCATAGTCAGCAAGCTGATGTTTCATCCAAAGCATTTGGGCACAACAACTCGCTGCAGAGACATATTCTGCCTCAGCGGTGGAGATGGAAACTGTGTGTTGCTTTTTACTAGTCCAACTAGTCAGCTTCCCCCCCAACAGTTGACATCCTCCACTGGTGCTTTTGCGATCAAGCATGCAACCAGCATAGTCGGAGTCAGAATATCCAACTAATTCAAAGTTGGAGTCTTTTGGGTACCAAAGTGTAGAAACACGTGAAGACGTGTGCCCAGATCATTTAACACGAGATCTACGATCATAGACAGGCGGAATCCGTCTATAATCGTCGTTAGGGTTTATATGATGAACACGAAGATAACAACAACAAAATAGCTACGAATTTACTGATGAATAGGAGATAAAAACAAAGAATTCATTTATCATTAGTCGAATGATTACAAGAATAAATCCGTTTAAAATACATCTCAATGATTCCGGATTACAATCAATCGAGACGACTCTTGGTAATGAATTACATGGTGGCGGAATGGCGGGGCATAGATCTCTACCCCGATCCCTATGGACGACCTCTGTTGCAACTAAAATCCTCTCTGAAATCTGAAACCTAAGTCCTATATTTATAGGTACAAAATGGGCTGGGCTGTACGAACTTATTAGTTCTTACGAACTTAAAGTTCGTAAGGCATATATGTACAGTTCTTACGAACTTAAAGTTCGTAAGGCATATATGTACGAATTTCTCAGCCTTTTAGAATTATTGCATCGGACAACAATTTGTGCACTTTATGTGCACCAACAAACTCCCCCTTGGCCGGTGCAATCAACTCTTCAAAATCCAATATTAGTTATAGAAAGTCTAAACAAATAGCCTCCCCCGTAACTAAAGATATCGGGTCTTCTTATGTTGAAACTCGATCTTCTGAAACTGCACTCTGATCTTCAACCTGTAAACTCTCTGTATCTTCATGACAACCAACTAACCCAGCACCTCTCATTGTAGTTCTCCCCCTCAACAGTAACCACCTCCGAATTAAACATAAGCAATCATCCACTCGGATCTATTTGCATGTCGTGCTTAACCGGCATATAAAAGAGAAGTAGAATTTCCAATAATCAACATCAAATAAATCAGCTCCCATAAAAATAAGAAACTCTGCAAACTGAATCACGAAATGTAGTCGCATATATCCTGTCTCAACTAGCAGTGTCTGACTCTGTCTTGTATCTTCACAAATCCACCAATCACTCGAAATCGTTCTTATCAGATCTCCTCTTCCGTTGTATACGCCGCCATAATATAAAGATCTTTATCTATGCAACTCCTCCGCAAGAATCACCTGATAATTCATCTCTACATCTTGGAATATGGATAAGATTCGATCTTCAAATACTAAACAACAAATAACCAGCTTCAATGATCCAATACTTCAACAAAGTTTCCACGACCGCTATATATGAAAATCATCCGTTGACATAAATCAATTTGAACATATAGTTCGATGATCTTCAAAACCTCGAGCATTAGAATACAATAATCACCAACAGAATAACCTTTGATCGTTATGTAACTCGAGTATGTAGAAAAGTTTTGCTCAAAAATCAGAATTTTTTATCCCCCCTCATTTTTCTGCAAAACTTTGAAAATCAGCCCATCTGATTGTCTTCGGTTTCAAAAATCTCCCTTTCATGTGGTATATAGTGTTTCCTCTGATCAACTGCATGTATTCTTCAGACTGGAACATATCGAACCTCCATAGTAGCTTGAGAACATCTTCGTAGTCTGAACATCAACATATACGAACTTGTTCTTCTTCTTACGAACTTATTAGTTCTTACGAACTTAAAGTTCGTAAGGCATATATGTACAGTTCTTACGAACTTAAAGTTCGTAAGACAAAAGGCTTGTTATTACGAACTTAATCTTCAGAAGGTGAATAATCTTCTTACGAACTTAGTAAGTTCGTAAGACCATTATATCAGCAAAGCTACTAACTTCGTAAGGCTATTAAATTCGTAAGGTGAAAGTTCACAACGAAGATAGCTAAGTTCGTAAGCTAAATTCGTTAGTTGAAATCTGAAAACGAAAAAGGCAATCTTCGTTTTCTATCTTCGTTTTCTATCTTCGTAAGGTGAGGTTATGAACGAAGATAGCTTAAGTTCGTAAGCTATATTCGTTTGATGAAGATTCAAAACGAAAATTAGATAAATTCGTTTTCTATCTTCGTTTTGCTATCTTCGTTTTCTATCTTCGTTTTCTATCTTCGTTTTCTATCTTCGTTTTCTATCTTCGTTTTCTATCTTCGTTTTCTATCTTCGTTTTCTATCTTCGTTTTCTATCTTCGTTTTCTATCTTCGTTTTCTATCTTCGTTTTCTATCTTCGTTTTCTATCTTCGTTTTCTATCTTCGTTTTCTATCTTCGTTTTCTATCTTCGTTTTCTATCTTCGTTTTCTATCTTCGTTTTCTATCTTCGTTTTCTATCTTCGTTTTCTATCTTCGTTTTCTATCTTCGTTTTCTATCTTCGTTTTCTATCTTCGTTTTCTATCTTCGTTTTCTATCTTCGTTTTCTATCTTCGTTTTCTATCTTCGTTTTCTATCTTCGTTTTCTATCTTCGTTTTCTATCTTCGTTTTCTATCTTCGTTTTCTATCTTCGTTTTCTATCTTCGTTTCTATCTTCGTTTTCTATCTTCGTTTTCTATCTTCGTTTTCTATCTTCGTTTTCTATCTTCGTTTTCTATCTTCGTTTTCTATCTTCGTTTTCTATCTTCGTTTTCTATCTTCGTTTTCTATCTTCGTTTTCTATCTTCGTTTTCTATCTTCGTTTTCTATCTTCGTTTTCTATCTTCGTTTTCTATCTTCGTTTTCTATCTTCGTTTTCTATCTTCGTTTTCTATCTTCGTTTTCTATCTTCGTTTTCTATCTTCGTTTTCTATCTTCGTTTTCTATCTTCGTTTTCTATCTTCGTTTTCTATCTTCGTTTTCTATCTTCGTTTTCTATCTTCGTTTTCTATCTTCGTTTTCTATCTTCGTTTTCTATCTTCGTTTTCTATCTTCGTTTTCTATCTTCGTTTTCTATCTTCGTTTTCTATCTTCGTTTTCTATCTTCGTTTTCTATCTTCGTTTTCTATCTTCGTTTTCTATCTTCGTTTTCTATCTTCGTTTTCTATCTTCGTTTTCTATCTTCGTTTTCTATCTTCGTTTTCTATCTTCGTTTTCTATCTTCGTTTTCTATCTTCGTTTTCTATCTTCGTTTTCTATCTTCGTTTTCTATCTTCGTTTTCTATCTTCGTTTTCTATCTTCGTTTTCTATCTTCGTTTTCTATCTTCGTTTTCTATCTTCGTTTTCTATCTTCGTTTTCTATCTTCGTTTTCTATCTTCGTTTTCTATCTTCGTTTTCTATCTTCGTTTTCTATCTTCGTTTTCTATCTTCGTTTTCTATCTTCGTTTTCTATCTTCGTTTTCTATCTTCGTTTTCTATCTTCGTTTTCTATCTTCGTTTTCTATATTCGTTGACATAAATCAATTTGAACATATAGTTCGATGATCTTCAAAACCTCGAGCATTAGAATACAATAATCACCAACAGAATAACCTTTGATCGTTATGTAACTCGAGTATGTAGAAAAGTTTTGCTCAAAAATCAGAAATTTTTATCCCCCCTCATTTTTCTGCAAAACTTTGAAAATCAGCCCATCTGATTGTCTTCGGTTTCAAAAATCTCCCTTTCATGTGGTATATAGTGTTTCCTCTGATCAACTGCATGTATTCTTCAGACTGAAACATATCGAACCTCCATAGTAGCTTGAGAACATCTTCGTAGTCTGAACATCAACATATACGAACTTGTTCTTCTTCTTACGAACTTATTCTTATTACGAACTAGTTAAGTTCGTAACAACAATATCTTCGTAAAGGTTGATCACTAAGTTCGTAAGACAAAAGGCTTGTTATTACGAACTTAATCTTCAGAAGGTGAATAATCTTCTTACGAACTTAGTAAGTTCGTAAGACCATTATATCAGCAAAGCTACTAACTTCGTAAGGCTATTAAATTCGTAAGGTGAAAGTTCACAACGAAGATAGCTAAGTTCGTAAGCTAAATTCGTTAGTTGAAATCTGAAAACGAAAAAGGCAATCTTCGTTTTCTATCTTCGTTTTCTATCTTCGTAAGGTGAGGTTATGAACGAAGATAGCTTAAGTTCGTAAGCTATATTCGTTTGATGAAGATTCAAAACGAAAATTAGATAAATTCGTTTTCTATCTTCGTTTTGCTAAAGGAAAACGAACTTAGCCTTCTGTTCGAATTTTCATCAATAAAACCTAATTACCAGATCTCGTTTGAGGAAAAATCATCCTCCAAGGCTCTGATACCATGTAGAAACACGTGAAGACGTGTGCCCAGATCATTTAACACGAGATCTACGATCATAGACAGGCGGAATCCGTCTATAATCGTCGTTAGGGTTTATATGATTTACACGAAGATAACAACAACAAAATAGCTACGAACTTACTGATGAATAGGAGATAAAAACAAAGAATTCATTTATCATTAGTCGAATGATTACAAGAATAAATCCGTTTAAAATACATCTCAATGATTCCGGATTACAATCAATCGAGACGACTCTTGGTAATGAATTACATGGTGGCGGAATGGCGGGGCATAGATCTCTACCCCGATCCCTATGGACGACCTCTGTTGCAACTAAAATCCTCTCTGAAATCTGAAACCTAAGTCCTATATTTATAGGTACAAAATGGGCTGGGCTGTACGAACTTATTAGTTCTTACGAACTTAAAGTTCGTAAGGCATATATGTACAGTTCTTACGAACTTAAAGTTCGTAAGGCATATATGTACGAATTTCTCAGCCTTTTAGAATTATTGCATCGGACAACAATTTGTGCACTTTATGTGCACCAACAAAGACCCAGCGTGGGTGTACCCTTGAGATATTTGAAGATACGCTTCACAGCGAGGAGATGAGATTCTCTAGGAGAAGCTTGATAGCGAGCACAGAGACATGTTGCAAACATGATGTCTGGGCGACTCGCTGTGAGATACATGAGTGACCCAATCATGCCACGATAGTAAGTAGGATTCACATACTTACCATCAGGGTCAGCGTGAAGATTATTTGGAGGGGACATTGGAGTTCCCTTTGGAGTGACATGGGTGAAGTCAAATTTATGCAACATATACCGAATATATTTTTCTTGATTGATAAATATTCCAGTGGGAAGCTGCTTGATTTGAAAACGAAAAAGGCAATCTTCGTTTTCTATCTTCGTTTTCTATCTTCGTAAGGTGAGGTTATGAACGAAGATAGCTTAAGTTCGTAAGCTATATTCGTTTGATGAAGATTCAAAACGAAAATTAGATAAATTCGTTTTCTATCTTCGTTTTGCTATCTTCGTTTTCTATCTTCGTTTTGCTATCTTCGTTTTCTATCTTCGTTTTCTATCTTCGTTTTCTATCTTCGTTTTCTATCTTCGTTTTCTATCTTCGTTTTCTATCTTCGTTTTCTATCTTCGTTTTGCTATCTTCGTTTCTATCTTCGTTTTCTATCTTCGTTTTCTATCTTCGTTTTCTATCTTCGTTTTCTATCTTCGTTTTCTATCTTCGTTTTCTATCTTCGTTTTCTATCTTCGTTTTCTATCTTCGTTTTCTATCTTCGTTTTCTATCTTCGTTTTCTATCTTCGTTTTCTATCTTCGTTTTCTATCTTCGTTTTCTATCTTCGTTTTCTATCTTCGTTTTCTATCTTCGTTTTCTATCTTCGTTTTCTATCTTCGTTTTCTATCTTCGTTTTCTATCTTCGTTTTCTATCTTCGTTTTCTATCTTCGTTTTCTATCTTCGTTTTCTATCTTCGTTTTCTATCTTCGTTTTCTATCTTCGTTTTCTATCTTCGTTTTCTATCTTCGTTTTCTATCTTCGTTTTCTATCTTCGTTTTCTATCTTCGTTTTCTATCTTCGTTTTCTATCTTCGTTTTCTATCTTCGTTTTCTATCTTCGTTTTCTATCTTCGTTTTCTATCTTCGTTTTCTATCTTCGTTTTCTATCTTCGTTTTCTATCTTCGTTTTCTATCTTCGTTTTCTATCTTCGTTTTCTATCTTCGTTTTCTATCTTCGTTTTCTATCTTCGTTTTCTATCTTCGTTTTCTATCTTCGTTTTCTATCTTCGTTTTCTATCTTCGTTTTCTATCTTCGTTTTCTATCTTCGTTTTCTATCTTCGTTTTCTATCTTCGTTTTCTATCTTCGTTTTCTATCTTCGTTTTCTATCTTCGTTTTCTATCTTCGTTTTCTATCTTCGTTTTCTATCTTCGTTTTCTATCTTCGTTTTCTATCTTCGTTTTCTATCTTCGTTTTCTATCTTCGTTTTCTATCTTCGTTTTCTATCTTCGTTTTCTATCTTCGTTTTCTATCTTCGTTTTCTATCTTCGTTTTCTATCTTCGTTTTCTATCTTCGTTTTCTATCTTCGTTTTCTATCTTCGTTTTCTATCTTCGTTTTCTATCTTCGTTTTCTATCTTCGTTTTCTATCTTCGTTTTCTATCTTCGTTTTCTATCTTCGTTTTCTATCTTCGTTTTCTATCTTCGTTTTCTATCTTCGTTTTCTATCTTCGTTTTCTATCTTCGTTTTCTATCTTCGTTTTCTATCTTCGTTTTCTATCTTCGTTTTCTATCTTCGTTTTCTATCTTCGTTTTCTATCTTCGTTTTCTATCTTCGTTTTCTATCTTCGTTTTCTATCTTCGTTTTCTATCTTCGTTTTCTATCTTCGTTTTCTATCTTCGTTTTCTATCTTCGTTTTCTATCTTCGTTTTCTATCTTCGTTTTCTATCTTCGTTTTCTATCTTCGTTTTCTATCTTCGTTTTCTATCTTCGTTTTCTATCTTCGTTTTCTATCTTCGTTTTCTATCTTCGTTTTCTATCTTCGTTTTCTATCTTCGTTTTCTATCTTCGTTTTCTATCTTCGTTTTCTATCTTCGTTTTCTATCTTCGTTTTCTATCTTCGTTTTCTATCTTCGTTTTCTATCTTCGTTTTCTATCTTCGTTTTCTATCTTCGTTTTCTATCTTCGTTTTCTATCTTCGTTTTCTATCTTCGTTTTCTATCTTCGTTTTCTATCTTCGTTTTCTATCTTCGTTTTCTATCTTCGTTTTCTATCTTCGTTTTCTATCTTCGTTTTCTATCTTCGTTTTCTATCTTCGTTTTCTATCTTCGTTTTCTATCTTCGTTTTCTATCTTCGTTTTCTATCTTCGTTTTCTATCTTCGTTTTCTATCTTCGTTTTCTATCTTCGTTTTCTATCTTCGTTTTCTATCTTCGTTTTCTATCTTCGTTTTCTATCTTCGTTTTCTATCTTCGTTTTCTATCTTCGTTTTCTATCTTCGTTTTCTATCTTCGTTTTCTATCTTCGTTTTCTATCTTCGTTTTCTATCTTCGTTTTCTATCTTCGTTTTCTACCTTCATGCCACGATAGTAAGTAGGATTCACATACTTACCATCAGGGTCAGCGTGAAGATTATTTGGAGGGGACATTGGAGTTCCCTTTGGAGTGACATGGGTGAAGTCAAATTTATGCAACATATACCGAATATATTTTTCTTGATTGATAAATATTCCAGTGGGAAGCTGCTTGATTTGTAACCCCAAAAAGAAGGTTAATTCACCCATCATACTCATTTCGAAAGTGCTAAACATAAGAGAACTGAACTTTCGACAGAGTTTGGTGGATAAGGAACCAAAGATAATGTCATCAACATAAATCTGCACATACAGAACATCACCCTTATGCTTGTAGATAAAGAGGGTGCTGTCAATGGTTCCCCTACGAAAGCCATGGTCAAGAAGGAAGGTAGACAATGTGTCATACCAAGCTCTAGGAGCTTGTTTAAGACCATATAAAGCTTTATTTAGCTTGTAGACATAGTGAGGATGCTTTGTATCCTCAAAGCCAGGAGGCTGCTTAACATAGACTTCTTCATCAAGAGCACCATTTAAGAAGGCACTCTTGACGTCCATTTGATAGACAGTGAAGCCTTTGTAAGCAGCATGAGCGAGAAAGAGACGAATGGCTTCAAGACGAGTGACTGGAGCAAAGGTCTCGTCATAATCAATGCCTTCAGCTTGAGTATAACCTTGAGCAACCAGTCTTGCCTTGTTTCTGATGACCACACCAGCTTCATCCATCTTATTCCTATAAACCCATCGAGTGCCAATGGGTTCTTTATAGGGAGGAGGAACAAGGAACCAAACATGTTGTCTTTCAAATTGTGTTAGTTCTTCTTGCATGGCTTCCACCCATGAGGGATCAGCCATGGCTTCACCAATATTGGCAGGCACAATTTGAGATAAAAAATTAACATAGAGACAAGTATTACTTGTCGCTGAGCGAGTTTGGACACCATTGTGTGGATTACCAATTACATGGTCAAGAGGGTGATCAGCAGTCCATTTGAGTGCTGGTGTGTGAATAGAAGAATGATACACAGCGGATACTGTGGTGGTAGTATCATTAGGAGTGGGAGTATAAGTGGAGAGATCAATGGTTAGGAAGGGTTCAGAGTTGCTGACAGGAGGGTCACTGAGAACAGTGGGTACCTCTTGCTGAGGAGTGTCATCCTCAGCGTCTTCTGAAAGACGATTCGCTGAGGCATCATGAAATGTTTCCTCAGCGACATCGCCAGCATCTTGAGGTTCAGTTGAGAGAGCAATATTAATGGAAGTGGCATTAACTGTTCGAAGAAGAGGCTCAACTGGATTTATAGAATAAATGTGAGCAACAACGTACTCATCATTTGGTGAGGCACTTGAAGACTCAGCGATAGGTTGTTCAGCAACATCATGATGTGTTGCTGATACTTCAGACGAGTCAGATAGATCGCTGAGAATTACTTCAGCAGATGACTCATTTGAGAGATCACCTAAAGCTGAACAGCTTTCATCAAAAGTAACATGAATTGATTCATCTACTTTTTGAGTGCGAGTATTGAAAACTCTGAAAGCTTTGCTTATAGAAGAATATCCTAGAAAGTAGCCATCATCAGCTTTGGGATCAAACTTTCCTAAATGGTCCTTATCATTTAGGATGAAAACTGGGCAACCAAAAACATGGAAATATCCAATTTGAGGTTTCTTGCCCTTGAGAACTTCATAGGCAGTCTTATCATGTCGCTTGACAATAAGACACTTATTTTGAGTGTGGCAAGCAGTACTGACTGATTCAGCCCAGAATTTACTAGGAAGAAAGGACTCACTGAGCATGGTTCTTGCAGCTTCAATGAGAGTTCTATTTCTCCTTTTAGCTACCCCATTTTGCTCAGGAGTGCGAACAGAAGAGAAATTTTGTCTAATCCCTTGATCAGCACAAAAAGTCTCAAGAGTGTGGTTTCTGAACTCAGTGCCATGATCGCTTCTGAGTTCTTTAACACGTATGCTGTTAAGGTTTTCCATCTTTTTAATGAAATTAATTATTTCCTCAGCAGCATCACTCTTAGAATGAAGAAAGATTGTCCAAGTATATCGTGAATATTCGTCCACAATAACTAAGGTGTATCTGCTACCCCTTGGACTTTGGAAATTTACTGGACCGAAAAGGTCCATGTGAAGGAGATGGAAACAGCCACTGATAGAGTTGGCCTGTTTGGTTTTGAAGGTGGCTCGGTGGCTTTTACCTTTTTCACAAGCACCACAGAGCCTGTCCTTCTCATAAGTGAGAGGAGGAAGGCCTCGAACTAGATTTTTCTTGGCCAAAGAGTTTATGGTTTTGAAATTCACATGCGACATACGCTTGTGCCATAACCAGTTGATTTGAGAAGCAGATTTTGAGAAGAAGCAGGTCTCGCTGTCAGTTTTGACAGGAGTGAAATCTACCAAGTACATATCCCTTTTTCTTGGAGCGACCAAGACCACTTCTTTATTGACATTGATCACTGTGCCTTGATGCTTATCAAGGATAACCTTGTAGTCAGCATCGCACAATTGACTGATGCTGATCAGATTGTGTTTCAATTCATTCACATAAGCAACCTTAGTGAACTTGATCAGCCCATTGGAGAGAGACCCATATCCTTCAGTTTGGCCAGTAGAATTGTCACCAAACACAACTGTGGGACCATCGGTCTCCACGAAGTTATCCAGCAGGTCCTTGGATCCAGTCATGTATTTTGAACAGCCACTGTCCAAATACCACACTTCTTTTCCTAGCGAGGCCTGCAGGATAACATAAGAAGGATTTAGGAAGAATCATGAGCATCCTCGCTGATAGTATCATCAGCAGAGGATGTGAGAGGAAGATGAGCAAAGTCATCATCATTTGAAACGAGAGGAAGAGGGGCTCTAGGATCAGCATTTGGATCAACTGGGAAATCAACCAGCTGATGAGCAGGAAGCATGTCATGAGAAATCTCTCGTGTGAAGAATTGATCTTCAGAGGTAAAAGTGACAGAGCTTCCAGTGTTTAGAACAACCATGTTAGTGACTTGGTTGTTTTCCCCATATTCAGCCAGTATACTATCACTACCATTGGTAATGATTTCATGAGACTGGGGAAAGGAGATTCGCTGAGCGGCAATGTATTCAGCAATGTTGTCATTAGTGAGAACAACATCTTCACCCAAGCTGATATTGGATTCAGCTGGGGGAGCTCGCTCAGAGATTACAGAGGAGGGATGAGTAGCGGAAGCTGAGGGTAGATTTGGCTGAATGACTACTTCAGGAGGATTCCTGGAGTCTTTGTCATTGCAGTCAGCAGCGATGTGTCCTCTTTTGCCACATAAGTAGCATTTTCTTCCATCCTTCTGATTTTGAATCAGAAATTCCTTGAGTTGTGAGGACAAGTCGTTGACACGCTTATTCAACTCACAAATCTCATGATTGGAGGAAGAAGTTGATGCTACTGAAGGGGCCTTTTTCTTCCTGAACTGAACAGGAAGAGGTTTTTGAACAGGGCCAAGAATGGACTTACCCTTAGATTGAGCATTTGAAGAAGAAGGGGCATGATTATTCAGAACAACTCGCTGACCTCCTTGCTGAGGAGGTCTGACTTGCTGAATAGGTCTGGGTTGCTGAGAATCATGACGACTTAGAGCAACTTGCTGTCCTCCTAGATGAGGAGGTCTAACCTGCTGAACAGGTTTTGGTTGCCGAGGGACAAAAGTTCCCTTTGGGACATAGACAGAATTAGGTTGCTGGTAACGAGCATTGGCAAACTTAGCTCGTCTATTCATTAAGTGCTCATGCATAACAGCCTTTCTGCCAGCAGGAAAAGTATTAGAAAAAGATGAGGGCTGAGATGCAGGGCGTTCAGCGACTGCTGAGGGAACGGAATTCTCAGCGGGTTGACTAACAGGCACAGCTCGCTGAGGAGTGCTGTAGTCATATGGGATAGCGACCTTGCTCCTTCTAAAGGGTTCAACACTGAACCCACAATTGGGCTTAACAGTGAAAACCTTAGGAGCAAGAGGCTTGAAACCATCACTTGAAATATTCCCTTCAAATGTTTGGGAAGAGGAATATTGAACACGACCTTCATTGGGCATCATGTCAATAATGGGATGGTTTGGAAAGACAGTCTTAGCAAAGCTAGCTGATGAGCTAGTTTCTGCTTGTGACGAGGAAGTGAAAGTGTTGGGTGAGGGAGACTCATCATTCAGTTCAGAATGATAGTCATTCATGCCTTTAACAAAGTAATGTTTAAGCAATTCCTTACGAGAAGTAAGAGCACTGGAAGGAATCCTCTCTTCAGCAGCAGGGCTCTCGCTGAACATATTGGTGATGACAGCAGCAGTCTCATAATCACCACCTATTATGGCTTTCATTTGAGCAGGAACCTGCAAGCTGAAGATTTGGTCGTGAAGCCTAGAGGCTTTAGACCAGGAGGTAACTATCTTTTCAAGGTCAGCGACCTGATTTTTCAGCTTCTCATTTGAGATTTGAAGAGTTTGATTGAGAAGCTTTTGGGATTCAAGCTCAACATGGACATTTCTCAAGTCCTTGAGCTTGTCAGTTTTATCACTTAGCTCAGCAGTTACTGAGTTAAGTTTAGACTGAAGATCAGCACGAATAGATTCGACGTACTGAATATCACAAGTGAGAGATTCAAGAATTTTAGGTTTATCCTCTTCAGAGGCAGAGGAAAAAGTGCATACCTTCTTGATTGTGACATTGACCCACTGACTGGAGCACACTTGATCCTTTGTCAGCGCCTGGTCATCAGCGAGTGCCATAAAGCAGATGGCATCAACAAAGTCCTCGCTGTCATAAACGTCGGAATTAGCCCAGTCATGTTCTTCAGTAACAAGACCTTTGGTGGGAGCTTTGGCTTCTTCAACATCAGCCATCTTGGCACGAAGCTCATAATACTTCTTTTTGTATTCATCAGCAGGCTTGACTGAAGAGGGCCTCGCTGATGATGAAGAGGGCTTCGCTGCCTGCAAAGAAGGAATAGAAACTTTGCATTCCTTTTGGTAATGGCCTTTTCGACCACACCTCCAACATTCTTCTTGAGACTTGTCTACCACTGGTTTTTGGAAATGAGTCGACCTACGACCATTCCATTTTTTAGAATATCGTTTACCAGCGATGAGAGCAAAGTTCATGAAGTCCGAGAACATCTCTTGTCTCTCCTCGAAATCGAGGTCATTGACAAGATCTTGGACGTTAGAGGGGGTAGAATTGCTGATGTACATGTCAAGATGGACAGGACTGACTTCAGCAGAGACCAGGGCAAGAGGGTCATGAACATTAGAGACACTAGATAAAGAAGAAGAAGAAGAAGAAGTTGAAGCATATGAACCAGCATGCCTCTTAGACTCAGCCTCAGCTCTCAAAGTTTGAGCGAGGGCTCTCTCTTCAAATTGAAGAGTGACATAGAGTGACTCTAAGTCATGCTCCTTCAGTTGCTTAGTAGTTCTAAGAATTTCCCTTAAGCCTTGCCATTTGATAGGCAAAACGTCAATGAACTTGTAGCATATTTCAAGCGTATTATGCTCTATGCCCACATTTGTCATATCATTCAAAAGGCACTTAAAGCGATTATACGTGCCATCCAGACTCTCATTTGGAAGAGAGAAGAATCCTTCATAGGCACGTTTCAGATCTATTTTCTTGGTAGCAAGAACATCTGCCGTACCATCGAATCTGGTACATAGATTATCCCACACCAATTTAGAAGAAGAAAGTTTGATGACAGATTTCATTATATCATCAGGAAGGGTAGTAATAATAAGATTTCTCAATCGAGCATCCAGATTGACAAGCCTACGCTCGTCATCTGTCCATTGTACTTCTGGTTTTATGAGCTCAGTGACAACTTCAGGAGCATCAGCAGTGGCTCCTGGTGTCCTGGTAACCAGAACCGGTACATATGGCCCTCTGGTTATAATGGTCATAAGATAGGGTTCAACTCCTACGATGTGTAGGAGCATTCTCTCCTTCCAAGATCCGAAATCATGTGAATCGAATCTGGGTGGGATGGAGACATACCCAAAATCTCTGGTATTAACCAGAGAAGGAACAGAAGACATAATAAGAAAAGAAAGATAGACAGAAGTTTAAAGAAAAGAAGAGAAAAGATTTTAGATGCAGAAAATTAAAAGTACAGAAAGAAAGAAAGATAGACAGAAGTTTAAAGAAAAGAAGAGAAAAGATTTTAGATGCAGAAAATTAAAAGTACAGAAAGAAAGAAAAGAAGAGAAAAGATTTTAGATGCAGAAAATTAAAAGTACAGAAAGAAAGAAAGATAATCTTGCAAACTTTTACTCAGATCAGATTCGGTGTGTCGAACCACTGCTCTGATACCAACTGAAAGTCCCAAGTTTGCAACGATTATGCAATTAAACAACTAATGTAAATTACACTAAGAAAGCAAGACAATAAAGTAAACACGTTTAATCATAAGTAGTATTAATTAAACGGTGAATACATGGTTGGTTTACAAAGAAAGAAAAAAGAAATAATGTTAAGTTTTTGCGCACACGAAAACTTAACAATTATACAATTCTACAATGAGAGAAAAACACACTAATTGACTATTGTAGAATGAACCAACAACTTTGCGGCTAGGTCAAGTGATGCTTTATATAGGGGAGAAAAGACATCACATGACATCCCAATAGATGTTGACACATGAAGGTTGTCAACTATCTATTGGTGTGTAAGACTGGTCTTCAGATATCTCTGTTTGCCATCTTGTTTCTTTCCCAAAACGGCATGAAAGAGAAACACCTTAGTACCAAAATGGTACAAGGTCACATGTCTTCATCTTGATCTATCAACACGTGTCCTTGGGGACCAGCCTTCTTATCTTCATTTTCCCGCCCATATTTGACTTACAAGACATGGCGGTGAGTCATTGAACTTATCCTTTAACTCGAAGATAATGATCGCTGAGAGCTCGCTGAAGAAGCCTCTCGCTGAGTCTTTCAGCGAGTACTTGACTCAGCAAGTCTTCAGCGAATCCATGACTCAACAGTTACCTATAATATTAAATAAATATTCAACTTACCATATAATTATATATAGCATTAAATAAATAATATATTATTTAAGGTAGTTTTAAAAAGAAATAAGAATATATAAATCTAATCACAATCGAATCCCAACTTTAATTTTACTAATATTGGTAGATAGTATTATTATTCGACCATTCATGCATGTATTTCATTTTCTTATTTTCTTTATTGTTTTCTTTTTTCTTGCCTTTTATATAAATAACTAGATTAAACTCATGCGTTGCATGGTAAGATAGTCAGTTATGATAAAATTATGTAGATATACAACTCGCATTATATTGTCATATAAAAATTGTATCTACCAAATTTGAAGTATGCGATAATTATATATTGTAATATCAACAACAATGTATACAAATGTATAATTATTTCTTGAAATCGTAATAATTTTATACAAAATGTAGTTATTAATAGATAAATATAAAAGGAAGCTCAATTTAAATGAATAAAGCTTAAACAAATTAGTTATCATTCTTCTTCTTCTTCTTATTATCATTATATTTT
Source organism: Erigeron breviscapus (assembly GCA_034093135.1). NCBI lineage: Eukaryota > Viridiplantae > Streptophyta > Magnoliopsida > Asterales > Asteraceae > Erigeron > Erigeron breviscapus. The sequence goes on from CM067167.1 coordinate 125,935,012, forward strand.
TGATGTAACTAATATTAACCATTAGAATTAATTTAAACTGTTAAATATCTAGCATATAAATACAATGCTTTTGTTAGATCACCATATATGTTCCATGACTATCTTTCAAAATTTTGAATTTAATTAGTATTTGACAACTTAGAGAGATCTAATAAAACCAATGAATTACTTTCGCGATCAAAACGTTGACTTATTGACTAATTTGAAAATAACTATTTGAATATAATGTAATATAATTATAATTATAATAACAGTATAATAATAATAATCATAACATTAATTATAATAGTAAAAATAATAAATCATTATTTCAAATATCAAAAATAATGATAAACCTCACAACTTCTTAATATAACGTGTAAACCAAACATAATAAGCTATAATTCCTAATTTCCTATATCTCGATCTTATCTACAGGGGAAGAATAACATGCTAAACAAATATAAATCAAATCTTATATGGCATGAAATAATATAAAAAATGTTAAAAAATGACAACTAAGCTAAAAGCTTATGTGGCAATTAGCTAACATAAACAACTAAGCCCTAAATAATCCTCTCTTAGTTATATAGAGAGACTATAACTATATGCATATATTATTTTATTTATCTTTGATCGAATGAAAATTGTATGAATTGGTATTAAATCATTAACTCATAGGAATAGTACATAAATTAGATTTCGTATCATATAACCAGTCCGTACATCGTACGAGTATTAGGACTAGTATGTTATAAGTTATAACACAAAAACAGTTATACGACATATATAGCTGGAAGAATGCATATATGATTCAAATAAAACAATACTTAAAAAATTAAAATATAAAATCATTATTTTTTAACAGAAAATCGTTATGAATGTTTGTGCATCAGTTTCATGATCTAATAGTTAATTAAGATTTTATCAAATTTGTTTTTTTTTAATATTTGTTTTACTATAATTAACCCCTCGTTATCCATCAGAATTTTTTGAATTAAAAAATCTCAACTGGTTGCAGCGATCTGTTCCATCAATCCGATCGGTTCATCAAATTAATCTGAGAACTTTTCCAGGTCAAAACAAAAACTGGTTTTTAAAAAATATTAATAATTGATTTAGGAAAAAAGGTATGAAACTATGGATGGAAAGAAAAAGCTCATTTGTTTCTTTTGCAATTTATATAGAAGTGACAAAAGATCAGGTTGTCCTTACATGAATGCCTTTCCTTATTGAAATACGGAGTAGCATGCATCTCAAATGGCATAGATGTGACACAAAACTCACTGTCTCGATATACGGATACCTTTTTGCAGTCAAACTTATTATGTTACTAAACCTAATACAATTTTTTATAACAGCAAAATAATAACTTTATTAATAATGACTATTCTAGCAAGATGCTAGAGGTTTAAGTTACAAACAAATAACAACAAAATCTAGACTACATGCAATTATACTGTAATATTATAGACTAGATTCATCCTGAACGCATATACTCAAGGATAATTGTATTAGACTATTTTCAATGTTATCCGTGCGTTTTGGTGTCCTAATTAGTTGGTACTCTGTTAGATAATTAACATATCATATTATTACAAAAAATTTTAAATATATATTTCATGTGCAACTACTCTATCTTACCCTCTATAAATTTCATTTCGACAAATATCTATTAGACAATATTTGAATAAAAACGCTTATATATTACGTAAGGCCCACCTCATTACATCATTAACCGACTAATCTATGCTCTTGTGCAAGGATACCTCACATATAACATGAATATGCTTCATGGTAAGGGCATCCAAGGGCCTCTAAGAGGGCTCCCAGCGAAGTGATTCTCAGCCGTGTTCTAACGCATTCTCGAAAACGCCATTGGCACACCGCGGCACGTCTAGAGGCAGAAGCGTGGAACACGAGAGAGCATCTGGTGGTGTGGGTTTGGTGGAAGAATGTCATTGTTGTGTGATTTTTTTTATTTATAAAAAGGTAGAAAATGAGGAGAGAAAATGTCATAGTTTATACGAGAGACCAGGAATGGGGGAGACCCCTAAGGGCTCATCTGCAAAACCTCCATTGAAGATAGCCTTATACATCCAAATTTATGAAAAATATAAAATAAGTTAATGTAACATAACGTGACAATTTTATAGACATGCAAAAGGTTATACATTTTCGAAAAAGCCAATATAGGATATTAATTAAAATTTAACAACCAAAAAACCATTCTTTAAGTGGATCTAAGAGTAAGTACGCCAAGAAAAACAAAATTAGGTAGGTGATTAATTAATCACATCAATTAATTGTCTATTATAGTATATTTATTTTATTAATATTAGCAGGTTACTGTGTAATGTGACTGTGCAATCAAAAGATATAGTAATGGTGACAACGGCGAAATATTGATAGTGAGTGGTGACTGATAATGGTGGTGATGGATATGAAATCTAAGTATGGTTTGTTTTGATTACTCATAGAATAAAACCAGTATAAATATTTTAGGAAATAATGAATAAATGATGGACCTTTGAAAATTGTATTTTTAAAACATATGAAAATTAAAAGACCCTAAAACCATTTATGGTGTATTATAATAAATATATTATTATATACAAAATAAAAAGATATCCTAGAAAAAAAGTAGAAATAAATAGATAAATCATAGGATCCCCCTTTCTAGTATTTATTTATGCCTCTTATTTTTTTTCACTCCCAATTTTACAAAGATAGTTGGTAATACTACTACCTTATCGTAAGTCAAAATTATTTCCTAGATATTTACTCAAAACAAAAAAATTACAAAATTGTCCCTTTTTTTCTTAATACATTTCTAGTTTGACTCATGGCCAAACTAGCTTTCCCATAAGACCATGGTCCTCAATATTCCTTTCTTCATGCCCCATTATATAATTCATGCATCCCCTTGAGAGCTAGCTAGACCAAATCTCTTGATCATCTTTTGGTTGGTTCATGTATAACCAATTAAGAAGTGTTAAATTTGAATTCAAATTTAAGGTTATCAGAAAGTTTTGGCTGTTTCATGTGAAAGACAAAAAGAGGTTTGAAAATTTCAGCTGTTTAATTGATTCCACTTGGTGAAAGCTTGGAGGGTATTCATGTCGGCTCTGTAATGTTTCTGAGTGAACTCATGAAAGCTAGACCATGTAAAATCTGGATATTTTCGAGGGTGCGTTTCATCCACCAGTTCATCTGGTGGGCTCACCACCTTATCCTTCTTTGGACATAGAAAAAAAGCAAGTGATTTTCTATGAATTCTGTTGTTAACCACAGCTCTATGTAAGCAACTTTTGTATCTTCCATTTGAAAGTGCCTGAAAATGAAAAAATTTTTATTTTCAGAAATATCCTAGAAGAAACTAGTATAAGTTTAAGTCATCTTGTAAGTAATTGTACAAGGAAAAGTACTAAAGCTTACCATGAATGTATCACCAATGTTAATGACGAAAGCGTTTGGATTTGGAGCAATGGAACGCCACTCGTTGTCTATGAACACTTCTAGACCACCAACGGAATCTTGGTGAAGAATTGTTAAGGATGTTGGATCACAATGAGGGCCGGTTCCTAAGGTGAGGTCTGGTTTTTGGCATCTTGGGTAGTAGTTTAGCCTCATTATGGAATCGTTTTCTTCAAAGAATTCCTTGAAGTGGGAGCGGTCTACACCGAGGCTCATCCCTAGTAATTCCATGATCCCAAGTGATAGTTTACTCATGGCATTGCAATAATCTTGGTAAACTTTCCTGTAAAGATGACAAGAAAGAAATAATCAATTAAGTGAGAAACAAGTTTGGAAAGACTAACAAGCAATGAAGAATATATATCACATCACATACCCTAGTTGAGTAAATTCTTTGCCCATTTTGTTCTCAAAATAGTCTTTCACGATGTTGCATGATTTATTTTCACCCGAAAATTTAAAAGAGAGTGTTTCTTTCCAAGGTAGTTTTGAAGAAAATCGTCCGGTGAAGCTGCTGGCGTATCCACAGCTTTCACCGAGTTTTCTTTGAGCTCGTTGTTTTTCCACAAGTGGGAGCTCAAAGAACATGTCCATGTATTTATGGGCATCCGCTATGAGGCTTGCATCGACTCCATGGTTAGTCACTAGGAAGAATCCATGTTTCTTGCAAGCCTCACCAACAAGCCTGGAGGCTTCCTTGGTTGCACTTGGTCGTTCAGAAAGGAAGCCTCCTAGGTCCACTAAAGGAACCTCGAGTTCCTTCACTTTTTGGGAGTTGGGCTTCTCATGATCGGGCCATATGAACTGTTCGGGTATTTGGGCCTCATGTTGCAGGATTGTAGAATCGAAAACAAAAGGTTTCATTTGGCCCCTTTCTAGCACTTTCTGCACACAAGGCATGGATGATTGATTAATGATGGTGCAATATCTCTAAAATTTGCACAAATCTATCTTCCAAGGCCTGTGGGGAGAGAGAATAGATTAGAGCTCGTGTAAATCTGCGAGGTATGATAAAAGAAAAGCCAAGCTAGGACGTTTATAGGGGCAAATGGGTACCCCACAATAATTTGGAATGGTGTTGGCACACAGCACAAAATAGATAAACTATTGTATGTTTTGGAAACAAAAGATTCACTATATGTATATGTATATATAATTGCAAGTAAGTTATCAATGATATGACAAAATAAGCATATGTTCAAGACTTCAAGGTGTATTTGTCTTTTGGAATGTTTGCCAGGGAAGCTGTTCCCCAGGACGTTTTGGCCTTTTCTTTGGAAGAGTTATTTTTAACCACATACTTCATTTTTTAACTGTCTTTTACTCTCCTCCACCCGTAGGATCCCATGCATCTACATAACTGTTTTTTTGGGTGTTATCTAATTTTAGTTATATTTACGATTGTAAGGCAAAAGAGTAATTTCTTTTTCAAAACTTAGCAAATGCAACTTTATAGTATAACACACATAATATTAGATAGTTTTGTTATCAGTCTTTTTTACAATGATTTCCATTTTCCACAAAATTTGTACATCAATAAAGAAATGTATAAAAGAGATGAGCTAAACCCAAGCCACGTCTTCATCCTAACTTGGTCTAATCGAGGACCCAAGTTATTTTCGGGCCAGATTTTGGTCAAAAGATCAATTCAAATCCCGGTTCGGTCCTTTACTTATCAAGTTTAAGTTGGATTGAAGTGTCAAGTGTGGCTACAACCTGTTTGTAGTTGGTTAAACCTTGATTCCATTTTCCTCCTACGAAATATGTTACATGATTAGTTATGTTACTTTTATTAGATTGATTGAGCCTCTACTATACAAGCACATGAGAGTATATATATGTAATAGGTTGAGGACTCATATGTGAGGAATTATTCACATAATTAAGATAAAGCTATAACGACCAAAGCCCACTAATTTGTTACTGAATAGAAATTGGAAAAAGGAAGGGATTTTGCCGTTCAAAAAAAAAGGAAGGGAAAGCTTGGTTTTGGGATTATTAATGTTAGGGCTTAATTATTTTCATAGCCAATGGTTATATAAGTATCGTATATATGCATTGTTAGATGCATGCATACCATATGAGTGATGATCTGTTACACCAATTTTAGTACACATCATGCTTTAAGATTTTGTATCGTACAATAATATTGTGAAACATGTTTGGTGGTGTACGGTAAAAAATGATAGTGTACATATCACTATTCATACCATATGAATTATTTGGAACTAGTGACTTGCTGTTTGGGGACTAGTGATGTGGACGTATATGTGGGTTGCTAATTGAAAGTCTATTATTTTTCCTAGCTGGTGAACCTCTGTGGTCACAAAGGATATTTTTTTTCCTTCTTTTAGAATTCGAACTTGAAACCTCGGGATAATATGGATGCCAAAAAGTTAATCGGCATAATTAAACTATAGCGATTTGTAAAGTACCATGGATGCCAATATGTCATTCAATGTTCCTTAGACCTTAATTAGTGCCAAAGTACTTGTCATTGTCTTTTATGTTGATCACCCAAACAACTTAATGGTCAGGATCTTTAACACAGATATAAACAAGCAATCTATGGTTTAAAATGTAAACATTTTGAATCTGTGCAATAAACATATATACATTCAAACTATGGAATTATTTGGGAACAAGATTGACAACTTAATGGATATGGGCATACATTGTCTTGAACACTCTAATATAATAGCTTGTCGGGTGTCTGTAGGTTTAGTTAGCCCGGCCAGGGTCCATCATATTTGTCAACCCTTTTCCAATAATTACTTCCAAAATCAAAAACATGAATATGAGCAGGGGGGTGGGAAAGGCAAAGAATAATTGATTTTCTTGCCTCAATTATGAAATCCTGGATATTGAAAAGAATCCAAAGAAACTGTAAGTTAAAACTTGGGTTGGAAATATATGCAGAGTTGAGTACAAGTTTGAACCAAAGCAGCCAGTAAATGGGACTAGATTACCAGCACTTTATGTAAGACAAAAATTTTATTGAACAAACAACATTTAAATATTGACATATTTGTCTTTTATGAGACTCAAGCCACACCTTTTAGTTTTTTTTAGAAGTACGGATTGAATATCACAACAGGGTCGATCTAGACTATGTTGTCTTAACTGAGTTCACGCTAGAGAGTCCCTTGATCCAATACCTAGTAGGAGGAAAACTCACTATTAGTACCCGAAAGCACGACAATTAATAGGGGTAAACCTTGCCCTTCGGAACTCGAACACAGGTCTCCTTGAATTCAAGCTTTCATTTGAAGGACTTGTCTTGGCTACTGGGCTATTAACCTAATGACAGCCACACCTTTTAGTTGATGGGCTATGTAAAAATATTTAACTCCACTACAAAACACTAGTGATTTATTGGAAAGGTTTTCTATAAGAATTCGCCCATTGGATTAGAAGATCAATCAACGTTTTAAAATACTCTGGGCATTAAGACGAACTAAGGATACTCTTTCCATCTTGGCTTCTTGGGGAGTGTAGTGCCCCCAAGAGCCAAGCTAGACACAATGGCAAACGAGGTGACTCCATATCCTCTTTCCATAAATATCATTGCTTTTTGGTATAAAATCTGAATCTATGGGTAAAATTTTTATAGATACAAAAGTTTGTCAACAATTTTGAAAACTTCAACTGATAAAAAGGTGTTACGTGTTGTTTGTAAATATATATATTTTCTCAATGTTTCTCTTAAAACGGACGAGGTTTCTCTTGTTCACAGTTCATGTTATTCGAGAAAAAGTATAATGACCAAGATGTATGTGTTGAGTCAAGGATTCGCTGACCAGACTTGGTCGCTGACGTGAGTCGTCAGTGAGTCATCAGCGAAGTCAGTGACTCTCGTCAGCGGGTGGTTTACTTCCCAATTGTGTGTCAAGGCGGGAAGTTTTCAAATCACAAGAAGTCACATGGTGGTTCTTCCAACTGAATATTACCTTATATGGCAAAGGTACAGTTGGGACCAAAACAAGGGTTTTCTCTTTCATACCCGTTTTGGTAAAGAAGACAAAGGCTCCTGGATCCAAGTACTTCGAGCCTATGAGAAGTCGACAACCACCATTCTATCACGATCATTGTAAGGCTGTGTTGCCCTAATTCCTCCCCTATATAAAGCAACACAGCCGCATCATTTATACTTTGTGTTTGTCACCACAAAGTGTGTGTCACTTTATTTTCTCTCTTGTAATTGCTTAAGTTTATAGTGTGTCTAGACTTAGCAATTGTTTAGTTCATTTGTATTCTTGTAAGACAAGTTGTAACATCGACCATGTATTCATCGTTTAAATCAATGATACATATGATTAGACTTGCTTAGATATTTGCATTTGAACTTATTCTTGTTCATGTTCTTTACTTTCTGTTCTTTACTTTCTTGTCTAGATAAACAAACATAAGTGTGCAAATTGTGGACTGTCAAGTGGTATTAGAGCCAACGTTTCTAAATTATTGAAACAAAGATCCGTTTGCATACTTATTTTCTTATCTTTCTTAATCTTTTCTTAAAACAAGAACATGACTGTTGTTCCCACCCTCGTTAACACACGTGACTTCGGTTACGTATCTGTCCCTCCAAGATTCGAGCTCGATGACTTTGGGTCTTGGAAGGAAAGGATGTTACTTCACATAGTGGGTGTGGAACCCTACCTTATGTCAATTCTGACCGTTGGTCCATATATTCCTACTCTGGTGCAAAGAACACCAGGAGCAACAGTCGATGCTCCTGAGATTGTGATTGACATCGTCAAACCAGAGGTTCAATGGACTGACGATGAGAGGAGACTTGTTAATCTTGATGCAAGGCTTAAGAACATGATCATCAGCACTCTTCCTTCTGATATCATGAAAGTCGTCATCAGATATCCCTCTTCTAAAGAAGTGTGGGATAGGCTATGTAGCATGTATGAAGGCTCTGCTGCTACCATTGCCACTAAAAGGATAGACCTTAAAAGAGCCTATGAAAAAATCTTTTCTCTCCCCAACGAAGGTCTCAACGGCACTTATACCCGATTTAAAGGGTTGCTGAACGACATGACCATTGTTGGCATCACTCTTGATAACTTTGAGGTATGCCACAAATTTCTTGATAGTTTACCTATCAAGTGGCAAGGTCTAAGACAAATCCTCAGGACCACTGAGCGTCTTAATGGGCTTGATCTTGAGTCTCTCTTCGGTATTCTTCAATTTGAAGAGAGAGCTCTTGCTCAAACTCTAAAAGCCGCTGCTGACGCACAACATCGTGCTGGTCCCTCCTCTTCCTCTTCTTCAACCTCTACTGCTTATACTGCTACTGACCCCCTTGCCCTTGTCTCTGCTGAGCCCATTAATTTTAATAATGGTGCCAGCTCTTCTCATCTCCCACCTCCTATTCAGTCTCTTGTTAATGATCTCGACGCTGATGAAAAACAAGAGATGTTCAGTGACTTTATGGACTTTGCCTTAGTCGCTGGTAAGAGGTACTCTCGTAAATGGAACAACCGTAAGTCGGTTGCTCCATACAAGCCTCCTGTTAACAAAACTCAAGAGGAGTGCTGGAGATGTGGTAGAAAGGGACACTACCAAAAGGAGTGCAGAGTTGCTTTACCAACTCCAGCTGCTCCTAAAACTAACCCTTCCAAACCTGCTGATGAGTATAGGAACAAATACTATCAGCTAAAAGCCAAGGTTGCTGAAATGGAAGATGCAAAAACACCAGCAAAAGGGCTGGTAGCTGAAGAGCACGACTGGGCTGAATCAGATGATTCAGACAGTGAAGAATACGTCGATGCCATGTGTCTTATGGCACTCGCTGATGGTGATGCTCTGACTAAAGACCAAGTCTCTTCCAGTCAGTGGGTAAACGTCACCATTAAAAAGGGCTCGCTGGGAAAAGGTGTGTGGTACTTGGACAGTGGCTGTTCAAAACACATGACTGGCTCAAAGACCCTGCTGGATAACTACGTAGAGGCTGCTGGCCCTACTGTAGTGTTTGGTGATAACTCCACTGGACAAACTGAAGGTTATGGTCTTCTCTCCAATGGACTCATTAAGTTCTCCAAGGTAGCTTATGTCAATGGATTAAAACATAATCTCATCAGCATAAGTCAACTTTGTGATGCTGACTACAAAGTGATACTTGATAAACATCAAGGCACTGTGGTAAATGTAAACAAGGAAGAAGTCTTGGTTGCTCCAAGAAAACGAGATGTATATCTGGTTGACTTCACTCCTATCAAGACTGATAGTGAGACTTGTTTCTTTGCTAAGTCGGCTGCTGAACTAAATTGGTTATGGCACAAGCGTATGTCGCATGTGAATTTCAAAACCATTAACTCTCTGGCCAAAAAGAACCTTGTTCGTGGCCTCCCTCATCTTTCCTTTGAAAAGGATAGACTCTGTGGTGCTTGTGAAAAAGGTAAAAGCCACAGAGCAACTTTCAAAACCAAGCAGGCCAATTCTATCTCTGGCTGCTTTCATCTTCTTCATATGGACCTTTTTGGTCCAGTGAATGTCCAAAGTCTAAAGGGTAGCAGATACACTTTAGTAATCGTGGATGAATACTCATGATACACTTGGACTATCTTTCTTCATTCTAAGAGTGATGCTGCTGAAGAGATTATCAATTTCATCAAGAAAATGGAGAATCTCAACAGCATAAGGGTGAAAGAACACAGAAGCGATCATGGTACTGAGTTCAGAAACCACACTCTTGAAGCCTTTTGTGCTGATCAAGGGATCTCACAAAATTTCTCTTCCACCAGAACTCCCGAGCAAAATGGTGTCGCTGAAAGGAGAAATAGAACTCTCATCGAAGCAGCACGCACCATGCTCAGTGAGTCTTCTTTGCCTAGTAAATTCTGGGCTGAAGCTGTCAACACTGCTTGTCATACTCAAAATAGATGTCTAATAGTCAAAAGACATGACAAGACAGTGTATGAGGTGTTGAATGGTAAGAGACCTCAAATCAAATACTTCCATGTATTTGGATATCCTTTCTTCATCTTAAACAACAAGGATCACCTAGGAAAATTTGATCCTAAAGCTGATGATGGATACTTTCTTGGCTATTCGTCCATCAGCAAGGCATTCAGAGTATTCAATACTCGCCTTCAGAAGGTTGATGAATCCATTCATGTTACTTTTGATGAAAGTTCATCAGCACTAAAGGACATTCAATCTTCTTCGTCTGAGGTCATTTTTAATGAGCTAGCTGACCCTCTTACTGAGGAAGCTGACTTATTTGTTGATGCTTCTTGCTCGCTGCTGGATACTATTCAGCATATCACAAAGGATAGTTCAGCTGATGCTGAACTAAAGCAAGTTGCTGCTCATATCTACTCGATTGAGCCAGTTGAGCCTATCTTAAGATCAATCCATGCAGCATCAGCCAAACCTAGATCACTGGCTGATGACGTGCATGCTGATGACTCTACTGATGAGGAGTTTCATGATGCTTCAGCAAATGCTGAAGAAACGGAGTCTGCTGAAGACTCCACCATCAATGATAACTCAAATCAGTCGAATGGCTCTGCGGATCATTCTCTTGAACCCATTCTTACCATTGACCTCTCTTCTTATAATGCTCCTGCTGATCCCATCGCTCCAATTTCCGCTTCCACTCAACTTGGTGTCTCAAGTGCTCCTGCGCTTAAATGGACATCTAGTCATCCAGCACACCAAGTCATCGGTGATCCTCAGCAGGGGATTATCACTCGATCAGCGACAAGAAATACATGTCTGTATGTAAACTTCTTGTCTATGATCACTCCTAAAAATATAGGGGAAGCAATGGTTGATCCCTCATGGGTTGCTGCCATGCAAGAGGAACTCACCCAATTCAAAAGACAGAATGTCTGGTTCTTGGTTCCTCTACCTCCTGGAAAAGAACCCATCGGAACCAAATGGGTTTATAGAAATAAAATGGACGAATATGGTGTTGTTACTAGTAACAAGGCTAGGCTGGTTGCACAAGGATACCTTCAAGAAGAAGGTGTTGATTACGATGAAACCTTTGCACCAGTGGCCCGATTAGAAGCTATTCGCTTATTCTTAGCACATGCTGCTTACAGAAACTTCACAGTATATCAAATGGATGTAAAGAGTGCTTTCCTAAATGGAAAACTCGATAAGGAAGTTTATGTTGAGCAGCCACCTGGTTTTGAAGATCCAGCCAAGCCACATCATGTCTATCGCCTCTATAAGGCACTCTATGGTCTTAAACAAGCTCCCAGATCTTGGTATGACACTCTCTCTGAATTTCTTCTTTCTAATAAGTTTCAGCGAGGATCCATTGACAGCACCCTCTTCATTAATAGAAAGGGTGCTGAGGTCCTATATGTTCAGATATATGTAGATGACATCATTTTTGGGTCCTCCAGCAAGAAACTTTGTACCAAGTTCAGCTCACTGATGTCTTCTCATTTTGAGATGAGCATGATGGGTGAGCTGACCTTCTTTCTTGGTCTTCAAATTCGTCAACTCCCAAATGGGATTTTCATTAATCGGGAAAAGTACATTCGAGACATGCTAGCCAAATTTGACATGTCTAATGTCACTACTAAGGCCACTCCTATGTCTCCTCCTAATAATCTTCATGCTGATCCTGATGGCAAGCATGTGAATCCCACTCTCTATCGAGGAATGATTGGCTCGCTGATGTATCTCACAGCGAGTCGTCCTGATATCATGTTTGCTACTTGCTTATGTGCAAGATATCAAGCCTCACCTAGGGAATCCCATCTTCTCGCTGTTAAGCGAATTTTCAAGTACCAAAAAGGTACTTCAACATTGGGTCTCTGGTATCCCAAAGACTCCAATTTTGACCTAGTTGCATATTCTGACTCTGACTATGCTGGTTGCATGTTAGATAGGAAAAGTACCAGTGGTGGATGTCAACTGTTGGGGGGGGGGAAGCTGACTAGTTGGTCTAGTAAGAAACAGAATACAGTATCCATCTCCACTGCTGAAGCAGAATATGTATCAGCAGCGAGTTGTTGTGCACAAGTCCTATGGATGAAAAACCAACTCGCTGACTATGACTTAGAATTCTCTAAGATTCCCATTATGTGTGACAATACAAGTGCTATTGAAATCACACATAATCCTGTTCAGCATTCTAAGAACAAACACATAGACATTAGGTACCATTTCATTCGTGACCATGTCATGAAAGGAGATGTTGAAATCTACTTCATCCCCACTGATGACCAACTTGCTGACATTTTCACAAAACCCTTAGATGAATCCAGATTCAAGTATCTGGTCAGTAAGTTGGGAATGCTGAATGGTGAATCAGCAACATGACTTGTCATGTCCGCTGATGCTTCAACATACATCTCTATTATATGTTGAAAAGTGACCTTATAGTCAAAAATATCCTTCAGCGAGCTCAAGAGTATCTTACTTGCTGAACATAAAAAGCAGTGGAGAGCTAAAAAGTCTCCATCTAGTCCAGCAGCAAACGGCTGCTGGTAAAGACTTATCAAAACCGTTGATCCCTGTTGTTTTGGGAAAAAGCAAATAAAAGTAATAGAGAGCTAAAAGTCTCTATCTAGTCCAGCAGCAAACGGCTGCTGGTAAAGACTTCTCAAAACCGTTGATCCCTGTTGTTTTGGGAAAAAGCAAAACAAAAGCAATAGAGAGCTAAAAGTCTCTATCTAGTCCAGCAGCAAACGGCTGCTGGTAAAGACATATCAAATCCGTTGATCCCTGTTGTTTTGGGAAAAAGCAAATAAAAGTAATAGAGAGCTAAAAGTCTCTATCTAGTCCAGCAGCAAACGGCTGCTGGTAAAGACTATCAAATCCGTTGATCCCTGTTGCTTTGGGAAAAAGCAAAACAAAAGCAATAGAGAGCTAAAAGTCTCTATCTAGTCCAGCAGCAAACGGCTGCTGGTAAAGACTTATCAAAACCGTTGATCCCTGTTGTTTTGGGAAAAAGCAAAACAAAAGCAATAGAGAGCTAAAAGTCTCTATCTAGTCCAGCAGCAAACGGCTGCTGGTAAAGACTTTTCAAATCCGTTGATCCCTGTTGCTTTGGGAAAAAGCAAATAAAAGTAATAGAGAGCTAAAAGTCTCTATCTAGTCCAGCAGCAAACGGCTGCTGGTAAAGACACATCAAATCCGTTAAATTCCCTGTTGCTTTGGGAAAAAGCAAATAAAAGTAATAGAGAGCTAAAAGTCTCTATCTAGTCCAGCAGCAAACGGCTGCTGGTAAAGACATATCAAATCCGTTGATAGCTGACAATTTGCTAAAAATTGTATTCCTTACTCATCAGCGACCAACGTTAGTTGAAAAGTCGCTGGTTGAAATTTGCTTTCTTAAAAAAGGTAACCAGATTTTCTAACTTTGTCAGCGGATATACTTAGATCTCAAGTTCTCTTTCACTTGAGCTTATCTGCTAACCATTTATAATAATATTTTAATAAGAATATCAAACGGTTACCTCGATTTTCTCCCATACGGACAACTTGTACACTGTATCCGCCGTAAAACTCGAGTACTTTTGAAATAAGGGTACAAGTTGTCACATCAATCCACTTTTATACGTTACTCAAATACGTATATGTATATGTATATATTACATATGAAAGAGAGTATTGGTGAGTTCACTATCATAGTTATGGGGCCCATATCCATGCTATATATATTCAAATCTTTCTATCACCATTTTAATTCTCCTTCTTTTTCTTACTCTCCAAATCTCTCAAACTTCTTAAAATCCCTTCTATCTCCTCTCACTGTTCATCTTCCTCTTCCATTTCTAAATCTCAAACTAAAATGGCTTCTTCATCGGAACAACAACAACCATCGAAAAATCAACCTAAATCTCCAGCTTATGTTGAGTTGCCTGATGATCTGGCTACTCAAAAGGCTCTTAAAAATGTTCCCCTCTACATGCATTCGAAAACTTTTGATCCTGAAAAAATTGCTCCCTCTTCCAAAGCCAAATTTCAAGCCCATACAATCTCAATCAAACCTAATAATTATTTGGGGTCCATTGAAGTTCCATCTGGTATCACTGGATATCAACAAATGTTGGACTTTATAATGGCATGTCCTGCAAGCAGTGCTATTTATGCTGACCCAGAAGATATGTATGTCTATCTTCTTAGAGAATTTTGGTGGACATGTGATTATCACGTAAGTATTGGTGCTATTTCTGGCACCATTAAAAAGAAGCAGGTACGCATATCAATAACACCCAAGATTCTCCGAACTGCTCTTGGTCTACCTGACCAGACAAAAGAAAAACCTTTTGTAAATCCGGCAACAGTTGAACAATGGAAGGAGTGGTTGCCAACCATTGGGTATGGTGCGAACTTAGAAAAACCAGAAGTTGTTCCCAGCAACCCCACCAAGAAAAATCTCCCTGGTATATGGAGATTACTTTTTTCTCATGTTATTCAATGCTTGGGAGGCAATTCTGGATCTCATGATCAAGCCACAACAGCAAATATGCAAATTATACATGCATTAGCCACTGGAAGGTTTATTGATTTTGCCTCAGTCATTTTTGAACACATGAAGGCTAAAGTCCAAGCAAGCAATCGTTCCTACACAATTCCATTCACAAGATTTTTTTCTCTAATGTTCAAACTGTTAGGTCGGAAATCGACCAAGTATAATTTGTTCAGAAATAGCTTGAAGTTCAGTAAAAACGTTTGTACAGAATTCTGAGCCGTCTCAGAATTACTTCACTGAAGCTTCACTTCAGTTCAGATCAAGATAAATCTGAAGCATTCATTCTGAAGTCAAAGACTGAAGTATGAAGAAGAGAATCATCTCAGAAGCGAGCAAAGAGTGATTCTACCAGATCGAAGACTGAAGCATCTCAGTATAAAGTATTTACAACACTTTACACTGATTACGAGGAAGACTTTTTACTTTACATACCTTTACCCAGTTAATAGATTTATCTATTAATAAAAGGTACAAGGTAAAAGTATAGGTTTGGAACGTAGTACTATAAGTCACATCAACTGACTTATATACTCTTCCTAGTACAAGCATGTAAGGAATTAAGTTTAATTCCTTAAATGCTCACAACCACTTTTATACGATCTTGTCCATGTCATCATGAACTTGGTCTATAAATATAAAGTCTTCTCACAACTTGCAAAGGGCTTGAAACTTTAGCATTGCAACTTGTGAGATATACTCTAAGTAAACTTACGAGTATTTCCAAGTTATTTAGATCACTTGTTTTTCGAGATTGTTTAGATACTTACACTTGGGTGTTTATCTTTGTTCCGCAACAATCCTTGTATTTGTTTATATATCAATAAATCAAATACATTAGAAAGAAAACAACGTGTCTCAATGCTACATACTTGATTATACATATATATATCTTTATATAGTTTCTGCCATTTAGTTCGTGCATTTTACCTTAAGTCAATTGTTTCTTGTTATCCATATCTGGATCGTAAACTTAACTTGTCCATCAAGATTAGTTGTACTTGCCAGTCGGGTTTAGTTAATCATCTATATTTGGGACTCACAATTGGTATCAGAGCAGCAAGGTTGAATTATATCAATTCTTTAACCTTTGATCTGCATAGATGGCTGACTTTCAACAAGAACGTCCTGACCCTAATAACACTACTCCACCCCCTGTCATCAACAACAATATACCATCGCATAATGTACACGTACACTTTCCAAATAATCCTGTTCCCAAGTTTGATGGGAACAGTGAAAACTTTCAAACATGGAAAGCATGCATGCTAAAGTATATTGCTGGTGTTGAAAGACACTTACCCGATATCTTAAAAGAAGGACCCTTTGTCCCCATGAATGCTTCTACTGTTGTCAGAAATACCGATGGGACTCCTAGGCAGTCACCTAAGGAGAAGGATCATTGGTCTGAGGAAGATCATAGACTTGTAGACCTTGACACTAAGTTACAAAATATGATTTTATATGCAGTTCCTGAAACCCTTATGCCCACTCTTGTTTTACTTGAAAATTCCAAATTAATGTGGGAGGAACTAATGACACAGTTTGAAGGCACAAATGAGACAATTGTCACAAGAAAAGTTGCTTTAAACAAAAGATATGAGTCTTTCTTTGCTGTCCCTGGGGAAACTTTAACTCAAACTTACATCAGATTTACAAATCTGGTAAATCAACTGAAAGCCCTGGGTGTTACCAAAGATAAAGAAATTCTGTTGGAAAATTTTTGTGACATTTTACCTTCTAAATGGGAAAATTTAATCTTGGTCTTGAGACAAGGCAAAACTTTGCACAGTCACACTCTTGCTTCCCTTTATGGAGCCTTCAAATATACTGAAGAGAACAAAGCTGAGAGAGCTTTGGCTGAGCAGGATGCCAAGAATCATGTTTCTACCAGTTCTGGTATGGTTCAATATTCTGAACCACATAGTACTGCTCTACTATCTTCTGAGAGTGACATTTCTGACTCGATGAAGAAGATGGTTTCTGAAATGTTAAAAACTGGTGTCTCTGGTAATGTTACTCATGATTGTAATGAGGATGACAATGATGATTTGGTTGCCATGCTGGCTAAAACGTTCAATCGTTTTAAGGCCAAATCAAATCGATTTGGCAAACCTTTTGCTTCCAGCGCTTCTATTGACAAGTCTAATCTTGAATGCTTTAAATGTGGCAAGAAAGGACATTTCATGAAGGAATGCAGATCTAGTCAACCATCATCATCACAATCTGCTCCTAACCATTCTATTTTTCAGAAATCTGATGACAGCTATAAGGCCAAATACAAGAAGTTAAAGGCACATATGGCTCTTCTGGCACAAGACAACTCAAGCAACAGTTGTATGATTGCCAAAACTGAAAAATGGGAAGAATCTGATGAATCATCTGATGATGAAGAAGAAGTTAGGGACATGTGTTTCATGGCACAAGAAGATCAAGGTCATTTGGTCAAATCCGATGTTGAATCTGGTCGCTGGGTGGATATTGTAATGAAAAAGGTCAGTAATTTTGGCTTTGAAAATAATGAGGAACACAAACTGGACCTTTTGGTTCTTTTAGAGGCTGACATCTCATTTGTTGAGACAGTGCGTTCAGAAAGCCTAAAAATGTTTGAAAATAATGCTTCTGAACTAAACGCCAGTCATGCCAGACTGAAAGAACTGAAAGAACTGAAAGATGTTCATTTGGCTCTAAAAAGTTATCAGTCTATGGTTGCAACTTTAGAATTGGAAAAGGAAGAATTAAAATCCATCCTTGAAAAAGAACAAGCAATTATTAAATCTTGGATGAAAGCACCAAGACCAGATGCTGCAATTAAAAATACTTTTGCATCACAAAGAGCAGCATATGAGTCTGGTGATCTTCATTTGGCATCCATAATCACTGATTTAGATGCACTTCCAAAGGAAATAAAGCCTGAAATCATTTTTCCTAAAGTTGGCAAGCAGAAAACTGTAACTAATAAAGCCCAGGAACAATCTGAGGGTAAATCTGAAACAGCTCAGACAACTGTTTCAGAAAGGAAGGCTAAATCCAAAAAGCCATCCCCTCAGACTTCATCTAAGGTTCCTAAAGACCTAAAGAAGAAGAAAAACTTCTCCCCTACTGAGCCACCTACCTCAGATTCAGGTAAGGCTCAGGTGTCTAATGAAGAATCAATTTTGTTAAGGTTAGAAAGTCAATTTCAACTATTGGCTAGACAAGTGCAGAGTTGTAATGCACGTTTAAAAAATGTTGAAACTCCTTCTCTTCAACCTAAACAAAATACAAAACCTTTTTCTAAGCAAATCAAGAAGAAATCTGAAAAGAAAAAGGTTGAAAACCCCATCAAACCAACTATGTTTGTGTCATCTGAAATAATGACTGAAATCCCCTTTGATCCTTCTGTTCCTTATGAACCAAAGAAATCTAAGACTGCTAACGGAGAGTCTAGTGAACCCATCCAAAGATGGGTTCCCAAAAAGAACTAATCTTTGTTTGTGTGCAGGGAGACCGAAAGAAGAATATATGGTTTCTGGACAGTGCTGCTGGCCGAACCATGACTGGTTATCAGACCCTGCTAGAGGAATATAGGGTGCAAGAGGGGCCCTCAATAGTTTTTGGAAATGATGGTAATGGAAAAACTGAGGGATATGGTGTGGTGAATAATGGTCAAGTCAAATTCACACGTGTTGCATATGTGAACGGTTTGAAATATAACCTGATCAGTGTCAGTCAACTGTGTGATGATGGCTTCAAGGTTTTATTTGATATTTCACAAGGCACCATATTCAACAGAGATGGAAAGGTGGTACTGATTGCACCAAGGAAGGGAAACATTTATGTCATTGATATGAATCCTTCTACCACTGAACAATGTTTCTACTCAAAGGCAGATGAAGACACAAACTGGCTGTGGCACAAGAGATTATCCCATCTGAACTTCAAAAATATTAATAAGTTGTCTAGAAAACAACTTGTTGATGGGATACCCTCTATGTCTTTCAATAAAGACAAGCCATGTCCAGGTTGTGAAATGGGTAAGCAGAAAAGAGCTTCATTCAAGACAAAACAAAGCTTTAGTATAACTGAACCTCTTCACATGCTTCACATGGACCTTTTTGGACCAGTGAATGTTCAGACCAGAGCAGGAAAGAAGTACACCCTTGTTATCGTTGATGAATATTCAAGATACTGCTGGGTGATTTTCCTCAGGTCCAAAAGTGAAGCTGCTGCTGAAATCATTGCTCTCATCAAACAAATTGAGCTCAAGCACAAGCGAAAAGTTTGTCAGCTCAGAAGTGACAATGGCACTGAATTCAGAAATGCTACTCTGGAGTCCTTCTGCACTGAAACTGGCATATCTCAGAACTTCTCCTCAGCTCACACACCAGAGCAGAATGGTGTTGTAGAAAGAAAGAATCGTACGCTGATTGAAGCTGCTAGAAGTATGTTGAATGAATCTGGTCTTCCCAAGAATTTCTGGGCTGAAGCTGTTGCAACTGCCTGCTACACTCAGAACAGATCTGTTTATGTCAAAAGACACAAGAAGACCTCCTATGAAGTACTCAGAAATAGAAAGCCTAATATTGGATACTTCCATGTATTTGGGTGTCCAGTATACATTCTGAATGATTCAAATCAGCTTGGAAAATTTGATGCAAAAGCTGATGAAGGATACTTCCTAGGATATTCATCAAATCGCAAAGCCTTTAGAGTCTTTAACAAGAGACTTGAAAAGGTTGATGAGTCAATTCATGTTACCTTTGATGAATCCAATTCTGCAATCTTTAAAAATTCCATTCCTGTACCACCCTCAGAAAGTCCAATAAGTTTTGGTGATTCTGATCCTATTGCTGAAACGTCAGCTTCTTATCTCTAATTGAACCCAAGAAGATTGACGAGGCTATGCAAGACCCAAGCTGGGTTGAAGCCATGCAAGATGAGCTCAACCAGTTTAAAAGAAACGATGTATGGGAACTCGTTCCTTGTCCCAGTAACCTGAAGAAGGAACCAATTGGGACAAGATGGGTCTTCAGAAACAAGATGGATGAAGATGGTCATATCATCAGAAACAAAGCAAGACTTGTTGCAAAAGGATATGCACAAGAAGAGGGAATAGATTTTGATGAAACTTTTGCACCAGTTGCTAGACTTGAAGCTATCAGAATATTCTTAGCTTTTGCAGCTCATCATCAGTTTAAAGTCTATCAAATGGATGTCAAAAGTGCATTCCTGAATGGAGAACTAGAAGAAGTCGTTTATGTGTATCAACCACCAGGATTCATCAATGAAGAAAAACCACATTGGGTGTACAGACTGAACAAAGCCTTATATTGGATACTTCCATGTATTTGGGTGTCCAGTATACATTCTGAATGATTCAAATCAGCTTGGAAAATTTGATGCAAAAGCTGATGAAGGATACTTCCTAGGATATTCATCAAATCGCAAAGCCTTTAGAGTCTTTAACAAGAGACTTGAAAAGGTTGATGAGTCAATTCATGTTACCTTGATGAATCCAATTCTGCAATCTTTAAAAATTCCATTCCTGTACCACCCTCAGAAAGTCCAATAAGTTTTGGTGATTCTGATCCTATTGCTGAAACTGATCAGTCACCTGAACCTGCTTCTGAACATCTCCGTTCAGAACCAGTAGTAAACAAGCCTAGCAACATTCCATTTTATCCTCCAGTCAGTTTCAAACTACCTTCTGAACTGACTATTGGATCAGATGTACATGCTGCTTCTCCTCTGATATCAGGCTCCACTGAGCAACCTCAATCTGAAGAATTTCATGATGCAAGTCATGATCTGCAGGAAGAAGAAGAAGCTGAAGATGTATTTTCTGAAGCTCCTCCTGAAGGTACTCAGAGAAGTTCTTGCACTGATATCATTGTTCATCCTGGTCAATACTCTAAATGGACAAAAGCACATCCAATCGAGCAAATTATTGGAGAGTCCAGTAAAGGGGTTCAGACCAGAAGAGCCACAAGCGATCAATGCTTAAACGTCAGCTTCTTATCTCTAATTGAACCCAAGAAGATTGACGAGGCTATGCAAGACCCAAGCTGGGTTGAAGCCATGCAAGATGAGCTCAACCAGTTTAAAAGAAACGATGTATGGGAACTCGTTCCTTGTCCCAGTAACCTGAAGAAGGAACCAATTGGGACAAGATGGGTCTTCAGAAACAAGATGGATGAAGATGGTCATATCATCAGAAACAAAGCAAGACTTGTTGCAAAAGGATATGCACAAGAAGAGGGAATAGATTTTGATGAAACTTTTGCACCAGTTGCTAGACTTGAAGCTATCAGAATATTCTTAGCTTTTGCAGCTCATCATCAGTTTAAAGTCTATCAAATGGATGTCAAAAGTGCATTCCTGAATGGAGAACTAGAAGAAGTCGTTTATGTGTATCAACCACCAGGATTCATCAATGAAGAAAAACCACATTGGGTGTACAGACTGAACAAAGCCTTATATGGTCTGAGACAAGCACCCAGAGCCTGGTATGATACTCTTACTAAACATCTTCTTAAAAATGGTTTTAAACGTGGTGCAATAGATAATACTTTGTTCATATTGCATGATAAAAGTGATATCCTTTTAGTACAAATTTATGTTGATGATATTGTGTTTGGTTCTACAAATGAGAGGATGTGTGAAAAATTTTCTAAAATCATGTCTTCTGAGTATGAAATGAGTATGATGGGTGAACTGACATATTTTCTGGGACTTCAAGTAAAACAAACTGAAGATGGTATTTTCATAAACCAAGAAAAATATGTCAGAGATTTATTAAAGAAATATCAATTTGATTCAGTCTCATCAAAAGATACTTCTATTTCTGCTCCATTAACTTTGGATTCTGATCCACATGGAAAACCAGTGGACCATACAAAATATCGTGGTATGGTTGGCTCACTAATGTATTTAACTGAAGCACTTCAGAAAATCAAAAATATTTCAGTTGAATTTTATTAACTGAGATGGTTCAGATCTCTTTGGAACTGATCATGCTCAGAATTTATTTTGTCATCACTGAAAGACAACAATCCTTTCAAGATATTTTTGATACTTGGTCAATTGTGTGTACACGTGGCCTACTGCATACTATGTTTTTAACTTACGTTGGTCATGCTTATGTGTCACACAAGTTACGCCGTAAAAGGGAAAGAAATGAGTACTTTTTCTGAAAAAGTGTTGCAGGGTGGGGTCACTCAAACGTCTCTGCATTTAATGCGGACTTGACCCCAGAAATTGTTTTAATTGGAAAATCACTTTGTATTCCATCTTAAATTCAAATTCCTTTTTCATTCTTTCATTTACTTCGTTTTTCATTTACTTCCCAATCATCAATCTCTCTCATATTTACTCTTTCATCTTCTTCATCTTCTCTTTTTCATTTTCATTTTCATTTACTTCGTTTTTCATTTACTTCGTTTTTCATTTACTTTTTTTCATTTACTTCTTTTTCATTTACTCTTTTCATTTACTTCTTTTTCATTTCTTCGTTTTTCATTTACTTCGTTTTTCATTTACTTCGTTTTTCATTTACTCTTTTCATTTACTTCTTTTTCATTTCTTCGTTTTTCATTTACTTCGTTTTTCATTTACTTCGTTTTTCATTTACTCTTTTCATTTACTTCTTTTTCATTTCTTCGTTTTTCATTTACTTCGTTTTTCATTTACTTCGTTTTTCATTTACTCTTTTCATTTACTTCTTTTTCATTTCTTCGTTTTTCATTTACTTCGTTTTTCATTTACTTCGTTTTTCATTTACTCTTTTCATTTACTTCTTTTTCATTTCTTCGTTTTTCATTTACTTCGTTTTTCATTTACTTCGTTTTTCATTTACTCTTTTCATTTACTTCTTTTTCATTTCTTCGTTTTTCATTTACTTCGTTTTTCATTTACTTCGTTTTTCATTTACTCTTTTCATTTACTTCTTTTTCATTTCTTCGTTTTTCATTTACTTCGTTTTTCATTTACTTCGTTTTTCATTTACTCTTTTCATTTACTTCTTTTTCATTTCTTCGTTTTTCATTTACTTCGTTTTTCATTTACTTCGTTTTTCATTTACTCTTTTCATTTACTTCTTTTTCATTTATTCTTTTTCATTTACTTCGTTTTTCATTTACTTCGTTTTTCATTTACTCTTTTCATTTACTTCTTTTTCATTTATTCTTTTTCATTTACTTCGTTTTTCATTTACTTCGTTTTTCATTTACTTCTTTTCATTTACTTCGTTTTTCATTTACTTCGTTTTTCATTTACTTTTCATCTTCTTTTCATTTCTTCGTTTTTCATTTACTTCGTTTTTCATTTACTTCGTTTTTCATTTACTTTCCAATCATCAATCTCTCTCTTTTCATCCTTTTCTTTTCATTTACTTCGTTTTTCATTTACTTCGTTTTTCATTTACTTTCCAATCATCAATCTCTCTCTTTTCACTCTCAAATTCCTTAACTCTTCATTTAAATTCAAATTCCTTTTTCATTTTCATTTTCATTTACTTCGTTTTTCATTTACTTCGTTTTTCATTTACTTTCCAATCATCAATCTCTTCTTTTCATTTCTTCGTTTTTCATTTACTTCGTTTTTCATTTACTTCGTTTTTCATTTACTTTTCATCTTCTTCTTTTTCATTTTCTTTTCATTTACTTCGTTTTTCATTTACTTCGTTTTTCATTTACTTCTTTTTCATTTACTTCTTTTTCATTTACTTCTTTTTCATTTACTTCGTTTTTCATTTACTTCTTTTTCATTTACTTCTTTTCATTTACTTCTTTTTCATTTACTTCTTTTTCATTTACTTCGTTTTTCATTTACTTCGTTTTTCATTTACTCTTTTCATTTACTTCTTTTCATCTTTTCTTTTTCATTTACTTCGTTTTTCATTTACTTCGTTTTTCATTTACTTTTCATTTACTTCTTTTCATCTTTTCTTTTTCATTTACTTCGTTTTTCATTTACTTCGTTTTTCATTTACTTTTCATTTACTTCTTTTCATCTTTTCTTTTTCATTTACTTCGTTTTTCATTTACTTCGTTTTTCATTTACTTTTCATTTACTCTCTTTTCATTTTCTTTTTCATTTACTTCGTTTTTCATTTACTTCGTTTTTCATTTACTTTCCAATCATCAATCTCTTCTTTTTCATCTTTTCTTCTTTCATTTACTTCGTTTTTCATTTACTTCGTTTTTCATTTACTTTCCAATCATTTACTCTCTTTTCATCTCTCTTCTTTTTCATTACCCCAAGTTGAGATGGGGTATTATATTTGGAATGGGATACAAGCAGACTTTGCTGAGATTCTCTTTTCTCAGCTAATTACAAAACTAAAAGGAAAGAGAAGTCTGCATATTGCCTTTCCAAGATTTCTGAGCTTATGTTTCATGGATATTCTTGGTGAAGCTTATAATCAAGCTGGACCTGAAGCTTCAGTACCTGAATACAGCAGAGATTTCTCAAAGGCATCCACTGCTGAAAATGAGCCTGAACTATCCACTGCTATGCTTCAGGTATTTAATAAAACTGTTTCAGCCACACTAGCTGGTTCAGAAAGTCACTAAGTGGGCCACAAAAGAATGTGGGACCCGTTAGTCGACCTAAAGATAAGTTTCTGAACATCATTCGTGTTCCAGTTTCTATATCTACTATCCCTGGCAATGATACTACGGTTGAGCCGATCATTAAATCTGGTAATGATGCACCTGCTTCTGCAGATGTTGAACCAGAAACTGGTGCGGGTACTAGTGACCCAAACCAGGGCATATCTGACCAGAATGCAGTGGTGAATGCTTTCTGGGATGACGATGAGCTACCTCAGGGGAATCTCGATTCCCTTGCTGATTTTGAGTTTGACGAGGGATTATTGGAGGCGAATCAATCTGATTCTGAGCCAGCCACCATCCTCGCAAACGCCCCTCCTCCTCCCCCAGAAATCCAAATTCAACCAGACCAACAAGAACAAGATATTAATCCTTATGTTCCACCACATCCATCTCATCAACATCCAATTTTTCCACCAGGCACTAATCCTGCCTATGTTACAGCCGGTACTTTTAATCCATCACTTCAATTTCTTCACCCCCAAATTCATAAAATCCCACCCCCTATCAATTATGATCCCCCAATGGAGACGAACTTGGATTCTGATACAGAATCTGAGAGTCCAACTGACTTACAACTGAAAAATGTTCTTAAAGGGCTTGGTAATCTACCATTTGTTGCTCCTGCTTCTGCACAACCTCCACCACCTTTAAATGTAGAAGCACAGTTAGAAAACACTCAAACCGAAGTCCAAAGCCTTATTCTAAGGGTGGAGGACTTAACCAAGTCTCTAACTGCCAATACTAGTTCTGTGGCTGAAATGAAAGGAGCTCAGATGTTTCTTGGAACTGAATTAACCAAGGTTGCTGGAAACGAAGGACTAGTAGTTGGGAAGCTGAATGAGCTGGTGATGACTTGCAACAAGGTGAGCTCTGCAATCAGAGAAGCCTTCAAGCTAACAAAAAGAGATGTGCAAGCTTCGGTGGTTGCAAACTTGACATCTTGTGTTCAGTTGTTGAAGCAAGATTTTATGGGTGTTGGAAGAGAAGTACATGAGTTGGTTCAGAAGCCAAGTATAAATGAGAAAGAACTTGGGGCTTCCATAAGTGTTGGTATTTTGGATAATCTGAAGTCTGAGCTAACTCAGAATCTAGTTACTCAGATTTCAGAATCCGTTTCTGAGAAGGTTGGTGAGAAGGTTAGAGTGCTGATTGCTGAACTAACCAAAGACACATATGACAAAGTGGACAAGGCTGTGAATGAAGTAAAAGATTCAGTGTCCAAACTTGAATGCTCAGTTCAGAACCAATCCAAACAGTTAGAAGAAATTCTAACTCATCTCAAGAAGGAAACTCCTCATGTTCCCTCATTCACTGAAGAAGATAGAAAGCAGTTGAAAGAAATGATAGATAAAGAGTCGCTGAATCTGAACTCCAATTTCAGATTAAGATCTCAGTTTGCTCAGCTTTCTAAAGGTATTTCTGAATGCTTACAACAACAAAGTTGGGAACCACTGAAAGGCATGCAAATGGCCATTGAAGAATTCGCTAAGTTGCCTTCAGAGGTCCCCAAAGGGGGAAAAGGTGTGCCTATTGGTCTACTTGCAAGTACACAAGAAATCATTGAAGCAACCAAGAAGCAAACTGAGGTGCCATCTGGTAGTGCCTCAGTTCAGGGGGAAACTGAATCTGAATCTGGTAAGAAAGATAAGGGCAAGGCCCCATTAGAGGAAGAACCAACAAAGAAAAATTCTAAGGGTTCTGGGATTATTGTTGATGAGAATGTGGATGAGCATGGTTATCCCCTGCACGATCTTGATGCTGATAGTAAGAAATTGGAGGCTTTGCAGAAGCAGGTCTCAAATCAATTCATTATGTGGAGGGAAATCAAAGAAAGAGAAAGGGAACAACATCTGAAGATGGGGACCCTTGATCATATAGATGCTGCAGCTCTTGGTTTATCACTAGAAAGATATTTGAAAATCAAAAATGATCCAAGAGTGCAGAAGTCTGTTGTTGATATGCTCGAGTATGAATGTGGGATGAATTACTCACCTCTGGAACAAAAGCTAGAGAGTCTAACCTTCAAGTTGTCTATTGAAGACTTGAAGAGAAATAGAGAAAAGGAAATGGCAATTAAAAGGAAGGAAATTCTGGCCGAAGTTCTGAAGGTTGAAAAAGAGTTGTTCAGACCAACCACAAAGCCCAAAGTAACTGGAACAAGATCTGCAAGAAAGAATTCTCGTGATGTTGTCTTTACTTCCCTCAAACCATCTGATGATGCTGCTGAACTTGAAAGAAAACATGAGAAGGATCAGTATGATCATTACATGAATCATCGATCGCATCAGGCCAAAATCATTGATATAGAAGTTACAAAGGCTGATGGATTGAAGTTGTTTGATTTGATTGTAAAAGGAGAAGGTAGGGCAGCTGAAGAATATAATCAAGTTTCAGTTCACGAGTTTGGGATTTCTGAGCATAAGGAGATGATCCAAATTCTGAGGGGGGAACCGAAATCTGCCTTGATTGGTGCATGGTTATCAAGAATCCAACAAAAGATGCAGGCCAAGGTAGAAATTGAAGGAAGATTGTTTGGAAAGAAGGATCATTCTCCACTGAAAAGGAAACCTACTGAAGCACCTTCTGGTTCAAGGCCTGCCAAAAAGTAGTTCCTTTTTCAGTTTATCATGTACTTGTAATATATTTACATTTGTAACAAACATTTCAGTTTGTATATATATGTTGCAAATTGTAACCAATAAGTAGATGGTAAGTTTAAGTTAGAAAAACCACAAGTAAAATTCTGAGACATCAATGATCTATAAGATGTACTTAGAAAATTTTTACAACTTAAACAAAACTTGCATTTCAGACTTACAAACATGTATAGATAGAAGTCTGAGATGTATAGACAGAATTCTGAGCCGTCTCAGAATTACTTCACTGAAGCTTCACTTCAGTTCAGATCAAGATAAATCTGAAGCATTCATTCTGAAGTCAAAGACTGAAGTATGAAGAAGAGAATCATCTCAGAAGCGAGCAAAGAGTAATTCTACCAGATCGAAGACTGAAGCATCTCAGTATAAAGTATTTACAACACTTTACACTGATTACGAGGAAGACTTTTTACTTTACATACCTTTACCCAGTTAATAGATTTATCTATTAATAAAAGGTACAAGGTAAAAGTATAGGTTTGGAACGTAGTACTATAAGTCACATCAACTGACTTATATACTCTTCCTAGTACAAGCATGTAAGGAATTAAGTTTAATTCCTTAAATGCTCACAACCACTTTTATACGATCTTGTCCATGTCATCATGAACTTGGTCTATAAATATAAAGTCTTCTCACAACTTGCAAAGGGCTTGAAACTTTAGCATTGCAACTTGTGAGATATACTCTAAGTAAACTTACGAGTATTTCCAAGTTATTTAGATCACTTGTTTTTCGGGATTGTTTAGATACTTACACTTGGGTGTTTATCTTTGTTCCGCAACAATCCTTGTATTTGTTTATATATCAATAAATCAAATACATTAGAAAGAAAACAATGTGTCTCAATGCTACATACTTGATTATACATATATATATCTTTATATAGTTTCTGCCATTTAGTTCGTGCATTTTACCTTAAGTCAATTGTTTCTTGTTATCCATATCTGGATCGTAAACTTAACTTGTCCATCAAGATTAGTTGTACTTGCCAGTCGGGTTTAGTTAATCATCTATATTTGGGACTCACACAAACATGAGTTGAAAGAAAAGTACAACCAATTTGGTGCTACTATCTGCAAATCACCAAGAATTGGTCCCTCTGTCTACAAACAGCCAGCCTGTGACAGTAATCTTTTTGATAGCAAGTTTGCCACTCTCACTCCTCAAATGAAAGAAGTTCTATTCTCTGCCTATCCCTCTATGTATAAAATGGTTGGTGGCAGTGAGACTGCACCATCCTCATTTGTGATCACTGACACTAGTGCAAACGCACCAAAGAAGGTAAGAACCAAGTTCACCAAATCTGCTGCTCCATCCTCATCCGCTGCCGATGCTCCAAAAAGAAAGAAGAAAACAGCAAAAGGTGTGATGATTAAGGGGTTGGAATCCTCTCAGCTGTCTCTCATTGATGAGGAGGAAATCCCTGCTGCTATTGAAAACATAGAGCAGCAAACTGAAACAGAAGCTCTTCAATCCCCCAACCCAATCAGCTTCTCTATTGCTGAAAGGGACGCAATTACTGTTGTTGCTCCTGAAGTGCAAGTTGCTGGGGGTGAAAATCTATCTGAAGGGGCTGGGCATGATGTTGGTGATTTTGAAATTGTTGAAGAAGGAATTGTTGAAAGTGAACAAATTGGGCTTGCTGAAGAAGAAGTTGATGATGAAAGTGATTTTGACCTAGATGATTTTGTTGCTGACGACTTTCAGCTTGATTCTTACAGTCATGCTGATGAAAAAGAAGCAAGTGACATGGAGGTTGATGAAAATGATGAAGCTGCTGCTGCTGGTGAGAATGCAGCAGCCACTAATGAAAATGTTGCTGTTGATGCTGCTGCTAGTGAAAATGCAGCAGCGACAGGTGAAAGTACTGCAAGACCTATAACTCCTCCAATGCGACCAGTGAACACCATGCTGTCTCTTGGCATGCCTTCTTCCTTCTTAAGTGTTCCTGGCTGCTCATCCTCAGTTCCCCCTGAAATTGAACCTCAAACAGCTAAGGATTTGGGTATTTCTTACTCCACCTACTCTGCTGATTGGTTGGAAAGGGTGGAGCATCAATTAAATGATCTCACCAAATATGCAGAAATTGCTGTAGAAGTGAAGGAAAATGAATCTGAAAGACTAATCTCTACTCTGACCAGCTGGTACAACAAGCAAATTGAAAACTGCTTAGAAGTAGAGATGATTAAAGAAAAATTCATCTCCATGGCTGCTGATCAACACAAAATCAATGAATCTACCAAAGTTATCAAGCATGATCAGCAGATCCTTCGATCTAGTGCCTTGTCGCTGCTGAAATGTGCCAACTCCACCAGCTACTCAGCGAAAAAGGCAGCCTCTACCAGCAAGTCTGCTGCTGCTGAGGTAAAGAAGTTGAGTAACCTCATCTCCCCACTGACTACTCAAGTAGAAAATAACACTAAGGCAATTCATGCCTTAGAAAAACAAGTGGCTGATCTTCCTATTCCTCAAGTTTCTTTCACTGAGGAGTATCGCCAGCGACAAGTGAAGCTGGAGAAGGAGGTTGATGAAATCAAGAATTTGTTGGCCCAGCTTGGTAAGCAACAATCTAAACAGCCAGCGACTATGGAAGTTGTCATTAACACTACAACTTCCAAGGGGGAGAAAGTCGATGCTGCTGTTTTAGATATGGTAAATGAAGCAGTGAACAAGGCAGTTGCCCAAATCTATGAAGACTCTGCTGAAGAGGTACTAGAAATGGATGATGTTCCCCCTGCTGGTGTTGAGGGGGAGACTGAGAAAGAGGCAAATGTTGAAGTTCCCCCTGCTGGTGTTGAGGGGGAGATTGAAAAAGATGGAAATGATGAAGCTCCCTCAGCTGGTATTGAGGAGGAGCAACAAATTGTTATTTTCAATGCACCCCCTGCTGCTGTTGAGGGTCACATTGAAGCTTTTGGTGATTTGGAAGAACAGTTTGACCCTGAAACTGTCAAAGCTTCATGGGAAGCTGGGTTTGCTGAGGAAATGGCCAGGGATAGGTCAAGTGAAATGCTGCCAGTCTTTCATAGAAGATATCTGGGAAATGCTGAAATCACTCCTCTCTCTGATGATCGTCGAAGACAGCTCACTGAGTCTGGATTCTTCAAGAGACCTCCTACTGATCTTCCAGAAATTGCTACTCCATCCTCTCTTCCTGCTGCTCAACTCTCTATTCAAACATCAGCAGGCCATCAACATCAAGCAATAGATATACTTGCCTTGACTGCTGATGGAAAAACTCAAGAAGAAGCCATCAAGGAGTTGGATAGGATCAAGGCAAATCAAGAAAATGAAAGAAAAAATCTTGAGTATATCAAGCAGCTACCTCTTCTTGAAAAAGATCAGCTGGATGGTGAGCAAAGGATGCTGCTGAAAGCGGGTGGTGCTGAAGCTCTATACAGGCAGAAGCATAAAGAAGTTGAGAAGCAACTCAGCGAGAAGAGAGCCAAGTTTGAGGAAGAAAAGGCTAAATGGTTGAAACTTATGAAGGACAGGAAGAGGCCCCATAAGATTATTGCTGTTGAAGCCTTTCGTGCTGAAATGGGTCTTAAGACAAACTTGAAAATCTTAAGACAAGGTGCTGACAATCCCATCAAACTGGAAGGTGTCAAGCCAACCTCCTTGGGTGCCTCTGAGTGGGCTGAAGTTTACATGCTGGTGAAGGACAAAAAGGCTGTCAGCTATGAACAACTCCAGAAGATGCTCAAAGATTATTTTGAAAAAGCCAGGGAGTATGAAACTAAGTTCAAAGCCGACTTGCCCATGCTGAGGCAAGTGTTTGGCACTCCAGCAGCTGTCTCCTCCTCAGCAAGAAGAAAGGTTCAAAGAAAAAGGAAAGTAGAGCACCAAACCTTGTCAATGGATCTTCCTCCTATCACTGGTGATGCCTCGCTGAACACCAGACTTCCTCCCAGAAGCTTATTTGAGGAAGGAAGAGTGATAGAGAGTCCTGCTGGTATCTTCTTCGCAAACTTCCAGAACAATCAACTGTTCTTTCGCTTGGATGAACTTGAAAAAGCTTCCACTGGGTTTATCTTAAGCATAAGAAGAAGGTGTGCTGAAACATCCAACAACAGATGGTTCATCAGCAAGTTGGATGAAGAATTGATAAAGCCTCATAGAAGGGATGACCCAGCGATCAGAATGGCCAAGCAAGAGGAAGCTTGGGAATTTGAAGTTGCCAACTTATAGATGTCTTAAAAATGAAAAACCATATGTATCAGCTTGTAATTTTTTTTAAAGTTGATATATAAGACATCTTTTCATCATTCCTTTATTCTTATCAAGTCTAGTCTACTCAGCAAGTCTTCTCAGCGAATAGGGGGAGATTGTTGAGTCAAGGATTCGCTGACCAGACTTGGTCGCTGACGTGAGTCGTCAGTGAGTCATCAGCGAAGTCAGTGACTCTCGTCAGCGGGTGGTTTACTTCCCAATTGTGTGTCAAGGCGGGAAGTTTTCAAATCACAAGAAGACAAGAAGTCACATGGTGGTTCTTCCAACTGAATATTACCTTATATGGCAAAGGTACAGTTGGGACCAAAACAAGGGTTTTTCTCTTTCATACCCGTTTTGGTAAAGAAGACAAAGGCTCCTGGATCCAAGTACTTCGAGCCTATGAGAAGTCGACAACCACCATTCTATCACGATCATTGTAAGGCTGTGTTACCCTAATTCCTCCCCTATATAAAGCAACACAGCCGCATCATTTATACTTTGTGTTTGTCACCACAAAGTGTGTGTCACTTTATTTTCTCTTTTGTAATTGCTTAAGTTTATAGTGTGTCTAGACTTAGCAATTGTTTAGTTCATTTGTATTCTTGTAAGACAAGTTGTAACATCGACCATGTATTCATCGTTTAAATCAATGATACATATGATTAGACTTGCTTAGATATTTGCATTTGAACTTATTCTTGTTCATGTTCTTTACTTTCTGTTCTTTACTTTCTTGTCTAGATAAACAAACATAAGTGTGCAAATTGTGGACTGTCAGTATGTAGCCTAACCATCTTATTAGTCGTTTCAAACCATCACCAAAATGTTACTGCTCAGAGAAAAAATTCCAAACCCAAACATTGTTAATAAAAAGTATACGCGGAGTACATTACAACAATGTAAGTAAGTAAATTGCGTCATCATGATCTTAACAAGTTAGATGAAAACCCCCATATAATAGATTATTTATTTATGTGGCCAAACCAGTTCGTTTGTTTCGATCGCTATATACAAGTTTGTTTTTCTATATTTCTCCTTTTTCTCATTGGCTTGATTAAGTGATATGTTTCTATCATAAGATTTGTGAGTCATCACACAGATAAAATAATTGTGATGAAAATATACAAATAGATCCATTCAATCCATTCGTTCAGTTCCTTGTCCCTCTTCCTGTCCTTATCCCAATCGGACAAAAAAAAAAATTTATCTTCTACACATAAATATAAACACAGTGAAGTGATAAATTCAAGTATATTCAGAGCATCGACAATTTTTTCCCTTTAATTACAACAACACGCATCTTTAATTACTATTACTTTTTTTTAAAAAAACAAAAAAAAAAAAAACTTATAAAATCTCCTATGACAAAAAAGTTACATACGATATTTCTAACACTTATCAACAAAGGTTTTTTGCTTCAGAAGAATTTTATAAGTCTTTCTTTCCAATGCAAATGAGTCATATTATAAGAGGGCTGCCAATGGTTTGTCACTTTCCTCATCGCTTTGCATCACAAAATTGACACACCCTTGGCACCTTGTCGGTTGCCTGGTCAGTTTACCCGCGTCGCTTTACCGACAAGCGTTAGACGAGCTTTGGCAGGTCTACCCTCGATCTGAGCCATTAGTTTTTTATCTAATAAATGGTTGAATAATAATAAAAAATAAAGTGATGAGATATTGTTGGTAGGGACGTACGTGTTAATTTTCTCTTAATTTGAAAAGCGCTTATGTGATAAAAACTGACATCATTGGAGTGGTCAACTCTATCTGAAATAGAAATAAGCTTTAGATTTATTTTTAAGAGCAATCAAATATTTATTTCATAACGATTACTAGCAAGTGGTCAGTGTATTGAGATAAATTAAGATTGAAATCGAGTTCCTACAACATACTTAAGATTGAAGCTACTACACACCAGTGGCTCCCTTCAATGCCGGCTATCATGTTGGAGAGCCACGCAAAGCTAATAAGTTTTAGATATTTGTTTAGGACTTAATAGACTTAATAAAAAATATACTTAATTTATTACGTTAGT
Source organism: Erigeron breviscapus (assembly GCA_034093135.1). Taxonomy (NCBI): domain Eukaryota; kingdom Viridiplantae; phylum Streptophyta; class Magnoliopsida; order Asterales; family Asteraceae; genus Erigeron; species Erigeron breviscapus. The sequence goes on from CM067167.1 coordinate 125,968,425, forward strand.
AAAAATGTTTGTTTTGTGAATTAATAAAAAAACAACTGTATTAACTTAATCCATACATAAATTATTTATCAATTCAGTTACTTAATAAATTCAGTCATTTAATAGTTAAAAAACAAACATGCCCTTAGATTAAGTTTTCAAAAACTTTTTATGAGTCTTTCTTTTCAATGCCCAAAAAAACCTCCATACTTAAGATTGAAGCTACTACACACCATTTGCTCCCTTCAATGCCGGCTATCATGTTGGAGAGCCACGCAAAGCTAATAAGTTTTAGATATTTGTTTAGGACTTAATAGACTTAATAAAAAATATACTTAATTTATTACGTTAGTAAAAATGTTTGTTTTGTGAATTAATAAAAAAACAACTGTATTAACTTAATCCATACATAAATTATTTATCAATTCAGTTACTTAATAAATTCAGTCATTTAATAGTTAAAAAACAAACATGCCCTTAGATTAAGTTTTCAAAAACTTTTTATGAGTCTTTCTTTTCAATGCCAAAAAACTCCATTTCTAAAATAAGTTTTTTGATCTTTCTCGGCTCTTTATTAGGGCCCCTAATGCTGGTACTTTGGAGATGGACTCTTGAGTTTGGGATGGAGGCGGTGATACTTGTGAATTCATTGTTGCCTCCTGTGAGAAGTTTTTGCGAGGCCAAATTACCAGCTCCTATTATGAGCACGCTTGGTGTAAATGGCTACCTTTCAAGATTAACATCTTTAATTGGCGGCTGGAGATGAACAGATTACCATCTCGTGATAATTTATTAAAACGCAATGTGGCGATGCCATCTTCTTTTTGTCCTTTTTGCAATGAATGGCCTGAAACCGTTGAGCATCTCTTGGTTTCGTGTCCAATTGTTGTTGAAATTTGGAGTCGGGTGGAGCGATGAAGCAAGATTCCTCCTATATTTGCCTTTTCTGTTAGTGACCTTATGGAGTTGCATATGTCCTCCCCCTTTAACTAACAGTTTGGAGTTCCTTCATGCGGTGATATTGATTTCTTGTTGGAGTATTTAGAAGGCACGGAATGAGTTACTTTTTCAAGCTTCGACATGGCCTGGGGTGAAAGTTTTTGAAAGTATTCAATCGCTTGGATACCTTTGGATTAAATATCAAGCTAAGAAGAGTTCCCAGAAAATTGGGTGAATTTTTCTTTTTTGTAACTGTTATATTCATATGGGTATATTTAGCCTTTTGGTGTATGTGTATGTATGTAATGGTGTTTTTATTTATTAATAAAACTAGCTATTCCAAAAAAAAAAAAAGTTTCATTGGAGATGTTCAGAAAGAAAAAATATCAAGTTAACTAATTTGAGTATAGGTAAATCAACTATATTTTCAAACTTAATTATCCAAATAAATGAAGGTTTGGTATCTTTTTACTTGTATTTTTAAATTGAATTTATAATAATTTTTTATTATTATTTTTTTTAATAATTTATTTTATTTTAAAAAATATTGTAACTTCATATTTAACATCGGACTAAATCTAAACATTACTAATAAATATTCTATTTGGCTGAAATTTATCAGACCAAACTTTAAAGCGGTCTAAGTAATGAGTAATCGTTACATTAAATTAAGTTTTTTTTTTTGTTGCAAAACTGCAAATTTGGATCAGCAATATGTCTTTTTTATACACGAACTTTAATTCTAGTGGAAATCATTCAAAAACAACCTTACGTCCTTACCTACATTCTGAAAAGCATTTACTCGCATTAAAATTTAAATCCGGAACTTTAGGGTATCAGGTCTTCCCAAATACCAATATATATATTAATGGTTGGTCATTAGATTAAGTAATAATATCACTCAAAATATTATTTTCTACACTTCCTTTAATCAATTGTATCATTAATAGTTTAAAACATCAATTATTAAATGATATACTCCACAACATTTCTTTTATTTCTTTTTCACTTTAATTTACACACATCTACCAATAAACTAAGGGTTTAGTATCCCGGGGTGTAAGTAACTTTGCAACTTTTTCTATTGTATGTATGTATCAAAAATTTTGTACAGTATATGTAGGTATTTCGCTAAATTGAACACTTCATGTAAAAGTTTTACGTTGACCAATCAAAAACTTCTACGTGGAGAACTCATATGGTTGTCACGTCTACATTTTTACATTAAACGTTCAATTTAGCGAGATACTTACATATATTGTTCAAAATTTTTGATGCATACACACAATAGAAAAAGTTGCAAAGTTACTTACACTCCAGGATACTTAACCCATAAACTAAAACATGATTGACATGTTCTTGAACGACACGCGGCGTAATCCTTGATTGACACGTGTCCTTTTAATTTATTTATTTTGTTAAATTAGCTATTTTAGTTGTATATAAATTCAATTTTCTTATTAGACTTAGAATTAAACTCTAACTCTTGGCTTATTAATACAAAAGATATTATAACCTTATTTGATTGATCGTTTTCTCATTAATAGATTGTCTCTTTTTCTTTCTCAATTCTTCAACTTCTATTACTTATATTAATTAGAATAAGTTATTAACATGAAGACTTCAAAAATTTGAGTTTACGATCCGAAATCACAAGGCTATTTGTCATCATCCACTATGCTTACAAGTTCCGATTTTGATATGGTTCTAAAAATTTAAGGTAAATCCAAAACTCTAACTAAACATATATTATATTTATCATTATTGTTTATTATAATTTAGTTTCGATCATCGATTTACTTTAACCACAATTTATTTCATACTCACGAATCATATGTATGAGGCATATTCGAATTTCTTTATGATACAATCTATATAGCTACCGTGCATCGTATGAGTATTAGGACTAGTATACATACATACATCTTTATATGCGCACATATCCACCAAAATATACCACAAAACTCGTCACTGCTTCTTTCCTTAACCGAACGATTCTAGGTGGTTCTCATTCTCAAGGTAGTCAAAAAAAAAAAAAGAAGCAAACTCAGCACTATAGATTCTTGATTACAAGATGCAATCCTCTACACTCTTGAAATTCTCATAAGTTTTCTCGCTCAAGTTGTACTTGATCTCCATCGTGTTGTTGGGCCCTATACTTCTACTATTATATATATAATTATCTCGAATGAGAAGTTCCATCAACATTCAACAATATATCTTGGTATTTTTTTTTCAGCATAAAGGATGAATGGGATAAGATATTTAGGATAATCGTATCAGGAAATCGGTACGGGCAATGCAAAATTATATCTGGAACTACTTGTATACTTCGATGGTGGGCTATATTCAAAAATATCATTGAACAAGCTACATGTAGGATTTTCAAATAATGGCTCATCTTTATTTTTTTAGCGGATTATATCCTTTTGAGGGATGTAAGACACTAAAAACGTTTGTACACTTTCGTGTTTTCATCCCTCAAAAGGATGTAAGGTGCTAAAAAATTAAAATGAATGATGAAATCCAAAAAAAATAACTTTGAGAGATTAAAACCACAAAATATAAACCACAAGGAAGATTTGTCCAATTAACTCTAATAAAAAAATCTTGATTGGTTCTACAAATATAAGAGGACTGATTTTCTACAAATATAAGTTTCGTTAATTATGTTTTGAACATGATGGACTCTAGGTTTGGGCTTCCTGTTTATACAATATAAGAGGACTGATTTTCTACAAATATAAGAGGACTGATTTTCTACAAATATAAGAGGACTGATTTTCTACAAATATAAGAGGACTGATTTTCTACAAATATAAGAGGACTGATTTTCTACAAATATAAGAGGACTGATTTTCTACAAATATAAGAGGACTGATTTTCTACAAATATAAGAGGACTGATTTTCTACAAATATAAGAGGACTGATTTTCTACAAATATAAGAGGACTGATTTTCTACAAATATAAGAGGACTGATTTTCTACAAATATAAGAGGACTGATTTTCTACAAATATAAGAGGACTGATTTTCTACAAATATAAGAGGACTGATTTTCTACAAATATAAGAGGACTGATTTTCTACAAATATAAGAGGACTGATTTTCTACAAATATAAGAGGACTGATTTTCTACAAATATAAGAGGACTGATTTTCTACAAATATAAGAGGACTGATTTTCTACAAATATAAGAGGACTGATTTTCTACAAATATAAGAGGACTGATTTTCTACAAATATAAGAGGACTGATTTTCTACAAATATAAGAGGACTGATTTTCTACAAATATAAGAGGACTGATTTTCTACAAATATAAGAGGACTGATTTTCTACAAATATAAGAGGACTGATTTTCTACAAATATAAGAGGACTGATTTTCTACAAATATAAGAGGACTGATTTTCTACAAATATAAGAGGACTGATTTTCTACAAATATAAGAGGACTGATTTTCTACAAATATAAGAGGACTGATTTTCTACAAATATAAGAGGACTGATTTTCTACAAATATAAGAGGACTGATTTTCTACAAATATAAGAGGACTGATTTTCTACAAATATAAGAGGACTGATTTTCTACAAATATAAGAGGACTGATTTTCTACAAATATAAGAGGACTGATTTTCTACAAATATAAGAGGACTGATTTTCTACAAATATAAGAGGACTGATTTTCTACAAATATAAGAGGACTGATTTTCTACAAATATAAGAGGACTGATTTTCTACAAATATAAGAGGACTGATTTTCTACAAATATAAGAGGACTGATTTTCTACAAATATAAGAGGACTGATTTTCTACAAATATAAGAGGACTGATTTTCTACAAATATAAGAGGACTGATTTTCTACAAATATAAGAGGACTGATTTTCTACAAATATAAGAGGACTGATTTTCTACAAATATAAGAGGACTGATTTTCTACAAATATAAGAGGACTGATTTTCTACAAATATAAGAGGACTGATTTTCTACAAATATAAGAGGACTGATTTTCTACAAATATAAGAGGACTGATTTTCTACAAATATAAGAGGACTGATTTTCTACAAATATAAGAGGACTGATTTTCTACAAATATAAGAGGACTGATTTTCACAAAATATAAACCACAAGGAAGATTTGTCCAATTAACTCTAATAAAAAAATCTTGATTGGTTCTACAAATATAAGAGGACTGATTTTCTACAAATATAAGTTTCGTTAATTATGTTTTGAACATGATGGACTCTAGGTTTGGGCTTCCTGTTTATACAGTTATATGGGCTCTATATAATGTATATGAAAATTTATGGCTATGGAACCATTGAACCAAGGAATGCGAATGGGCCAAATATTCTGCCAAGGATGTATTCTCCAGGAGTCCAGGATATATCATATCATAGGGTTACAATTAGAACAAAAGAGGGAAGAAATACATGCTACATTCTTCTTGTAGCCGTCAACACATTATTCATACTGCTGCTACATATATATACCTATATCTATATGACTATATATCCAGAATACATCTACTATCTATATGACTATATATCCAGAATACATCTACTTTCTATATGAATAGATCTTTTTCAACAATTTTGATTATTTTTGTATTCAGTGAATCGTTTAGATCACTGCTCTTTTATATTTTATTGGATTTCGTTCTTCATCTTTATTTTTTTAGCGGATTATATCCTTTTGAGGGATGTAAGACACTAAAAACGTTTGTACACTTTCGTGTTTTCATCCCTCAAAAGGATGTAAGGTGCTAAAAAATTAAAATGAATGATGAAATCCAAAAAAAATAACTTTGAGAGATTAAAACCACAAAATATAAACCACAAGGAAGATTTGTCCAATTAACTCTAATAAAAAAATCTTGATTGGTTCTACAAATATAAGAGGACTGATTTTCTACAAATATAAGTTTCGTTAATTATGTTTTGAACATGATGGACTCTAGGTTTGGGCTTCCTGTTTATACAGTTATATGGGCTCTATATAATGTATATGAAAATTTATGGCTATGGAACCATTGAACCAAGGAATGCGAATGGGCCAAATATTCTGCCAAGGATGTATTCTCCAGGAGTCCAGGATATATCATATCATAGGGTTACAATTAGAACAAAAGAGGGAAGAAATACATGCTACATTCTTCTTGTAGCCGTCAACACATTATTCATACTGCTGCTACATATATATACCTATATCTATATGACTATATATCCAGAATACATCTACTTTCTATATGAATAGATCTTTTTCAACAATTTTGATTATTTTTGTATTCAGTGAATCGTTTAGATCACTGCTCTTTTATATTTTATTATTTTGTTCACCTGATTAAACCCTTTTGAACCAGGATGTTGGTGTAAAAGTAGTTGAAGATGAGTAATCGGGTATGTAATCAACGAGTTTTTGGAAAACGTTATGTTAAATCCTCTACTTATTAAAATATCATTTGTAGACGAGCATGGTACCCGTATGTTGGGGCGGATACCATGGAAGGCGGTGGTCGGGGTGTTGGTGATGATGGACGACGGCGGTGGTTATTGACGGAAATAAAGCGAGTGTGTGTTATTTTGGTATATAGAAAGAGAGAATATTTGTGTGTGTTGTTTTGGCAGAGAGAAAGAGAATGAGAATATTTGTGTTTTGTTTTAAGGGGAAGGGTAAGTTGGTAATTTTCCATATCCCAAAAATTCTAAACTTTCAACCTCACCACTATAATTTTTATAAAGGAGTATAGATAAGAAGACTAGTGTGCTTCAACATTATGCAGTCTGAATGGATTTGTTTTGATGTTGCGCGAGTCAATGTTAGTTTTTATGATTTTTAAACTTACTAATTTTAACTAGTCATATACCCGCGCGATGCGGCGGTGCGGTGATGGTGGCGGCGGGTGGTGGTGGTGGTGGCGACGGGTGGTAGTGGTGGAGGCGGTGTTGATAGTGGCGTGGGTATTAATATAAAAGTAATTGATATAAAAGGAGATATTGTAGTTATTTTAAGGGTTGAGAGATGTATGTTGTAAATAATTGCATTAAGGATATTATAGGTATATTAGGTAGAGATATCAAATTAGTAAATAAAAGATATGGGTAGTTTGGGTAGATCAAGTTTTTTTTGAGATAATAAAAGGGTCAATTGCTTTATAAGGTAGTTAAGATTAGATTTATTATAAAGTGGTTAATGTTATATCCGTAGTTGTGTCACGACAGTCGATTTACACCAAAAACGAGTTGACTCGTTAGGTGACTCGTTTTTGTCCAGACTCTTACGAGTCACTATGTAAATTTAGACCGAGTCACGAGTCGTAAACTTATAATTATTATAATTTGATACCATAGTTATATATTATTATATAATACATTTATTGCAACATTATATTGTGAGTACTAGCCCAGTGGCCACCGGCCGTCACTTTTCCGGAGAGGTCCTGAGTTCGAGTCTTGTCAAAGGTAAACTTGAGATAATCAGGGGATTATTAAGTGGTTGAGATTCACCTGGACACTAGCTTGGCTGAGGGATTAGTGGGTACCAAATGGTACATGGGATCAAGGGGGTTCCCATCCAATTACCCTTTTCTAGTTATCTATGTAGTTTTGATCCTTTTATTGTGAATTTGAAGATAAATTGTAAGTTTATGACACAAAACTATTGAATATGTAATATTTTGATAAATCTATTAAAATAATAAACTTATATTTTGTTTCTAAAGACGTCACAAATATATAATGGGAAAAGTGAATATAAGGCTGTCCGGCGCCTAACCTTAGGTGTGGAACCCCTCACATACTAATTTTTTAATATTTGTTGAATTTTATTTAAATCACATAGCCCCCATGAATTTTATAGATTAAAAAAACAATATGTGAGTGTTCCACACCTAAGCTTAGGTACCTAACAGCCTTATATTCCCATCCCCCATATATAATTATACTATATTATGTAGTATTTAAAAATGTCCTGACGAGTCTAGTTGTGGTTGATGAATTCACCAGATACTGCTGGGTGGTATTCATCAGATCCAAAAGTGATGCACCTGCTGAAATCATCTCTCTCATTAAAAGAATTGAGCTCAAGTTTACTCGAAAAGTTTGTCAGTTGCGAAGTGATAATGGTACTGAATTCCAAAATAAGGTACTTGAAACATTTTGCAATGACACTGGCATCTCTCAAAACTTCTCATCAGTTCACTCTCCAGAGCAAAATGGAGTTGTTGAAAGAAAGAATCGTACACTGATAGAAGCAGCCAGAAGTATGCTATCTGAATCTGGTCTTCCCACCAGTTTTTGGGCTGAGGCAGTTGGAACTGCTTGTCACACCCAAAACCGGTCAGTCTACATCAAGAGACATAAGAAGACTGCCTATGAAGTACTCAGGAATCGTAAACCAAATATTGGATATTTCCATGTATTTGGTTGTCCAGTTTATATCTTAAACGATTCCAGTCAGCTTGGAAAGTTTGATGCAAAAGCTGATGAAGGGGTATTTTTAGGTTATTCAGATATTCGAAAGGCCTTTAGAGTTTATAATTATAGACTCCAAAAGGTTCATGAGACAATTCATGTCACATTTGATGAGTCAACTGAAGCAATCAACAAGAGACCAAGCCTTGATATTACTCCAGTCGTTCAAATCAACTTTGGTGAAACTGACCAAGTTCATCGGTCAGTTGTTTCACCAGAAGATGTTTCCAGTTACAACAAATTGGAACCAGTTAAGAAGAAGAACACCACCAGTGATACATCATTCTATCCCTCCATCAATTTCAACTTACCACAAGAATTGGTGATTGAATCTGATGTACGTGCCACTCCAATATCAGCACCAGTTCAAACACCTACTTCTCCAGTTCTTCATGAAATGCCCTCTAATGAGGAATTTCATGATGCTAATCGAGACCTCATTGACTCTGATGAGGATGTAGAAGTTGTTTGGACTGATCCTTCTCCAGAAGCTGTTGCAACTGAAGAAGATCGCCAGGTGACTTGCACTGATATTGTAGTTCACCAGCCTAGTCAATACACTAGATGGACTCGAGCCTATCCAATTGAACAAATTGTGGGTGATTCAACTAGTGGGGTTCAGACTAGAAGAGCCACCAGTGAGCAATGCTTAAACGTCACCCTCTTATCTCTAATTGAACCAAAGAAGATTGACGAAGCTATGGCAGACCCAAGCTGGGTGGAAGCTATGCAAGAAGAGCTCCTCCAGTTTGAAAGGAACAATGTTTGGGAGCTTGTTCCTTGTCCACCAGGGTTAAAGAAAGAACCTATTGGTACCAGATGGGTCTACCGAAACAAAATGGATGAAGATGGCCATGTTGTAAGAAACAAGGCCAAACTAGTTGCCCAGGGTTATTGTCAAGCAAAGGGCGTTGACTTTGATGAAACTTTTGCTCCAGTTGCAAGACTTGAAGCCATAAGAATATTTATGGCTTATGCAGCCCATCTGCAGTTCAAGGTCTTCCAGATGGATGTCAAAAGTGCGTTCCTTAATGGAACATTGGAAGAAGAAGTTTATGTTAAGCAGACTCCAGGTTTCATCGATGAGAAGCATCCTCATTGGGTTTATAGACTGAACAAAGCATTGTATGGTCTAAGACAAGCCCCAAGAGCCTGGTATGATACTTTAACTAAACATCTTCTTAAAAATGGCTTTCAAAGAGGTGCAATAGATAATACCTTGTTTATCTTGATAGAAAGAGGTAATATCTTATTGGTACAAATTTATGTTGATGACATTATTTTTGGTTCAACTGATGATGCAATGTGTAAAAAGTTTTCTAAAATCATGTCATCTGAGTATGAGATGAGTTTAATGGGTGAATTAACATTTTTCTTAGGTCTTCAGATTAAGCAAACTGAAAATGGAATTTTCATAAACCAAGGAAAATATGTCAGAGATTTGTTAAGAAATACAAATATGATTCAATCCCATCGAAAAACACACCTATTGCAGCACCATTGAATTTGGACTCTGACCCAACTGGCAAACCAGTTAACATAACTGACTATAGAGGTATGGTTGGTTCACTGATGTACTTAACTGCCAGTCGACCAGATATAATGTTTGCAACATGTTATGTGCCAGGTTTCAGGCTAACCCTAAAGAATCACATTTGCACGCTGTAAAGCGTATCTTTAGATACCTGAAAGGGTGTCCTAATCTTGGTCTTTGGTACCCCAAAGGCTCAGGATTAGATCTAATGGGTTATTCAGATTCTGATCATGCAGGTTGTAAGATAGATAGAAAATCAACAACTGGTGGTTGTCATTTCCTTGGAGGAAAACTGGTGAGTTAGACCAGCAAGAAGCAGACTTCAGTCTCTATGTCCACTGCTGAGGCAGAGTACATTTCTGCGCCCAGTTGCTGTGCCCAGATTCTCTGGATCAAGAACCAGTTACTAGATTATGGTCAAAAGTATACAAGGACCCCAATCTTTTGTGACAACACCAGTGCAATTGCTATATCTCACAACCCAGTGATGCACTCCAAAACAAAGCATATTGACATCAGGTATCATTTCATTCGAGATCATGTTATGAAAGGAGATATTGAAATTCATTTCATCCCCACTGACAAACAGTTAGCTGATGTTTTCACAAAACCTCTCAATGAGAAAACCTTTAAACATCTCATCAGCGAACTGGGAATGTTAAATCCTTAAAACTGGAGCTTTCTTTGTTATTGAACGCGTCAGTGACACTGATGAAGTTCTCCAGTTGAGGAGGTCCAGATAATCTTTGCTCGCCAGGCTATCGAACGCCTTTGTGATACTATCTTGGCACTAATTGATTACTGGATCATCATTTTAGGGGGAAAGACTCAAAATAATTTCTGACTAAAATTCGTTTTTGTTTGAAAATGCAACTGGAGAACTCTTCAGTTGGAAACTGGTACTGGACTGATCCTCCAGTTACCAGATTCAGTCTTGTCTAAATTTTATAACGTTAGAAATACTTGGTCAATATGTGTGACACGTGATGATACTCGAGTGTTTTAAACCACTTGATATCGTGATCTGACGTGCTCAAAGCTATTTTAGTACTTGACAGCTGTTTGTATTGGGAAAACAAAAGGTGAGTGGGCGAGTGGGTAAGATAAGTCGTCGTAGCATTTAATGCTGACATGGTAGCATTTAATGTTGACATGGCAAATTATTATTTTATTTCAAAATGTGAAAAAAAAAGTGAGTGGGCGCGTGGGTAAGATAAGCCGTCGTAGCATTTAATGCTGGCATGGTAGCATTTAATGTTGACATGGCAAATTATTATTTTATTTCAAAATTCAAACCAACTTTGTGAAAATATCTACAAAAAGGATTTTGGTTATTAAAATATAATTTTGGTGTTTCATTGGGATATTGAATCCCTTTATAAATACCCTTATTTACTCCGAACTCATTTACTTCTTTCTCTTACATTCCTTCATTTACTTCCCAATCATCAAATTTACTTCATTCTTCTCTCTGCTTCACAATTCAAGAACCCTAAATCCCAAATTTCATTTTCATTTTCCTATGGCTCCTAGATCATCTCGTTCAAGAGATGTAAATCTCTTGACTGTTCCATATGCTCCTTCACCAGATGTCAAACCGGCATCTGGTGCTCCTAGTAATGCTTCGGACATCAAATTAAATCCAAACAATCCGATGGTAAGCTTACGAAGATCTCAAGGGTCCGATACCCTTATTGGTTGGATCCAAAAGTTTTTAAAGGATTCTCCAATAGGACCCTCATTCTCTCTAAACCCACGCAAGTTGTTTCACAACTACTTGTGTGAGTTTTGGTACACTGCCGTTCTTTCTTCTGATTGTTCCTCCATCAGTTTCACATTAAAGGATGGAACAATCCAGTGTATCTTGACCTCTGACGTATTGAGGGATGCCTTACGCCTCAATTACTGGAGAGAGGATGAATCTCCAGTCGTCTTGCCCCCAAACATAAACTTTCGTCAAGTACTTCTTGAAATGGGACACAAGGAGTGCTTGGACAATGGGGTGCTGAAAACGAAAGGTGGGATGACCATGAAGGGCCTTACACCTTCATGGAGGTATTTTTTCATCCACCTGGTGGAGAGCATGGGTGGGAGTTCTGGTGGACTTGACCAGATTAACTCCTCACAAGCAGAAATGGCTTACTGCTTGTGGAACGGATTGAGAGTGGACTTTGCAGATATCTTGTATAGAAGCCTGGTCCAAAAGCTGAAGGGCACAAGGGGTGTTTGTATCCCCTTTTCAAGGTTCCTCTCTCTTTGTTTCAAGCATATTCTGGGCAGAGAAGCATACAATGGTACAGATTCACCGTACACTGCTCCAGATATGCTAAGGAATTTAGACTCTCTAGTATCTGAAGCTAGAGAGGTCGAACTTCCTGAACGAATGCAACTGGCATTCGCTTCAACTGATGCACCTATTGAAGGTGAGTCAGAAAGGCAACTGGGCGGGCCTCAAAATAATGAGGGACCCTCCAGTTCGCCTAATGTTATGGTTGAGGATAGAGCAACCATAACTGAAGCAACTCCAATCACATCTATCCCTGGTGAAGATACTTCGGTATCTGATCCTCCAACAGATGCACCCATCCTGGAAACTGGGGAAGGTCATCTGGAGACTGACCAGGAAACTGGTCAGCCCTCAGTTACATTCATGGATCTGGACATGAGTGTTAATGACGAGGAAATCCTTATAGAATCTTAGGATTCTGAAGGTACTGAAACAGACTTGGAGATTCTTGATGCTTCTGTACAAGCTCAAGACCCTTCATCTCCAGTCTCACTTCCAGACGCATCAATTTCACTTTCACCCCCCCAAGAAAATGTGCCTACTGATATATCTTTACCAACATATACCGCTCCTTCACCAACTGGGCAATTCTCATTTGCTCGAGAAATGCCACCACCACCGTCGCCGTTGTTCACACCTGAGCATTCTCAGCATGAACAACACTTTGATTTTCCAGTCCTTTCTTCATCCACCACTCCTATTATATCTTCAACTGCTGGTTTGACAACTGGGGAGACTTCCTTAAGTTTGCCTCCTCCAGTTGCTCCAGTAGTAACTGCTGCTGGTCCAGTGACACCTTCTCCTTTGTCACTGGACAGTCAAGTTATCTCACTTCAAGCCGATCTCCAAAACCTTCTAACCAGGGTGGAGGAGATTCAGAAGACACTTGACAAAAACACCAAGTCATTCTCCAGATACCACAAAGATCATTTGACAAATATTAAGGTGGTTGATCTGGGGATAAACAAGTTTTCATCTAATGAAGACTTGGTGTTTAAAAAGCTCAATGAGTTGGTCACTGGCTGCAACAATCTGGCTGGTACTTTAAAAGAAGCCTTTGACCTAACTCACTCCAAGGTTACATCTTCAATCTCCAACTTGCTAGGAAATACTGTCAGAACTTCAGAAGTTGATTTGAAAGAGATTGAAAGGCAGGTGAAGGAACTTATTGAAAAACCTGGCCTAGATGTAACTGGACTTGGAGAGCAGTTGATGACTAAGGTTGGTCAGAAAATTGAGGATACGTTGGGTGCTAGGGAAGCACAATTGGTTGAAAGGGTGATATCTGAGATCACCAAGCTGGCCACTCCTCAGGTTGATCTGGCCCCACTCACCAGTGAGATCAACCAGTTGAGAGGCAGCATTGAAAGTTTGAACACCTAGGTATCTCTACATGCTCAATCCTTAGAGAAACTGACAACTGAAGTGGAAAATCTGAAGAAGAAAGATGATAAAGTAAAGGCTAAGGTTGTCTCTGGTTTGGACGAAGACTCCAAGATCCTAAATGAATTGAAAACTGGTCAAGAACAAGTTAGTGCAAATGTCTTGATTCAGTCAAAGGAGACGAACCATTTATGGAGGTCCTTCAGGATGATGTGTGGGATCTTTAAGGAGTGTAAGGACATACAGTCATGGCAGCCTCTTGACCGGTTGCCATCTCACCCCTCTGAATGGGAAGCTATTCGGGCAGGTCTAGATGCTGCCAAGGGGGAAAGAAGTTCAGTCCTTACACCAGTTGCACCTGGAAGGACTCCATCTGGAAGAAAATTAAGTGTGGCTACCAGTTTTGAAGCTGGTGAGCAAAGAGTTGGTGGATCTGGTGATGATGGTGATAGGGGGAATGTTGTTTTGGATAAGGGTAAAGGTTTGGCTGTTGAAGCATCTGCCCAGCCGGCCACTGATGTAATGCTTGAAACTGGTAATGTTGATGTACTTCCTCCAGTTTCAGATAGTGATAGCAGAAGACTGGCCAGACTTGGAAATGATATCAAAGAAAGAAAGAAAATGAAACAAAGAAACCAAGCTGAAGCCAGGGCACATCTTGCACTAATCAAGTTACTTGATATGAGTGATGCCAATCTTTTGGGTATCACTAAGGAGGAGTATGTTAGGATCAAGAATGATCCCAGGATAGTTGACCAGTTGAAAGAAATGCTGGATGTAGAAGTGGACAGACACTATCCTGAGGATGAAGCAGAATTTGATGCCAGGAGTTTAAACATTTCAGTGGAGAAGGCTAAGGAGATAAGGGCCAGTGGGATTCTTAAACGAGTTGAAAATGTTAAGAAGGTTGTGAAGAAGGTTTTGAATCTACCAAGAAGGATTCCACAACCAAGAAGACCACTGTCTAGAGATGCTGACCTTAGCACATTTGTTGAACCAACTGGCGAGGTTTCAAATGAAGACATCAAGTCCGCTGTACTGGCTGCTGGTGCTGGGAGTATAAGAATTACAAATGAATCTGAAGCTAGAAGCTACTACTCCCAGATCATGTCAACCAGAAGACATAGTGGTACTATTAATGGTGTAAATGTAACAATCAAGCTAGGCACCAAAGTCTTTCAAGTCGAAGTTAGTTATACCAGGGGGCCACTGGTTAAAACCGACAATCCTGGTGCTATGCAATATGGGTTCAGCGAATGGGTTGAGATGGTGAATGTGCTAGATGCGAAGGCACAAAAGAATAGGTTTGAGAAAGCATGGGTAAACTTTCTAAGGGGGAAAATTCAACATAAAGAAATCTTGAGCAAAAGTTGAATATTGATCCTGAAGATACTCAGCCTATCTCTTCAGTTGCCAAGAGAAGAAGAACTGGCGAAGGGCCATCTCATTAAGTTCTTTCTTCAGTTATCTACTTGTAATTTGTATTTACATTCTGTAACTTGTATAAATTCCATTTCCTTGTATAAATGAAGTTACCAGTCTATAACCACAAGGTAGATAAAAGATTAAAATCTAACAAACCTAAAAGAAAAACCTAATGCATTTATTGATCCATAAAAAATGCCTTAAGAAACTTAGATAGATTTAAATCGAACAAGTCTCTATAGTTCACACTTGTATAGATACAAGAACTAGAAAAAGACTTAGACTATATTTCTAGACAAATAGGGGGAATTTGTTAGGACCAGTTCACCTGGACCTGGAACTGGCCAGTCACCAGTTCACACTGACCAGTCACCAGTTCACACTGACCAGTCACCAGTTGCATCTGGTGACCCAGTAAAACTGGTGACCAAGAAGATTTGTCCAGAAATATATTGAAGTCCAGTTGCACCGTACAGTCAACGCAACTGAAGACTTCCCCCAGTTGAGAACTGACCAGTTGAAGAATCATTCCAGTTGAATTCGAAGACAACAAATGGAAGATAGAGAATGGCAATGGCAGCGAAGCCCAGTTGGCATTCTAGTCAGTTACAAATTGGAGACCATCAGTGGAAAGCCCTTACAAAGCTTTACACTGATTACGAGGAATTGACTTGTATGCTTTATGTACCTTTACCGGGATAATAAGCCTTGTCTTATTATTTAAGTAATAAAAGGTACATAAAGGTGGTTGTGTAAAGTTGCTTTATCATGCGACTTTACACTGCTTTTTAAGGAATTAAATGCTATTCCTTAAATGCTCTCAACCACATTTGTACGGCTAAAGTTAACATCTCAATGTTAACTTTGCCTATAAATACAAGTCATTGCACAACCAAGAATATAACTTCTTTGAATACTCTTCGATAGAATTCACTTTGCAAACCTGCAATATTCTTGGTGAACTTATGCAATATTCTCTCAATCGTTAAAAGGAACATTTCACAACTTTAAGTGTTTCGATTGTCTTGAGAAATTTCGAGTGTAGATCAATTGTATTTCATAGGTTGTTAGGATATTTACATTCGTGTATTATCTTGGTTCCGCATCAACCTTGTAATTTGTTTAACTTCAATAAATAAATTACACATTGAAAAATACATATTGTCTCATCAAGTTATCTTACAAGTTATTTGTATTATTGCATTGTTCTTTACTTATTGTCATTTAAATAAGTAATCTATCTAGAACTTGGTATATACACACTGTAACTGGTCGTCTCCAGTTCAGTGCATATATTGCAAAGTAACTCCACCATCGACATTGAGGTGTCTTCAGTAGTACCATCTATCGAGTTGGGACTTACAATGTTGTATTCCGACTAAATGTTTAAAATAAGAAACACATAAGGATATTTTATCGGTGCAAGACACAGTTCTCTATTGTTTCAAATTATGATTGCATCGCAATCTTTTGGTTCAATGATTTTGATAATTATGTTTTGAACTTTCGTTAATCTTGATTGTATCTCTACCGTTCTAAAAGAATATAATAATACTAATAAAAAGAGTTAATTGCACAAATCATTCCCGTGGTTTACACATTTTCATGGTTTTCATCCCCCCACTTTATTTTTAGTGGATTTCGTTCTTCATCTTTATTTTTTTAGCGGATTATATCCTTTTGAGGGATGTAAGACACTAAAAACGTTTGTACACTTTCGTGTTTTCATCCCTCAAAAGGATGTAAGGTGCTAAAAAATTAAAATGAATGATGAAATCCAAAAAAAATAACTTTGAGAGATTAAAACCACAAAATATAAACCACAAGGAAGATTTGTCCAATTAACTCTAATAAAAAAATCTTGATTGGTTCTACAAATATAAGAGGACTGATTTTCTACAAATATAAGTTTCGTTAATTATGTTTTGAACATGATGGACTCTAGGTTTGGGCTTCCTGTTTATACAGTTATATGGGCTCTATATAATGTATATGAAAATTTATGGCTATGGAACCATTGAACCAAGGAATGCGAATGGGCCAAATATTCTGCCAAGGATGTATTCTCCAGGAGTCCAGGATATATCATATCATAGGGTTACAATTAGAACAAAAGAGGGAAGAAATACATGCTACATTCTTCTTGTAGCCGTCAACACATTATTCATACTGCTGCTACATATATATACCTATATCTATATGACTATATATCCAGAATACATCTACTTTCTATATGAATAGATCTTTTTCAACAATTTTGATTATTTTTGTATTCAGTGAATCGTTTAGATCACTGCTCTTTTATATTTTATTATTTTGTTCACCTGATTAAACCCTTTTGAACCAGGATGTTGGTGTAAAAGTAGTTGAAGATGAGTAATCGGGTATGTAATCAACGAGTTTTTGGAAAACGTTATGTTAAATCCTCTACTTTTAAAATATCATTTGTAGACGAGCATGGTACCCGTATGTTGGGGCGGATACCATGGAAGGCGGTGGTCGGGGTGTTGGTGATGATGGACGACGGCGGTGGTTATTGACGGAAATAAAGCGAGTGTGTGTTATTTTGGTATATAGAAAGAGAGAATATTTGTGTGTGTTGTTTTGGCAGAGAGAAAGAGAATGAGAATATTTGTGTTTTGTTTTAAGGGGAAGGGTAAGTTGGTAATTTTCCATATCCCAAAAATTCTAAACTTTCAACCTCACCACTATAATTTTTATAAAGGAGTATAGATAAGAAGACTAGTGTGCTTCAACATTATGCAGTCTGAATGGATTTGTTTTGATGTTGCGCGAGTCAATGTTAGTTTTTATGATTTTTAAACTTACTAATTTTAACTAGTCATATACCCGCGCGATGCGGCGGTGCGGTGATGGTGGCGGCGGGTGGTGGTGGTGGTGGCGACGGGTGGTAGTGGTGGAGGCGGTGTTGATAGTGGCGTGGGTATTAATATAAAAGTAATTGATATAAAAGGAGATATTGTAGTTATTTTAAGGGTTGAGAGATGTATGTTGTAAATAATTGCATTAAGGATATTATAGGTATATTAGGTAGAGATATCAAATTAGTAAATAAAAGATATGGGTAGTTTGGGTAGATCAAGTTTTTTTTTGAGATAATAAAAGGGTCAATTGCTTTATAAGGTAGTTAAGATTAGATTTATTATAAAGTGGTTAATGTTATATCCGTAGTTGTGTCACGACAGTCGATTTACACCAAAAACGAGTTGACTCGTTAGGTGACTCGTTTTTGTCCAGACTCTTACGAGTCACTATGTAAATTTAGACCGAGTCACGAGTCGTAAACTTATAATTATTATAATTTGATACCATAGTTATATATTATTATATAATACATTTATTGCAACATTATATTGTGAGTACTAGCCCAGTGGCCACCGGCCGTCACTTTTCCGGAGAGGTCCTGAGTTCGAGTCTTGCCAAAGGTAAACTTGAGATAATCAGGGGATTATTAAGTGGTTGAGATTCACCTGGACACTAGCTTGGCTGAGGGATTAGTGGGTACCAAATGGTACATGGGATCAAGGGGGTTCCCATCCAATTACCCTTTTCTAGTTATCTATGTAGTTTTGATCCTTTTATTGTGAATTTGAAGATAAATTGTAAGTTTATGACACAAAACTATTGAATATGTAATATTTTGATAAATCTATTAAAATAATAAACTTATATTTTGTTTCTAAAGACGTCACAAATATATAATGGGAAAAGTGAATATAAGGCTGTCCGGCGCCTAACCTTAGGTGTGGAACCCCTCACATACTAATTTTTTAATATTTGTTGAATTTTATTTAAATCACATAGCCCCGTGAATTTTATAGATTAAAAAAACAATATGTGAGTGTTCCACACCTAAGCTTAAGTACCTAACAGCCTTATATTCTCATCCCCCATATATAATTATACTATACTATGTAGTATTTAAAAATGTCCTGACGAGTCGAGTCACGTTCCGAGTCACGAGTCAAAAAATCATATTTTCGAATCGAGTCAAAAGTTACGAGTCGATAACTATGGTTGTATCCTTTTTCCTTCTAAGTTCTAAGGACAAGATGTACCACCAACGACGGGAATGGGTACAATCTATTGTTGAAGATGGAATATAGTATAATACCAGTCACTTTATAATCAATCTGATTAAAATATTTAAGCTTGAAAACAGATGTATTCAGACTGCATGGTTTGATCTTAAAAACATTGAAGCACACTAGTCTTCTAATCTACAAATGGTGATTTCATCACAATAGACGGTTTAACTGATGTTTTTCAAACATTCGTTTCTCACATATCGACTTCTCATATTCAACTACATCTACACCAACATCCAATGGTAGTTTAAAATCTTGAGATAACAAATGAAAAGTTGGAGCTAGATATTAATTTTGGAGAGTTGCATGAAAAGGTTGTTAAATCTAGTAAGAACTGAATTTTACATGGCTCAATTGGCATTCATTTTCTTCACCAAAAACTAATATTTCACATTCTGTTTCCTCACAATTAAACTTCTCATAATCAATCTTCTTCTCATTACAACCATCAATAGCCTCATTGATAGTGAGAATGTGGATGAGGTTGTTGATGGTGCTAATGACTATAAGAGCACTCATAATGGGTTGTTCCAATACACCCCAATACCCTGGCAACTCAGCGCCAAATCAGCAAAACCTCTTTCCAATACATTTCTCCTAATTCACATCCAATACCCAATACAACCAATACACTCCAATACCCACCATTTAAATAAATAAATACTAATTATTTGTCAGCTAAAGGAATAAAAAAAGACCCAATACGAAGCTACCAATTCCGTGGTCACCACCACATTTCTTCCAATACAAAGTCCAATACACTACACCCCCACCACATTTCTTCCAATACACTACACCCCCACTGGTGTAGTGTTGAATATCATGAAATACAAACCCAATACACTCCCCATTGGGAGTGCTCTAAGAAGATTCATGAGGTTATTGATGGTGGTAATGACTAATGAGAAGAAGGTTGATTGGTGAAGAAAGCAAAGGCCGAGAAAGAGGAAGGTGAAAAATTTGCCAATAACTAGTGGACTGGTAAAGAAAACCGGTTCGATCTCTAGTCTGGTTTTCCAAACATTTGCCAATAACATCAAATTTAATGACTCATCTACATATGTTCTAGTTCTATAAGACTATAACTCAACTTTTGTTTTTAACTGACGGGCTACTTAAAGACGTGAACGGAAACAAATGCCCAAACTTCTCTAAACCGTGTCATCGGGCCATCAGCTATATATTGATGGCCCATTAAGGCCATAACTTGGAGAACTATCTAGGCCCTCAGGCTCAGCTAGTGAACTCCTAAAGTCCGAATCCAGTTTGACAAAATCGTGAGCCAGCAATCAAACTTAATTCACAAGAACAAACAAATTTGTGATGGTTTAAATAAATGTAAAATGTCAATTCAAATGATCAAGACTCAAGAATACACAAAGGTTATATACAAAAACAGACGAAATAATCACCATTTTTTTTTTCACTCCCAATAATAATTTGTACTTCATATAAGCATATCTTCTTTTAATTGCTTATTACACTTCAATTGTTTTCTGATTAAGAGCAGTATATCTCCATCTTTCCTTCTCAACATAATCAGCATCCAAAAACCGAGCCACAAACACCCATAATCTATACACATCTTCAAAATTCGCCAAAAAGTTAACAGCCGCGGTTACAACCGTGATTTCTTGAATCCCTTTAGTACTCTTCTTCACACTACCACCATCCGTTATCACTTTCTCCTTATCATGCGCATACTTATCCGCAAACCATATGTGGTTTAAAACCCCTTGGCCTAATGAAATGTTATTTCTATCCGAAAGCTTTTGCACAAGTGAAGGGTCTACTTTTTCACCTTTCCAATCATAAACATTGAACGCTAAAGCTGGCCCGCGATCAAATCTTATCCTTGGACCGTAGATTTGGACCAAAGGTGACTTTGTTTCCGTGTTAGGGTGTTCTAGTTTTTTAAGCGCGTTGATCAACCAATTTATCAAACACCTTGTACGAGTACTAATTTGTATAAGCCCCAATGAGTCCACATGATCCAATCCTCTATACTCAATGTCTAAATTTTCGTGGACCACGATTTTATTAGAGGGTTCGGGAGTATTAACTTTGACTTGTTCTTGTTGATGTTCTAGATCTTTATCGGATGAATGATCTTCTTGTAATTGAAACGGCGAGTTCTTTGCAGGGACAAGAGTTGCAATTCCAACACATGAATCTTCCAAGCTAGATACTATCGATTTCTTGACAAACAAGCATCCAAACCCAGTTGGGTTTTCTCCAAAGACTTTGTAAAATGAACAAATAAGAAACTCGGGTTGAATTAAAGACAACCCGAAACTATCCATATCTTTTGGACCCAATGCACAAGCATCAAGCAACACATGCCATCCGTTTTCTTGCGCAATACTCATCCATTGATACGAATAACTAGCTCCAGTCATTCGAGATTGAAGAGGAAACACAAACAAACCTCGATTTTTCTTCTTTTTCCTTTTTCTTTCAATAATCTTTTTTAATCTAGCCGAATTAATTCTCATTCTGGGCCATTTAAATTCGGCGGACATAACTTTAGCTCCACGTTTCTCGGAAGAAGTAACCATAGTATCCACAGCCTCACTTTTGTAATCATAAACTGATAACAACTTACGACTCGTTTGAAAAGGGTAAGATTCCGAAACAATCTTGAAAGCAGATGATTTATTTGAAGTGAATACCATACAATAATCATTACTAGAAATATTCAAAAATTTCATGATCCTTTTTCTAATAGATGACTCGAATTCTGACCCTTCCCCACCATGAAGCAATTGCGACTTAAGATTAACGGACCTATATATCGTACTAAAGAACGGAAACTCATCCGAATTTAGTTCACTTGAAGAAGGTGAAGATGGTGAACTTGGTTTTACTAAAGTGTGAAATGTTTGAAGTTGCATATGAGAGAAAAGTCCAATACCGATATAATCTAGACATATTCGGTTAGAAAGAGATAGATGGTAATACTCTTGTCCTCTAATTCGGTCAACTCGGATAGTATCAGAGTATTTAGGGTATGTTTGGATGAAAGTAGTGAGTGATTCTTTGAAAGAAGGCAAGGATTCATGGTCAGTGAAATAAGTGTTTGGAAAAAAGGATGTTGTAGTTGTGGTTGTGAAGTTTTTTCTACAAATAGAAGAGTTGTTGCTAATTGTGGGCTTTTTTGTATTACTTTTGGTTGTGTTTGTGTGTGTGAAATCTGGGAAAGAAAGAAGAGGGTTGGAACAACACCCATAAGAACATACTTGTGTTACTTCTTTCAAGCATGGAGAATACATAGTGATGATATATATTGTGAATGAATAGATATTGGAGATTGAGGGATTGTGATATAAGGATTATATATATAAGGATGATTGTTTTTGTGTGTTCAAGAAAATATGAAGATTGGTGGATTGTGAAGTGTTGAATTGGACATTGTAATGATTGTTGAATAGGTCTAATATATCTTGATATGTTTTCATGATGCTTAGACTTTTTCTTTATGTTGGGTTAGATTGAAAGCTAGCATTTTATTTGATTTGTAATAATCAAAGGCTCAAAGCCGGTTTGTGGACTAGTCAAAAACTATGATACTTGCTATTATAATCTACAACTAGCTTAAGCACCCGGGTGATACCCGGGTAATATTAAGTTAACTCGTTAATAGTTATTTCGATTATGATATAAATGTTAAATATGGAAAATACGCCAACATAGTTGATGACGTAACAATGAGACGTTTTTAATTACATACACTAAAAGTTACTGCAATAAATAATAAACGGAAAATGTTAGGACTGCATTTAACCTGTATAAAAAATTTGTATCTTACATATTAAAAGTCCACTCCTGAATTTTATGGTAAGTGTAAAAAACAACTATTTAATGCACCTTAACTGCAGCCCTAAAGACTGTGTTCCATATAAATAAGTAAAAATTTCATGTCCAAAATAAAACATGATACTAATATCAAATCAAATTCAAAATACAATCAAATAATAAAGGGTTAAGTATCTTGAAATGTAACTAACTATAACCAAATGTCTAATGTATGAACGAACTAAAGTTTTGGACATTGTATGTTAACAACTTGATAAATTGTCCAAATTATGTAATATGACATACGTGGCAACCCATATGAGCCGCCACGTGCAAGTTTTTGATTGGTCGGCTCATGATTTGAACATTTTTACTAAGTTCTTAACACACAATACTCAATCTGATAGTTGGTTCCCACAATAGACATTTGATCATAATTAGTTACATTTCGACACACTTAACTCAATGATAAAAGGATCAAAACATCCCGACATGATAAGGTCTCCAAATCTAGTTTGAAACCATCAACGCATTTTCGTCATCGAATTGTGTTTTTTCCTTAAAATCGGCCAAATTTCCAAACATGGAAACATGATTAGTAGAAGACAACTCTTTCTTGTCGGATTTGAAGGATCTAGGACACACCATAATTGTTAAAACTCATATAACCTAAAATCCGAGTAACCCGACCAAATAAGTTAATCATTCAATGGCACCTTAATAACTTAAAAAGAAATTAGGAACACAACTAATAATTATAGTTGTGAAAAATGCTTAAAGAAAGAATAACATAAAGTTTAATAATAAATAACCAATGATAAATAATTAATAAGTGGAATTGTGCATAAATGGAAAACAAAATTTTTTATAAAAAAGATATCTCTATCATGTATAACTTGAATGGATGGTCACCGTTTATGAATGGTGATAACTCATACGAATGATTTAAATAATCATAACCAATTTAAATTTTGGTAGAAAAAGTTGGAGAACAAATAGGAAAATAAAACTTTATTTGAAAAAGAAATGACGGGAGAACAGGTTATTGGCTTGGAAATTGTTTAAATGAATTATTCAATTTTATTAATAATGACATCATAAATAGATTTTTTTAAAATAAATTAATGAATGAAAAGATTATAGCTATGCCAAATCAGATTTTATTTAGCTATTATTTAGGCAAGGACTTTAGCTTTATATATGAAAAAGATTTGTCCTTAAGAATAGTCGAAAGAACCTCTCTCATTTAAAAGGTCTTGTGCTTAAGCTTTGAGTGGACATAGGAAGTTCCTCTCTATGAGGGCTTGGCTAGGGTATACTCAGATTCAAGTCTCTGAGGGGGCAGGGTTTACCCTTATTAATCGTCGTGCTTTCGGACGGATTATTAGGGGTTATTCCCCATCGGGTATTTGAAATAAACATTTCTACTTCGAAGGAGCTCTATAGCGCGAACCTGGTTAAGACAACGTATGCTAGACCTCTCTCTGTCGAATCACATCACAAAGTTTGAAGCGAAATCTACCTTTAAAAAAAACTAATATTTTGTTAGTTTTTTTTTTTTTGAAAAAACTTCTTAGTCATTAAATATGAAAAAGGCTTATTGGCAACATGATGGGTACATTTTAGTAGGGTACAAAATGTTGGATTTTTTTAATGGTCGCATCTATACTATCTAATAAAACAAATCACCTCTTTTTTCATTAAACTTTCAGCCTTTGAAAAACCAAAAATACCCATCTCTTTTATTCACTAATTTAAACATTTCCATCTAATATATATATACATATAATACCCTTAATGAAATAATTTACAATATAAATCCCTCAACACTTAAAATAACTACAATATCACCTTTAACATCAATTACTTTTACATTCACCACCATCGTCGCCCCCATCGCCGTCCCCACTGCCGCCCCCACATTACCCCACCGCCGCCGCATTGCGCGGACATAAGTCTAGTTAACATTAACAGATACAATTAGTCTTATGATATGTGTATAATCTATCTAGTCTTATAGTAGCTTTTACATGAACTTGATCCACAATAATCTAGCACCTTGCTAGCTTGTGGTTATAATAAAATTTCTCCTGCTGTTCCAAAGAAAAAATAATAAATGTTCAAAGTTGCTCGGAGACAGTAGTATTTATTTTCAAACGTTTCTATAACTATGATTACATTTGTATAAAGTTAAAGCTAACAAAATCAATTCGTGGAATTTACTCATATGATACCTTTGAAAAAGTTGACATAAAATACTGAAAGAAAGAGGAATATATGATTCTGCTAAAGGAAAAGAAGAAAAAATAATGATGTGCGTGCTTTAATGAGAATGGAGCTATAACAACTTAATTGCTAAAGGAATTGGTCATTGATGTGAATGAGACAACTCAAAATGGAAACACGATTTATCCCCTTTCCTTTTGATTTGCTTTAAGCCGGCATATGCATTGTGGGATATAGTCTCCATACTTTCCATAGTTTATACACAAAAACACGATGTGTGTGCTTTTTTTTTCTTCCAACAATTAATCCTCACTCCGAACAATTCAGGCGAGATGCAATCACAGAAAATTCTTTATGTAAGTTTAGTTGTAGAAAATTAAAATTGTTTTCATAAATATTTTTAAAGAGGAAATAAAAGAGAAAAAATATTTAGATATGATTTTCCAACAAAACAGTTTTCACTGAGGGATAAGTTATTTTGAGAACTCACAAATAAAAAAGAACGCGAGAATAATTCTTGGCCACTCATTTTGTCCCATTTTCTCTCTCTTCTATAAAATAAAAAATTCATCCAAATCATTCAAAATGCTTTATTGTAACACCCCAAGCCGAGGCTCAGAATATCACGGAAATCATATAGCGCAAGGTGGAATTACAATAGAACAAACTAAATGCAAATAAGGATTCAGTGAATCCATAACAAAACGAAACAAGTACCAAAATACATAAGGAGCAAATAGCCATCAAGTTAACAAAAGAACATCCATAAGATGGCAACTCAATCCTAAGTATAATGCACAAGAGGAGGTCGATGGATCCTTGATCCATAAAGTCCAAAGTCCGGGTTAACAGCAAGCAAGCAACTAAACTCCACGTCCGGGGAGAACCTGATTACCTGAAAAGTGTACTAAGCATGGTCAACACAAGGTTGGTGAGTTCGTAGTAATGGTCCATATAGAACCAACGTCAATAATCACAATATACGAGTAGAGGCTCGGCATGACTTACAGCGAGCCTCTAAGTAGCACCATAATATCCAACAACAAGATTACACCAGACAAGTAAATGTGTAATAAGAAATGCATAAATGATATGAATATCAATGCAATGCCATATGCGTAAGTAAGCCACAATGCCTATCTTATGCGTGATCTCCGATCACCTATGCAACGATACTCGCTTGTCATCACCATGAACAAAGCGGCATCTCAAAAACATCGAGATATATATGTCTATATACTCGGGGTCAAGATCTACATCCAAAATGGGTGCATACATCTATACACCAGGATGTCGGCAATCCCCTGCCGAGGGCTCATCAGCAATGTATGCAATGCTTACAATCAATTGTAAATGCATCAATCATAAACCAACAATCAACATATAATGAACCTGAGCCAACAATCAATATTCGTCAAACATAAGCCAACGATCAATATTCGACAAACATAAGTCAACGATCAATATTCAACAAACATAAGCAACTAACCACAATTTAAACCAACTATACGTACATACACTTAAGAGGATTCTACTTTCTTCGAGTCCCAGATGCTTATATATAGGGTCACCCGCAGCCTTCCCACCACATCTAAAACCCAATGAAGGCATAACCGACTTCCATGTATGTACGTCTATCCTAATATAAATGAAATACTTAACCACCATAAACTAATTCAAACAACGTGATAAACCGTCTCATCAATCAAACATTTAAACCAAATCCATCAATCAATCAACAACGTAAGTAAGCACGCAAGTTTACACTTTTCAGCCCGAATCTCAAGCGAGTAGGGAGATACGAAACTCACCTTGTCCGGCAAAGAAGCTAGTATAAGATTACAAACGAGTAATAGGATCCACACGTCCACAACCTATAATTATACATCATAATACCATAATGTCAACTCTACAATCATAAACAAGTTGGTTTAGCACAATTAAGTCAAGTCACAAACCCTAAACACCTTTACAACTTTAACGAGTAGGAACAAGACGCATTCGACTCGACCTTTTTAGAAATGAGAAGAGATTCATACAAAAAGAGTGTTACTACTAGAAACTAGACTCTCTCACGATTCCAACGATAGGTCATAAGACTTGTTTGGAGTTACGGATCAAAAGTTATTAACGTTTGAAAATCGACGCGCATATTTTCACAGAACCTATCCACTGCGCCGCAGTGAGCCAGAACCATGCTCACTGCGCCGCAGTGAGCCAGAACCATGCTCACTGCGCCGCAGTGGCTAAGTCGAACCCAGACCAGAGCCTAGGCACTGCGCCGCAGTGGGCTAAGGCCATGCCACTGCGCCGCAGTGGCCTCTTTCTGTCGTCAGTACCTGCAGTTTATGCAGGAAACACGAACCAAAACCCCCAATTTCAACCTAAACCGTACCAAAACGATTTGTAAAGACTTGTAACTTGTTTAGAAGCATAACTAAGCATCATTAACCATAAATACACATAATCCAAACCATAAATTCGACCAAAACATCAAAATCACTCCCAAATCCTTCAAACCCTAATTTAACCCAAATTTGACCTAAAACAAGATTTAAGCCGATTTAAGACTTGCAAACGCTCAAGATGACTAGAAATGCATAAACAAACATAAGTAGGTACAAATGAGATGAATTAGACTTACCAAAATTCCTCCTTGAGCTAGAACCCGAAATTAGGTCAAAATGGGTAAAAATGCTTGCACTTGACTTTTAATTCTTCAATATGACGATAATGAGATGAAAGTGACTATGATTCTAATGTTATTTCAGTTCTAACACTAAATCGATGCAAGAATAGATGAAGAATGGAGGTGGATCTTTTACTTGAGAGAAAATGGAAGTAGATAGATAGATAGAAAGTGAATGGTAAAGGGGGGGATAAGGGAGGGGAAATGGGTCAAGGCTGATGGGTCGTGGATGACCCACGGGCCGACCCGTTTCTCCTCTCAAGCCAAAACACTAACATTAACACAATTAAACGCCGATTAAACACACCATCGACCCGAGTAACATACCATATAGTCATATAATCACAAAATGGACCCAATTAATTCATTCAACAAAATTGTTAGTCAAATTACACGTAAAGTCAACGGGTCAAAATTCACGGATGTTACATTATTCCCCCGTTGAAAGAATTTCGTCCCGAAATTCAACAAGACACTAATTATTAAATAAATGTGGATACTTAGACTTCATATGATCCTCACGCTCCCAAGTGTACTCGGCTCCACGTCTAGCATTCCACCTAACCTTAACAATCGTGTAGCGTTTGTTCTTGAGTTTCTTTTCTTGACGATCCAAGATCTCCATCGGCTCTTCAACAAAGTTCAAATTCGAATCAACCCTAATTTCGTCCATAGGCACATGATGTGTAGGATCCGCCAAACACTTGCGCAAGTTACAAATATGAAACACATCATGCACACCGTTAAGCTCTTGAGGCAATTCTAGCCGATAAGCAACTTTTCCAACCCGTTCAAGAATCTTGAAAGGACCAATATACCTTGGCGCAAGTTTTCCCCGCTTCACAAAACGTACAACACCTTTCCAAGGTGACACTTTCAAAAGCACATAATCACCAATTTCAAACTCCAACGGTCTCCACCTCACATCGGCATACTTCTTTTGACGTTCACGGGCCAATTGCAACTTCTCCTTAATTTGAGATATTACCTTAGTCGTTTCAATCACAATTTCTGGCCCGATAAGTTGACTCTCTCCAATTTCCGCCCAAGCTAGAGGAGAACGACATACCCTACCATACAAGGCCTTAAAGGGCGCCATTTGAATGGTAGCATGATAACTATTGTTGTATGAAAACTCAACTAGTGGCAAATGGTCTTCCCAACTTCCACCGAAATCAATTGCACAAGCCCTCAACATATCTTCAAGTGTTTGAATGGTTCTCTCTATTTGCCCATCCGTTTGAGGGTGAAACGCCGTGCTCATGTCAAGTCGAGTACCTATGGCTTTTTGAAAAGCCTCCCAAAAGTTTGATTTGAAACGGGCATCTCTATCAGAGATGATGGAAATCGGCACTCCATGCTTAGATATTACTTCCTTGATGTACAAACGAGCCAATGTGTCAAATTTATCGGTTTCACGAATGGCTAAAAAGTGAGCCGACTTCGTTAACCGATCTACTATCACCCAAATCGTGTCATGACCGCTTCTCGTCTTCGGTAGTTTAGTAATGAAGTCCATTGAAATATGTTCCCACTTCCATTCGGGCATCACCGGTTGTACCAACAATCCGGGTGGCTTCTTGTGATCGGCTTTGACTTGTAAGCAAGTAAGACACTCACTCACATACTTAGCCACGTCACGCTTCATGCCGGCCACCAATACAAGTCTTTCAAGTCAAAGTACATCTTATCCGACCCGGGATGGACCGAATAGGGCGATAGGTGAGCTTCATTCATAATAAGTGTTCTTAAGTCACCAAAAATAGGAACCCAAAGTCTTTCAACCATGTATAGCCCATTATCATTCTTCCGGTCGAATTGTTGTTCCATGCCATCTAGGTTTTCGTCTCCAAAGTTTTCCGGTAGGGTGGCTTGAATTTGGGCTCCAATGATCCGGTCACGAATATTTGGCCCCACCGTGAGGCTCATAGCTCTACCCCGTCTTGGTTTTACTCTCTCTTTTCGGCTCAAGGCATCGGCTACTACATTTGCCTTGCCCGGATGATAACGAATGTCACAGTCATAATCACTAAATAGCTCAAGCCAACGCCTTTGCCTCATATTCAATTCACTTTGGTTGAAGATGTGTTGGAGACTTTTGTGATCGGTATAAATCACACATTTGGTGCCATAGAGATAATGTCTCCAGCACTTCAAAGCAAACACAACCGCTCCCAATTCCAAATCATGTGTCGGGTAGTTCTTCTCATGCACCTTCAATTGACGAGAGGCATAAGCAATGACTTTACCCCTTTGCATAAGAACACAACCCAACCCTTGTCCCGAAGCATCACAATAAACAACAAAATCTTCGATCCCATCCGGTAGCGTTAAAATGGGAGCGTCACACAACATATCTTTAAGAGTTTGGAAGGCGTTTTCTTGTCTTTCGCCCCATTCAAAGTTTCTATCTTTTTGAGTCAAGAGGGTGAGTGGTTGTGCAATACGGGAGAAGTTTTCAATGAATCTTCTATAGTAACCCGCCAATCCAAGGAATTGACGGATTTCGGATGGCATTTCGGGTCTTCTCCAATTCTTTACCGCTTCAATCTTGCTTGGGTCCACATGAATACCATCCTTGCTCACTACGTGACCAAGAAAGTGGACCTCTTCCAACCAAAACTCACACTTGGAGAATTTGGCATACAACTTCTCTTTTCTTAGTAACTCAAGCACTTCACGCAAGTGCTCAACATGCTCCTCCTTTGTCTTCAAGTATACAAGTATGTCGTCAATGAACACAATGACAGACTTGTCTAAGTATGGTTGACACACCCAGTTCATCAAGTCCATGAATGTAACACCCGTTTTGTAAAAATATGGATTTCCAAAAATTTTCGCCTAACGGCGTCAATAAAGCGGAAACAGTTTATTAAAACCTCAACCAAGGAAAACAGTTGAGAAACATAAGTGGTGTTACTAATAGCATCAAATCAGTAATAAAAGAAATCCATAAGATTGCCCAACATAAAGCACCATAACATAGTCATTACAATAGTTCCATAAAGGAAATCATTAACATTAAGTCTATGCGAAGCTATTGGGTAAACTAAAGCCATCTTGATCATCTACCCATCTCTCGCCAAAGCTTCACACGTCATCTCACTGCTTAACCTGAGGGGTGTCAACACATAAAAGAAACAAGTGTTAGCTATAAAGCTAAGTAAGATAACACCAGGTTTAAGCAAAACATTTCATCCATTAAACACGTCACTTTAAAACATTACATCATTTGATTTAGGCATTTATATCACCACATAACGTATCCATATCACATATAAGCATAGAGTCCATGACCCTAAGTGTGCCTAATCAATTTCATCATTTCATCTCATCTCATTAAGTTGTGACTAGGTCACCGTTAAACTGTAACCGAAGTTACCATTAAGGAAAGACAATGTCGATCCATGAGTAGCACGTTATGTTCATAACATTAGGTGGGTCATCAGGCCACCCGAACTACTCGCCACATATGACTGGTTGCAAGGAGCCACCCGAACAACCGTTTAACGTACCCTCCCACATACGGGCACTACGTACTCTCCCACATGCGAGCACGACGTACTCTCCCACATACGAGCACGATTTATACGTACCTATTACCACATCAGGCACGGGTTATGCATAACACTTAACATCTAATTAGCTCGAGCATTTACCACGTTTAGTTTAGGTTTCCACATTAATCCTAAACTAATCCACATCTATCATCTTTTCACGTTAGGGCCCTTAAAACGTGCACGTGTCATGGCAACCTAAAAAGGTCTAGTGTTCTAGATGAACAAGCCACATATACATGCACATATCATCATTACATCATATCATTAACCACCATTCATCATAACATATCATATCGTTTAAACATATCATCACATATCATATCATAAACGTATTTACGGGGAAACATTATAAGCATAGGCATCGTCATCTTTAATCCCCGAATACCTCCCATATCAACCCAACCACAATATAGGTTATACATTACCATTTTGGAGGTTATAGTTTATGAAACCATTTTTGTTGCACCCTCAGCGTGACAAAAGTAGTGTATCTTACCTCGTAGTAGTGTACGCGAGCAAACAGAGAGCTAATAGTGCTTAATAGTAATCCCCGACACCTATCGTACATTAACATATGAAATATAAGTCATTTGGGACCTTAAAACGACTCTCGTATGACCTTAGGACTGACTACGTAAAAGTCCAGATTATACC
>CM067167.1:126001475-126071552 GCA_034093135.1 Erigeron breviscapus
ACTCTACTTCCTTAGTTCCTTTGTTCATCCTCTTCTCATTTTTCAAGAACCTTTCATCATCCATAGTTGCATTATCCTTCACCATTTGTTCCAAAATTTCATATCCTTCATTTGGTGTAATCTTGTTGAAACTTCCACCGAAGGCATAACCCAACTCTCTTTTAGATTTCTTATCCAAACCATCAAAGAACAACTCAACATACTTTTCCTTGGGTAAAGGTACATAAAGTATACAAGTCAATTCCTCGTAATCAGTGTAAAGCTTTGTAAGGGCTTTTCACTGAAGGTCTCCAGTTTGTAACTGACTAGAATGTCAACTGGGCTTCGCTGCCATTGTCATTCTCTTTCTTCCATTTGTTGTCTTTGACTTCAACTGGAATGTTTCTTCAACTTGGTCAGTTCTCAACTGGAGGAAGTCTTCAGTTGCGTTAACTGTACGGTGCAACTGGACTTCAATATATTTCTCGACAAATCTTCTTGGTCACCAGTTTACTGGTCACCAGATGCAATTGGTGAGCTGGTCAGTGGAAACTGGTGACTGGCCAGTTCCAGGTGAACTGGACCTAACACCTTTTTAGAAATGAGAAAAGATTCATACAAAAAGAGTGTTACTACTAGAAACTAGACTCTCTCACGATTCCAACGATAGGTCATAAGACTTGTTTGGAAGTTACGGATCAAAAGTTATTAACGTTTAAAATCAACGCGCATATTTTCACAGAACCTATCCACTGCGCCGCAGTGAGCCAGAACCATGCTCACTGCGCCGCAGTGGCTAAGTCGAACCCAGACCAGAGCCTAGGCACTGCGCCGCAGTGGGCTAAGGCTATGCCACTGCGCCGCAGTGGCCTCTTTCTGCAGCCAGCACCTGCAGTTTATGCAGGAAACACGAACCAAAACCCCCAATTTCGACCCAAACCATACCAAACGATTTGTAAAGACTTGTAACTTGTTAGAAGCAAAACTAAGCATCATTAACCATAAATACACATAATCCAAACCATAATTTCGACCAAAACATCAAAATCACTCCCAAATCCTTCAAACCCTAATTTAACCCAAATTTGACCTAAAACAAGATTTAAGCCGATTTAAGACTTGCAAACGCTCAAGATGACTAGAAATGCAATAAACAAACATAAGTGGGTACAAATGAGATGAATTAGACTTACCGAAACTCCTCCTTGAGCTAGAACCCGAAATTAGGTCAAAATGGGTAAAAATGCTTGCACTTGACTTTTTATTCTTCAATATGACGATAATGAGATGAAAGTGACTATGATTCTAATGTTATTTCAGTTCTAACACTAAATCGATGCAAGAATAGATGAAGAATGGAGGTGGCTCTTTTACTTGAGAGAAAATGGAAGTAGATAGATAGATAGAAAGTGAATGGTAAAGGGGGGGATAAGGGAGGGGAAATGGGTCAAGGCGTGGCGTGATGACCCACGGGCTGACCCGTTTCTCCTCACAAGCCAAAACACAACATTAACACAATTAAACGCCGATTAGACATATCATCGACCCGACTAACATACCACATAGTCATGTGACCACAAAATGGACCCAATTAATTCATTCAACAAATTGTTAGTCAAATTACACGTAAAGTCAACGGGTCAAAATTCACGGATGTTACATTTATCTCACAAACCGTAAATCATTAGATGGAAAAAAAAAGTATGGGTAGTCTTAGAATTTCGTCCTCTTTCATTAGAGATGCAATCCGATATACTTTTGACGACTTTTTAATTTTCGTTTTCTTTTTGATACTTACACATAACCTACACATGTGTAAGTTGAACGAAAATTGTGATTCGGAACGGGCTTCGCCCTTAAGGATATTCATAAAGGGTAGCTGGTGGGGGTGATAGGTCATTGAGGGTGATAGGTCATAGTGTGATAGGTCATAAAGGGTGATAGGTCATAGGGGGTGACCGGTGATGGGTGATCTACCTAACGGGCTCCGCCCTTAGCCGTTATGGCTCCGCCATGGACTGACGGGCTCCGCCCTTGGCCACCATGGCTCCGCCATGGATTGACGGGCTCCGCCTTTAACCTTCATTGTTGTGTACAGATGGTTATTTACTAATTTAAATGTGAAAACAAAGATCCTACACATGTGTAGGTACACAAGTACAAGGGAAAAAAACGAAAATTAAAAAGTTCTCAAAAGTATATCGAATTGCATCTCTAATGAAAGGGGACGAAATTTTAAGACTACCCATACTTTTTTTCATCTAACGATTTACGGTGTGTGAGATAAAACATTTTGAATGATTTGGATGAATTTTCTTATTTAATTGAAGAGAGAGAAAGGTGTGGGAAATATGTGGCCCAGAATTGTTCTCGCGTTTTTTATTTATTTGTGAGTTCTTAAATAACCTTTCCTCTTCACTTATATGCACAATGAAACTATGTTTTTTCAAATTATAACTACCCTTGGAAAACTCTTTTTCTTTTATAGTTCGTCTAAATATTTTGCGCTTCGGTAATGAAAATCTCTTTTGAGTTGTCCAAATTTAAATAATATAATAATATATACTAAATGTTGTTGGTGTCAAATTATAATTATTAAATGTTTTAAGTTATATGATTTTTGTCAAATGACAATAACTTTAAAACGAACAAATAATAACAAAAGCTAAAATGATGTGACCAACTAAAAAGGTCTTTCCACTAGTTGACTTATATGTCTCTTAATGTTCGTTATTTTACAATTTACCTTCTTGGAGCAAAATGACAAATTAGAAGTTCAAATAGAGTTATTATAAATTAAAATAAGACTATAAAATATGAATATAGAAATGATTGCCAATTCATTAAAACTAGTTATGTCACTCGGGCGTTGCCCCGGGAGACATAACGTTATTTTTAGAAACTTTTTACAGACGGGAGATACATTCGTTTGTTTCCTATTTAAATGTGTGTCTGAAAATGTATCGTCGTGTATAAACATAAGATATAATAATCATTTACATGATCAATTCTATGAATAGTTGAAGAAAAAAAATGTGTCAAAACGAGAAAAAAAATGAAAGCCCATTAAAAATATATTATTTTGTGTAACACCCCAGAGATTTAAGGTAAAAAGAATTTAACCCTTTTTATAGTTTCGACATTAAATTAATTTCCTAGTATTTTATTTTTGGAAATGGGGTTAATTTAGTTGGAACTTTAGCGGATAGCGGGTATTTTATTACCCAAAAAGTGAATGGGGCGTGGCAGCCCCATAGTGTGCCAGCCACCCTTTTGTTGGTGATTCACCATTTTCACAACTCCCACCTATTCTTCTTCATTCTTTCCATTATCAATTCATGCATTCCTTCACACATTTCTTCAAAACAAAGAGTAACCCTCTCAAGTTCAAGAATAGAAATCATAATAATAATAACAATCACCACCAAGTAATCTTCATTCAAGAAATTAAAGTTAGGGTTTGTAATTGGGGTGGTGGTGGCCGTTTTTAAGAGAAAGGGAGAAAGAAGGATTCTCAAACTAAAAGTCTTGCATTGGATTGTTGTTGTTGAGGTATTGAATTCCCCTAATTTAGTTTTTATCCTTCTTTCAAAATTAGGGTTCATGGATGAACCAAATTTGGGGGTTTTACTAGAAATTGATTTATGACTAATTTTCCCCAATTCCTTAGTTAACCTAGTTGTCATTGAGTTATGTGTTGAGTTTGATTATGAAATTGATAAGCTTATGTGATAATGTTGGTTTATGAGTAAAGATGAGTTTTTACAAGTAATTGAAATGTTGATGAAAATGGTAGGTTGAACTACCTATGATGTGGTGGAAGTAAAAAGGAGACTCAATGACAAATGGGTTGGGTTTTGGGTTTAGAAAGGCTAGCGTTTGAGTATGGCTAGGTTAAGCTAGTCAAGTTGTGATTATAAGCTTATGCATTTTATGATATGATTATAGGTTGAAGCTTGTTTGTGCTTAATCGTTTTAGCTTTGTTGATCTATTTGCGGAGGAGGTGAGTATATTTGCATACCTTTATGTATACGTTGGGTCAATTACCATGAGACGTGGATATTCCGAGCATGGTAATTGATTTGGCTAGACCCGGGTGGGGTCAATTGTTATGAGGCCTAAGAACCTCCGGGGCCTAAGAACCCCTATTGTTGTTGAGAAAAGGCCTAAGAACCTCTCGGGGCCTAAGAACCCCGATATTCTCTAATGGATCCATATATGTTGTTTATTGTGCAAAGGTGAGCATGTAGGTATGGCACGACGGTGTCATGGGTTACATGTAATAGTCCTTTGTGCGTTGCCCTCCTTCGTATGTATAAACGTATGCAAGTATATTCACTAAGCCTTTGCTTATATTTTAGTTGTTTACCTTTTTTAGGTAGTTCCGGAAGAAGGAACTAGTGTTGTTGAATTGAAAGTCTTGGTTTAGAGCTTGAAGTGTTTTTGGAAGACTTGAAGGTATTAGGTCATTCGTGGAAGAATGACACTTTTTGGTTTAGAGGCTTAGAAATCCCCTCCTCATGGCTCTTGGTACATTTTGATTTGAGGGTCATACTTTTGTTAAAAATTATGTAAACGATCAGGTTGTAAAGCTTTTGGGAAAGTTTGTGAATTTGCATATTTGGTCGAAAATAGTGTCAAATGGGTAAATGACCCATTTGATGGTGTTCATGGGTTTTGAAACAAGATGATGTTGTATTATATGTTTAAAAGGTGTCCATGAAGTTGATGTCAATCTCTGGAATGTGTTTTAAGATGTTGTTTTGAAATTGGAAGGTTACAAGTTTGTTCAAGTGTTGAAATGGTCTTAGGTTTGCTGTGCTGATGCTCACTGCGGCGCAGTGGGGGTGGTTTTGCCCACTGCGGCGCAGTGGAATCCCACGGCCTTAACAGTTTTTCCTCCCACTGCGGCGCAGTGGGAGAGTGTCAAACCCACTGCGGCGCAGTGGGGCTTTTCTGGACTTGAGTCCGAGATTTCCCACTGCGGCGCAGTGGGAGAGTTCTCCACCCACTGCGGCGCAGTGGGGTATATATATATAAAAAAAAAAAAAAAAAAAAAAAAAAAAATCTTGTGTTTTCGGTTTATCGAGTTCAGTTCTTTCAAGTTGGTATCAAAGCCAGGGTTTAAGGGATTTAGGTATTCCCTTGTGTAGAGAGTGCCTAGACTTAAACCTTAGTTGAGACTCGACCTTAGGTAACCGAAACTTTTTATGGGACTGAAATATGTGTTTGATAATGTTAGATTATCTATTTGTTAGTATTTAAAGCACAATAAGAAGCCGGCCTTATTGCGGTTGAAATACTAATAAATTTATAAACTAGCGGCATCAAACCTTAGGACGGTGTAGTATCAAGTTATAAGTTTTGGCTCCTAGGCATAGAGTTAGATAGGTTGCGTGATTAAATTCGTTTTATCTACTCTTATTGAAGTATGGCCGACGAACATAATGAGGAAGAAGAGCACCACAAATCAGAACGAAGAAGAAGAGCCTTTATTTGCCGAAGGTAGCATGGATATCTCGGATCAAATAGGGAGAGCATTAGAGAAATATACACCCCTACTACTTAAGAAATTGAATGAGACTATGGAAGGGGCTGTGAATGATCACATCGCTCAAATGATCAGAGAAGAAGTGGCTGTGAATGTTCAACTAGAGTTTGAGAAGAGGGATGGCAAGGGTAAGGACAAGAAGGATGAAAAAGAGAAAGAAGTGGAAGTGACGGGAGAAAGGGGTTACAAGAAGAAGTTCACCTTTCGAGACTTTGAAGTGTGTCACCCACCGGAGTATCATGGTGATCGTGATCCCATCGTTTGTACACGATGGATATCGGAGATTGAAGGGGCATTCCGCACTAGTCAATGCCCCTCGCACCTGAAGGTCATTTTTGCGGTTGGTATGCTAAGGAATAGTGGAAAGAGATGGTGGGATAGTTTGCTGGCAATAAAGAAGGAAGCATTAGATCATGTTGAATGGCCCGAATTCAAGACAATGTTTTTCAAGGAGTTTAGATCAGAAGCTGAAGTGACCAAGTTGAGAAGTGAATTTCTCAATGATTGTCAAGGTAGTATGAGTTTGAACGAATTTCGAGCCCACTTCTTGGACAAGGCCCAATTTTGTCCGGAATTTCTTGAGAACGACCAATTGTTAAAGGAGCAATTCTATATGAAATTGAAGAAGAGCTTGAGGGAAAGGATAAGCCTACGTCAAATGGAGTCTTTTTCCATGTTGGCGGATGTGGCTAGAGACCACGAAATTGAACAATCAAGAGTTGATGATGATGGTGAGTTGAAGAGGAAGCATGAGGGGACCAACTCCCCGAACAAACGGTTTAGACGAGAGGGTAGTTCCGGCAACCACTCTACTAGC
Source organism: Erigeron breviscapus (assembly GCA_034093135.1). Classification (NCBI taxonomy): domain Eukaryota; kingdom Viridiplantae; phylum Streptophyta; class Magnoliopsida; order Asterales; family Asteraceae; genus Erigeron; species Erigeron breviscapus. Next base: position 126,007,824 of record CM067167.1, read on the forward strand.
AAGAATATCCCTTGGTGCCCACCGTGCAAGAAGAATCATTGGGGGGTATGTAAGGTGGCGGGGAAAGGTTGTTTTACTTGTGGGAAACCGGGGCATTCAAGCCAGGAGTGCAAGTCCAAGCCACAAAAGGCCATCATATGCTACAAGTGCTTTGAGGAGGGCCACATGAGAAGCTCATGCCCTAAGTTGACCCAAGAGGAGAGACTCGAGGAAAAGAGGAGGGAAGCGGAAAGGAAAAACGCCTAAATTCATGGGAACCAACGAGGAAGGTCCTTTCAACTCACTGTGGATCAAGCAAGAAACACGAATGATGTTGTCACAGGTACATTCCTTGTTTATAATGTGCCTATGCGAATTCTCTTTGATTCGGGGGCGAATAGATCATTCGTTGCTACTAGAGTAATTCATGTTATTCCCGTGTCAAAGTCGTGTCTAGAAAATACTTTGCAAGTTGAGGTTGGTAATGGTAGAATGGAATTAGTGAAGGATGTGTATAGGGGATGTGAAATTAAAATTTCTTCGGAACTCTTTCAAGCCAATTTAATTCCTTTTCCGATGGGAGAGTTTGATATAATCTTGGGTATGGATTGGTTAAGCTCTTGTAACGCCAAAATCGCGTGTGATGAAAAGGCGATATATTTGAAGACTTCTAAAGGCGAAGACTTGGTGGTGTATGGTGATAGGAAGGAACGTTCTATTTCCGTATGTACTTTTGCTCGAGCTAAACGTTACATTTCTCATGGATGTCATGCTTATCTTGCTCACATCGTTGATGTTGAAAAGAAACCTCTATCTATCGAAGACATCCCTATTGTTAGTGAATTCGCCGATGTTTTTCCCGAAGAATTGCCGGGCATTCCTCCCGAACGGCAAGTTGAGTTTTCCATGATCTCATTCCGGGGGCTAACCCCATTGCTAAAGCTCCTTACCGTTTGGCTCCAACGGAAATGCAAGAGATGATGAAGCAATTACAAGAATTACTTGATAAGGGTTTTATTCGACCTAGTAACTCTCCTTGGGGCGCACCGGTACTTTTTGTCAAAAAGAAGGATGGAAGCATGCGTATGTGTATCGACTATCGGGAACTCAACAAAGTCACCGTAAAGAACAAGTATCCTTTGCCTAGAATCGACGACTTATTCGATCAACTTCAAGGAGCATCATATTTCTCTAAAATAGATCTTAGTTCGGGTTACCATCAACTCAAAGTACGTGATGAAGATATTCCTAAAACCGCCTTCCGTACTCGTTATGGTCATTTTGAGTTTGTTGTCATGCCTTTTGGTCTTACAAATGCTCCCGCGGCTTTCATGGATCTCATGAACCGTGTTTGTCGCCCTATGCTCGATAAATCCGTAATTGTATTCATTGATGATATTCTTATTTACTCTAAAAGCTCAACCGATCATGGAGTTCATGTACGTGAGGTTGGAAGCATTACGCAAGGAGAAGCTCTATGCCAAATTCTCCAAATGCGAATTTTGGTTAAGAGAAGTGCAATTTCTTGGCCACGTTGTTAATAGTGAGGGAATTATGGTGGACCCGGCCAAGATTAATGCGGTGATGAAGTGGGAGCAACCAAAGAATCCGTCGGAGATTAGGAGTTTTCTTGGTCTAGCGGGCTATTACCGTCGTTTTATTCAAGACTTCTCTAAAATAGCTTCCCCATTGACCAAGTTGACTCGAAAGAATATCAAGTTCGAATGGAAAAGCGAGCAAGAGTTGGCTTTTCAACAACTTCGAGAAAGGCTAAGTCAAGCACCGGTTCTTGTTTTACCGGATGGACTTGAAGATATGGTGGTATATTGTGATGCATCGTCTAATGGCCTAGGTTGTGTTCTTATGCAACGGGGTAAAGTCATCGCCTACGCTTCAAGGCAATTGAAAGAACATGAAAAACGATACCCTACTCATGATTTGGAGCTAGCGGCTGTGGTATTTGCTTTGAAGATTTGGCGCCATTATCTCTATGGAGTCAAGTTTACTATCTATTCCGATCATAAAAGCCTCAAATACTTCTTCGAGCAAAGAGACCTCAACAATCGCCAACGTAGATGGCTAGATCTCTTGAAAGATTATGATTGCGAAATTTTGTATCATCCCGGGAAGGCTAATGTGGTAGCGGATGCCTTGAGTCGGAAGAGTTCTCACCATGCCTTAGTCGTTTCACCTCTTTGGGTTTTGATCACCAATGACTTCTTTGATCAAATTAGAGAAGCTCAAGAGAGAGCCTTGCAACGAGATCCTAAGAAAGAAAGAATTCAAGGTCAAATGCAATATTTCACTAAGGATTCTCGTGACCTTACCGTACGTTTTGGGAGGATTTGGATTCCTTTTCTTGTGAGTTGAAACAAATTCTACTTGATGAAGCTCACAAATCCAAATATTCTATTCACCCCGGTGCTACAAAGATGTATCATGACTTGAAAGTAGAATATTGGTGGCCCGGAATGAAGCGGGATGTGGTGAAATATGTCGAAAGGTGTTTGACTTGTGCACAAGTGAAAGCGGAGCATCAAAAGCCCTATGGTATGATGCAACCCTTGGAAATTCCCAAATGGAAGTGGGAAGATATTACTATGGATTTCGTCACCAAATTGCCCAAGACACCTAGAACAATTCGATACGATTTGGGTAATAGTGGATAGATTGACTAAGAGTGCCTTATTTCTTCCCATTCGGGAGGCATCTTCATCCGAGGTATTGGCAAAGATTTATGTGAAGGAAGTTGTAGCTAGACATGGAGTTCCCATCTCCATTGTTTCGGATAGAGACACTCGATTTACTTCACACTTTTGGCGGAATTTCATGAAGATATGGGTACCAAGCTCAAGCTTAGCACCGCCTATCACCCACAAACGGATGGTCAAAGTGAGAGAACCATTCAAACGCTTGAAGACATGCTTCGGGCATGTATAATTGATTTTGGAGGCACTTGGGATCTTCACTTGCCTTTGGTGGAATTCTCTTACAACAATAGCTACCATTCTAGCATCCAAATGCCGCCCTATGAAATGTTGTATGGGAGGAAATGTCGATCTCCAATTTGTTGGGGAGAAGTAGGTCAAAGAGAAATAGGCGGCACGGAAGTAGTGTTAAAGACCATTGAAAAGATAGATGTGATCAAAGAAAGATTAAAAGCGGCTCAAGATCGGCAAAAGTCTTATGCGGATAAAAGGAGGAGACCGATTGAGTTTCATGTGGACGATCGTGTTTTGTTGAAAGTCTCCCCGTGGAAAGGTGTTCTACGGTTTAGAAAACGTGGAAAGCTAAGTCCTCGTTTCATTGGCCCGTTTAAAATATTGGCAAGGTTGGCAAGGTTGCTTACCGTTTGGAGCTACCGGATGAACTTTCGGGAATTCATCCAACTTTTCATGTGTCTCATCTTAGAAAATGCCTTGCCGAGGAGTCTTCTTATGTGCCATTAAATGAAATTGAGATTGATAACAAGTTGAACTACATTGAAGAGCCGATTGCCATAGTTGAAGAAGAACTTAGAAGGGTACAAAATAAGACGGTGAGGACTTATAAGATTTTGTGGAAGCATGGTAAGATGTCCAATTGTACGTGGGAGTCCGAGCGTGATGTTCTAGTTTACTATCCGTCTTTGCATATGGCTTGGATCACGAGGCCGTGATCCGTTCCAAGTGGGGGAGAGTTGTAACACCCCAGAGATTAAGGTAAAAAGAATTTAACCCTTTTATAGTTTCGACATTAAATTAATTTCCTAGTATTTTATTTTTGGAAATGGGGTTAATTTAGTTGGAACTTTAGCGGATAGCGGGTATTTTATTACCCAAAAAGTGAATGGGGCGTGGCAGCCCCATAGTGTGCCAGCCACCCTTTTGTTGGTGATTCACCATTTTCACAACTCCCACCTATTCTTCTTCATTCTTTCCATTATCAATTCATGCATTCCTTCACACATTTCTTCAAAACAAAGAGTAACCCTCTCAAGTTCAAGAATAGAAATCATAATAATAATAACAATCACCACCAAGTAATCTTCATTCAAGAAATTAAAGTTAGGGATTGTAAGTGGGGTGGTGGTGGCCGTTTTTAAGAGAAAGGGAGAAAGAAGGATTCTCAAACTAAAAGTCTTGCATTGGATTGTTGTTGTTGAGGTATTGAATTCCCCTAATTTAGTTTTTATCCTTCTTTCAAAATTAGGGTTCATGGATGAACCAAATTTGGGGGTTTTGCTAGAAATTGATTTATGACTAATTTTCCCCAATTCCTTAGTTAACCTAGTTGTCATTGAGTTATGTGTTGAGTTTGATTATGAAATTGATAAGCTTATGTGATAATGTTGGTTTATGAGTAAAGATGAGTTTTTACAAGTAATTGAAATGTTGATGAAAATGGTAGGTTGAACTACCTATGATATGGTGGAAGTAAAAAGGAGACTCAATGACAAATGGGTTGGGTTTTGGGTTTAGAAAGGCTAGTGTTTGAGTATGGCTAGGTTAAGCTAGTCAAGTTGTGATTATAAGCTTATGCATTTTATGATATGATTATAGGTTGAAGCTTGTTTATGCTTAATCGTTTTAGCTTTGTTGATCTATTTGCGGAGGAGGTGAGTATATTTGCATACCTTTATGTATACGTTGGGTCAATTACCATGAGACGTGGATATTCCGAGCATGGTAATTGATTTGGCTAGACCCGGGTGGGGTCAATTGTTATGAGGCCTAAGAACCTCCGGGGCCTAAGAACCCCTATTGTTGTTGAGAAAAGGCCTAAGAACCTCTCGGGGCCTAAGAACCCCGATATTCTCTAATGGATCCATATATGTTGTTTTTTTGTGCAAAGGTGAGCATGTAGGTATGGCACGACGGTGTCATGGGTTACATGTAATAGTCCTTTGTGCGTTGCCCTCCTTCGTATTCGTAAATGTATGCAAGTATATTCACTAAGCCTTTGCTTATATTTTAGTTGTTTACCATTTTATAGGTAGTTCCGGAAGAAGGAACTAGTGTTGTTGAATTGAAAGACTTGGTTTAGAGCTTGAAGTGTTTTCGGAAGACTTGAAGGTATTAGGTCATTCGTGGAAGAATGACACTTTTTGGTTTAGAGGCTTAGAAATCCCCTCCTCATGGCTCTTGGTACATTTTGATTTGATGGTCATACTTTTGTTAAAAATTATGTAAACGATCAGGTGTAAAGCTTTTGGGAAAGTTTGTGAATTTGCATATTTGGTCGAAAATAGTGTCAAAGTGGGTAAATGACCCATTTGATGGTGTTCATGGGTTTTGAAACAAGATGATGTTGTATTATATGTTTAAAAGGTGTCCATGAAGTTGATGTCAATCTCTGGAATGTGTTTTAAGATGTTGTTTTGAAATTGGAAGGTTACAAGTTTGTTCAAGTGTTGAAATGGTCTTAGGTTTGCTGTGCTGATGCTCACTGCGGCGCAGTGGGGGTGGTTTTGCCCACTGCGGCGCAGTGGAATCCCACGGCCTTAACAGTTTTTCCTCCCACTGCGGCGCAGTGGGAGAGTGTCAAACCCACTGCGGCGCAGTGGGGCTTTTCTGGACTTGAGTCCGAGATTTCCCACTGCGGCGCAGTGGGAGAGTTCTCCACCCACTGCGGCGCAGTGGGGTATATATATAAAAAAAAAAAAAAAAAAAAAAAAAAATCTTGTGTTTTCGGTTTATCGAGTTCAGTTCTTTCAAGTTGGTATCAAAGCCGAGGTTTAAGGGATTTAGGTATTCCCTTGTGTAGAGAGTGCCTAGACTTAAACCTTAGTTGAGACTCGACCTTAGGTAACCGAAACTTTTTATGGGACTGAAATATGTGTTTGATAATGTTAGATTATCTATTTGTTAGTATTTAAAGCACAATAAGAAGCCGGCCTTATTGCGGTTGAAATACTAATAAATTTATAAACTAGCGGCATCAAACCTTGGGACGGTGTAGTATCAAGTTATAAGTTTTGGCTCCTAGTCATAGAGTTAGATAGGTTGCGTGATTAAATTCGTTTTATCTACTCTTATTGAAGTATGGCCGACGAACATAATGAGGAAGAAGAGCACCACAAACAGAACGAAGAAGAAGAGCCTTTATTTGCCGAAGGTAGCATGGATATCTCGGATCAAATAGGGAGAGCATTAGAGAAATATACACCCCTACTACTTAAGAAATTGAATGAGACTATGGAAGGGGCTGTGAATGATCACATAGCCCAAATGATCAGAGAGGAAGTGGCTTTGAATGTGCAACTAGAGTTTGAGAAGAGGGATGGCAAGGGTAAGGACAAAAAGAATGTAGAAGAGAAAGAAGTAGAAGTGACGGGAGAAAGGGGTTACAAGAAGAAGTTCACCTTTCGAGACTTTGAAGTGTGTCACCCACCGGAGTATCATGGTGATCGTGATCCCATCGTTTGTACACGATGGATATCGGAGATTGAAGGGGCATTCCGCACTAGTCAATGCCCCTCGCACCTGAAGGTCATTTTTGCGGTTGGTATGCTAAGGAATAGTGGAAAGAGATGGTGGGATAGTTTGTTGGCAATAAAGAAGGAAGCATTAGATCATGTTGAATGGCCCGAATTCAAGACAATGTTTTTCAAGGAGTTTAGATCAGAAGCTGAAGTGACCAAGTTGAGAAGTGAATTTCTCAATGATTGTCAAGGTAGTATGAGTTTGAACGAATTTCGAGCCCACTTCTTGGACAAGGCCCAATTTTGTCCGGAATTTCTTGAGAACGACCAATTGTTAAAGGAGCAATTCTATATGAAATTGAAGAAGAGCTTGAGGGAAAGGATAAGCCTACGTCAAATGGAGTCTTTTTCCATGTTGGCGGATGTGGCTAGAGACCACGAAATTGAACAATCAAGAGTTGATGATGATGGTGAGTTGAAGAGGAAGCATGAGGGGACCAACTCCCCGAACAAACGGTTTAGACGAGAGGGTAGTTCCGGCAACCACTCTACTAGCAAGAATATCCCTTGGTGCCCACCGTGCAAGAAGAATCATTGGGGGGTATGTAAGGTGGCGGGGAAAGGTTGTTTTACTTGTGGGAAACCGGGGCATTCAAGCCGGGAGTGCAAGTCCAAGCCACAAAAGGCCATCATATGCTACAAGTGCTTTGAGGAGGGCCACATGAGAAGCTCATGCCCTAAGTTGACCCAAGAGGAGAGACTCGAAGAAAAGAGGAGGGAAGCGGAAAGGAAAAACGCCCAAACTCACGGGAATCAACGAGGAAGGTCTTTTCAACTCACTGTGGATCAAGCCAGAAACACCAATGATGTTGTCACAGGTACATTCCTTGTTTATAATGTGCCTATGCGAATTCTCTTTGATTCGGGGGCGAATAGATCATTCGTTGCTACTAGAGTAATTCATGTTATTCCCGTGTCAAAGTCGTGTCTAGAAAATACTTTGCAAGTTGAGGTTGGTAATGGTAGAGAATGGAATTAGTGAAGGATGTGTATAGGGGATGTGAAATTAAAATTTCTTCGGAACTCTTTCAAGCCAATTTAATTCCTTTTCCGATGGGGGAGTTTGATATAATTTTGGGTATGGATTGGTTAAGCTCTTGTAACGCCAAAATCGCGTGTGATGAAAAGGCGATATATTTGAAGACTTCTAAAGGCGAAGACTTGGTGGTGTATGGTGATAGGAAGGAACGTTCTATTTCCGTATGTACTTTTGCTCGAGCTAAACGTTACATTTCTCATGGATGTCATGCTTATCTTGCTCACATCGTTGATGTTGAAAAGAAACCTCTATCTATCGAAGACATCCCTATTGTTAGTGAATTCGCCGATGTTTTTCCCGAAGAATTGCCGGGCATTCCTCCCGAACGGCAAGTTGAGTTTTCCATTGATCTCATTCCGGGGGCTAACCCCATTGCCAAAACTCCCTACCGTTTGGCTCCATCGGAGATGCAAGAGATGATGAAGCAACTACAAGAATTACTTGATAAGGGTTTTATTCGACCTAGTAACTCTCCTTGGGGCGCACCGGTACTTTTTGTCAAAAAGAAGGATGGAAGCATGCGTATGTGTATCGACTATCGGGAACTCAACAAAGTCACCGTAAAGAACAAGTATCCTTTGCCTAGAATCGACGACTTATTCGATCAACTTCAAGGAGCGTCATATTTCTCAAAAATAGATCTTCGTTCGGGTTACCATCAACTCAAAGTGCGTGATGAAGATATTCCTAAAACCGCCTTCCGTACTCGTTATGGTCATTTTGAGTTTGTTGTCATGCCTTTTGGTCTTACAAATGCTCCCGCGGCTTTCATGGATCTCATGAACCGTGTTTGTCGCCCTATGCTCGATAAATCCGTAATTGTATTCATTGATGATATTCTTATTTACTCTAAAAGCTCAACCGATCATGGAGTTCATGTACGTGAGGTGTTGGAAGCATTACGCAAGGAGAAGCTCTATGCCAAATTCTCCAAATGCGAATTTTGGTTAAGAGAAGTGCAATTTCTTGGCCACGTTGTTAATAGTGAGGGAATTATGGTGGACCCGGCCAAGATTAATGCGGTGATGAAGTGGGAGCAACCAAAGAATCCGTCGGAGATTAGGAGTTTTCTTGGTCTAGCGGGCTATTACCGTCGTTTTATTCAAGACTTCTCTAAAATAGCTTCCCCATTGACCAAGTTGACTCGAAAGAATATCAAGTTCGAATGGAAAAGCGAGCAAGAGTTGGCTTTTCAACAACTTCGAGAAAGGCTAAGTCAAGCACCGGTTCTTGTTTTACCGGATGGACTTGAAGATATGGTGGTATATTGTGATGCATCGTCTAATGGTCTAGGTTGTGTTCTTATGCAACGGGGTAAAGTCATCGCCTACGCTTCAAGGCAATTGAAAGAGCATGAAAAACGATACCCTACTCATGATTTGGAGCTAGCGGCTGTGGTATTTGCTTTGAAGATTTGGCGCCATTACCTCTATGGAGTCAAGTTTACTATCTATTCCGATCATAAAAGCCTCAAATACTTCTTTGAGCAAAGAGACCTCAACAATCGCCAACGTAGATGGCTAGATCTCTTGAAAGATTATGATTGCGAAATTTTGTATCATCCCGGGAAGGCTAATGTGGTAGCGGATGCCTTGAGTCGGAAGAGTTCTCACCATGCCTTAGTCGTTTCACCCCTTTGGGTTTTGATCACCAATGACTTCTTTGATCAAATTAGAGAAGCTCAAGAGAGAGCCTTGCAACGAGATCCTAAGAAAGAAAGAATACAAGGTCAAATTCAATATTTCACTAAGGATTCTCGTGACCTTACCGTACGTTTTGGGAGGATTTGGATCCCTTTTTCTTGTGAGTTGAAACAAGTTCTACTTGATGAAGCCCACAAATCCAAATATTCTATTCACCCCGGTGCTACAAAAATGTATCATGACTTGAAGGTAAATTACTGGTGGCCCGGAATGAAGCGGGATGTGGTGAAATATGTCGAAAGGTGTTTGACTTGTGCACAAGTGAAAGCGGAGCATCAAAAGCCCTATGGTATGATGCAACCCTTGGAAATTCCCAAATGGAAGTGGGAAGATATTACTATGGATTTCGTCACCAAATTGCCCAAGACACCTAGAAACCAATTCGATACGATTTGGGTAATAGTGGATAGATTGACTAAGAGTGCCTTATTTCTTCCCATTCGGGAGGCATCTTCATCCGAGGTATTGGCAAAGATTTATGTGAAGGAAGTTGTAGCTAGACATGGAGTTCCCATCTCCATTGTTTCGGATAGAGACACTCGATTTACTTCACACTTTTGGCGGAAATTTCATGAAGATATGGGTACCAAGCTCAAGCTTAGCACCGCTTATCACCCACAAACGGATGGTCAAAGTGAGAGAACCATTCAAACGCTTGAAGACATGCTTCGGGCATGTATAATTGATTTTGGAGGCACTTGGGATCTCCACTTGCCTTTGGTGGAATTCTCTTACAACAATAGCTACCATTCTAGCATCCAAATGCCGCCCTATGAAATGTTGTATGGGAGGAAATGTCGATCTCCAATTTGTTGGGGAGAAGTAGGTCAAAGAGAAATAGGCGGCACGGAAGTAGTGTTAAAGACCATTGAAAAGATAGATGTGATCAAAGAAAGATTAAAAGCGGCTCAAGATCGGCAAAAGTCTTATGCGGATAAAAGGAGGAGACCGATTGAGTTTCATGTGGACGATCGTGTTTTGTTGAAAGTCTCCCCGTGGAAAGGTGTTCTACGGTTTAGAAAACGTGGAAAGCTAAGTCCTCGTTTCATTGGCCCGTTTAAAATATTGGCCAAGGTTGGCAAGGTTGCTTACCGTTTAGAGTTACCGGATGAACTTTCGGGAATTCATCCAACTTTCCATGTGTCTCATCTTAGAAAATGCCTTGCCGATGAGTCTTCTTATGTGCCATTAAATGAAATTGAGATTGATAACAAGTTGAACTACATTGAAGAGCCGATTGCCATAGTTGAAGAAGAACTTAGAAGGGTACAAAATAAGACGGTGAGGACTTATAAGATTTTGTGGAAGCATGGTAAGATGTCCGATTGTACGTGGGAGTCCGAGCGTGATGTCCTAGTTTACTATCCGTCTTTGCATATGGCTTGGATCACGAGGCCGTGATCCGTTCCAAGTGGGGGAGAGTTGTAACACCCCAGAGATTTAAGGTAAAAAGAATTTAACCCTTTTTATAGTTTCGACATTAAATTAATTTCCTAGTATTTTATTTTTGGAAATGGGGTTAATTTAGTTGGAACTTTAGCGGATAGCGGGTATTTTATTACCCAAAAAGTGAATGGGGCGTGGCAGCCCCATAGTGTGCCAGCCACCCTTTTGTTGGTGATTCACCATTTTCACAACTCCCACCTATTCTTCTTCATTCTTTCCATTATCAATTCATGCATTCCTTCACACATTTCTTCAAAACAAAGAGTAACCCTCTCAAGTTCAAGAATAGAAATCATAATAATAATAACAATCACCACCAAGTAATCTTCATTCAAGAAATTAAAGTTAGGGATTGTAAGTGGGGTGGTGGTGGCCGTTTTTAAGAGAAAGGGAGAAAGAAGGATTCTCAAACTAAAAGTCTTGCATTGGATTGTTGTTGTTGAGGTATTGAATTCCCCTAATTTAGTTTTTATCCTTCTTTCAAAATTAGGGTTCATGGATGAACCAAATTTGGGGGTTTTGCTAGAAATTGATTTATGACTAATTTTCCCCAATTCCTTAGTTAAGCTAGTCAAGTTGTGATTATAAGCTTATGCATTTTATGATATGATTATAGGTTGAAGCTTGTTTATGCTTAATCGTTTTAGCTTTGTTGATCTATTTGCGGAGGAGGTGAGTATATTTGCATACCTTTATGTATACGTTGGGTCAATTACCATGAGACGTGGATATTCCGAGCATGGTAATTGATTTGGCTAGACCCGGGTGGGGTCAATTGTTATGAGGCCTAAGAACCTCTCGGGGCCTAAGAACCCCTATTGTTGTTGAGAAAAGGCCTAAGAACCTCTCGGGGCCTAAGAACCCCGATATTCTCTAATGGATCCATATATGTTGTTTATTGTGCAAAGGTGAGCATGTAGGTATGGCACGACGGTGTCATGGGTTACATGTAATAGTCCTTTGTGCGTTGCCCTCCTTCGTATTCGTAAATGTATGCAAGTATATTCACTAAGCCTTTGCTTATATTTTAGTTGTTTACCATTTTATAGGTAGTTCCGGAAGAAGGAACTAGTGTTGTTGAATTGAAAGACTTGGTTTAGAGCTTGAAGTGTTTTCGGAAGACTTGAAGGTATTAGGTCATTCGTGGAAGAATGACACTTTTTGGTTTAGAGCTTGAAGTGTTTTCGGAAGACTTGAAGGTATTAGGTCATTCGTGGAAGAATGACACTTTTTGGTTTAGAGGCTTAGAAATCCCCTCCTCATGGCTCTTGGTACATTTTGATTTGATGGTCATACTTTTGTTAAAAATTATGTAAACGATCAGGTGTAAAGCTTTTGGGAAAGTTTGTGAATTTGCATATTTGGTCGAAAATAGTGTCAAAATGGGTAAATGACCCATTTGATGGTGTTCATGGGTTTTGAAACAAGATGATGTTGTATTATATGTTTAAAAGGTGTCCATGAAGTTGATGTCAATCTCTGGAATGTGTTTTAAGATGTTGTTTTGAAATTGGAAGGTTACAAGTTTGTTCAAGTGTTGAAATGGTCTTAGGTTTGCTGTGCTGATGCTCACTGCGGCGCAGTGGGGGTGGTTTTGCCCACTGCGGCGCAGTGGAATCCCACGGCCTTAACAGTTTTTCCTCCCACTGCGGCGCAGTGGGAGAGTGTCAAACCCACTGCGGCGCAGTGGGGCTTTTCTGGACTTGAGTCCGAGATTTCCCACTGCGGCGCAGTGGGAGAGTTCTCCACCCACTGCGGCGCAGTGCAGTTTTTCCTCCCACTGCGGCGCAGTGGGAGAGTGTCAAACCCACTGCGGCGCAGTGGGGCTTTTCTGGACTTGAGTCCGAGATTTCCCACTGCGGCGCAGTGGGAGAGTTCTCCACCCACTGCGGCGCAGTGGGGTTTCCCCACTGCGGCGCAGTGGAGATTCCCCCCACTGCGGCGCAGTGGGAGAGTTTCCCCCACTGCGGCGCAGTGGGAGAGTGTCAAACCCACTGCGGCGCAGTGGGAGAGTGTCAAACCCACTGCGGCGCAGTGGGAGAGTGTAAACCCACTGCGGCGCAGTGGGAGAGTTCAAACCCACTGCGGCGCAGTGGGAGAGTGTCAAACCCACTGCGGCGCAGTGGGGCTTTTCTGGACTTGAGTCCGAGATTTCCCACTGCGGCGCAGTGGGAGAGTTCTCCACCCACTGCGGCGCAGTGGGAGAGTGTCACCCACTGCGGCGCAGTGGGGCTTTCTGGACTTGAGTCCGAGATCTCCCACTGCGGCGCAGTGGGGCTTTTCTGGACTTGAGTCCGAGATTTCCCACTGCGGCGCAGTGGGAGAGTTCCCCACTGCGGCGCAGTGGGAAGTTTCCACCCACTGCGGCGCAGTGGGAGAGTGTCAAACCCACTGCGGCGCAGTGGGGTTTCACCCACTGGGCGCAGTGAGATTCTCCACCCACTGCGGCGCAGTGGGAGAGTGTCAAACCCACTGCGGCGCAGTGGGGCTTTTCTGGACTTGAGTCCGAGATTTCCCACTGCGGCGCAGTGGGAGAGTTCTCCACCCACTGCGGCGCAGTGGGAGAGTGTCAAACCCACTGCGGCGCAGTGGGGCTTTTCTGGACTTGAGTCCGAGATTTCCCACTGCGGCGCAGTGGGAGAGTTCTCCACCCACTGCGGCGCAGTGGGAGAGTGTCAAACCCACTGCGGCGCAGTGGGAAGTTTCCACCCACTGCGGCGCAGTGGGAGAGTTCACCCACTGCGGCGCAGTGGGAGAGTTCTCCACCCACTGCGGCGCAGTGGGGTATATATATATAAAAAAAAATAAAAAAAAAATATATATATTTTTATATATATATATATAAATTTATAAATATATATATATATATATATATATATATATATATATATATATATATATATATATATATATATATATATATATATATATATATATATATATATATATATATATATATATATATATATATATATATATATATATATATATATATATATATATATATATATATATATATATATATATATATATATATATATATATATATATATATATATATATATATATATATATATATATATATATATATATATATATATATATATATATATATATATATATATATATATATATATATATATATATATATATATATATATATATATATATATATATATATATATATATATATATATATATATATATATATATATATATATATATATATATATATATATATATATATATATATATATATATATATATATATATATATATATATATATATATATATATATATATATATATATATATATATATATATATATATATATATATATATATATATATATATATATATATATATATATATATATATATATATATATATATATATATATATATATATATATATATATATATATATATATATATATATATATATATATATATATATATATATATATATATATATATAAATATGCACGGTATTTATATATATATATATTCCAAACCCTTCGTTTGAAGTTGAGTCGTCCACCTGAATGCACCTCATGCTGCTTCGGACCTAATTTTTAGGATTTAATGTGAAGTGTCTGGCTAAGGTACATTATTGTACAATTTAAATTGCATCACAGTTATATTTTTTTATCTTTTTTAATAACAGTGTTTGGAAATGACGTGGATAAAAACTTATCCATCGCAAACCTATTTCTTAAAAAAAATAGTGCAGTTTAAAATTATATTGTGGTGCATCTTAACCAAACACTACTTTAGCTAAGATAATATTTAAATCAGCATGAGATGCATTCAAATGACGACCCACTCCGAGCGAAGGGTCTGAAATCGTTTGGGGGGTTCGTACGGGGTGTAAAGCCGGTCAAAAATGCATTTTAGAGTACTTTTTATTCTTTTTTAACTAAGAATCTTGTGATGATATAAATACACATATACACATTAGTATAATATATACTTGCGCAACGGAATTAATTAAATATTTTGTGTTTGGCGGTGTTCAATGAGTGTGCTTTGCGGATGATCTTTTTCTTTTTATGAGAGCTGATGTGAATTCGGCTCAAGTTATGATCGCTGCTCTTAATGAGTTTAAACTTGCTTATGGCCTTGCTCCAAGTCTTCCAAGAAGTCCCGCTTTCTTTTGCAATGTGCTTAATCATGTTAAACTTGATATTCTTGAGGTACTTCCCTTTGAGGAGGGTCGTTTGCCTGTTAGATATCTTGGTGTTCCTTTGGTCTCTACAAGGTTGATTTATCGTGATTGTAGGCCTCTGATTGAAAAGGTTCAAAACAGAATTGATGATTGGAAAAATAAATTTCTTTCTTTTGCGGGGAGACTTCAACTTATTAATTCAGTTCTTGCATCTCTTCATGTGTATTGGTCTTCAGTTTTCTTGTTGCCTTCAAAGATTATTTCTGATATTGAGCAATTGATGAGACGATTTCTTTGGAACCAAGGTGAAGTACAACGGGGAAAGGCAAAAGTAGCATAGGAGGTAGTTTGTCTTCCAAAACAAGAAGGTGGATGATGTGTGAAATCTAGTTTAAAAATTTATAACAAGGTCTACCGTTAACTGACTACAACACACTTACGGGCAGTGTACCCGTTCGTATGTAATATAGGTAACTGGCAAGACCAGGATCGAACACAAGGACTGACTGCTGTACTAAAAGTTGTGAAAACTGTGAAACAAGTACAAGTTTGGTTTGTGACCGAGTTGTCACTTCGCGTATCAGGAAACTAAGAAATTAACAAGTAAAGTAAAATACTCAACCGGTGTCACTCGAGAGTATACGAAAAGATTTTTGTTGTAATCAAATGATTAAAAAGCCATCTATGTCGAATCCGCTACACAAGAAGTCTAGGTTGCATATGGTTAAGCTCAAAATTCTTTATATGTTGGTGATAATAATCGTGACAAGACAAAACACATTCGGCGTGCACTCCGTTTGTAAAATCGACTCAATCACCTAATCAACTCAATTTCTTGCAACAAGTGGTACCACCATCCTTATTACAATTCCTTGAACTAACTAGTTTGTTTGATTATTTAAATAACAATTTCATCTTTGTGAAAGAAACGTGGTACCACCATCCGTTAAATCCACTTACCAAAGTAATTTCTATTAATTTGTATCCTTTACTATCATACCATGACCTAGCAAGAGTTGTTCATAGACAAACAACTAAAATAATACTTGCATTCAACTAGTACCACTATCGAAAAACACAAATATCACCAAGGACACAAGATTAAGTAGAAGAAATCACTTCAATAAGATCTTGACAAAATGTTAAGTAAAACCAACTTGAATTCAAAATATTATGCAACCATGACTAATTGTTTCACTTCATCTTCATAGATGTAAGGAGGTTTAGCTACTCATAATGAAAAAGAACAAAGATTCAATTAAATAAGAGAACATAATGTACCAAATATTTAGGAGAATTCCAAATCGAAGTTACAACCGAGCCACAATAAGTAACTATAGCCAAAATTAGTCTTCAAATCTTCAAATGATATTTGGGAAGTAAAAACCCTTGGAAAGCCTTCAAAAACTGCTAGAGAGAAAAAGTGGAGGCTGGAGTGTCCAAGATTCTTTTAGGGTTGAGTGGGTGTTGGTATTTATACCCCAGGAGAGAGAAAAACACATTGTCAGCTCGAAGTCGCGCCGCGAGCCCCATTCCTCGCGCCGCGATGTCTTCCACAATTCGAACAGAGGGTTTCAGACCAAAAAACTCGCGCCGCGACTTCTCAACTCGCGCCGCGACTTTTCAACTCGCGCCGCGACTTTTCTTGATAGGTCGCGCCGCGAGAAATTCTACTCGCGCCGCGAGGTCTGCTGGCGATCGGTGAACGAAATCGCGACTAGGCTGGTGATCGGGATCGTGAACATCTCGCGCCGCGAGGGCCAAAGGTCGCGCCGCGAGGTTCTTCAGTTTTCGTTCATTCTGCTTCGTTTTCGACCATGCTTCCAACGTTAGTGCATATGGACCATTCCTACGCCGTTTTCTACCATTTATGAGCGATGTACCTACTGTGGACCTGAAACCACTCGCAAATACCATAAAGTACCACAAAACATGTATAAACGGCTATAAATCGTATGCAAAACGTCCAAATAAGATGTGAGAAATATGTATACATTGAGGCACATCAGGGACTTGGTATAAAGCGACTGGAAACGTTTAATGTCGCTTTGCTCTCTTCTCATATTTGGAATCTTCTTGCTGGAAAGGATTCATTATGGGTAAGATGGGTTCATACTTATAAGTTGAGAGATCGTAGTTTTTGGGAGATTCCTTATGGAGGCAATCTGTCTTGGAGTTGGCGTAAAATGCTTCAAATTAGACCATTGATTCGGAATTTCATTTGGTTTAAACTTGGGAATGGGTTGAAATGCTCAGCATGGTTTGACAAGTGGGAGAGTCAATGTCCACTCATTCAGAGACTTACATGCAGAATCATCACTAACGCTGGATTCTCACTAAATGCAACTGTTGCGGTTATCATAGCTAATGATAATTGGGCTTGGCCTATTGGTTGGAATAGTTTCCTATTCCCTATGGATGTCCCGATCCTGAATCCCAATTCTCAAGATATTCTGTATTGGAAAGATAGATTGGGTATGCTTAGAGACTTCTCGGTTAACACTGCTTGGGAGGATCTTCGCTTTCGTGCTGATGCGGTCGAGTGGTACAATCTTGTGTGGTTTGATCAATGCATACCGAAACATGCTTTCATATTATGGCTTGCTATGAAAAGGAAGCTCAAAACACAAGATCTGTTAAGCCATTGGGACGTTCAAGGAGGAGGGAATGTTTCCCTTAACTGTGCTCTCTGTGAGACTCAACCCGATTCTCATGATCATCTGTTTTTTAATTGTAATTATTCGTCTCAGGTATGGACTTCTATGCAAACCAAACTTACTTCTCAATTAACTACCTGTGCGTGGGATGCTATCATCAATGGTCTCATGTCGGGTGCCAAGAAGAAATCTGGTCGTGCAATTATTTGTAAGCTGGTTTTGGCTGCCACAGGGTATTATATTTGGCAAGAAAGAAACTTGAGGCTATTTCAACGAAGGAAGAGATCCATGGCGCAGCTTGTGGATACTATTATTGGTACGGTTCGTCTTAAACTTCTTTCTTTTCGCTTCAAGAAATCTGTTCGCATGGAGCAAACCTTGGATGCATGGGATGTTGCTAAGTCGTGTCTGGTTTAATTATGTTTGGTTGTTTTAGCTAGAAGATATTGTTTACTTTCTAGTTATGTACGTTGAGTCTGAAGCACATAGGTGTGTTTTCATGTAATTAGTCGGCATGACATTTTAATAAAAGTTCTAATACAGGGTAAAACCCTTTACCCAAAAAAAAAAATGAGTCTTAATAGTGGTTGTCGCAACCTCGTATGACGGTTTAATATAGTATAGAATATATAGTGATACATGTATCCTTTTGAAAATAATGAATGCTCGGAAATCGTAAAATTGTATTAATAAATGAATATTTTAACAAAAAAAAAACGTAGGTTATGAATAACTTAGATTGATTTTACGCATATATTATAATTATTTTGATATATACATAATATAACTAAAATTTAAGAAATTAGTATATAAATTATTTATAATATTAATAGAAAAAAACTAATAAATATATATCGAAAGAACATATGTCACTTTAAAAAACGCAATATATCGATCAAATGATAAAGCATTGTAGGGTAGTTTTACAGTGAGAACACCCTTAAAATAAGAACATGGTAGAACACTTAAAAACATCATTTTGATGCATTAAAAGTCCATAAAACCAACATAGTGTATAACTAATTATCATTATTTAAGTGTTTAACAACACATTGATCCGTCAAAATTGAAAAAATCACGTTTTTTGTTGGATGTATCCATTTTGATGAATATGCATCCAAGATGGATGCACAAAACAAAAAACATGATTTCTTGATTTTGACAGATCAATGTGTTGTTAAACACTTAAATAATGATAATTAGTTATACACTATGTTAGTTTATGGACTTTTAATGCATCAAAATGAAGTTTTTAAATATTCTTACCGTGTTCTCATTTTAAAGTTGTTCTTATTTTATTGGCCCCCAAGCATTGTATCGATCAAATAAGATATATGTTTCGTGCATAAGGTAAAATTGTTACAACTAAATATGTCATTATCTTAGTACAATAATATACAGCTAATTATTCCGTATATTACAAAAAGAGGATGATTCATGGTGGCCATGCCAATATTCTTTTGCCACTCTATTTATAAAAGAAGCAGCTATTAAATTACGAGGAGTGTAACACCACCAGGCAAAAAAGTGTAACCCCACCAGAGGCATTATTAGCGGCGACGTCGCCGCTAATACTGCACCAGAGAGAGTATTAGCGGCGACGTCGCCGCTAATACTGCGGGCCCCCATGTCTGTAATGGTAAATCTGGCAGAGAAATTAGCGGGCCCCCTGTCAGTGTCAGAGTATTAGCGGCGACGTCGCCGCTAATGCCTTGGTCGGGTTGACTTTTGCCTGGTGGTGTTACCCTGTGCCTTAAATTATTGCTCCGCAGTTAGATAATGCTAAGTTATTATGATATCCTTGAAAGAGTTCTTTCTTTTGAAATTTAAGTTGTCGCATCAAAATTGTTTAAAGAATAAATCTTAGTTTTTGCTTTTAATACTTAAAAAAAGATGCGATTAAAGAAATTAACAATTAAAATATCGTACGTATTTTATGGCATCGATTAAAGTTTAGATTAGTCCATCTTCAAATAGAAGTTTGCCTTGTAAACAATAAAGTATTCATTTGCAATATACCTAAGTGATTGAAAAATATATATTTTGTCTTTGGAAATTGTTTGAAGCGAGCATAAAGATTTTTAGTATAAAAGATCAATTTCGATGTCACATTTTGCTTGGTGACCTGCATATTTTCGATGACCTACACGTTCTCCATTGAGCTGCAAGAAGGGGAGGAACTAACAACCATGCATCACTAAAATTCTGACATAAAAAATATGACCTGACAAACTGTGACATATATAAAGTGAGACACATTTGTAGGTTTGAATTGCCTAGAAGTGTGTAAGTTCTTACAATAGTCTCGATGAGACAGTAGAAAAAAGTAAGTTGTTATTCCAGACTCTAAATCCTGAAACTAAGTGTAATAATTCTAGGATTGTTTGCTTCAAGTCCAATTGATATATAACAAACTTATCCTAGCTATAAAGTTAGGATAATCGGGGGGTTTTGAGAGTCTTGGATCTCATCCAAAGACTTGCGTGGTTCAAGTTTTGTATATTTTCCTAATTGAATGTCACTGTGGTTTCTTGAATGTTAACTACTAATAACTAACTTATTGTTCAAAAAATTAAAAAAATAATAAAAAAGTTCTAGGATTGCAAGTTTGAGGTGGTGGTTTCAAGTTATTTACTTAAATGATGGTAATTGGTAACTACATATCCCAATATGATGATACTTGATATATAAAGATATTTTTCAAACGTAACACATACTTTGCGGAGAAACATGAAAAATTAGAGTCAAAACGAATTAATTTAGATGACTTGTAAAAACCCGTTTACACTTTTTTCATATATTTGTATTCATCAACAAAATATGATCACATCAGCAACATATGCAATATAACTTTAAATTAGGGTCAACAATGCTCCCTAAAAAAAATATCCCAGGTAACTACTGCAAGTTTTTTTTTAAATGACACACATTCATTGCTTAAAACAAGTGAAACCCACGACACTTTTTTTCAATAAAATTTAATGTTGTATTAACTTGAATATGATAATTAAAAATGAAATGTAATATTATCAGTTGTATACATTTTGTTTAATATTTTTCTAATGAAATTATTTTTTTTATACGTCCAAGAAACTAGACTTCTTTTCTTTTTTTATACATATATAGGGTATTTTGGTAATTTTCTATTAAATCCATTCCATTTAATTATAACAACCAAACATGATAAAGAATGGTAATGACTCATTCCATTACGATGTTCATTCCATTACCATGTTCATTTCATTCTGTTGTTATTCCATTCTATCCAACCAAAAATACTTCCAAGCACACATTGGTGCACTTGATTTTATATTTTTAAAAGGATTAGTTGTCTGAGAGATATAAGAAAGTATCAAACTTGTACTTTGGGTTAAAATCAATGATAAGAAGCCAGACAAGAATGTTAATGCAACTTATAAAAAATAAGGATGTCTCTCTCGGTCATACCATTTATTTGTTCTAGTAGACCCGACCCGACGTGACATTTACTGTGAATCAAGTATTTGCATTTAATTTCAATAAAACAAAACTTCCATACTGAATAAGAATAAGAACATGATGCAATAAACAGTGGTAACTTAGGAAATATTGCAGGAAAATTTCCATTAGGCAACCTTTTGGATACAAAAATTGTCTCAACATGTTACAATATGCAACTTTAGCAACAAAATGGTAACAAAAAGCTCTACTACACTTTAATCAAACTTCTCTAGAGACATTTCCACCAATTACACGATCATGAAAATGACCATAACTCATTAATTACGTTACACTAACAGGAACTGGGGACAAAAAAGCTCATGACGCTAGGGTAGTGTCTTAGCTCAAATATTACAGAGAAAGCTCAAATATTCGAGAAGGCTTAAGCAGGAATGGCTGATTGGTCAGCTAACCACTTCCAAACTCTCACTTCTCCTGTTCCATCTCCCGTGAAAAATATATTAGGACCACCGTGTATAGATCGAATTTCTTGCTTTGCAAATATCTTTCCCCTTTCAGCAAACCTAGTATAAAAGCAAGACAGCAGTTTATTTAGGTTGACTTCAAGTTAAGACAATCTAGTACCAAATTTTGAATAGAATAACCTAAAGGTGGCACTATGGGTGGGACTAGTAACTGTTAAAATGCGCAATATTTCTTACCAGTCAGGTCAGGTTGGAATCACTTTATGTCAAAAGATTTAACTATTGAGAATATCAAATGTGATTAATAAAGCATTATCTAATTTCTTACATTATTAATTTAGGAGGATTCATATTCAAGATAGACAAGGACTTTCGACTGCTTTGAGACATTTCATATTTAGTTCTTTTTTAACTATTTGACCCGTTAGAGATAAAACATGACTATGCTAAAGCATTTATAAGTAAAAGGGTCAAAAGTTGCCACCTCTAAAAAAGCATAGAAACACTTACGTTGGCAAGTCATATGCACGAACAGAGTTATCATTGCAGGAGCATAGCAATACTGGCTTGGATTCTAAATCAAGCATCCCACATAAAGTAAGCAGGCCCTGTAGTAGAGAAATATGACATTAAGCGACAAGAAATCATACAAAAAAAAATAGCATTAAAGAGAAAAGAGATAACGAGACCACTGTAAGAACAATATACTACTGCTTAATGATATACATTCTCACAAAGATCGATAGTTCTAAGCAAATTCAATATCATTCAATTTTCAAATCCTTAAATTAGAACGCATATACAAAGGACACGTCAAATAAGTGCTGATGATAGCAAACTTATCCTAGCTATAAAGTTACCAACTATTCTAATAAGATTAGGACAAAGAACACATTTTATAACTAACAACTTATTAGCTATTGTCCCGTGTAAGGACACGTCAAATGACTGCTAATGATAGTAAACTTATCCTAGCTATAAACCAACCATTCTAATAAGATTCCGACATTGGAGAAGTTGGAAGGTATCCCAGTATAGGAGAGGTTTAACTGCTTAAGACAAAACATACGTTTTATAAGTTATACCTAACAACTTATGAGATATTTTCCTGGAGCATCATCCCTCCGACTGGGGAAAAAGCTTTCACTAATTGTATAAACTATACAAGTACATTTATGTTCATTATACAAGACACAAACTCATGTTAGTTTGGTGCAAAGCTGCAAAAAATTATTCAGAAAGACACGACTTTTATCATGTCTTACCATCATCTTTTCATAATTTGACTTTTGCATAATGTGACCACCATCTTGGATGTCTTTCTTGAGATTTACATTCTAACCTGATCAAGATCTAACTATGATGCACTTCCCCCTATAAACAGAATTATTGGTATAAAATTATAGTCAAATCTCTTTAGGACATTGATATAAACTGGAGCTACACGGAAAACACCAAGGTAGGTCCTACAACTTGAGAACTAGGGATCTCCCGATGTTTAAAACTCGTATAACATATCTGACACTCCACCCTAAGAACCCAAAAAACTACTACCACGTAATGCTCTAACTTCCTTATCAAGGAAATTGGTTAGAACTAAAGGAAACTGGATACTTGATAATGATAATAATAATTTAAAAAAAAAACCCACTAAAACTCAAACATTACAATGATTTACCCCAACCTCTTGTACTTTTTTGGCCTTGATTATTCTGATCTATATCTGTTCTTATATGACCCCATTCTCTTGAATTCAAGACTGTTTTATATCATCAGCGACAGAGGACAATATGCTCAAAAGAACAAAAAAAAGCTTGAAAGACTATAATTTAGAAAAGCAACAGAACTTCTATCAAACTTATAATGATCCGTGGGCACTATAAATAGCAAGGTCAAAACATTCTAAATAGTTAAATACCACAATCATAATAACAAACAGATGCCTAACTACTATTATACTAATAATCAAAGCATATATCAATGATTTATAGCTTTCCTGGTGTAATGACCAAAAACAACCCCAAAAGTAACCAAAGACAGCTGGGATTTCAGGCCCTTTGGTTTGAGCATATCAACTAAAATGAGAGGAGTTAGTTAAATCACTAGGGATGCATGATGGGGAAGGTATGAAAACTTTATCCTATAAGCAGGTTCCATTGTCTTCTTAATTATATGATGATCAAAAGGGACACTATTAAAGAAAAAAAAAATGCATATAAGATGCAAAAATTACACGTATACAACAATTGAATTAAGAAAGCAGATTATAGTCACATAAGAATCCACATCATCTTAGTAGTTGGTACGTGCAGATGTGGAGGTCAAGGTCCTCCCTAACGTTTTTCACCAATTATCCAGGGTGTTTGATGTCCTTCAGGCCCTTTGGATTGACCATATCAACTAAAATGAGAGAAATTAGTTAAATCACTAGGAGTGCACAATGGGGAAAGGTATGAAAAGTTTATAATTCAACCATGTTCCATTGTCTTCTAAGTTATATATGATGATCAAAAGGGACCACTATCAAAGCAAAATAAATGCATAACAACAAGATGCACATCTAAACGTAAACAGTTGAATTGGGAAAGCAGATTGTTGTCAAATTAGAATCTACATCATCTTAGTAGTTCGTACGTGAAGACGTGGAGGTCCATGTCCTCCCTAACGTTCTTCACCAATTATCCAGGGTGTTTGATGTTGAAACTAAGATATCTAACTCACTTCAAAATCTTCATAACATATAAGTTGATCTGCCTAAAGGCATGAAGCTAACATAGAACCTACAGAAAAATCTTTTAAAGGCACGGATTATGTATAAACATCCAAACCAAAAGATGGTCTTTCTATGTAAAAAGATAGTCCCTGGCCAACGAGGTAAAACCAATAATCCAAGTAATCAACAGACTAGTTGGTGCATGTAACTATAACAAAAACAACCAATATAATATATGCAAATCAGTCTCCAACTAAAAAAATAGTTTAATCAACATACGTGTTCCTCGGTATGCGTGTAAGTAACTTCCAAGTCTCCACTACTATTAGCCACCCAAATCTGCAACAAAAAGCAACCATAAACAAAATGTATGGACATGCTTTATAGGTTATCAAGGGATGGCACCAAATACCTTTATTGTTTTGTCCAGTGAACATGATAAAAGAAATTGATCCCAGCAAAGAACTGACATGACGACAGAAGTATGGTCTGTCAGTGTTTGTAGACACTGTAAATTCTCAAGGTTCCAAACCTGAAAGCAAGTTATGCAAATTAGTGACTCGAAACTAATGTCATCTTATGTTAATGCCAAAGAAATCCCTTTACGCATTTAAGACAAATATCAAGAAATCCATGTCAAAATACCAGAGGTCAGCTAAGACCTAAGACCTGCAACATTTACTGACCAAGAATTATATATTTTCTTATTTAGGATAGTTGGTGTCAAATCCTAGTACATTCAAAAATAAACTCATTTTTTAATTAAGATGTGATTCAGGTGAAAATCACTTTGAGCACTTTTGACCCACTCAACCCATCCCTTCTTAGTTATGTCTTATAATTTCACCTGTTTGACCCGTTAAAGATAAAACAAAACCTAATCAACCCATTAATATGTAAATAAGTCGAAAATGCAACATTTACATACTGATAATACCATGAAATGCACTCACTTTTATAGAATTGTCCATAGAACCAGAGTATAATCTTTTTACTCCTCCAACGACTAGTGAAACAACAGCTGATGTGTGCCCTTGAAGTGCTGCAGCTGGTTCAAAGTTGCTTGTGACAGTATTATACTTCCATGCCAAGATACTCCCATCCTGCACCAGTGTTTACACAAATTGTAATATTTACACATACTGTAGTGAGAAAACACTCTCTACTACGGAATAACTAATTACAATTTACAAGTGCACAAACAGACAATCAATAAACTGTAGTCCAAAAATTACCTGTGTGCCCGCGAAGAGTAAATCATTGCCCGCAACCAGTGAATATACTTGACCAACAGGTCCATTAAGAGTCAGTTCTGCAGAATTTTGCATATTCCATGCCTATAATATTGCGATAACAATTAACAAAGATCAGCACCCAATGCCAGAGGCATAACTACATTAATAAATCGAGTTTATCTAAAGTTGGTTCAAAACTAACCTTGACAAGATTCGGTAAGCCTACAAACATCCATGGTCCTTCGCTGAGCATACAACCCACCTCGCCACCCACATTTATAGCCCCTACACACTACACCAAAAGAAAACCACCATATATAATTAGATTCCAAAATCACTCAACAAAATCAATCAAATCTAACACATTCCACAGTTAAGCGATAACAAATATCAACAATCCTTCTTTTTTACGGAGTAATAGGAACTTCAAAAAGACAGTAACAAAAAAACTGAAGGTAATTGCTCGTGTATAAGCACAAAGGGCTAATTGCACCCAAAAAAACTACCATACACATACAACCATTCAAAAAGTAATACATTTTATACAATAAGAAAAACGCTGAAGGTATGCTACTTTACGGCACAATGAACCGTATCATAATAAACTACAAACATACAAATATAAACATAAAACTTTTTGGTGCGTCCTTGAGGAAATTGGCCTATCGTATATTAATGCAATGCCTGGGCTTAAAAAAATATATCTATATATATGTATATATAAACAACCTGTCCAGATTGGCAATCCCAAACTCTCACAGTCTCATCTTTACTCCCAGTATATAGCTTATCCGAACCAACCGGAAACGCAATCCCACTCACAATCTGCGAAATTCGTCAACACAAACAAAACCACATCATCCCTAATATTATCTTTTTCTAAAAAAAGCACCCAAATTTATTCTCAAAACAAAAACCCCAATTTAATTATATATACCTTTTGATGACCTTCAAGATGAGTCAACATACCGAAACTCCCCGTTGACCAAGAATGCAAAAACCTACAAGTATCTCCATAGCTACATTTCCCTTGCATCCAATAATTACATATTTTTTCTTGCTTCACAACAACCCTATTATTATTACCATTATTATTCGGCCCATTCCCTCTACCACCACCACGTGGTCCCCACGTGCTGAAACCGCCTCGCCCCCGTACACTATTATTATTGGGTCTTTGATACTGATCATCTGTTGAAAACCCACGTTTAGACGACGTCGTTCCGTTAACTGGTTGGGTCGATAATTCTCTGTGTAGAAAAGGACATGGATGTCTATTGCAGTTTCCAGCTCTCCAATGATAACAAACTTTTTGATTTTGATTTTGATTATGATTTTGATGAGATGATGATGATGGGCCTAGTCTATTGAAAACACGTTTCCCTCCATCTAAATCCATCGTATATACGTATATATTTATATCGATATAGATTATATATATGTATGTATAGGTGTATGGATTAAAATATGTGTTGTTGTGTGATCATGAATGAATTTGTGAGAATCGGAGGTGTGAATTTGAAAAGCCCTAATGATTTGGGGATGAAAGAGTAGAGATTGGTTTGAAATTTTTGGGGATTAGGGTTTAAAATTTGGGGGATCAAGAACCCTAATCGAAAATATGATATTTATTTAATTGTTGATTTTCTATTTGATAAAAGAGGATCCAAAATTTTTTTAAATTTTTTTAATTTTTTTTAATTTTTTTTCAATTTTTTTTTCAATTTTTTTTTCAATTTTTTTTTCAATTTTTTTTTCAATTTTTTTTTCAATTTTTTTTTCAATTTTTTTTTCAATATTTTTTTTCAATAATTTTTTTTCAAAATTTATCTTGATATTTTTTTTCAATAATTTTTTTTCTTTCTTCTTCTACCTTTGTATACCAAATACCAGTTTTAATCCATTGAAATACTTCAGCTTTATTCCGTAGAAATCATTGTTATAATCTCTACTAAAATATCTCTATTATAATCATGTAAAAAACTGGTTGCATTAGAAAAATCGAAAGCTTAAAAAATTGAAGATAAACTGTAGCAAAAGTTAAAGTAATCCAAGTGCGTCTTATATTTCAAGTTTTATTTCGATGTTTGATTAGCTAGAACTATTTAAATCGAAAAAATGGGTTATCTATAAAATCTTTGATGTACAATTTCAACATGGCTTTATTTCGATGTATGGTTGCGGTTATGATTGTGTTTTGTTTGTTAAATACATTAAATCGAAGCATTGTAAGGAAAGTTGCACAATCAGAATGGGTGAGAAAATGAAACAATAACAGATTAGTATGTTTCTTATAAGGTGTATCGAGTTTTGTTTGACACATACAAGGTGTTTGATAAAATGCTATAAATTAACTATATCATTATCGGTTCAAAAAATATGTTATTTTTACATAGTATCTGATTGTACATAATTAATTTGCTTATTATTAGCCTTTACTCTGTTTTACATGTTACTTACTACCATGGATGAGAATAATGGCCACAAGAACACAGTGACAAATAGGCTCCTTAGTCCTTCGTATATCCTTTCTTTTTAACTACTATACTACTTCATCCAATTTAGAGTTGGCATATCGTGTCCGACACGACACGATAAGACACGAACACGATAAGGTTAAACACGAACACGACACGATAACTAATCGTGTCAAATTTTCCAAACACGAACACGACACGATTTTTAACAGGTTACACGATAAAGGACCTGTTAAGAGACCTGTTAAGGGACTTGTTAAAAGGTACACGATAAAGGACCTGTTAAGGGACCTGATAACGTATCTTATCGTGTCTTAGCGTGTCTTAACGGGTCTTTAACGTGTCTTTAACGGGTCTTTAACATGTCTTTAACGTGTCTTAACATGTCCATATATATACTACTTGTCTTATCGTGTTTTAACAGGTCAGGACCTGTTAAGACACGAAACACGTTAAGGCCAAACACGAAACACGAAATAACCAGGTCGTGTCGTGTCGTGCTAACAAGTCCGTGTCAGAAATTGCCAGCTCTACTTGACATGTATGTTTTCTTAATTCTTAAAATAACTTTGAGCGCTTTGCTGTTGATACATTTACTTTTGTCTTTGATGGTTACCAGTTCAACTGAACTAAGTCATATAAGAATATATGATCTTTGGTAGTAACTTCAATTTAAGCATTATATGTCTTAATGTGTGTTCGCTTAATACCATTATAAATTGAATGTTGGATAGCTTAGTTGAGAGTTTATAACCTTCATTTCACATAGAAGGGAATCATAATCGATTCTAAATTATAATAGCTTACAAACACTTACAGAGAACATTTTGTGATTATCTTTACTCCGTATCTTTTATTGATTGCAATAGCAAACCAATTGGTCATCGGGTACTACAATTGCTAAAATTTGAGTGAAATACATGATACCTTATCTTTATATATTCAATGTAGAATTGAGTTTGTACCCAACACTCGTCCTGCTAAAGTGGTTATCAACAATGAAATTGTTTCTTGAATTATAACTTCATATATTTTGGATAATAATTTGAAATTGTATTTTGGCACCGGCCTCATTATGTGTTTGAACCAGTTTATGATTAACATTTTTAAGAATGACTACTATTATTTTGATATAGTTCATATCAATTGTTTTTGTATGTATATCAAGAGTTTTAAATTTAAGAGTTGTAGGACTAGAACCCTTGACTTTTGGTTTAAAAGAAAGGTTGTTTATCAACCCTCCTAATAAAAAGTTGATAGTTTAAAGTTGTGCAACATTATTAATTTAAGTATGCTAATGACCCTGCAAAGTCATGAATCGATATGTAGTAAACCAAGTTGCTTCAGTGATCATTTAAAGAAAAATTGCATATCTGCTAACTTGTCTCATCCGAAGACGATCTCGACAATTTGATTAGAGAGATTCTGAGTGCTATATTTGAGGTGGCACGTGAAATACGTGAAATCGAACGATTGAGAAGTCATGTGAGATTGAAACGATTGAGAAGTCACGGAAAACCAGCTTGAGAAGTCATGTGAATTGAAACGATTGAGAAGTCACGTGAAATCGAAACGATTGAGAAGTCATGTGAATTGAAACGATTGAGAAGTCACGTGAAATCGAAACGATTGAGAAGTCATGTGAATTGAAACGATTGAGAAGTCACGTGAAATCGAAACGATTGAGAAGTCATGTGAATTGAAACGATTGAGAAGTCACGTGAAATCGAAACGATTGAGAAGTCATGTGATTCGAAACGATTGAGAAGTCACGTGAAATCGAAACGATTGAGAAGTCATGTGAGATTGAAACGATTGAGAAGTCACGTGAAATCGAAACGATTGAGAAGTCATGTGAATTGAAACGATTGAGAAGTCACGTGAAATCGAAACGATTGAGAAGTCATGTGAATTGAAACGATTGAGAAGTCACGTGAAATCGAAACGATTGAGAAGTCATGTGAATTGAAACGATTGAGAAGTCACGTGAATGAAACCATTGAGAAGTCATGTGAATTCGAACGATTGAGAAGTCATGTGAGATTGAAACGATTGAGAAGTCACGTGAAAAACGATTGAGAAGTCATGTGAATTCGAACGATTGAGAAGTCATGTGAGATTGAAACGATTGAGAAGTCACGTGAAATCGAAACGATTGAGAAGTCATGTGAATTGAAACGATTGAGAAGTCACGTGAAATCGAAACGATTGAGAAGTCATGTGAATTGAAACGATTGAGAAGTCACGTGAAATCGAAACGATTGAGAAGTCATGTGAATTGAAACGATTGAGAAGTCACGTGAATAAACGATTGAGAAGTCATGTGAATTCGAACGATTGAGAAGTCATGTGAGATTGAAACGATTGAGAAGTCACGTGAAATCGAAACGATTGAGAAGTCATGTGAATTGAAACGATTGAGAAGTCACGTGAAATCGAAACGATTGAGAAGTCATGTGAATTGAAACGATTGAGAAGTCACGTGAAATCGAAACGATTGAGAAGTCATGTGAATTGAAACGATTGAGAAGTCACGTGAAATCGAAACGATTGAGAAGTCATGTGAATTGAAACGATTGAGAAGTCACGTGAATGAAACGATTGAGAAGTCATGTGAATTGAACGTTGAGAAATACGTGAAATCGAACGATTGAGAAGTCATGTGAGATTGAAACGATTGAGAAGTCACGGAAAACCAGCTTTTGAAAGGTATTTAATGGATACTCTCTTATACGAGCCTTCAACCAGGACTAGACTTTCATTTGAATCATCATTGAAAAGGTTGAGCGGAAATCTTGACAACTGAAAATGCACGAGAGTTTTCATCTGCTGCAAAAGGAGAGACACTCGAAGATAGTATCAAGTGTTCCTTGAAGTTATTTGACATCCCATCAAAGGTTGCAAGATGGGGAGGTCGGGTGGGTAGGTTACGGGACAATATCACTTCGGGTAAAATTTGGTCAGTTTTTAGAAGGGGTCAACTTTGGTTGACTGCATATGTCTCTTGTCCAATTTTTGGCACCCACGCGTGATGGTCTACTTTTCGATATAGCTATGAAAACTTCACATATCTACATATTGTTTTTTTCTTTTCAATAATTTATCGATGTACGGTTTTTGAAATTTTTTTGAATGAATTAGAGGAATAAAATGATTTATGGAGGAGAGAGAAAAAAAATGAGTGGTTGAGATTTGAGGAGAGAGAAAGGGTATTATAGTTATTTTAGGTAAATATAGAATAGATAGGAGGGGCATTTTGGGAAAGTAAATGTTGAAACTTAAAATTTTAGACAGGGACTATTTGCTTTATAATCTACCAATAAACTAAAACAGGATTGAGATATTCTTGAAACGATACGTGGCGTAATCCTTGATCGACACGTGTCCTTTTAATTTATTTGTTTTATTAAATTAGCTTTTTTAATTGTATATAGATTCAATTTCCTTATTAGACTTAGAATTAAATAATGTATAGATATAATATAGATATAGATATGATGAAGATGATATAGATATAGATATAGATATAGATATAGATATAGATATAGATATAGATATAGATCAGAACACTATAGATATAGATATAGATATAGATATAGATATAGATATAGATATAGATATAGATATAGATATAGATATAGATATAGATATAGATATAGATATAGATATAGATATAGATATAGATATAGATATAGATATAGATATAGATATAGATATAGATATAGATATAGATATAGATATAGATATAGATATAGATATAGATATAGATATAGATATAGATATAGATATAGATCAGAACACTATAGATATAGATATAGATATAGATATAGATATAGATATAGATATAGATATAGATATAGATATAGATATAGATATAGATATAGATATAGATATAGATATAGATATAGATATAGATCAGAACACTATTTACCTATAGATATAGATATAGATATAGATATAGATATAGATATAGATATAGATATAGATATAGATATAGATATAGATATAGATATAGATATAGATATAGATATAGATATAGATATAGATATAGATATAGATATAGATATAGATATAGATATAGATATAGATATAGATATAGATCAGAACACTATAGATATAGATATAGATATAGATATAGATATAGATATAGATATAGATATAGATATAGATATAGATATAGATATAGATATAGATATAGATATAGATATAGATATAGATATAGATATAGATCAGAACACTATAGATATAGATATAGATATAGATATAGATATAGATATAGATATAGATATAGATATAGATATAGATATAGATATAGATATAGATATAGATATAGATCAGAACACTATAGATATAGATATAGATATAGATATAGATATAGATATAGATATAGATATAGATATAGATATAGATATAGATATAGATATAGATATAGATATAGATATAGATATAGATATAGATATAGATATAGATATAGATATAGATATAGATATAGATATAGATATAGATATAGATATAGATATAGATATAGATATAGATATAGATATAGATATAGATATAGATATAGATATAGATATAGATATAGATATAGATATAGATATAGATATAGATATAGATATAGATATAGATATAGATATAGATATAGATATAGATATAGATATAGATATAGATATAGATATAGATATAGATATAGATCAGAACACTATAGATATAGATATAGATATAGATATAGATATAGATATAGATATAGATATAGATATAGATATAGATATAGATATAGATATAGATATAGATATAGATATAGATATAGATATAGATATAGATATAGATATAGATATAGATATAGATATAGATATAGATATAGATATAGATATAGATATAGATATAGATATAGATATAGATCAGAACACTATAGATATAGATATAGATATAGATATAGATATAGATATAGATATAGATATAGATATAGATATAGATATAGATATAGATATAGATATAGATATAGATATAGATATAGATATAGATATAGATATAGATATAGATATAGATATAGATATAGATATAGATATAGATATAGATATAGATATAGATATAGATATAGATATAGATATAGATATAGATCAGAACACTATTTACCTATAGATATAGATATAGATATAGATATAGATATAGATATAGATATAGATATAGATATAGATATAGATATAGATATAGATATAGATATAGATATAGATATAGATATAGATATAGATATAGATATAGATATAGATATAGATATAGATATAGATATAGATATAGATATAGATATAGATATAGATATAGATATAGATATAGATATAGATATAGATATAGATATAGATATAGATATAGATATAGATCAGAACACTATTTACCTATAGATATAGATATAGATATAGATATAGATATAGATATAGATATAGATATAGATATAGATATAGATATAGATATAGATATAGATATAGATATAGATATAGATATAGATATAGATATAGATATAGATATAGATATAGATATAGATATAGATATAGATATAGATATAGATATAGATATAGATATAGATATAGATATAGATATAGATATAGATATAGATATAGATATAGATATAGATATAGATATAGATATAGATATAGATATAGATATAGATATAGATATAGATATAGATATAGATATAGATATAGATATAGATATAGATATAGATATAGATATAGATATAGATATAGATATAGATATAGATATAGATATAGATATAGATATAGATATAGATATAGATATAGATATAGATATAGATATAGATATAGATATAGATATAGATATAGATATAGATATAGATATAGATATAGATATAGATATAGATATAGATATAGATATAGATATAGATATAGATATAGATATAGATATAGATATAGATATAGATATAGATATAGATATAGATATAGATATAGATATAGATATAGATATAGATATAGATATAGATATAGATATAGATATAGATATAGATATAGATATAGATATAGATATAGATATAGATATAGATATAGATATAGATATAGATATAGATATAGATATAGATATAGATATAGATATAGATATAGATATAGATATAGATATAGATATAGATATAGATATAGATATAGATATAGATATAGATATAGATATAGATATAGATATAGATATAGATATAGATATAGATATAGATATAGATATAGATATAGATATAGATATAGATATAGATATAGATATAGATATAGATATAGATATAGATATAGATATAGATATAGATCAGAACACTATAGATATAGATATAGATATAGATATAGATATAGATATAGATATAGATATAGATATAGATATAGATATAGATATAGATATAGATATAGATATAGATATAGATATAGATATAGATATAGATATAGATATAGATATAGATATAGATATAGATATAGATATAGATATAGATATAGATATAGATATAGATATAGATATAGATATAGATATAGATATAGATATAGATATAGATATAGATATAGATATAGATATAGATATAGATATAGATATAGATCAGAACACTATAGATATAGATATAGATATAGATATAGATATAGATATAGATATAGATATAGATATAGATATAGATATAGATATAGATCAGAACACTATAGATATAGATATAGATATAGATATAGATATAGATATAGATATAGATATAGATATAGATATAGATCAGAACACTATAGATATAGATATAGATATAGATATAGATATAGATATAGATATAGATATAGATATAGATATAGATATAGATATAGATATAGATATAGATATAATATAGATATAGATATAGTATAATATAGATATAATATATATAGATATAGATATAGATATAGATATAGATATGATATAATATAGATATAGATATAGATATAGTATAGTATGAATATAGATATAGATACAGATAGTATAGATAAGAATGTGTTAAAATCTATCATCGATTCATCATATACAAAAAGAAATCTTTAATTCTCTTCTTGAAAAAACAAGAGCCGAGTTCCAATAAATCAATAATGAATACTTGTTCTTACAATTAATAAAATTTATCATCTTTGATCTAATTATTAGTTGATTTTTAATTCTCCTATATTAATCTTCTAATAAAATTTGATGAAACTTTTAATATTTAAAAGTTTTGATGGTCTTAAAATCTATAATTCTTTCTACGTATTATTATTTTTTTCTTTTTTTAACTTAAACAATTCAATATTAAAACATAACATTTTATTTAATATTAAAGAACTTAACATTACATAAACTAGAAAAAGTAAAATACAATGCAACATTTTTTAAATATTAAATAAACTACATAATACTAAATTAAATCCTCGATCGGTGGTGGTTGAGCGGCTTTTTTTTTTTTTTTTTTTTTTTTTTTTTTTTTTTTTTTTTTTTTTTTTTTTTTTTTTTTTTTTTTTTTTTTTTTTTTTTTTTTTTTTTTTTTTTTTTTTTTTTTTTTTTTTTTTTTTTTTTTTTTTTTTTTTTTTTTTTTTTTTTTTTTTTTTTTTTTTTTTTTTTTTTTTTTTTTTTTTTTTTTTTTTTTTTTTTTTTTTTTTTTTTTTTTTTTTTTTTTTTTTTTTTTTTTTTTTTTTTTTTTTTTTTTTTTTTTTTTTTTTTTTTTTTTTTTTTTTTTTTTTTTTTTTTTTTTTTTTTTTTTTTTTTTTTTTTTTTTTTTTTTTTTTTTTTTTTTTTTTTTTTTTTTTTTTTTTTTTTTTTTTTTTTTTTTTTTTTTTTTTTTTTTTTTTTTTTTTTTTTTTTTTTTTTTTTTTTTTTTTTTTTTTTTTTTTTTTTTTTTTTTTTTTTTTTTTTTTTTTTTTTTTTTTTTTTTTTTTTTTTTTTTTTTTTTTTTTTTTTTTTTTTTTTTTTTTTTTTTTTTTTTTTTTTTTTTTTTTTTTTTTTTTTTTTTTTTTTTTTTTTTTTTTTTTTTTTTTTTTTTTTTTTTTTTTTTTTTTTTTTTTTTTTTTTTTTTTTTTTTTTTTTTTTTTTTTTTTTTTTTTTTTTTTTTTTTTTTTTTTTTTTTTTTTTTTTTTTTTTTTTTTTTTTTTTTTTTTTTTTTTTTTTTTTTTTTTTTTTTTTTTTTTTTTTTTTTTTTTTTTTTTTTTTTTTTTTTTTTTTTTTTTTTTTTTTTTTTTTTTTTTTTTTTTTTTTTTTTTTTTTTTTTTTTTTTTTTTTTTTTTCTTTTTTTAACTTAAACAATTCAATATTAAAACATAACATTTTATTTAATATTAAAGAACTTAACATTACATAAACTAGAAAAAGTAAAATACAATGCAACATTTTTTAAATATTAAATAAACTACATAATACTAAATTAAATCCTCGATCGGTGGTGGTTGAGCGGCTGGCTCATCGAGGTATGCCAAATCCAAGGTCGATACATGCTCCGTAAGATCATACCGCAGACGATGATGGACGTTTTCGTCCTGTAACTCAAATACCCATGTTTGTACAAGCGGCCGCGTAAAGTGAATGACGTGTTTGGAGCCGTTCCATTTCTAGTAGTATCATACAACGACAACCGATTCAACACATTAATATCGTTGTTTGATCCGGGAGGACCAAAAAACGTATGCCAAATCCACAAATCCTGCGAAGCAACAACTTCAATCATAATAGTCGGCACTTTGTGATCCCCTCGCGTATATTGTCCTTTCTCCGCCTTAGGACAATTCCTCCATACAATATGCGTACAATCAAGTACCACACTGTATAATTGTTATAGCAGACAGTACATTATATAATGCGTAATAATAATAGATTTATAAAGAGATGTGGTACTATTATCAATTTCCAATGAAAATTGCTCTTTTTCTACTCATTCACCAACCCATCCATTTTGACACCTATGTTTCTAGTTCATAGAACATCAAGAGCAATTGATGGCTGACTATGATGTTAACACAATTCGTGAAATAAATTTCAGATTTCCCACAAGTCAGTAGGCTATATTTTCTATGAGTCATAAAGAAACATAAATAAGTGCATACGGCAATGATCCCATATAGTATTTGGCAAAGAGTTTCTTGTAAGAAAAAGTCACTGACCATGCCGTCAAAAGATCCAACTCAGTATGAACTTTATTTAGTTCAAACAATAGGAAAAGTATCCATAAATAGAAGTTCAAAATATTAAGCTATCATCATGTTACATATACATAAATAGGTTACAACGAAGCTGTCGAAGCAAACCTCCATCAAATTGTGGATCTGCATAAACATTCTAAGCATAAGCGTCGCCAAAATCGTATCTGGAGGTTACTACTATACCAGAACCAAAATATTGTACCCGTGAACAGCAGCCAAGACTGTATATGTGTTAATCCTCATAAGAGTATGATGTGTAAAATCGAGTTTAAAAATTAAAACAAGAAATACCCTAGAACTGACTACTACACACTCGCGGGCAGTGGACCCGTTCGTATATAGTATAGCTAAAAAGGTAAGTCCAGGATCGAACACAGGGACTAAAACTAAGTAATTGTTGACATTAAGTAATTCAAGTAAATAGGGGGGTTGTGACCGAATTGTCACTTTGCAAGAGTTAGTGAATAATTAGTAATTCCAAAGGATTAATCGAAAAGAAAATTTGTTTTAAACAATAATTTAAAAGGCATCCATCTTGATTTCGCTCAACAATACGCTCAGATTGCACATAAGTGAAGTTCAAACCCAAATTAGTTGATTAAATAACCGAGACTCAAACAAAGCACCAACCCCGTACCCGTCAAGTTAATGACATCATTTGACTCTCTTGCTTAAACTAGTTTCGTTACAAAGACCGGTACCCCAAGACATCTTTTATAACTTCCATAATCAAACAATTGGTTTGGTTATTGAGATAACAATTATACCTATCGATTGTACCCAACAGTTAACACATTTCTTCCTATTATCATGAACGATTATCTACCGTACCCGTCATAGATCCAATCGTTTGTACCCAAACAATCAAAATGAAATATATGTAATCAATAACTACCATTAAAGACACACATAAATCACCAATCAATTCAAGATAAATAATAAGGAAGAAATACGCTAAGATCTCGATATAACGTTAAATGAAATCAAGATTGAATTAATAAAATTGTGCAATCTTTACATATTGTCTCACTCCATCAAGATGGATGATAAAGTGATTAGCCACTCATATTAAAAGAAGAATAACAATTAAAATAAGAAGAATTCATTGTTACCTAATGATAATAATCGAAAGCTACGAATGAAAATGATCAAATCGTGTTTGAAAACCTAGAAAATGATGAAGATCTGAAAATATCTCCAAATAGGGTTCCCAAAAACGGCTGCTAAAAGAGAAGAGTGTTTTTGGCTTATTTTGCAAGGTATTTATACGATCCCCAAAAGCTGCCAGAAACGGGCCCAGTTGCGGCGCAACTCAGAGTTACGCCGCAACTAGGGTTGACTTTTGCATTTTGACTTTGACTTTTGTTGACCAAGCTGGCTTGAACTTGAACCCATTGCGGCGCAACTAAGGGAGTTGCGGCGCAACTTATCCTTCTGCTTTTGGGTTGCGGCGCAACTTGGAGTTGCGGCGCAATTCGGCATTGACTCGCGTTGACCTTTGACTTATGTTGACTCGTGGCTGGCCAGGAAGGAAGGGCGTTGCAGCGCAACTGGAATAGCTGCGGCGCAACTTATTCTTCTGGAATTAGGTTGCGGCGCAATTGGGAGTTTCAGCTTTGACTTTGGTTGACTTTCTGCAATCTTCATCCAAATGCTTCCGAAATCCTCCGTTAGCACTTAATTCATCTCAACAATATCGTTTTCTCCAGATTTGCGCTTAAATACCTGTCAGTAACCTGAAACACTAACAAATACCATAAACGCACCAAATGTATACAAAAACGACTCATAAACTTCAGAATCAACTAAATACGTTGTGGGAAATGGGTATAAAATACGACATATCAAATACCCCCACACTTAAGCTTTGCTTGTCCTCAAGCAATTCCAAACTTCAAAACTCAATTTACCTTGGCACAAATGGGAATAACATTACCGTAATAAAAAAGAAGCTAAACCATCATTGAAAATGAAACGAGATGGTTAGGCAGTTTTAATCTTAAATGAAAACTGGAATGTTTGACAATACTTGACTGATATACAAGCCTTAATAACACGACTAAGCACAAAAGAATCGAATCAATGATATCTCGTCTATCCTACTCCAACTAACTTACACTTGGGGTTGAATATTCGAATAATCACTCAATGCCAAGTCGTGATGCATAATCTTTTAACCATAGGCTTGTACTAGGTTCGTTCCTTCACCGCCATGATGCAAGCACCACAACGTCTATCAAAAGAGGACTTTAAGGGTTTGAATGAACTTTAAGGCTAAACAAGGTATTTAAAAGGGTATGGAAATTTGGGTAAACAAAGGGTGTTAAAAACAAATAACACAACATATAACAAAGTTTTACATAATAGTCTAATCCATTAAATCCCATGTCACTAGTTGCCAACGGTTCAAAACCCGAGAAGTTGTCCAGACAATACCCCCAATAGACGATTAAAAACCGACACCATTGTGGTGTATGACACTAAACAACTCAATCAACCAATTATAACCATGTTGGCTTAAAACGAACTTGCCAACCTAAAAAGTATAACATTAGAATCCTTTTTGTTGGTTATAAGAATGTACCAACTCAACTCGATAATTTGAATTAACAATGAAGCTTTTGTTGGTGTAATTGATGAACCAACTTTCAAAAATGATTTGACACAAAGTGAGAAATACCAACTGACAGCCCAAGCTCTTTTTTTTTTTTTTTTTTTTTTTTTTTTTTTTTTTTTTTTTTTTTTTTTTTCTTTTTTTTTTTTTGTGAGCTACTTTTACTCTGACTAATTGGTATTCTCTTAAATAACATTTGAAACAGTGACAAATCATATACTCATATGCTGAAATGAATGATTCAGACTTTATCCAAACAAACATGACGAAATCAATCTATTCTCAGTAACCGAGAATATCCCAACCCGACATAAAGGACAACCCCAAACCATCCACTAGCATAGGCAACCAATGACCCACCAGGACTTCGACTATCGGTATGGCTAGGAAAAGGTTTATATTTAAGGTGGATTTAATAGCAAAGAACAGGCTAGTGACAACATGTTTTCTATTGTTTCTTGCACTAAAAGTGAGTGCAACATAGGGGTTTAACAGGTGGTTCACTAACCAGTGTAGTTAGATACTAAGCACATTAACAAAACATGCACATAACAATAATTTACGAAACAAGGGGTGAATCAAACAAAGAACAAAGGTTTTATCCTAAATTTGCCTCTTCTGATAAATAACACGGAACGATCAACCAGGACAAGTTCTAGAATCAACGCAATCACCGGCACACTCATAGCAAATGAAATAATCTAGAAATGGAAAATCAACCTCAAACTTGCACATCATAGTTCAGAGCTCTAAAAGAGACCCTTACTTCCGGATAAATCCAAAAGCCTACGAGAGGGACAAATTAACAAGGCTAATAATTCCAAAACCGTAACACCTATCATAACTAGCAATGAATCAATAATCTCACAATTTGGGTGTTTTGGTGCTTTGAGCGTGCTAGTCATATTATTAATCCAGAAGGGATTGCCTAATTAATCAGTCAAAACACATTCCACATATTAAAATTTTGTACCCAAGGTTGTAGTCAAATTGCTTATTAAGTTCTATAATTAAGTGACAAAAGCAATTAACTACAAGGACAAGCATGCAAAAGTTTCAAAATTCCTCAAAAATACCCGACTTTTTCCTATTTACCACCCCCCCACACTTGAGTTGGACAATGCCCTCAATGTCCAATGAACTAAGGCAAACCAAGGGAAATAGGGGAAAGTAAACAAAAACAAAATCAAGAACAAGAAAACTTGTCGGGTATGATGTATGTTCCATGCCTGAATATGATGCCAACAAAATATGTCGCTGAACTTACTGCCAGCATATGCACATGACATTCAACTTGCTATCAACATGAACACACCATTAACGAGCAACATAATCAAATAAACCATGCAATCAACCTATCCCTAATTATTAAAACGGAAATGGAAAAGTAAAATACGATGTTTTATCACCCTTAAGGGTGATTACAAACCAACAAATGAAAATAAATAAAAGTACGGAAAAAAAATTGTTCAAACAAATACAAGTACAAGCCATCATCACCAACCGACGGCAGC
The DNA here is from genome assembly GCA_034093135.1 of Erigeron breviscapus. NCBI lineage: Eukaryota > Viridiplantae > Streptophyta > Magnoliopsida > Asterales > Asteraceae > Erigeron > Erigeron breviscapus. The sequence goes on from CM067167.1 coordinate 126,048,889, forward strand.
ATCATCATCATCATCATCGTCGTCGTCGTCGTCATCATCATCATCATCATCGTCATCATCATCATCATCATCATCATCATCATCATCATCATCATCATCATCATCATCATCATCATCATCATCATCATCATCATCATCATCATCATCATCATCATCATCATCATCATCATCATCATCATCATCATCATCATCATCATCATCATCATCATCATCATCATCATCATCATCATCATCATCATCATCATCATCATCATCATCATCATCATCATCATCATCATCATCATCATCATCATCATCATCATCATCATCATCATCATCATCATCATCATCATCATCATCATCATCATCATCATCATCATCATCATCATCATCATCATCATCATCATCATCATCATCATCATCATCATCATCATCATCATCATCATCATCATCATCATCATCATCATCATCATCATCATCATCATCATCATCATCATCATCATCATCATCATCATCATCATCATCATCATCATCATCATCATCATCATCATCATCATCATCATCATCATCATCATCATCATCATCATCATCATCATCTCTCATCATCATCATCATCATCATCATCATCATCATCATCATCATCATCATCACGCCATCTCAGCATCATCATCATCATCTGAATCCTCCTCATCATCAGAATCAGCACCACCGAAATCAATCAACTCGGGAATATCATGCTTATGGGCTAAAGGCTTAATCAATTTCCACCTCTTCAAATCATTCCAAGTAAAGAGCTTTATAGGTTTGCAGTTCAAAGCGACTGCATTATCGCCACCTTCAAAATACCTCACCATTTTTGAAATGAAATGACCGCAGACTAACCCCCTATCTCGAATTCCTTTCGTCCCCATATGTTTTGCCAACACATAGGGGGCACATGCCTTCCTATTCACATCACCCTCATCAAACAACCTCAACAACCACAAATCCTCAATATAAAGCTTGTCCGGGTGATTGGTCCTTTGGACAAAAGAGTGGACCAACATCTTGTGGAACAAGCGCAGAATAGGCGATTGGAGTGTATTCGCCCCACAAGCCGCTTTCCAAGCGCGACCCCCAGAAACCCGGTTATAGTAATCCCTGAAATCACCTGCTTCCCTAGTAAAACCAGAAGTAGCCCTAACAGAAATGGCTAAAAGATGCTCAAAAGCAGGGTCATCCAACGTCTCTTGGGTGTACATTCCCGTGCACAACCCAAACTCAGCAATAGTGAGGGTTCTATTAACACCCCCACAACGAAAGAATATAACCGGCTCAGCAAAAACATCCTTCATCTTCTCTATATTCTCAACCGAAATAGTTGAGTAGACCTCTAAACACCACTCTTTACACACTACCTCCCGATTCTGAAAGATATCAAACCATAAACTGAATTCCTTAGCTACGGGATTTCCATCCATATCATTAGAACTACCCATCAGCTGCATATACCTACTAATGCCCCCACGAGCATTCAACGTATCCAACATACTAGACTCCATATACCGAGGCTCAACTATGTCTTTCTGATAAATAGAAGCTAACCTGTTGGTATATTCAATCTTTTTCTCGGGAGGGGCTCTAGGGAATCGTAACCATGGGTGAGTAGGAGTTCCCATAGCAATGGCCTCGGGAGTAAGACCACTCTCAATTGGTGCAGCAGCCGACGAGGCTCTTCCCTTGCCTCGTCCTGCACGGCTAGAAGAAGCGGGTTCCTACACATACAAGAAATAATTAAACACTGGAAACCCGACATATAAGCATGTATATATAAGCATAAACGACACAGGTCTGGAAAAGGTCTAGTTGCGGCGCAACTTGGGCAGTTGCGGCGCAACTTATCTGTCTATATTGCAGTTGCAGCGCAACCTGGACTTGCGGCGCAACGCCTGTGTTTCTGGGTTGAGATCGAGCAGCAGCAGGGTTTAACAAAATACCCACAAACAAAATATCACTTAATTCTTAAGGGTTAAACTTTCAATGTACATATAAATCCGAATTAACCCTAATTAATTTAATCACCCAACTCATGAAAAAAACATCAATCTTTGTAACAAATTATCCCAACCCACATTGTTCTTTAAACCAAATAATCTCAAATTCGACCTCTAACAAGTAATGAAAGCATGAAATCAAGCAAAATCGAATTGAAACAAGAACAAAAGGCAAGAATTGAATACAAACAAATAATGAGATTGGAGGGTGGATCAAACTAACCTTTCCAGATCGAGTCATGGTGATGATTAAAGAGAAAAGTAGAAGAAAATCAAGATGAAAGTGGGTTTGGATCGGATGGGGCTTGAGAGAATAAGTGAAACTCAATTATTTGAGATAATAAGTGTGTGTAAGTAATTATGACCCGATCCCCTTTTTGTTGAAAGTCTGTTGACCCGGTTTGCGGCGCAACCCCCAGTTGCGGCGCAATGGGTTATTTTTGAACTCATTTTTTTTTTTTGGATTTTCGATTTTTCTGAACATGACACGTGACAAGACACGTTGCGGCGCAACAAACAGACTGCGGCGCAACTGAAAAACAGTAGGATAAGTTGCGGCGCAACTAACTTAGTTGCGGCGCAATCTAGACAGTCTATTGCGGCGCAACTCGAAGTTGCGGCGCAACTCCCCCCCCACACTTACCTTTTGTTTTCTTCCTTGAAAACGACTTACCGGAAGGCATGAGAGCGGCTCCTACCTGCAATTCTTATTAAAACACATCACCAATGACAATTAAATAATGAAAACAAGAAACACGGGTTGCCTCCCGCGAAGCGCTTAATTTATTTACGAGTCTTTAGCTCGACTCACAGTCCTTTCTTCATCAATTCCTTTCGAAAAATGGAAGCTCGTCAACGACGACTCCCACATTTTCCTCTTCTTCATGATAAAGCTTCAACCTGTGACCATTAACAATAAAAGTAGCTCCATCCGATTTAAACAATTCAACATAACCAGACGGATAGACATGTTTGATCACAAAAGGGTCGGTCCACCTAGAAGTCAACTTAGGTTGCTTGAACTTATACTTGGAAAGGAATAACAAGACTTTATCACCGGCTTTCAAATCCTTCTCTCTAATCCTACGATCATGCCAAACCTTAGTTCTCTCTTTGTAGAGCATGGAATTCTCATAAGCATTCAACCTCAACTCATCTAACTCATGCAATTGCAACATTCTCAATTCTCTATTTTCAACTAAGTCCATATTGCAATTCCTAAGAGCCCAATAAGCTTTATGCTCTATTTCTAAAGGCAAATGACATGTCTTTCCATAAAGCAACCTATAAGGTGTAGTCCCAATTGGAGTCTTAAATGCGGTTCTAAAAGCCCATAATGCATCATCCAACTTCTTAGACCAACTTTTAGGGTTATCACCTATGGTTTTCTCTAAGATTCGTTTTAAAGCCCTATTAGTATTTTCTACTTGGCCACTCGTTTGAGGGTGATAAGAAGTAGAGAAACGATGATGAACACCATACCTCTTCAACACCTTAGCAAGTTGGTGATTCGCGAAATGAGTTCCTTGATCACTTATTAAGGCCTTAGGACAACCAAAACGACAAAATAATTGCTTTAAGAAATCAATGACAACCCTTGCATCATTAGTTGGCAAGGCCTTAGCCTCGGCCCATTTTGACACATAATCAACCGCCACTAAAATGTAAAGACACTTATTTGAAGGCGGAAAGGGTCCCATAAAATCAATTCCCCAAACATCAAATACCTCACAAACCTAAATGAAGTTTTGTGGCATATCATCCTTCTTCGAAATGTTACCTTGACGTTGACAAACTTCACACGTCTCCACTAAAGTTTGAGCTTCCTTGAAGATTGAAGGCCAATAAAATCCTGCATCAAAAACCTTCTTACCGGTTACAGATGGTCCGTAATGACCACCGGTTGGTCCATAGTGGCATGCATCCAAAATCTTCCGGGTTTCTGCACCGGCCACACATCTCCTGATCAAGCCATCTGCACACATTCGAAACAAATATGGTTCTTCCCAGAAATAATGCTTAATCTCAGAAAAGAACTTCTTTTTCTGTTTAATGTAGTTGTATAGTTTCCCGCCCTAATTTCACACCATCAGTTTGCCCTAATTTCACTCGACATCAGTTTGCCCTAATTTTGAAAGGTATAGTTTGCCCTAATTTGTTTGTTTTCTGTTTTAATGTAGTTGTATAGTTTGCCCTAATTTCCTACATCAGTTTGCCCTAATTTCACTAGACATCAGTTTGCCCTAATTTTTTCTGTTTAATGTAGTTGTATAGTTTGCCCTAATTTGTTTTAATGTTTTCTGTTTTAATGTAGTTGTATAGTTTGCCCTAATTTCATCGTTCGCCCTAATTTCCCATCAGTTTGCCCTAATTTCACTAGACATCAGTTTGCCCTAATTTTGAAAGGTATAGTTTGCCCTAATTTGTTTGTTTTCTGTTTTAATGTAGTTGTATAGTTTGCCCTAATTTGTTTTCTGTTTTAATTTAGTTTTAATGTTTGCCCTAATTTCCCATCAGTTTGCCCTAATTTCACTAGACATCAGTTTGCCCTAATTTTGAAAGGTATAGTTTGCCCTAATTTGTTTGTTTTCTGTTTTAATGTAGTTGTATAGTTTGCCCTAATTTCTAACATCAGTTTGCCCTAATTTCACTGACATCAGTTTGCCCTAATTTCACTAGACATCAGTTTGCCCTAATTTCTGACATCAGTTTGCCCTAATTTCCTGACATCAGTTTGCCCTAATTTCACTCGACATCAGTTTGCCCTAATTTTGAAAGGTATAGTTTGCCCTAATTTGTTTGTTTTCTGTTTTAATGTAGTTGTATAGTTTGCCCTAATTTCACTCAACATCAGTTTGCCCTAATTTCACTTGACATCAGTTTGCCCTAATTTTGAAAGGTATGCTTTCTGTTTTAATGTAGTTGTATAGTTTGCCCTAATTTATAGTTTGCCCTAATTTCACTAGACATCAGTTTGCCCTAATTTTAGAATAGTTTGCCCTAATTTGTTTTGTTTAATGTAGTTGTATAGTTTGCCCTAATTTGTAGTTTGTAATTTGTTTTGTTTAATGTAGTTGTATAGTTTGCCCTAATTTGTTTTCTGTTTTAATGTAGTTGTATAGTTTGCCCTAATTTGTTTTCTGTTTTAATGTAGTTGTATAGTTTGCCCTAATTTGTTTTCTGTTTCCTAATTTCATAACATCAGTTTGCCCTAATTTCCCATCAGTTTGCCCTAATTTCACTCGACATCAGTTTGCCCTAATTTTGAAAGGTATAGTTTGCCCTAATTTGTTTGTTTTCTGTTTTAATGTAGTTGTATAGTTTGCCCTAATTTTATAGTTTGCCCTAATTTCACTAGACATCAGTTTGCCCTAATTTCCTGACATCAGTTTGCCCTAATTTCACTGACATCAGTTTGCCCTAATTTCCTGACATCAGTTTGCCCTAATTTCACTGACATCAGTTCGCCCTAATTTCCCATCAGTTTGCCCTAATTTCACTAGACATCAGTTTGCCCTAATTTTGAAAGGTATAGTTTGCCCTAATTTGTTTGTTTTCTGTTTTAATGTAGTTGTATAGTTTGCCCTAATTTCCTACATCAGTTTGCCCTAATTTCACTGACATCAGTTTGCCCTAATTTGTTTTCTGTTTAATGTAGTTGTATAGTTTGCCCTAATTTCACTAGACATCAGTTTGCCCTAATTTCACTAGACATCAGTTTGCCCTAATTTTTCTGTTTAATGTAGTTGTATAGTTTGCCCTAATTTGTTTTTAATTTGTTTTCTGTTTAATGTAGTTGTATAGTTTGCCCTAATTTGTTTTCTGTTTTAATGTAGTTGTATAGTTTGCCCTAATTTGTTTTAATTTGTTTTCTGTTTTAATGTAGTTGTATAGTTTGCCCTAATTTCATAGTTTGCCCTAATTTCACTAGACATCAGTTTGCCCTAATTTCCTGACATCAGTTTGCCCTAATTTCACTGACATCAGTTTGCCCTAATTTTGACATCAGTTTGCCCTAATTTCACTGACATCAGTTTGCCCTAATTTCATTAAGGTATAGTTTGCCCTAATTTGTTTGTTTTCTGTTTTAATGTAATTGTATAGTTTGCCCTAATTTCCATGTTTGCCCTAATTTCACTAACATCAGTTTGCCCTAATTTCACTAGACATCAGTTTGCCCTAATTTCCTGACATCAGTTTGCCCTAATTTCACTGACATCAGTTTGCCCTAATTTCATGACATCAGTTTGCCCTAATTTCATACATCAGTTTGCCCTAATTTCCTGACATCAGTTTGCCCTAATTTCACTCGACATCAGTTTGCCCTAATTTTGAAAGGTATAGTTTGCCCTAATTTGTTTTAATGTTTTAATGTAGTTGTATAGTTTGCCCTAATTTGTTTTCTGTTTAATGTAGTTGTATAGTTTGCCCTAATTTGTTTTCTGTTTAATGTAGTTGTATAGTTTGCCCTAATTTGTTTTCTGTTTTAATTTGTTTGATTTTTAATGTAGTTGTATAGTTTGCCCTAACATTATTAATGTAAATCATTTTTTGGTGTTTTAGAGTTTTATCAGTTTAATATTTGTTGGTGTTTGTGAATAATATTTTATAGGCCTCATGTAAGTTAACTGTAAATGATTTGTATAGTTTTAGAGTTTTATCAGTTTAATTTAGTTAAATAACTATGTGTTCTTGTTTTAGTTCTGTGCTAAGCTGCTGGAAAATCCAGATCAGCATCTATGTGTTTATGTGATAATTTGTTTAAGGGCTTTCGCAATCAAGGCAACTTGATGTATGTGACACTCTTCTTTGAAGGGGAGCCAAAATCTTAAACATGTAATGATTTTGTAATGATTTAAGCTGGTGTTCTTGTTTTACTAGGTAGTTATCTTTTTCTGTTTTACTAGGTAGTTATCTTTTTCTGTTTTAGGTTATGGATAAATCTTGGATTTTGTCTGATAGATTATCAATCGAATACGAGGAAGGTGTGAATGCCTTTTTAGAGTTTGCACAATTCAATAACCCAAATTCCGACGCCATTCCGTGTCCTTGTGTAAATTGTATCAATTTGTGTCACACTTCCATCTCCAACGTGCGTTATCACCTGTTTAAACACGGTTTCGATGAGAATTATAGTGTTTGGTCCTTCCACGGAGAAAATTCATCTAACGATGAAGCTCAATGCCCTAATGAGTCTATACCTCCCGATTTCGATTACATAAAGCAGATGCTACATGAGGCCTTCACATATGCAGAGAATAAACCTAGCTTATTGAAGTCACTTCTCAAAGAATGCGACAAGCCACTGTATGAAGGGTCTAGGTATAATGCACTAAATGGATTGCTGAAATTCCAAGCTTTGAAGGGTCAATTTGGCTGGTCTGATACAAGCTTTGATGCTTTATTGGGCGAGCTAAATGATGTTTTGCCTTCAAATAATACAATCCCTAAGTCGATATACGAGGCCAAGAAGTTGCTGAAAGGAATAATGTTGGTACATATTCTAGTGACAACAGATTATAGAAATATAGTTTTAAGTTAATAGTGTATTAAACGATATGTTTTTGCGATAAATAAGGTTAAAGTTGGTCGACATAGGGGCTTGGTGGTCGAATTATCTTGATGGTCGAATTCCACCAAGTGGTCAAATTCCACCAAGTGGTCGAATTCCACCATGAGGTCGAATTCCTCATGGTGGTCGAACCAACTCTTATGCCACTATATAAAGGAGATGAAACCTTTATGTTTAAGAGAATCTTCCTAGTCTTTGGTTTTACTTTTGAGAGTTTGTGTGTGTTATTTCTAATAGTGATTATTATTAATAATACAAAGCTTATTATTCCAAACAATACATTGTTCATTATATATTGTTTGTGTCTTCAATATTGTTGTTTGCTGGTTATAGAGAATTTCCGCACTCTATAATTGGTTAACTAATCTCATAGATCCGTTTAGCTAGTAAGGGACTTTCAATTGGTATCAGAGCGGGATGAAGATTCGTCGAAGAACGGTTGTCTGTTCGTGATGAACAACAACCATAAACGAAACCAAAATCGAGTGACTCGATTATGAAGAACAAGGAAACCAGGAATTGTTGCTGTTGTTTGCGGTGTGAAGCCAGTAACAGGGCAACGATTTTTCAAAGTAGAAGATCAGTGAGTGATCGGGAATTTTTCCTTAGGGTAACGAAAAACAGAGTAACTTGATTTCTGGGAAGAAAATCATTCGAGAGGGCTGTTTGTTTGTGATAAACAACCAGAATTCGCAACAGAAGTGAGAAGTCAAAGTTTTGGTTTTTGTTCCTTTAATTTTATGACCAGACGAAGATTCTACAAAGAAATAAAACGAAAGGGTGGACAAAGAATTCGTGTTTGTGGCTGTGAATTGCGATAAAAAAAAGAAGAATAGAAAAGCAATTTTTGTTCTTCTTTTTGGTGACTCACGAAGATATACCACATTGGTATTTGAGATTGTGGAAACCAACCAACTAAACAAAGCAATTGTGGGTATTTGTGATACGGATAAGAAACAAGTCAATGAAATCAAGATCGAGAAGATGAAAAAAAAAACGATATAAATCTACAACAACGATTGTCAAATTTCCAGAAATTCGTGTGATACGAAATGACGTGTGACGGATACCAAATTGAAGGACGTGTTGTGAGAAGCAACCGCGAATAGGATATCTAACGTGTGAAACGTTCATGTGAAGACAATTGATCATGTGATGTGATCAAAATAAGATTGGTGTGAAGCCTAACGATCAAGAGGTTTGTGTGATATGAACCAAAGATACAAGATCGTGTGATGCGATCAAGACAAAGCCGTGTGATGTGGAGAAGTAACCTGTGAAGGGTGGATTGACAAGATTCAGTGATTGAATCAAGTCAAAGCGAAGACCGTGTGATGCGGTAAATAACCTGTGAAGGGTATAGTTAATTCAGTGATTGAATTACAAGGAAACACGTGTGATGCGCTTTCAATCCGTGATGGATCAAAATTCTGTGAAAGAATTAAAGGTTGTGTGAAATAACCAAGTTTACCGTGAAGGATGGTTTGTGATGAACAAGATCAGTGACTGATCAAGATACATATGGTGTGATGCCATATGGTGAGAAACTACGAAGCAAGTTTGTGTGAAGCAGACTCGTGTGAAGCAAGTTTGTGTGAAGCAGACTCGTGTGAAGCAAGTTTGTGTGAAGCAGACTCGTGTGAAGCAAGTTTGTGTGAAGCAGACTCGTGTGAAGCAAGTTTGTGTGAAGCAGACTCGTGTGAAGCAAGTTTGTGTGAAGCAGACTCGTGTGAAGCAAGTTTGTGTGAAGCAGACTCGTGTGAAGCAAGTTTGTGTGAAGCAGACTCGTGTGAAGCAAGTTTGTGTGAAGCAGACTCGTGTGAAGCAAGTTTGTGTGAAGCAGACTCGTGTGAAGCAAGTTTGTGTGAAGCAGACTCGTGTGAAGCAAGTTTGTGTGAAGCAGACTCGTGTGAAGCAAGTTTGTGTGAAGCAGACTCGTGTGAAGCAAGTTTGTGTGAAGCAGACTCGTGTGAAGCAAGTTTGTGTGAAGCAGACTCGTGTGAAGCAAGTTTGTGTGAAGCAGACTCGTGTGAAGCAAGTTTGTGTCAAGCAGACTCATGTGAAGCAAGTTTGTGTGAAGCAGACACCGCGAAGCAAATTTCATGAGGAACAAAAGATGGTGTGGCGTCATCAAAATTTTATTGAAGACAAAGTTCGTACTGCAAGTCGAGAAGATTTGGGTCAAGCAAGAGAATAGGCGTGATGCCAAAGACATATGGATATCTTAAGATTAGAAGAGCAAGTCTTAAACAGCCAACCGATGTGACTATTCGGAGAAGACACACTTGCTCGTGAAGCATCGTGATGGTTAGGAAATAACCGCCATCCTAGACTAGTATAAATAGGATAGTTTCGTTTCAGTTTTTTGGTAATCAAATTCGTGTACAGAGATTGTATACTTTGATTCAATGTTAATTGAGTGATTCAATTACATACCTTGTTCTTCAATTTCGTTTCATTCCTGGGCAACATTGGTATCAGAGAAGTTTGAGTTTGATATAAACTCTAATATGTCTTTTCTTTTTTATAGAAGGCCGATCCTTCTTTCATTCTCATTGCTTGTTATAAGTTTTTATTTTCCTTTTCTATTCTACCTCATTCGACCGGACTTGAGGAGAGTTTTTGGTTTGATATTTGATCTTCACCAAGTAAGTGGTTCTTAAACTCAGACAAATATACATCGAACTTGATGATGTTATACCAATTGGACTTGTGTTCTTGGAATCCATATTATTCGTCGCATGATTTGAATTTGGCTTATGCCTTATTTTGATCTCTTGACTTGTAATTTGGTTTTCGGATGAAAATTGAGTTCTGAAAAGACTCAAAGTCTTGAATTCGATTTCACAAAAGTCATATCTGTAGCACTTAGGGTTTCTGTTTTGTTTCTCCTTTTTGCTTGCCGTTTTAGAGTGCTGCTGATCGCAGCTACTACTGCTGATCGCAGCTCCAGAAGAACGCAGCCAACAGCTGCTGATCGCGGCTTCTACTGCGGGTTTGCATGCTGTTTGGTTTTATTTTTGAGCAGTTTTGCATGTTGTTTAGATTATATAATGCTGTTTTTGCTAAATAAAAATAATAACTGCATGCTGATTGAACTGTTTGAGGTTCTCATCGTAATACCGAGATGGTTTTGCCTTTGTGATCTCGTTACTGCTTATGATTAGAAATTTGGCTTGCCATTTTTTAAATTATTTGTGGTAAATTGATTTTAAGGACGTATGAGGATTTCAACTTGGCTGTTTATAAATTTGTTCACATATGTGATATATGTGTAACTGGTTTTTGCACTAAATAATAAAGTAAGTAATGTTTTGAAGAATGGATTATTTATAAGTTGTTTTTTTGTACAAAAGTGCTAATATACTTGACTAATAATTCTTTGGTGTGTTTTAAAGAATTATTAGGTATATTTTAACTTATATTTTGGTTTTGTGTTTTTGGAATGGCTTTATGTTTGTTTTGCAGTGGCTGATGTTAACCCCGCGTTTAACATGACTCATAATGCCCGATACTTTCCGGATGCGAGTGATCAGACTACTGCGGCATATCATCCAATAATACATTTTCTTCAAAGATCACGGATTGCACACTTACTGACTATGGATCCTCCTGTCTATGATCGTTTGGTTCAAGATTTTTGGGCCACTGCTACTTTTCATATTGAAGGGGATCAGGCTTATATTCAGGCTCGTGTTTGTGATAGGGTTTTGACTTGTTCGTTTGATCAGATGAGAGAAGCGTTACAGCTTCGAGATGACTCACAGTTGATTGCGCGTATCGAGTTTCCACCTTATTTGAGGGACGGTGCTTGTAGGAGGATGGGATTTCATCCATCTATTTCTAAAAGGCATGGTGTTCCTAAGAAAGGTTTCTTTGAACAATGGCGATTCTTGGCTCATGTCATAGTTTCATGTTTTGGGCAGAAACGTACTTTAGATGTTCTAAACTTGAGGGAGTTCTCGTTGATGATTGCTCTCACATATAACAAGAAATTCAACTTGGCGAAATTCTTGTGGGAAAACCTTCGAGCAATGTGTGCAAATACCATATCTAATCGATATGTTTTGTATCCTCGCTTTGTTGCTGAGATTATCCGATTTTGTTTGCCGGATCTTGTTCCTGTTGGCAAAATTCTTCGGGTTAACCAAATTGGGGATTCACGGACTTTTCATCGTATGAGTATAGTCAAGATTGATGGAGCTACATCTGAGTCTTTACGAACTCCATTGTTTGGACATTTGGTGGATGAAAACTATGTGGAACCACTTAATGATGGTTGGGATGATGATATTCATCACACAGTTGTTCCTGTTGATGCTCCGACTGTACTTCCACAGTTTCACAGTGTTGTATTTTCTGATGTAGATTGTGCACCTCCTAATCAGGTTGGTGATCCTTGTGTCGGTGTCGACGGTGGTAATCTTGGTGATTTTGGGGATCTACCTGATGATTTCTATCTTGATGTGAACAAACTTTATGAAGAGTTTGGTCCAATGAATTGGAATGGTGTGGATGATTTGGATATTTCTTGGCTTTCTGAGAAGATTTCGTGTCAAGGTGGTCCTCATGTTGATGGTCCTTCTAAAGTGGCTACTAAAGCCATGGATTGTGATAATCCTAATTTGAATCAAGTCTCTGGTTCGCCGATGAAAACACGAAAGCGACGACGAGTGGTTCTTTCTGATTCTGATACTGAGACTTCGCCTGATACTGCTAGATTTGCAGCGGCTAATTCTACTGTTCCTGTTCAAAGTACAGTACCGGTTGGATCTGGTCCTAGTTCTTCTCTGCTTTCTGAAGATCGTCTTGCTAAACTAGAAACTAAATATGAGTTGTTACTTGATCGATTGGCTACTAGTGAAGCTGCCAATGTTGAATTAACGGAACATTGTAATGTTCAAGTAAGTACGCTTACTGATGCAATGAAGCAACAACAAATTCAACATGATAAGAAGATTAGTGATGTGCAACTTCTGGTTACTAGTTTATCTTCTACTGTTACTGATCTTGGTTTACAGTTGGAGACTTCTACTAAGAATTGGGCACAAATTCTTCATAAAGCTGATGGTATTGAAAAAACCATGGAAGATCGAATAAAAGAGGCCAAGACCTTACTAGGTAAGCTGAATGATACGCTTGTTGCACATCAGAAGTCGATTCTCAATTACTGGGAAACTTTTGATAAGATTGAGAGCTGGATTAAGCATTTTGAAGATCGTCTCGCAACTTTGACATCTAGGGGGAGTGTTAGGATCCCTAGTGGTCGAATTACCAAGTGGTCGAATTCCACCAAGTGGTCGAATTCCACCAAGTGGTCGAATTCCACCAAGTGGTCGAATTCCACCAAGTGGTCAAATTCCACCAAGTGGTCGAATTCCACCAAGTGGTCAAATTCCACCAAGTGGTCGAATTCCACCAAGTGGTCGAATTCCACCATGAGGTCGAATTCCTCATGGTGGTCGAATTCCACCAAGTGGTCGAATTCCACCAAGTGGTCGAATTCCACCAAGTGGTCAAATTCCACCAAGTGGTCGAATTCCACCAAGTGGTCAAATTCCACCAAGTGGTCGAATTCCACCAAGTGGTCGAATTCCACCATGAGGTCGAATTCCTCATGGTGGTCGAATTCCACCAAGTGGTCAAATTCCACCAAGTGGTCGAATTCCACCAAGTGGTCAAATTCCACCAAGTGGTCGAATTCCACCAAGTGGTCGAATTCCACCATGAGGTCGAATTCCTCATGGTGGTCGAATTCCACCAAGTGGTCGAATTCCACCAAGTGGTCGAATTCCACCAAGTGGTCGAATTCCACCAAGTGGTCGAATTCCACCAAGTGGTCGAATTCCACCAAGTGGTCAAATTCCACCAAGTGGTCGAATTCCACCAAGTGGTCAAATTCCACCAAGTGGTCGAATTCCACCAAGTGGTCGAATTCCACCATGAGGTCGAATTATCTTAATGGTCGAATTCCACCAAGTGGTCAAATTCCACCAAGTGGTCAAATTCCACCAAGTGGTCGAATTCCACCATGAGGTCGAATTCCACCAAGTGGTCGAATTCCACCAAGTGGTCAAATTCCACCAAGTGGTCGAATTCCACCAAGTGGTCGAATTCCACCATGAGGTCGAATTCCTCATGGTGGTCGAATTCCACCAAGTGGTCGAATTCCACCAAGTGGTCGAATTCCACCAAGTGGTCGAATTCCACCAAGTGGTCGAATTCCACCAAGTGGTCGAATTCCACCAAGTGGTCGAATTATCAATGGTCGAATTCCACCAAGTGGTCAAATTCCACCAAGTGGTCAAATTCCACCAAGTGGTCGAATTCCACCATGGTCAAATTCCACCAAGTGGTCGAATTCCACCAAGTGGTCAAATTCCACCAAGTGGTCGAATTCCACCAAGTGGTCGAATTCCACCATGTGGTCGAATTCCACCAAGTGGTCAAATTCCACCAAGTGGTCGAATTCCACCAAGTGGTCGAATTCCACCATGAGGTCGAATTCCTCATGGTGGTCGAATTCCACCAATGGTCGAATTCCACCAAGTGGTCAAATTCCACCAAGTGGTCGAATTCCACCAAGTGGTCGAATTCCACCAAGTGGTCAAATTCCACCAAGTGGTCGAATTCCACCAAGTGGTCAAATTCCACCAAGTGGTCGAATTCCACCAAGTGGTCGAATTCCACCATGAGGTCGAATTCCTCCAAGTGGTCGAATTCCACCAAGTGGTCAAATTCCACCAAGTGGTCGAATTCCACCAAGTGGTCAAATTCCACCAAGTGGTCGAATTCCACCAAGTGGTCAAATTCCACCAAGTGGTCGAATTCCACCAAGTGGTCGAATTCCACCATGAGGTCGAATTCCTCATGGTGGTCGAATTCCACCAAGTGGTCGAATTCCACCAAGTGGTCGAATTCCACCAAGTGGTCGAATTCCACCAAGTGGTCGAATTCCACCAAGTGGTCGAATTCCACCAATGGTCGAATTCCACCAAGTGGTCGAATTCCACCAAGTGGTCAAATTCCACCAAGTGGTCGAATTCCACCAAGTGGTCAAATTCCACCAAGTGGTCGAATTCCACCAAGTGGTCGAATTCCACCATGAGGTCGAATTCCTCAAGTGGTCGAATTCCACCAAGTGGTCGAATTCCACCAAGTGGTCGAATTCCACCAAGTGGTCGAATTCCACCAAGTGGTCAATTCCACCAAGTGGTCGAATTCATCAATGGTCGAATTCCACCAAGTGGTCAAATTCCACCAAGTGGTCAAATTCCACCAAGTGGTCGAATTCCACCATGGTCGAATTCACCAAGTGGTCGAATTCCACCAAGTGGTCGAATTCCACCAAGTGGTCAAATTCCACCAAGTGGTCGAATTCCACCAAGTGGTCAAATTCCACCAAGTGGTCGAATTCCACCAAGTGGTCGAATTCCACCATGAGGTCGAATTCCACCAAGTGGTCGAATTCCACCAAGTGGTCAAATTCCACCAAGTGGTCAAATTCCACCAAGTGGTCGAATTCCACCATGAGGTCGAATTCCTCATGGTGGTCGAACCAACTCTTATGCCACTATATAAAGGAGATGAAACCTTTATGTTTAAGAGAATCTTCCTAGTCTTTGGTTTTACTTTTGAGAGTTTGTGTGTGTTATTTCTAATAGTGATTATTATTAATAATACAAAGCTTATTATTCCAAACAATACATTGTTCATTATATATTGTTTGTGTCTTCAATATTGTTGTTTGCTGGTTATAGAGAATTTCCGCACTCTATAATTGGTTAACTAATCTCATAGATCCGTTTAGCTAATAAGGGACTTTCAATGCATAGAATACATTAAGTATCATGCTTGTGAGAATGATTGTGTCTTGTTCTGGGATGAGCACAAGGATGCTTCTCAATGTCCAACTTGTGGCACTTCTCGATGGAAGGAGAATAGCAAGACAGTGCCGAGAAAAGTTGTTTGGTATTTCCCGCCTGTGAGTCCCAAATATAGATGATTAACTAAACCCGACTGGCAAGTACAACTAATCTTGATGGACAAGTTAAGTTTACGATCCAGATATGGATAACAAGAAGCAATTGACTTAAAGTAAATAACAAGAACTAAATGGCTGAAACTATATAAGATATATATATGTATAATCAAGTATGTAGCATTGAGACACGTTGTTTCCTTTCTAATGTATTTGATTTATTGATATATAAACAAATACAAGGATTGTTGAGGAACAAAGATAAACACCCAAGTGTAAGTATCTAAACAATCCTGAAAAAACAAGTGATCTAAATAACTTGGAAATACTCGTAAGTTTACTTAGAGTATATCTCACAAGTTGCAATACTAAAGTTTCAAGCATTTTGTAAGTTGTGAGAAGACTTTGTATTTATAGACCAAGTCCATGATGATGTGGACAAGATCGTACAAATGTGGTTGTGAGCATTTAAGGAATTAAACCTAATTCCTTATGTGCTCAACTAGGAAGAGTATATAAGTCAGTTGATGTGACTTATAGTACTATGTTCCAAACCTATACTTTTACCTTGTACCTTTTGTTAATAGATAAATCTATTAACTGGGTAAAGGTATGTAAAGTAAAAAGTCTTCCTCGTAATCAGTGTAAAGTGTTGTTAATACTTTTACACTGAGATGCTTCAGTCTTCGATCTGGTAGAATCACTCTTTGCTCGCTTCTGAGATGATTCTCTTCTTCATACTTCAGTCTTTGACTTCAGAATGAATGCTTCAGATTTGCCTGATCTGAACTGAAGTGAAGCTTCAGTGAAGGAATTCTGAGACATCTCAGAATTCTGTACAAACGTCTTCACTAAACTTCAAGCTATTTCTGAACAAATTATACTTGGTCGATTTCCGACCTAACAAATTCCCCCTATTTGTTCTGAAATAGTGCATGCATCTCAGACTTCTATCTATACATGTTTGTAAGTCTGAAATGCAAGTTTTTGTTTAAGTTGTAAAAATTTTCTAAGTACATCTTATAGATCATTGATGTCTCAGAATTTTACTTGTGGTTTTCTAACTTAAACTTACCATCTACTTATTGGTTACAATTTGCAACATATATATACAAACTGAAATGTTTGTTACAAATGTAAATATATTACAAGTACATGATAAACTGAAAAGAAACTACTTCTTGGCAGGCCTTGAACCAGAAGGTGCCTCAGTAGGTTTTCTCTTCAGTGGGAGAATGATCCTTCTTTGCAAACAATCTTCCTTCAATTTCTACCTTGGCCTGCATCTTTTGTTGTATTCTTGCTAACCATGCACCAATCAAGGTAGATTTAGGCTTCCCCTTCAGAATCTGGATCATCTCCCTATGCTCAGAAATCCCAAACTCGTGCACTGAAACCTGATGGTATTCTTCAGCTGCCCTTCCTTCTCTTTTAACAACCAAGTCAAAAAGCTTCAATCCATCAGCTTTTGTTACTTCCATATCAACTATTTTGGCTGAATGAGATCGATGCTTCATATAATGCTCATATTGGTCTCTTTCATGTTTTCTTTCAATTTCAGAAGCATCATCAGACATTGGTTTGAAGGTAGAAAGATCAGCATCACGAACACTCTTTCTTGATGATCTTGGTCCAGTCACTTTGGGCTTAATGGTTGGTCTGAGCAACTCTTTCTCAACTTTCAGAACTTCGGCCAGAATTTCCTTCCTTTTGATCGCCATTTCTTTTTCTCTATTTTTCTTTAAGTCTTCAATGGACAACTTAAAGGTCAGACTTTCTAACTTTTGTTCCAGAGGAGAGTAGTTCATCCCACACTCATATTCAAGCATATCAACAATGGCCTTTTGCACTCTTGGATCATTTTTGATTTTTAAGTACCTTTCCAATGATAAACCAAGAGCTGCAGCATCTATATGATCCAGGGTCCCCATCTTCAGATGTTGTTCCCTTTCTCTTTCTTTGTTTTCCCTCCACATAATAAATTGATTGGAAACCTGCTTTTGCAATGCTTCCAACTTCTTACTATCAGCCTCAAGATCGTGCAAGGGATAACCTTGTTCGTCCACATTCTCACCCACAATGATTCCAGAACCCTTAGAGCTTTTCTTTGGTTCTTCTACTTCTTGAGCCTTGCCTTTGCCCTTGTCTTTCTTCTGAGCTTGTTCCCCCTGAACTGAGGCACTGCCAGATTGTACCTCAGTTTGCTTCTTGGTTGCTTCGATCATTTCTTGAGTACTAGCCAGCAAACCAATAGGCACACCACTTCCCCCTTTAGGAATCTCTGAAGGCATCTTAGCATAAAGGTCAATTGAAGTTTTAATTGCCTTCAGTGGTTCCCAACTTTGTTGTTCTAGGCAATCACAAATACCTTTTGCCATTGTAGCAAACTGAGCCCTTAATCTGAATGAAGAATTAAGGTTCAGTGCTTCTTGATCTTTTAAATCTTTCAACATCTTTCTGTCTTCTTCAGTGAAAGAAGCAGGGGGAGGAGGAGCAATAACAGTTTCTTTCTTCAGAAAAATTAGAATTTCATCTAACTGTTTAGACTGATTCTGAACTGAACCTTCAAGCTTGGACATTGAATCTCTTACTTCATTTACAGCCTTGTCCACTTTGTCATTTGTGTCTTTGGTCAGTTCAGCAATCATCATTCTAACTTCTGCACCAACCTTTTCAGAAATGGAGTCTGAAATCTGAGCAGTTAAATTCTGAGTTAGCTCAGACTTCAGATTATCCAAAATACTAACACTTATAGAAGCCCCAAGTTCTTTCTCATTTACACTGGGCTTCTGAACCAACTCATTCACTTCTCTTCCAACAGCCATAAAGTCTTGCTTCAACAATTGAACACAAGAGGTCAAATTTGCAACGACCGAAGCTTGCACATCTCTCTTTGTTAATCTGAAGGCTTCTCTGATTGCAGAGCTCACCTTGTTGCAAGTCATCACTAGCTCATTTAGCTTCCCAACTACTAGTCCTTCATTTCCAGCGACCTTGGTTAACTCAGTTCCAAGAAACATCTGAGCACCTTTCATATCAGCCACAGAACTAGTATTGGCAGTTAGAGACTTGGTTAAATCCTCCACCCTAAGAATAAGTGTAGCCACTTGTTAGATGGTACTACTGAAGACACCTCTATGTCGATGTGGAGTTACTTTGCAATATACTTGCTGAACTGGAGACGACCAGTTGCAGAGGTATATACCAAGTTCTAGATAGATTACTTATATAAAGACAATAAGTAAAGAACAATGCAATAATACAAATAATATGTAAACAATCTTGATGAGACAATATGTAGTTTTCAATGTGTAATTTATTTATTGATATTAAACAAATTACAAGGTTGACGCGGAACCAAGATAATACACGAATGTAAATATCCTAACAACCTATGAAATACAATTGATCTATACTCGGAATTTCTCTTCAACAATCGAAACACTTAAAGTAGTGAAATGTTTCTTTTAGCGATTGAGAGAATATTGCACAAGTTCACCAAGAATATTGCAGGTTTGCAAAGTGTGAAGTATTTATCTTGTGAGTTCGAATACTTGAATTATCTTGGTTGTGCAATGACTTGTATTTATAGGCAAAGTTAACATTGGGATGTTAACTTTAGCCGTACAAATGTGGTTGGGAGCATTTAAGGAATAGCATTTAATTCCTTTAAAAGCAGTGTAAAGTCGCATGTTAAAGTGACTTTACATAACCACCTTTATGTACCTTTTAATACTTAAATAATAAGATAAGGCTTATTATCCGGGTAAAGGTACATAAAGCACACAAGTCAATTCCTCGTAATCAGTGTAAAGCTTTGTAAGGGCTTTCCACTGATGGTCTCCAGTTTGTAACTGACTAGAATGCCAAATGGGCTTCGCTGCCATTGTCATTCTCTATCTTCCATTTGTTGTCTTCGACTTCAACTGGAATGCTTCTTCAACTTGGTCAATTCTCAACTGGAGGAAGTCTTCAGTTGCGTTAACTGTACGGTGCAACTGGACTTCAATATATTTCTCGACAAATCATCTTGGTCACCAGTTTACTGGGTCACCAGATGCAACTGGTAACTGGTCAGTGTGAACTGGTGACTGGCCAGTTCCAGGTGAACTGGTCCTAACAAATTCCCCTATTTGTCTAGAAATATAGTCTAAGTCTTTTCTAGTTCTTGTATCTGTACAAGTGTGAACTGGAGAGACTTGTTCGATTTAAATCTATTTAAGTTATCTAAGGCATTTTTATAGATCAATAAATGCCTTAGGTTTTTCTTTTAGGTTTGTTAGATTTTAATCTATTATCTACCTTGTGGTTACAAACTGGTAACTTCATTTATAAAAGGAATGAAATTTACACAAGTTACAGAATGTAAAACAAACTACAAGTAGATAACTGAAGAAAGAACTTAAACAGATGGCCCTTCGCCAGTTCTTCTTCTCTTGGTCACTAGAGAAATAGGTTGAGTGTCTTCAGGGTCAATATTCAGCCTTTGCTCCAGATTCTCTTTATGTTGAATCTTGCCCTTTAAGAAATTTACCCATGCCTTCTCAAACCTATTCTTTTGTGCCTTAGCATCAAGCACATTCACCATCTCGACCCATTTGCTGAACCCATATTGTAGCACACCAGGGTTATCAGTTCTAACCAATGGCCCACCAGCATACTTAACCTCTACTTGAAAAACCTTGGTGCCTGGCTTAATTGTAACATTGACACTTGTAATAGTACCACCATGTCTTCTGGTTGACATGATCTGGGAGTAGTAGTTTCTTGCTTCAGATTCATTTGTGATTTTTATACTCCCAGCACCAGCAGCCAGTACAGCGGACTTAATCTTCATTTGAAACTTCGCCAGTTGGTTCAACGAATGTGCTAAGGTCAGCATCCCTTGCATCTTTTGTCAGTGGTCTTCTTGGTTGTGGAATCCTTCTCCTTGGTGGATTCATTACTTCCTTCACAACCTTCTTCACATTAGCAATTCTCTTTAGAATCCCACTGGCCCTTAACTCCTTAGCCCTCTCCAATGAAATGTTCAAGATTCTGGCATCAAATTCAGCCTCATCCTCATGATAGTGTCTTTCCAGTTCAACATCTAGCATTTCATTTAACTGGTCAACTATCCTAGGATCATTCTTAATCCTGAGATACTCCTCCTTAGTTGTAACATCCCAAACTTTCTTTAAGATTTGACTAACGCTGTTAAGTCAACCTCATGTGTGTCGTTAAGTCTAGTGTGAATATATGCATATACGTAGTTAATGTGTGTTATGTGTGAGGTTTGAAAAACCTAAATGTTAATGTAGTATAAATGTGTGAAATATGAAGGTTTATGTCTATGAAGTGACATTTAATGAAGGGATAATGTTGTATATGGTCAATAATGCAGTTTGTGACCAATAATGAAGGATTTGGAAGTCTAGGGACTAGTCTTGACATATGGGTAAAGTTAAAAACGGGTTTAGGGTGGGATTAGCCTAATCTAGGGTTAGTTTCCAGCCTAAACATAATTAAAAGACAAACACAAAGTATATTCCAAACCTTTCTTGAATCCTTTAGCAAAATCTACAAGTTTTGGGTCATACAATCAAGTGTTTTGCATTGAATCTGTTTGGCTATCATTGATGCAGGTAATCCACGATTATTATTTGTATTTCAGATTCAAAGGTCATATATTAACGAATTAAATCTGATTTTTGAAAGGGGTTTTGATTAGGTTAGGGTTTATATTATGTTTAAGCCAATTAATGTTCTAAACGATGTCAAACGAGTTTGTAATCGATCTTGATGATCAAAAGAGGTCTATGTATGTCAAAAACATGTTTTGGGTGAAGCCAAAGTTGATTGATTTCTGGAAAAATGAAGAACGAAGTCGTTTTATGAATTCTGGTCGAAAATAAGCTTAAATCCGTTTGCTGATGCCAAATTCGTTCCTGCAAATCTAAATTCGTTTGCCCCAACGAAGTTTAACTTCGTTTGAGGCCAAATTCGTTTGATAGGAGCTTATGTTCGTTTGTCAAAATGAAACTCAAATTCGTTTGCTCATATGAAGTTCAAATTCGTTTGTTAAGGAAAGTCCAAATTCGTTCCAGTTAACCTAAATTCGTTTTATGAGGTCTAAATTCGTTTGGCAAACGAAGTTCATCTTCGTTTGAAGCCAAATTCGTTGGTTAAATTCGTTTTGAAGCTAAAGTGAGGTTTAAGAACAAAACTAAGTTCGATAAGGTCCCAAATGACTTATATTTTATATGTAATGTACGATAGGTGTCGGGGATTACTATTAAGCACTATTAGCTTTTGTTTGCGCGCACATACTACTACCAGGTAAGATACACTACTTTGACACGCTGGGGGATCAACTAAAAGCTGGGTTTCAAATCGTAAACACTTCCATTCGGTATCTTTATATTGCATGTGGGCATATGGGTTACTTGGGAGGTATTATGGGTTATGCAGTTGACCATGAGACCTGAGATGCAGTCCCTATTGTAGTGTAATGTGGTATTGCTTAATGCAGTATGTAGCTATGCAGTTGATGTAGTTTAATGAAGTATCTTGATATGCATGATATATAGAAATGAAGTTGATGTGTGATATGCATGCTTGACTTGTACGCCTAGTTCACTAGACTGCTAGGTTACTATGTCACTTGCACGTCTAAGGATCCAAACGTAATGAAGTTAAAGTGTATGAATGTCTAGGAATGTGTGTTACCTAGACTATATGTGTGTGAATGTTTGGGAATGCAGGGACCCAATCTATATGTGTGAAATTGAGCTCATAAAACTAATGAAGGGAAAGTGTTAAGCTTAACCCGTACTTGTCTTAGCCGGATGAGTGCGTTGATGCAGTTGTTGCTTGGGTGGCTCCCCGCAACATGGTCTTTATAACGCAGGGCGAGTAGTACGAGAGGTTTGACCAACCTCCACATACGGATTACTCTTGGATTGGCTTGCCACTCCTTAACGACGTAAGATGAGTAGTCTTTTGACTGATCATACAGTCGGGTGTGATGCAGGGCACACTTATATGCAGTTAACAAAGATACGTGTGACAATGCGTGAACTAATGCAGGATAGGCACATTTAGGATGATTATCCTAATT
>CM067167.1:126072552-126110796 GCA_034093135.1 Erigeron breviscapus
AATTGACAGATTTGTGCTTCTTTGGGTTTTTTGACTTTTTCAACATTTAGTGAATTAGTGCTAACAAATTATGGATTTGTAAACAACACGGAATATATGCAAACATTTCAATATTGACGTTTTTCGTATTTTTTATGTTTGATGCTTATTGAAAATTTAAACTGCAGGGTTAGCTTTAATTTGCAAAGGTTATTTTAAATGCTTTTTATAATAAAAAATCAATTAATATTTATTACCTCCGGTTAATAGTCGGGTATTCAGCGAATTTGTGCAAATAACAAAATGATCGGCTTTTAAATATTCTTTACACCACTTTATACATTGTGTCGTAATCCTTAGCATTATGATACGTTTTTTGCTATGTACGTTTATTGTTATGTATGTATCACCGATCTAATACACGTTGCAAATTTTACGTATCGTTGTTTTTCCTGGGGCAACGCCCGGGTAAAAAACTAGTTTATCACAATAAAAATATTCTAAGATGCATATATACATATACCTATATCTATACATATACATACCAGTATATGTACATGTATATCTAAATCTATATGTACTAATGATGATTTAACTTACACTTTAATGAAAAAAAGCTTCCGTTTCAGAAAACCCAGAATGGGAGAAATTTTGGGGGGAAAGTGTGTGCAAGAGATATATTGAAGTGGCGGTGGTGTGTGACTCATTACTTACCCTTGATGAGATTGAAATTACAAACCGCCTATGGAATTGTAATAAATTACGGATGTGCCATTGTTTGCAATTGACAGATTTGTGCTTCTTTGGGTTTTTTGACTTTTTCAACATTTAGTGAATTAGTGCTAACAAATTATGGATTTGTAAACAACACGGAATATATGCAAACATTTCAATATTGACGTTTTTCGTATTTTTTATGTTTGATGCTTATTGAAAATTTAAACTGCAGGGTTAGCTTTAATTTGCAAAGGTTATTTTAAATGCTTTTTATAATAAAAAATCAATTAATATTTATTACCTCCGGTTAATAGTCGGGTATTCAGCGAATTTGTGCAAATAACAAAATGATCGGCTTTTAAATATTCTTTACACCACTTTATACATTGTGTCGTAATCCTTAGCATTATGATACGTTTTTTGCTATGTACGTTTATTGTTATGTATGTATCACCGATCTAATACACGTTGCAAATTTTACGTATCGTTGTTTTTACCGGGGCAACACCGGGTAAAAATCTAGTTACCAATAAACGATTTAGGGGTGTTTGACATATTACATATACAATTTCTTTTGTTGTTGGAAAAAAATTACATACAATTATTATAATAAAAAGTCAAAAGTGAAGTATGATGATAGCAACGAGAAAACAAAAGCATGTTAAAGTAGCGGTGTAAAGTGGATAAGCTTTAAAGAGTTTCTTAACCTCAAGTTCATTTAGGTTGAGTTCGAGCCTAAAAGTTTTCAAGATCGAGTAGAAAATTGCTCGATAGTGAGTTGTTGTTTGAAGAATGATTGAAAATGGAGGATACGAAAGTTGCAAACGGAAAGCTGCAAGTGTATGAAGAGGGTTTTCATCTTGATGTTAGGCGTTCTACTTGTTTTTGTGTTTGGTCATAAGTATGTTGATGTATTAATGTAGTTGGTGCGTATTAATGTAGTTGGTTGGTTGGTCAAATTTAATATATTGTCTAGTACCTTCAAATTGAATTTATTGTCTACTCTTGTACCTTCAATGTATTGTCAACAAGTGATGAGTTACTGAGGAGCGTTCATTTTGTGATAATTTTCTCCATTATTAGGCCACATTTTAACGTCTAAATGAGTTAATATTCGTGAACTGTTGGTACTTAATGGATTCTATATAAATGCATGTTCATGGAAGATTTGAACGAGGGTGAATGACATCTATCAACTCCACATGAAGGCCGATGAAGTTACAAGACACAAGCAGGCAAAACGAGAGTCAAACGAATTTTGCCCTATAAATAGAACAAGAAACCCTCAAACCCTAAGGGATAGCAGATTGTGCAGCCCTAGTCGACACCTACAAACAATAGGTCGAAAATTGCAAATTTCCAGGAGGATTTGGAGCTTCTAACACCTCTTGATCTTCATCTTCAACCTAGATCTATTATTTTTATTTACTTTCTAGTTGGTAAACAATGTCTTTTATCTTTTCAGACTTTGTTATTCCTTTAATAATGTCAGGCTAGTAGGCTGAATACTAGTTTGGATTGATGTGATCATGTAGACTTTTATTTATCTTATTTTATTTGTTAGATCTGTTGGATTGTGATTACTGTTTGTCGTAGATCCATGGTTAATGAGTTCTTCATATTATTATAGGTTCTATATCTGAATATATTAGTTTAATTTTAATGGTTGTCTATGATCATACACTAGGATTAATATGCTAAGATGGAAAACACTAATCGATCTATATATAGATGTAAAAGGTGATTCAGTTATAACGGTTGGATCCAGAACCATAATAATTAGAACAAGTTGAACATGAAGTTTAACAATGTCAGACGCAATCTAGTGACATGGAAACGTGCATTATAGTCACCGGAGGGAATTATTATCTGGTCATGGCTTAAGAGCCGGGTATAGTTAAAGATGAATCAGTAACACAAACTTAGGTAATAAAGCTTAAACAATGAATCTAACGAGAATTTGTTTAAAGAGTAGTGTGAGTCTAACGACAGCACTATTTACATAGGTGAAGTGAATCTAGGGAGAATCTGAGCCGTGAATAAACTTTCCAACAGACTAGCAATAATTAGGATAATAATTGTCATATGCATGTGATCGGAGATGCCAAACAAGTATTTGTTTTTAATTATTGTTTTTTGCTTTACAATTTTAGTACTAGGCTAAAAGAGGCTCCTCGCTAGACCAAGCGGTTGCGGCCTTTTATTTTGCTTTTATTTATTTTTAGTAGTTTAAATAGGAAATCGTGACAACCCACAACCGCTAGAATTACACATTTTATTAGACTAGGTAGTGCAAGCGTCCCTGCGAACGATCCTGTAACTTATCACTTACTATACTACACTTGACCGGGTTCCGTAATTGTGTTTAGTTTGAAGTATTTACTTGTACAACATTTTTATAAATTTAAAAACCAGTGTTAGTTTTCTAATTAAAAATCATTTTGTTTTTCTCAAAAAATAAAACACATAAAAGGTTTTTTGGCGCCGCTGCCGGGGACTCGTCGCATTCTTAGTTTAGTAGTGTAGTTCGATCCTACTTTGTGTTTCGGCACAAGGTAGTTAATTTTTTGTTTATGTTTAATCATTTTAGGATTCATTTTCTTTTATTTAGTTAGTATTTTTCATTTTCTTAAAATTTAAAAATCCAAAAAAATATTTTTCTTTTGTTTTTTAGATTTTAAATTTAGCTGTTTACTTTAGTTTTTAATTTCATTTTTATATTGGTGTGTTTAATCATTTTCTTGAGTTTTGCATGTTATTTAGGTAGTTGATGCGATTGAGGTCGGGAATGATAGTAGATAGTGCATCATCAAGCTTAGCTACACCTAGGAAAAGCAAGAAAGACAACACACCGATTCCACCACCCATATTCAACTTAGCAACCCTTTTGACGAAGAAACACCTTTAGGATCACCAACCTCAACCGAAGAACCATCTCAACCAAACTCACCTAGGATAGAAATGGCCTTAGAAGACAAATTTGACCGACCCATGATGGAGAGAACAAGAGCCGTTCCACCTACACCCGGATCGGCTATTTTACCACCAAACCTAGGAGACTCGTTCTCAGTCAAAGGACACCACCTTAAGTTAATCCAAGACAACCCTTATGACGGTTGAGCCAAATCCGATCCACATAAGCATGTAAGCAAGTTCACTAATTTGTGCAAAATGTTCAAATACGGAGGACACGTCACCAATGACGATGTGGAACTTAGCTTATTTCCTTCGTCTCTCACGGGAGAGGCGCGTGCTTGGTTCGACGAGCTCGATGAAGGTACCATCACTACATGGAATCAACTTCGCGAAAAGTTTGTCTCGCGATTCTTTCCCCCTAGTTTAGCAAGGAAAATGCTTTGGGATATTCAAGCTTTAAAGCAAGACGAGGGAGAATCAATATTGGAATGTGGCAGTGGTTAAGCCACATTGCTAATCACTGTCTAAAGGCTAAACATCTTATTTTAATACAGTATCATGATTACCTCAAATTAGATAGATTACAATTTAAAAAATACTTGTTGGTCCTTTGCGTGTCACGTAGATGATAAGAAAGAATAGAATTGATGATTCGGATACATTTTTGTTAAAATGATTCATAACACACTAATGTGGTGTTTTAACCTCAAAATTATAAGTGTTCCTCACTATTTTTTTTAAAGTACCAGTATCAATTTTAGCATGTTGTTAGTGTGACTTAAACATATCATGATGGACGGCTTAAGTTAAATTTGATACAAATAATACTCTTTCTCTGTTTTTAACAATAATAGTAGATAAATATCTCTATATATATGTCAACTACATAACATAAGCATACATGCAGTATTAGTTTTGCTCCATTCTTCCCATCTCACATACATATCCCTCCATTTAGCTCTAGCTCTTTTTTATTTCTAACACCTGCAATCTGCTTGTGCATATTTAAATCTTGGTGTTTATAAATATGAAAACTATCATGTGGTTTGTTCTGGTCCATGTTGTTTACAAACTTAATGAACGGAGTTGCTACATATCCGGAAGAATTTTGCGATGTTTTTGGTAATGTTTTTATTGAATCTTATGTTACTTAACTCAAGTTCTCGTATATTTAATATATTTTTATGATAGAATATGTACTAGATAACTAATTAAATATGGCTATTCATTATTTATTTTGTTGTTAAACAAGTGATGAGTTACCAACTTATGTTTACAATTTTGTACCAAATTTTTGCATACGTGATGCATGTACTGCCTAGAGGAGGAAACTTATCATATACCTATTGTGAGAGTACTCTTCGCATTTGTTGTATGAGTTAATAGTGTCTAGCTCACAGGTTTGGTGGAGAAAATGAAAAATTGATTGAAGGGCTTGAGTTGACTATTTATGTATAGCTATATTATTAATAAACGTCCGGTTTGCTAATTTCATGTATATTAGTTGTTCCTTCTTGTTTTTTTCTTGTTCCTTAATGTTTTTTCTTGCAGTATCTCATGAACATGTGATCAAGTCACCAAGATATGTGCTTTAGCCATGGGTTCTTTATCATCAAACCCATAGTAGAAAAGAAAGAGAAAAAGATCTAATGCAATATAAATTTCAAATTCTTGAAAGGGAGTCAAACTTCTGAATTTTTAATCAATGGAGGAAGGAGGAAAAAGGGAAATGAGATGGAGAGGGAAAAAAAATGAGTGGAGAAAACTTTATTTTTGAATATCAAACTTTTTTTTACTTTTTGTAAGGAAATAATTAAAATTTAAAAAGTGAGGTAAAGCTTCTTTTTATTTCTTACACCTGCAATCTGCTTGTGCATATTTAACTCTTGGTGTTTGTAAATATGAAAACTATCATGTGGTTTGTTCTGGTTTCCATGTTATTTACAAACTTAATAAACGAAGTTGCTACATATTCGGAAGAATTTTTTGATGTTTTTGGTAATGTTTTTATTGAATCTTATTTTACTCAACTCAAGTTCTCGTATAATTAATATATTTGCATGATAAAATATGTACTAGATAACTAATTAAATATGGCTATTAATTATTTATTTTGTTGTTAAACAATTGATGAGTTACCAACTTATGTTTACAATTTTGTACAAAATCTTTGCATACTTGATGCATGTAATATGGTGTGCATGTATCACCTACCTAGAGGAGGACACTTATCATATACCTATTGTGAGAGTACTCTTCGCATTTGTTGTATGAGTTAATAGTGTCTAGCCTACAGGTTTGGTGGAGAAAAATGAAAAATTGATTGAAGGGCTTGAGTTGACTATTTATGTATAGCTATATTATTAATAAACGTCCGGTTTGCTAATTCCATGGATATTAGTTGTTCCCTCTTGTTTTTTTTTGTTCCTTAATGTTTTTTCTTGCAGTATCTCATGAACATGTGATCAAGTCACCATGATATGTGTTTTAGCCATGGGTTCTTTATCATCAAACCCATAGTAGAAAAGAAAAAGAAAAAGATCTAATGCAATATAAATTTCAAATTCTTGAGAGGGAGTTAAACTTCTGAATTTTTAATCAATGGAGGAAGGAGGAAAAAGAAAGGAAAAAGGAAAATGAGATGGAGAGAAAAAAAAGAGAAAGATGAGTAAAGAAAACTTTATTTTTGAATGTCAAACTTTATTTTTACTTTTTGTAAGGAAATAAACTAAAATTTAAAAAGTGAGGTAAAACTTCTTTTTATTTCTTACACTTGCAATCTGCTTGTGCATATTTAAATCTTGGTGTTTGTAAATATGAAAACTATCATGTGGTTTGTTCTGGTTTCCATGTAGTTTATAAACTTAATGAACGGAGTTGTTACATATCCAGAAGAATTTTGCGATGTTTTTGGTAATGTTTTTATTGAATCTTATTTTACTCAACTCAAGTTCTCGTATATTTAATATATTTGCATGGTAGAATATGTACTAGATAACTAATTAAATATGACTATTAATTATTTATTTTGTTAAACAAGTGATGAGTTACCAACTTATTTTTACAATTTTGTACCAAATAGCTCATCAACTACCTCATTTAGATAGATTATAGAGTAAATTACAATTTTCGTCCCTGTCGTGGGTCAAAAATTACCGTTTTCATTCCTAGATTTCATAAATTACTTTTTTTTTTTTTTTTTTTTTTTTTTTTTTTTTTTTTTTTTTTTTTTTTTTTTTTTTTTTTTTTTTTTTTTTTTTTTTTTTTTTTTTTTTTTTTTTTTTTTTTTTTTTTTTTTTTTTTTTTTTTTTTTTTTTTTTTTTTTTTTTTTTTTTTTTTTTTTTTTTTTTTTTTTTTTTTTTTTTTTTTTTTTTTTTTTTTTTTTTTTTTTTTTTTTTTTTTTTTTTTTTTATTTGTTTTTTTTTTTTTTTTTTTTTTTTTTTTTTTTTTTTTTTTTTTTTTTTTTTTTTTTTTTTTTTTTTCATGTATATTAGTTGTTTCTTGTTTTTTTTTGTTCCTTAATGTTTTTTCTTGCAGTATCTCATGAACATGTGATCAAGTCACCATGATATGTGTTTTAGCCATGGGTTCTTTATCATCAAACCCATAGTAGAAAAGAAAAAGAAAAAGAATCTAATGCAATATAAATTTCAAATTCTTGAGAGGGAGTTAAACTTCTGAATTTTTAATCAATGGAGGAAGGAGGAAAAAGAAAGGAAAAAGGAAAATGAGATGGAGAGAAAAAAAAGAGAAAGATGAGTAAAGAAAACTTTATTTTTTTTTTTTTTTTTTTTTTTTTTTTTTTTTTTTTTTTTTTTTTTTTTTTTTTTTTTTTTTTTTTTTTTTTTTTTTTTTTTTTTTTTTTTTTTTTTTTTTTTTTTTTTTTTTTTTTTTTTTTTTTTTTTTTTTTTTTTTTTTTTTTTTTTTTTTTTTTTTTTTTTTTTTTTTTTTTTTTTTTTTTTTTTTTTTTTTTTTTTTTTTTTTTTTTTTTTTTTTTTTTTTTTTTTTTTTTTTTTTTTTTTTTTTTTTTTTTT
This sequence comes from Erigeron breviscapus, assembly GCA_034093135.1. Classification (NCBI taxonomy): domain Eukaryota; kingdom Viridiplantae; phylum Streptophyta; class Magnoliopsida; order Asterales; family Asteraceae; genus Erigeron; species Erigeron breviscapus. Next base: position 126,080,199 of record CM067167.1, read on the forward strand.
TTTTTTTTTTTTTTTTTTTTTTTTTTTTTTTTTTTTTTTTTTTTTTTTTTTTTTTTTTTTTTTTTTTTTTTTTTTTTTTTTTTTTTTTTTTTTTTTTTTTTTTTTGATTCATTATGATAGATTTTGGAAAAAAGAAGTGTTAGGTGGTGATGGAAGAATAGTATATAGATATGTACAGGGACTTTGCAAATGTTTGTAGTTGGAAAATTAGTTTTTTCATTACTAAATCGGTGGATATCTATTAGATGCTTTTTGATTTTTTGTTCTTTGTTTTTACTTTACAGTTGGAAAATATGATATGTATATATAGATTTATATATATATGTATAGATCGGTGAGTCTCCGCCATTTCCTTCTCGATCTCATAGGTTATTGAATTTGTGAACTTGAAAGCAGCTTGTGAACTTGTATACAAAGTTAAAGTCCCAATACGTATGTGGGCTTCAAATGAGTTATAAACCAATATTTAATTCATTGTGAAGTTGAATCTGTTTTAGTTTTTTTTTTTTTGATTCATTGTGATAGATTTGGGAAAAAAGAAGTGTTAGGAGGTGATGGAAGAATATATATAGATAGATACATAGATAGATCTGTACATAGGTATATAGATATCTATATATATGTATATGTATATATAGATTTATATATATATGTATAGATCGGTGAGTCTCCGCCATTTCCTTCTCGATCTCATAGGTTATTGAATTTGTGAACTTGAAAGCAGCTTGTGAACTTGTATACAAAGTTAAAGTCCCAATACGTATGTGGGCTTCAAATGAGTTATAAACCAATATTTAATTCATTGTGAAGTTGAATCTGTTTTAGTTTTTTTTTTTTTTTTGATTCATTGTGATAGATTTGGGAAAAAAGAAGTGTTAGGAGGTGATGGAAGAATATATATAGATAGATACATAGATAGATCTGTACATAGGTATATAGATATCTATATATATGTATATGTATATATAGATTTATATATATATGTATATGTATATCTAGTGTATATATCTATATGTATCTGTATATATAGTTTATATATATATGTATATGTATATAAAGATATATATAGATAGATACATAGGATAGATCTGTACATAGGTATATAGATATCTATATATATGTATATGTATATATAGATTTATATATATATGTATAGATCGGTGAGTCTCCGCCATTTCCTTCTCGATCTCATAGGTTATTGAATTTGTGAACTTGAAAGCAGCTTGTGAACTTGTATACAAAGTTAAAGTCCCAATACGTATGTGGGCTTCAAATGAGTTATAAACCAATATTTAATTCATTGTGAAGTTGAATCTGTTTTAGTTTTTTTTTTTTTGATTCATTGTGATAGATTTGGGAAAAAAGAAGTGTTAGGAGGTGATGGAAGAATAGTATATAGATATGATACATAGATAGATCTGTACATAGGTATATAGATATCTATATATATGTATATGTATATATAGTTTATATATATATGTATATGTATATATAGTGTATATATATATGTATATGTATATATAGATTTATATATATAGTATATGTATATATAGTTTATATATATATGTATATGTATATAATAGATATAGATATAGTATATGTATATATGTTTATATATATATGTATATGTATATAAAGATATAGATATAGTATATGTATATATGTTTATATATATATGTATATGTATATAAAGATATAGATATAGTATATGTATATATGTTTATATATATATGTATATGTATATAAAGATATAGATATAGTATATGTATATATGTTTATATATATATGTATATGTATATAAAGATATAGATATAGTATATGTATATATGTTTATATATATATGTATATGTATATAAAGATATAGATATAGTATATGTATATATAGTATATATATATGTATATGTATATATATAGATATATATATATGTATATGTATATATAGATATATATATATGTATATGTATATATAGATATATATATATGTATATGTATATATAGATATATATATATGTATATGTATATATAGATATATATATATGTATATGTATATATAGATTTATATATATATGTATATGTATATATAGATTTATATATATATGTATATTATCTCTGTTTTTAACAATAATAGTAGATAAATATCTCTATATATATGTCAACTACATAACATAAGCATACATGCAGTATTAGTTTTGCTCCATTCTTCCCATCTCACATACATATCCCTCCATTTAGCTCTAGCTCTTTTTTATTTCTAACACCTGCAATCTGCTTGTGCATATTTAAATCTTGGTGTTTATAAATATGAAAACTATCATGTGGTTTGTTCTGGTCCATGTTGTTTACAAACTTAATGAACGGAGTTGCTACATATCCGGAAGAATTTTGCGATGTTTTTGGTAATGTTTTTATTGAATCTTATGTTACTTAACTCAAGTTCTCGTATATTTAATATATTTGTATATAGATATGTACAGGGACTTTGCAAATGTTTGTAGTTGGAAAATTAGTTTTTTCATTACTAAATCGGTGGATATCTATTAGATGGTGTTTGATTTTTTGTTCTTTGTTTTTACTTTACAGTTGGAAAATATGATGAAAAGAAGGACCAAAAGTGTAATTAACTCATTAAAAAAAAGTTTATTATTAGAAAAGTTCATTACACTTTTAGTCCTTGTGGTAACAAAAAGACTAAAATACCCATCACGTGCAGATCACGTGATAGGTATTTAACGTCCGTTTAGAGAATTGGACCAAAAGCGTTGACGGAGCAAAGTTTTTTAGACCAAAAAGGTAATATATGAAAGGTAGGGACGAAAACGGTAATTTGTGACCCACGACAGAGACCAAAATTGTAATTTACTCTAGATTATAATTTACAAAAGACTCGTTGTTGCTCCTTTGTTTGTGAGTAGATGATAAGAAAGAAGAGAATTGATTTGGATACATTTTTGTTAACTTGATTCATAACACACTAATGTGGTGTTTTAACCTCAAAAATAGAAGTATTTCCCACTATTAACTATAAATAATAGTAGTAAGTAAATTTGTATAAGTTAATTAAAACTAATCAAATATTCCATCAATATTGGACTGTGGCAGTGGTTAAGCCACATTGCTAATCACTGTCTAAAGGCTAAACATCTTATTTTAATACAGTATCGTGATTACCTCAAATTAGATAGATTACAATTTAAAAAAGACTTGTTGTTGGTCCTTTGTGTGTCACGTAGATGATAAGAAAGAAGAGAATTGATGATTTGGATATCTATTAGATGCTTTTTGATTTTTTGTTCTTTGTTTTTACTTTACAGTTGGAAAATATGATGAAAAGAAGGACCAAAAGTGTAATTAACTCATTAAAAAAAAGTTTATTATTAGAAAAGTTCATTACACTTTTAGTCCTTGTGGTAACAAAAAGACTAAAATACCCATCACGTGCAGATCACGTGATAGGTATTTAACGTCCGTTTAGAGAATTGGACCAAAAGCGTTGACGGAGCAAAGTTTTTTAGACCAAAAAGGTAATATATGAAAGGTAGGGACGAAAACGGTAATTTGTGACCCACGACAGAGACCAAAATTGTAATTTACTCTAGATTATAATTTACAAAAGACTCGTTGTTGCTCCTTTGTTTGTGAGTAGATGATAAGAAAGAAGAGAATTGATTTGGATACATTTTTGTTAACTTGATTCATAACACACTAATTTGTTGTTTTAACCTCAAAAATAGAAGTATTTCCCACTATTAACTATAAATAATAGTAGTAAGTAAATTTGTATAAGTTAATTAAAACTAATCAAATATTCCATCAATATTGGACTGTGGCAGTGGTTAAGCCACATTGCTAATCACTGTCTAAAGGCTAAACATCTTATTTCAATACAGTATCGTGATTACCTCAAATTAGATAGATTACAATTTAAAAAAGACTTGTTGTTGGTCCTTTGTGTGTCACGTAGATGATAAGAAAGAAGAGAAAAGATCTAATGCAATATAAATTTCAAATTCTTGAAAGGGAGTCAAACTTCTGAATTTTTAATCAATGGAGGAAGGAGGAAAAAGGGAAATGAGATGGAGAGGGAAAAAAAATGAGTGGAGAAAACTTTATTTTTGAATATCAAACTTTTTTTTTTTTGGAAAGGAAATAAATTAAAATTTAAAAAGTGAGGTAAAGCTTCTTTTTATTTCTTACACCTGCAATCTGCTTGTGCATATTTAAATCTTGGTGTTTATAAATATGAAAACTATCATGTGGTTTGTTCTGGTCCATGTTGTTTACAAACTTAATGAACGGAGTTGCTACATATCCGGAAGAATTTTGCGATGTTTTTGGTAATGTTTTTATTGAATCTTATGTTACTTAACTCAAGTTCTCGTATATTTAATATATTTGTATGATAGAATATGTACTAGATAACTAATTAAATATGGCTATTCATTATTTATTTTGTTGTTAAACAAGTGATGAGTTACCAACTTATGTTTACAATTTTGTACCAAATCTTTGCATACTTGATGCATGTAATATGGTGTGCATGTATCACCTACCTAGAGGAGGACACTTATCATATACCTATTGTGAGAGTACTCTTCGCATTTGTTGTATGAGTTAATAGTGTCTAGCTCACAGGTTTGGTGGAGAAAATGAAAAATTGATTGAAGGGCTTGAGTTGACTATTTATGTATAGCTATATTATTAATAAACGTCCGGTTTGCTAATTTCATGTATATTAGTTGTTCCTTCTTGTTTTTTTCTTGTTCCTTAATGTTTTTTCTTGCAGTATCTCATGAACATGTGATCAAGTCACCAAGATATGTGCTTTAGCCATGGGTTCTTTATCATCAAACCCATAGTAGAAAAGAAAGAGAAAAAGATCTAATGCAATATAAATTTCAAATTCTTGAAAGGGAGTCAAACTTCTGAATTTTTAATCAATGGAGGAAGGAGGAAAAAGGGAAATGAGATGGAGAGGGAAAAAAAATGAGTGGAGAAAACTTTATTTTTGAATATCAAACTTTTTTTTTTTTGTAAGGAAATAAATTAAAATTTAAAAAGTGAGGTAAAGCTTCTTTTTATTTCTTACACCTGCAATCTGCTTGTGCATATTTAACTCTTGGTGTTTGTAAATATGAAAACTATCATGTGGTTTGTTCTGGTTTCCATGTTGTTTACAAACTTAATGAACGGAGTTGCTACATATCCGGAAGAATTTTGCGATGTTTTTGGTAATGTTTTTATTGAATCTTATGTTTTAGCCATGGGTTCTTTATCATCAAACCCATAGTAGAAAAGAAAGAGAAAAAGATCTAATGCAATATAAATTTCAAATTCTTGAAAGGGAGTCAAACTTCTGAATTTTTAATCAATGGAGGAAGGAGGAAAAAGGGAAATGAGATGGAGAGGGAAAAAAAATGAGTGGAGAAAACTTTATTTTTGAATATCAAACTTTTTTTTTTTTTTTCTTGTTCCTTAATGTTTTTTCTTGCAGTATCTCATGAACATGTGATCAAGTCACCAAGATATGTGCTTTAGCCATGGGTTCTTTATCATCAAACCCATAGTAGAAAAGAAAGAGAAAAAGATCTAATGCAATATAAATTTCAAATTCTTGAAAGGGAGTCAAACTTCTGAATTTTTAATCAATGGAGGAAGGAGGAAAAAGGGAAATGAGATGGAGAGGGAAAAAAAATGAGTGGAGAAAACTTTATTTTTGAATATCAAACTTTTTTTTTTTTGTTTTTTTTTTTTTTTTATATTAGTCCGGTTTGCTAATTTCATGTATATTAGTTGTTCCTTCTTGTTTTTTTCTTGTTCCTTAATGTTTTTTCTTGCAGTATCTCATGAACATGTGATCAAGTCACCATGATATGTGTTTTAGCCATGGGTTCTTTATCATCAAACCCATAGTAGAAAAGAAAAAGAAAAAGATCTAATGCAATATAAATTTCAAATTCTTGAAAGGGAGTCAAACTTCTGAATTTTTAATCAATGGAGGAAGGAGGAAAAAGGGAAATGAGATGGAGAGGGAAAAAAAATGAGTGGAGAAAACTTTATTTTTGAATATCAAACTTTTTTTTTTTTTGAAAGGAAATAAATTAAAATTTAAAAAGTGAGGTAAAGCTTCTTTTTATTTCTTACACCTGCAATCTGCTTGTGCATATTTAACTCTTGGTGTTTGTAAATATGAAAACTATCATGTGGTTTGTTCTGGTTTCCATGTTATTTACAAACTTAATAAACGAAGTTGCTACATATTCGGAAGAATTTTTTGATGTTTTTGGTAATGTTTTTATTGAATCTTATTTTACTCAACTCAAGTTCTCGTATATTTAATATATTTGCATGGTAGAATATGTACTAGATAACTAATTAAATATGACTATTAATTATTTATTTTGTTGTTAAACAAGTGATGAGTTACCAACTTATGTTTACAATTTTGTACAAAATCTTTGCATACTTGATGCATGTAATATGGTGTGCATGTATCACCTACCTAGAGGAGGACACTTATCATATACCTATTGTGAGAGTACTCTTCGCATTTGTTGTATGAGTTAATAGTGTCTAGCTCACAGGTTTGGTGGAGAAAATGAAAAATTGATTGAAGGGCTTGAGTTGACTATTTATGTATAGCTATATTATTAATAAACGTCCGGTTTGCTAATTTCATGTATATTAGTTGTTCCTTCTTGTTTTTTTCTTGTTCCTTAATGTTTTTTCTTGCAGTATCTCATGAACATGTGATCAAGTCACCATGATATGTGTTTTAGCCATGGGTTCTTTATCATCAAACCCATAGTAGAAAAGAAAAAGAAAAAGATCTAATGCAATATAAATTTCAAATTCTTGAGAGGGAGTTAAACTTCTGAATTTTTAATCAATGGAGGAAGGAGGAAAAAGAAAGGAAAAAGGAAAATGAGATGGAGAGAAAAAAAAGAGAAAGATGAGGAAAGAAGGACCAAAAGTGTAATTAACTCATTAAAAAAAAAGTTTATTATTAGAAAAGTTCATTACACTTTTAGTCCTTGTGGTAACAAAAAGACTAAAATACCCATCACGTGACCTGCACATGATGGGTATTTTGGTCTTTTCATATCACAAGGACCAAAAGTGTAATTAACTCATTAAAAAAAAGTTTATTATTAGAAAAGTTCATTACACTTTTAGTCCTTGTGGTAACAAAAAGACTAAAATACCCATCACGTGCAGATCACGTGATAGGTATTTTGGTCTTTTCATATCACAAGGACCAAAAGTGTAATTAACTCATTAAAAAAAAGTTTATTATTAGAAAAGTTCATTACACTTTTAGTCCTTGTGGTAACAAAAAGACTAAAATACCCATCACGTGACAGATCACGTGATAGGTATTTTGGTCTTTTCATATCACAAGGACCAAAAGTGTAATTAACTCATTAAAAAAAAGTTTATTATTAGAAAAGTTCATTACACTTTTAGTCCTTGTGGTAACAAAAAGACTAAAATAATCAAAAAAAAAAAAAAAAAAAATGAAAAGAAGGACCAAAAGTGTAATTAACTCAAAAAAAAAGTTTATTATTAGAAAAGTTCGTTAAACTTTTAGTCCTTGTGGTAACAAAAACACTAAAATACCCATCACGTGACCTGCACATGATGGGTATTTTGGTCTTTTCATATCACAAGGACCAAAAGTGTAATTAACTCATTAAAAAAAAGTTTATTATTAGAAAAGTTCATTACACTTTTAGTCCTTGTGGTAACAAAAAGACTAAAATACCCATCACGTGACCTGCACATGATGGGTATTTTGGTCTTTTCATATCACAAGGACTAAAAGTGTAATTAACTTTTCTAATAAGAATCTTTTTAATTTATATTTATCTATTTATCATCATCATTATCTAATAGCAATATCAATCAATATCTGTATCTATATATACAGTATTAAATGGATTTGGTTAATCTACAGACATAAGGTTTCGAGATTAATGAACAGACAATTATACTAACCTTATTTATATTGAGAGTACATATCAATTCATCCAACAAAAACAAAACACATACATGAGTGTACTTGTTTCTTTCTCCTCCCCAAACCCCAAAATCTAACCACCGCAAACCACCATCACTTCCGTTCAACCAACCACCGCAAACCACCATCACTTCCGTTCAACCAACCACCGCAACCATCAGTTTTTCCCCACCGGCCACCTCCATCACCAAGGGGTACGACCTAGGTGGGTTAACAAAAAAAAACGAAGAATTGATTGAAGAAGAAGAGGGATTCATTGATAGCGGAGGGCGGTGAGTACGGTGATCGTCGTGAGGGCAGTGGTAGTGGGTATGGTGGTGGCCGAGATATATATAGATAGATACATAGATAGATCTGTACATAGGTATATAGATATCTATATATATGTATATGTATATATAGATTTATATATATATGTATAGATCGGTGAGTCTCCGCCATTTCCTTCTCGATCTCATAGGTTATTGAATTTGTGAACTTGAAAGCAGCTTGTGAACTTGTATACAAAGTTAAAGTCCCAATACGTATGTGGGCTTCAAATGAGTTATAAACCAATATTTAATTCATTGTGAAGTTGAATCTGTTTTAGTTTTTTTTTTTTTTTGATTCATTGTGATAGATTTGGGAAAAAAGAAGTGTTAGGTGGTGATGGAAGAATAGTATATAGATATGTACAGGGACTTTGCAAATGTTTGTAGTTGGAAAATTAGTTTTTTCATTACTAAATCGGTGGATATCTATTAGATGGTGTTTGATTTTTTGTTCTTTGTTTTTACTTTACAGTTGGAAAATATGATGAAAAGAAGGACCAAAAGTGTAATTAACTCATTAAAAAAAAGTTTATTATTAGAAAAGTTCATTACACTTTTAGTCCTTGTGGTAACAAAAAGACTAAAATACCCATCACGTGCAGATCACGTGATAGGTATTTAACGTCCGTTTAGAGAATTGGACCAAAAGCGTTGACGGAGCAAAGTTTTTTAGACCAAAAAGGTAATATATGAAAGGTAGGGACGAAAACGGTAATTTGTGACCCACGACAGAGACCAAAATTGTAATTTACTCTAGATTATAATTTACAAAAGACTCGTTGTTGCTCCTTTGTTTGTGAGTAGATGATAAGAAAGAAGAGAATTGATTTGGATACATTTTTGTTAACTTCATGCTAGTGGAAAAATGATTCGTAAAACCTAATTTGTAGTTTTAACCTCAAAAATAGAAGTAATCTGTTTTTTTTTTTTTTTTTGATTCATTATGATAGATTTTGGAAAAAAGAAGTGTTAGGTGGTGATGGAAGAATAATATATAGATATGTACAGGGACTTTGCAAATGTTTGTAGTTGGAAAATTAGTTTTTTCATTACTAAATCGGTGGATATCTATTAGATGGTGTTTGATTTTTTGTTCTTTGTTTTTACTTTACAGTTGGAAAATATGATGAAAAGAAGGACCAAAAGTGTAATTAACTCATTAAAAAAAAGTTTATTATTAGAAAAGTTCATTACACTTTTAGTCCTTGTGGTAACAAAAAGACTAAAATACCCATCACGTGCAGATCACGTGATAGGTATTTAACGTCCGTTTAGAGAATTGGACCAAAAGCGTTGACGGAGCAAAGTTTTTTAGACCAAAAAGGTAATATATGAAAGGTAGGGACGAAAACGGTAATTTGTGACCCACGACAGAGACCAAAATTGTAATTTACTCTAGATTATAATTTACAAAAGACTCGTTGTTGCTCCTTTGTTTGTGAGTAGATGATAAGAAAGAAGAGAATTGATTTGGATACATTTTTGTTAACTTCATGCTAGTGGAAAAATGATTCGTAAAACCTAATTTGTAGTTTTAACCTCAAAATTATAAGTGTCCCTAACTATTTTTTTGAAAGCACCAGTATCAGTTTTAGCATGTTGTTAGTGTGACTTAAAAAATATCATAATGGACGGCTTAAGTTAAATTTGATACAAATAATACTCTTTCTCTGTTTTTAACAATAATAGTAGATAAAAATCTCTATATATATGTCAACTACATAACATAAGCATACATGCAGTATTAGTTTTGCTCCATTCTTCCCATCTCACATACATACATATCCCTCCATTTAGCTCTAGCTCTTTTTTATTTCTAACACCTGCAATCTGCTTGTGCATATTTAAATCTTGGTGTTTATAAATATGAAAACTATCATGTGGTTTGTTCTGGTTTCCATGTTATTTACAAACTTAATGAACGAAGTTGCTACATATCCAGAAGAATTTTGCGATGTTTTTGGTAATGTTTTTATTGAATCTTATTTTACTCAACTCAAGTTCTCGTATATTTAATATATTTGCATGGTAGAATATGTACTAGATAACTAATTAAATATGACTATTAATTATTTATTTTGTTGTTAAACAAGTGATGAGTTACCAACTTATGTTTACAATTTTGTACCAAATCTTTGCATACTTGATGCATGTGATATGGTGTGCATGGATCACTGCCTAGAGGAGGACACTTATCATATACCTATTGTGAGAGTACTCTTCGCATTTGTTGTATGAGTTAATAGTGTCTAGCTCACAGGTTTGGTGGAGAAAATGAAAAATTGATTGAAGGGCTTGAGTTGACTATTTATGTATAGCTATATTATTAATAAACACCCGGTTTGCTAATTTCATGTATATTAGTTGTTCCTTCTTGTTTTTTCTTGTTCCTTAATGTTTTTTCTTGCAGTATCTCATGAACATGTGATCAAGTCACCAAGATATGTGCTTTAGCCATGGGTTCTTTATCATCAAACCCATAGTAGAAAAGAAAGAGAAAAAGATCTAATGCAATATAAATTTCAAATTCTTGAGAGGGAGTTAAACTTCTGAATTTTTAATCAATGGAGGAAGGAGGAAAAAGAAAGGAAAAAGGAAAATGAGATGGAGAGAAAAAAAAGAGAAAGATGAGTAAAGAAAACTTTATTTTTGAATATCAAACTTTTTTTTTTTTTGAAAGGAAATAAATTAAAATTTAAAAAGTGAGGTAAAGCTTCTTTTTATTTCTTACACCTGCAATCTGCTTGTGCATATTTAACTCTTGGTGTTTGTAAATATGAAAACTATCATGTGGTTTGTTCTGGTTTCCATGTTGTTTACAAACTTAATGAACGGAGTTGCTACATATCCGGAAGAATTTTGCGATGTTTTTGGTAATGTTTTTATTGAATCTTATGTTACTTAACTCAAGTTCTCGTATATTTAATATATTTGTATGATAGAATATGTACTAGATAACTAATTAAATATGACTATTCATTATTTATTTTGTTGTTAAACAAGTGATGAGTTACCAACTTATGTTTACAATTTTGTACCAAATCTTTGCATACTTGATGCATGTGATATGGTGTGCATGGATCACTGCCTAGAGGAGGACACTTATCATATACCTATTGTGAGAGTACTCTTCGCATTTGTTGTATGAGTTAATAGTGTCTAGCTCACAGGTTTGGTGGAGAAAATGAAAAATTGATTGAAGGGCTTGAGTTGACTATTTATGTATAGCTATATTATTAATAAACGCCCGGTTTGCTAATTTCATGGATATTAGTTGTTCCTTCTTGTTTTTTCTTGTTCCTTAATGTTTTTTCTTGCAGTATCTCATGAACATGTGATCAAGTCATCAAGATATGTGCTTTAGCCATGGGTTCTATCATCGAACCCATAGTAGAAAAGAAAGAGAAAAAGACCTAATGCAATATAAATTTCAAATTCTTGAGAGGGAGTCAAACTTCTGAATTTTTAATCAATGGAGGAAGGAGGGAAAAGAAAAGAAAAAGGAAAATGAGACGGAGAGAAAAAAGAGAGAGATGAGTGAAGAAAACTTTATTTTTTTTTGAAAGAAAATAGATTAAAATTTAAAAAGTGAGGTAAAGCTTCTCAAAGAAGCTATATACTTCCACATACTAAAACATCTTAAAATTCATACTAATTTTATCATCGATTACATCACAAATCCTATGTGGACAGTCTAAAAACTTGACACATAGGATTTGCTTATATAATTCCTCTAAGATCTTTAATATATTAGAAAGGAAAATGGATAGGATTTAGATATGTAGAAGGGAGGAAAATTTGAATCTTTTTTTCCACCGATTTCTTTTTGAAATGAAAGAGAAGAAGAAAGAAAGAGAGTAACGAGTGAAGAAACCTTATTTTTGAATGTTCAACTTTATTTTTTTGAATAAAAAAAATAAAATAAAAGAAAATAAATAAAAGTTTGAAAAGTGGGGTAAAATTTCTCAAATAAGCTACCCTTAATAGTTTTTATAAGAAAATATGTTAATTAGGTGTTATATAAAACGATAATAACCTTTCAAAAAAAATAAAACGATAATAGAAGAATGGACTTACATCGCAGGTTCTGAGATGATTTGCGAATGTAGACGACCCGACCTCATCAGTGAAGCCACAACCATCACATGTAACAAATTCCTTTTGAAGTTTTGGAACCCAAGATTTTGGGAGCCCTTTTGTGATTTTGTTAAACTCTTTGTCTAGATCAATTGCGGCTTGATTTGTGCTAACGGATTCCATGAAGGAATTTAGGGTTTGGGCGGTTGGTGGTAGGTCAGGTAAGAGATAGCGAGTATATAAAGCTACAAATCAGGGTTTCATGTTGTGACATGGGCTTAGACTTGGACTGGGTCAGTTTTTTCAAAAAAGAATGTCAGATTAGTTTATATGTAATTGTTGTTGATGATTCAAAATTTTTGTTTAGAAAATCTTGAAAATGAGTTTGAACTTTGAAGGGGCAAAAAGTAAAGAATAAAAAATAAAAATGGAAAAGTTGGGGCCAAAATTGCTAAACCTAGAACTTTGGGGGCCAAAGTTGTAAAGTCCTAAAGTTTGGTGGTAAATGTCAAAAGCTTTAAAAGTTACATCGCAGGTTCTGAGATGATTTGCGAATGTAGATGACCCGACTACATTAGTAAAGCCACAACCATCACATGTAACAAATTCCTTTTGAAGTTTTGGAACACAAGATTTTGGGAGCCCTTTTGTGATTTTGTTAAAGTCTTTGTCTAGATCAATTGCGGCTTGATTTGCGCTAACGGATGCCATGAAGGAATTTAGGGTTTGGGCGGTTGGTGGTAGGTCAGGTGAGTTGAAAATGAGAGATAACGAGTAAATAAAGCCACAAATTAGGGTTCTATGTTGTGACATGGGATGGGTCACTCTTTTCAAAAAGAATGTCAAATTAGTTTATATGTAATTGTTGTTGATGATTCAAAAATTTTTGTTTAGAAAATCTTGAAAATGAGTTTGAACTTTGAAGGGGCAAAAAGTAAAGAATAAAAAATAAAAATGGAAAAGTTGGGGCCAAAGTTGCTAAACTAGAAGTTTGGGGGCCAAAGTTGTAAAGTCCTAAAGTTTGGTGGTAAATGTCAAAGGCTTTAAAAGTTTACTAGGGACTTAAATGTAATATATATATATATAATAATGTCTAGCTGCATATTTAAATTTTTCCATATGTTATCATCTTATGATTAGATATATATATTGTTTCCGGTAATTCAAGCTGAAACAAAAACAGGGCCATACGATTATATTTTATTTCCATCGAAGTGGACTTCATCCTTTTGTTGGTTATTTTTACTCCATGTGTTTATATTCATACATTGTATATTACGCAGATAAATTTTAAGTTTGAAATTTAAAAATGTTCACCACCTTTTTAAGTGGAGTTTATCTCATGAGTTTGTTAATTAATAACTTCCATGTAATCTAAAATATCAGACACTAATTATCTATACTCTTTTATAAAAAGAATAACACTCTCTCTCCTACATGTTAAAAGTTACATATGGCAAAATTACACTTATACTCTCCTTATTCCTTACCCCTTGAACATACACAACCCTCCCCTTGAACACACACAACCCACCCCTTGTTAATATATGTATAACATTGCGATTTAAACATGCTCCATTCGGGAAAAAAATAGGTGTACATCGGATGATTTTGTGATGTCAATTGTATCCGCTGCAACGCGCGGGTACCATGCTCTCACAAGTTTGCATAAGTCGGCCGTAACCAACTAACAAAGTGAGATCATTATGAAATTTAAAATCTATAATACACATTTCCCTCTTATTTTCACCACAAACAAATCATTATATAAAAACATACATATTCCACTTGTTTGTACAATTCAACTCATTAAACAAACACACACAGGTTAATTACTTGGAAGACATGCGAATTAATCATGTATCCTCCTGAGTTTCTTAACATGTTGCGTTTTCCAGGGATACCATATCATAAACTCGAATTAAAGGTTGGCGCTCGACCATATTGTTACTTAAATATTAATTTGCAACGAGGTTTGTGTAATGGGACACGTTTGGTCATAGCTCAGATTACCCGTTTGGTTATTGAGGGGACGATAATCTCATGAAGTCATGCTGGTGAAGAAGCTTTTATAGTTGGATGGTTTGATATGACTCCAACCGACACAACATTATGGCCCTTTCGATTTAAGCGATGTCAATTTCCCGTTAAAGTATGTTTTGCTATGACAATAAACAAAAGTCAGGGTCAAACGTTCAATCATGTTTGTGCTTACCTTGAAAAACCAGTTTTTACCCATGGGCAACTTTACGTTGTTGCATCTCAGGTGACTTCTTGAAATGGCCGTCGATATTGTATTGATAACGGAGAATAGTGTGCTAATAATCTGACCAAGAATGTTTGTTTACATAGAGGTGTATTATAATATGTCTATACGTATGGTTTAGTATTGAAGGTGCATAATAAATTGTGAATCTAGAAGCTTAATAATAACTTGTGTATTTAGAAGATTACTAGATTTTAGACCCGTGTCCAATACTGGACACGGGGCTTATGACATGAGTCACATATATAAGTTGGGTTATCCATGTCAATGTATTCTGTTACAGACAAACATTACGATAATGTATTTTTTATTTAATAGTGAAACAATTTAGATGTGTATCTCTCGATATTCCATTTTTATCATATAATTGATTGAGACTTCATATAATGATGAACCATTTTCTGGGTTACCTTCTGTTACATCTGCTATATGCTAATGAATTTTTTGTTTTATGGGTTTCTGTTTCCCATTAAGATTTCTTGAATTGTTGTTCATACTGTTAATGAGTTTGTGTAGTGTGGATATTGAATTTTAAGTTTGACAAATTGAAAAAAAGATATGAATCGTAACATAGAAGAAGATTGTTTGGTGGTAGCTTTTTATAAGGAGTTGATAAATGTAAGCTTATAGTATTACAATTGTAGACAATCTAAAGTTTCCTTATCTGAATATACATCGTATGTATAATCAGTTAAATATTGTTAACTTCCCTTAAGATAATAATAGAGTTATTATATTTTAATACTAATTAAATCACAATTGCAGATATGTTAGTGGTTATATATATACATTCACATGAAACTATATATTTACTTTGCTTTAAAAATAGCTCATCAGTTGCGTAAAAGATCTACTCATATGGGCTTGTATTTATGTTTTTTTTTTTTTAATATCTACATTATTGTAATTTGTTAAAATATTTTTATTTGATAAAAAAAAAATTAAAAATTAGAAAGAAGGAAAAACAGTGGAAAAGGAAAATGTAACATTATCCTAATCAACTGACACAGATTGTTTATAGCATTTTAAAGATAAGATAAATTATTAAATAGATAAATTTAAATGTAAAAAATGTAAATAAAACAAATTTAAAAGAATATACTTTTAGAACATTGAGCACATATATTGTATTTCATCTTTTGAAATACTTTTTTGTAGACATTATTTTATATATTGAATTTTTTAATTAATTAAATGATGAAAAATTAAAAAAAATCTTCTCAAGTTGATAGCTAAAAGTTATAATAAGTATAAGTTAAATATTTATGGCAAAAAAGTGTAAATTAAGTATATAGGGCTAAAAAGTGTAAATTATTGATGGAAAACAAAAAAGTGTAAATTAGTGAGACTTTTTCTATGAATATTAATATAAATACTAATATAATAATGTATTTGGATAATGATTATTAGAATATTTGATTTATAATTATTTAATGATGACATAAGCGAAAGTCAATTTGATGAAATCAAGCGATGTGATTGATCAATAAGTTATTAGTTCAACTGTCTTATAGTATATATAAAGATAAAGATAAAGATAAAGATTAATATATTGTGTATGTATAAAGCTCTTAAGACGCAGCCTTTACAAGGATAGATTTGATTTAGAAGTTGTATAATAGACTGTGTATTTAACACTTTATTCCTTTCTTGCAGACACATCGAACAACAATGAGCATTCGTTTTTTAATCTATATATTAGTGATTTGCGTCCTAATTTGAATGACAAGTGGACGATTATTGTTCGGGTACTATGATTATGGACTACATACAACCCCATCACCGGTGGCATTGTTTCTCTTGACATTGATATTAATTAGTTGACGAACGTGTGTAAGTAAACCATATCATTTATCCACTACCAGCTTGTAACTTTAGAGGCCGTAGTAATTTTTATCAACTATAACTTGATTGAAATGAATTATTTTCTATGCATTATCTTGTAAATTTAAGAATCCTGTCATAGAAGGTTTAGTCTACAAAATACATAAGTTGAAGGTAAGTATGACTCGAAATATAGGCCGATATAAACTTTATATTTCCGTCCGTGTTTGTGTCGTAACTTTATTGTGACTTTGTGGATTATTCTCATTTTCACATATCTTATTATACTTTCTTTTTCATGTACGTTTATTTAAAAAACACCTATGTGACATGCAAATTTACTTTTAATAATCGTGACCCGGGCTACGTACGGGTATTTTACTAATATTTAGTTGTGTGTGGCGTAATACCTTTAGCTTGCAGGAGAACTATAATTCTTGATTTTTTTTTCTTGAGCTATAGTTGTATCGTGTTCAACATTCATCTGCCTCAAGAAGAAATTTAAAAAAAAAAAAAGTAACAACATTTAGTGATGGTTTGGATGCTACTGTACTTTTGAAGGCGAAAATTAGATTTTGGGAACCGACCATGTTTGCTTATGTGCCATATTATCAAAATAGTATTAATTTTAGTTTTGCAAGTTTTTACCCTGAAATGAAGGGTACCTCTCTATTTCTGGTTTTCTTCTTGTTCGGTCAATATGGATTCAGGATTCTGAACCCAATGTCAAGAAAAACAAGAGCATATATAAGACCGTTCTTGCTTTCATTATTTTTGCTTGATTTGCAATGAATTTTGTATCATTTGTATGTTTGATAAATTAATATACGTAGCCTTGCATTCCAAAATAGTTCGTATATCGTTTTTTTATTGCTTATATTTAACGGGTCACAGTTAAGGTATACTAAGAGCATACCCAATGCCCTCGTTTGGGGTGCTCGTTCGAGGGCCTCGGACGAGTCCACACCGTTGGGTGGGACTCGTCCCTGGCTCGTTCGGGGCTCTCGTCCGGCTGGCTCGTTCCTGCAGGGACGAGTCTTGACATATTTTTTTTTTTTTTTTTTTTTTTTTTTGAATTGTAACGGCTCAAAAAAAAGAAGGAGACAAAATTAAAGTTTCCCCATTTGGCAACTTTAGTCCCTCTAACGGCTGTTTTGTTCAAAACATGTTCAAAAAAGTGTCAACTTTAGTCCTTAACGGCTAGTTTTTCAAAATGGCTATATATACACTTCAATTGAACCACCATTTCACACCACTCTTCCATATATTCAGTTATATTATACCAAAACACACTTTTGTATACACAAAAATCATCATGAACAACCAGTTTCGTTCGAGTTTATCAACGTACATGAGACCCGATTTGTTTCCTAATGAAGACGATGATGATGAGCTTATGGGCATCATGGCCGAATGTGTTGATTTGCTTGAACAAGGTGAATCATCAAGACCATTCATACCCCGTATGCCCGTCGAGAGAGATCGATATGGTGCTGAAGAGCGCCTAATGGCAGCTTATTTTAACGAAAACCCAACGTATTCGTTGAAGAACTTTAGGCGACGCTTCCGTATGTCGAGACCTATGTTCATGCGCATTGTGAACGACATAATATCATACCCATCTCGACATCCAGGTCCTGTGCCTTTGCATTTTCAAAGAATGCAAGACAAGCAGGTTGATGGTCGAGGAAAGGTTGGTTTCAGTGCAATCCAAAAGTGTGTATGCGCCATACGTCAGTTGGCGTATGGCTACAATCCCGACTCGCTTGACGAGTATCTACAGATGGGTGAAGAAACAGCAAGATGTTATCTAGACTATTATTGTAAGTGTGTGTTTGAACTTTACAGGGATGAATACTTGCGCAGACCAACACCGGAGGACATACAACGCTTGTATGCTCGACATGAGGAGCTTCATGGTTTCCCAGGCATGCTTGGAAGCGTTGATTGCATGCACTGGCCTTGGAAGAACTGTCCCAAGGCATGGCAAGGTCAATTTACGCGTGGTGATCACGGTCATCCAACCATCATGCTTGAAGCGGTAGCTTCGTACGATAGGTGGATTTGGCATGCCTTTTTCGGCACAGCTGGTTCGAACAACGATATAAATGTTCTCAACCAGTCGCCCTTATTTAGGGAAATCATAGAAGATTGTGCGCCTGATAGCTCGTTCACTGTTAATGGCACCCACTACAAAAAAGGTTACTATCTCGCCGACGGCATTTATCCCGAATGGTCGACTTTTGTAAAGTCGTATTCATGCCCTCAAGATGAGAAGCGGAAGAAATTTAAAAAGTATCAAGAAAGTGCTCGGAAAGATGTCGAGCGTGCCTTTGGAGGGCTTCAAAATTCATGGCACATTCTAAGCCAACCAGCAAGATCAAAAAGCGTGAATCGAATAACTCGAACAATGTACGCGTGTGTTATATTGCATAACATGAAGGTTGAAGACGCGGGGTACGCCATAAGCTCACTCGAGGATGGAGACGATAATGATCCAATCGTCTTACCTGAGCGTACGTTCCAGGAAAGGATGGCAGTTCACCAACGAACCGGCAAGGAGCTTCGAGATCGCACTATGCATCATGCTCTTCGTCATGATCTTACGGAGCATATATGGCGCCTCCCGGCTTAATGCGTGTTTTTTTAAAATAAACTATTGTAATGTTTTTTTTTTAATGTGTGTTTTCTTTATTTTTAATAAGTATTGTAATGTTTTTATTTTTAATGAAGTGTTTCTTATTTGTGTATGTTTTAGTTTGTTATTAATTTTGAAGGGTTAAAAGTGTAAACTTTGGATAAAAGGGTATAATTAAATAATTGGTGGGTCCAAGACTAGTCTTTGGTGGATGAGTGCATTGGGTGTATTTTGGGGGGATTAGTCCTTGGAGTGTTTTTTGCTGATGTGGCGCTGACAGGGACTAGTCTTTGGTGGATGAGTCCTGGGCATTGGGTACCCTCTAATAGCTCATTGTGTGGGTCATATTTGAAAATTTATACCTAATGTTTAGCTACTCTGATATGTCGTATTTTATACTCATTTCCCACAACGTATTTAGTTGATTCTGAATGGTTTATGAGTCGTTTTTGTATACATTTGGTGCGTTTATGGTATTTGTTAGTGTTTTAGGTTACTGACAGGTATTTAAGCGCAAATCTGGAGAAAACGATATTGTTGAGATGAATTAAGTGCTAACGGAGGATTTCGGAAGCATTTGGATGAAGATTGCAGAAAGTCAACCAAAGTCAAAGCTGAAACTCCCAATTGCGCCGCAACCTAATTCCAGAAGAATAAGTTGCGCCGCAGCTATTCCAGTTGCGCTGCAACGCCCTTCCTTCCTGGCCAGCCACGAGTCAACATAAGTCAAAGGTCAACGCGAGTCAATGCCGAATTGCGCCGCAACTCCAAGTTGCGCCGCAACCCAAAAGCAGAAGGATAAGTTGCGCCGCAACTCCCTTAGTTGCGCCGCAATGGGTTCAAGTTCAAGCCAGCTTGGTCAACAAAAGTCAAAGTCAAAATGCAAAAGTCAACCCTAGTTGCGGCGCAACTCTGAGTTGCGCCGCAACGCCCAGTTGCGCCGCAACTGGGCCCGTTTCTGGCAGCTTTTGGGGATCGTATAAATACCTTGAAAAATAAGCCAAAAACACTCTTCTCTTTTAGCAGCCGTTTTTGGGAACCCTATTTGGAGATATTTTCAGATCTTCATCATTTTCTAGGTTTTCAAACACGATTTGATCATTTTCATTCGTAGCTTTCGATTATTATCATTAGGTAACAATGAATTCTTCTTATTTTAATTGTTATTCTTCTTTTAATATGAGTGGCTAATCACTTTATCATCCATCTTGATGGAGTGAGACAATATGTAAAGATTGCACAATTTTATTAATTCAATGTTGATTTCATTTAACGTTATATCGAGATCTTACCGTATTTCTTCCTTATTGTTTATCTTGAATTGATTGGTGATTTATGTGTGTCTTTAATGGTAGTTATTGATTACATATATTTCATTTTGATTATTTGGGTACAAACGATTGGATCTATGACGGGTACGGTAGATAATCGTTCATGATAATAGGAAGAAATGTGTTAACGGTTGGGTACAATCGATAGGTATAATTGTTATCTCAATAACCAAACCAATTGTTTGATTAGGGAAGTTATAAAAGATGTCTTGGGGTACCGGTCTTTGTAACGAAACTAGTTTAAGCAAGAGAGTCAAATGATGTCATTAACTTGACGGGTACGGGGTTGGTGCTTTGTTTGAGTCTCGGTTATTTAATCAACTAATTTGGGTTTGAACTTCACTTATGTGCAATCTGAGCGTATTGTTGAGCGAAATCAAGATAGATGCCTTTTAAATTATTGTTTAAAACAAATTCTCTTTTCGATTAATCCTTTGGGATTACTAATTATTTACTAACTCTTGCAAAGTGACAATTCGGTCACAACCCCCCTATTTACTTGAATTACTTAATGTCAACATTTACTTAGTTTTAGTCCCTGTGTTCGATCCTGGACTTACCTTTTTAGCTATACTATATACGAACGGGTCCACTGCCCGCGAGTGTGTAGTAGTCAGTTCTAGGGTATTTCTTGTTTTAATTTTTAAACTCGATTTTACACATAAAGTTTTTGGCGCCGCTGCCGGGGACTTAATTTTAAGTAGTTGTTTATTTTGTGATTCGATCCTTTTTCACATTCATTTGTGAGAAAGTTATTGCTTTATTAGATAGTTGTATTTTATTTCATTTCAATTATACCACAGGTGCGGTTGACGGTTTATTTGTGGTGAGTGTGCAGGTTCTTGTTAGTTGATGAACACAAGAGCTTCTGGCCGACCTTTGCTTAGCCCATTGTCTAATCCAGGGAAAGTCAGACGTCGACTTGTGTCAAGAGATAACCGGGAACCATCCACACCAGTCAAAATAGATTTAGAAACCGAAACCAGTATTCCACCCACCCAGAACTTGGAAGATCAGTTGGTTAATCAGTTGGCCGATCAATTGAATAAATCATCGGAGTTTTTCAAAACAGGTGAAGATTCAGAAGAAGAAGAAGAAGAGAAAGTTCAAACACCTGAACCGAGTGTACTTGTATTCCCTCGGGTTAACCTTAATATTAACCAACAACCAAGGGGTAGAAGAATGGGTGATGAACAACTGGTAATCCGAATGCCCGTCCTTACGAGGAGAGAAGAAGAAATATACCGGCAGACCGGGGCACAACTATTCGCCCTCCGGCTATTTCAGTGGATTTCTCTTTGAAAGGGAATCACCTCAATAGTGTAGAAGAGGATAAGTTTGATGGGATTCGAAGAAATGATCCATATGCACATCTTGAGAGGTTTGAGAAAATCTGTAGGCTATATCAGTATGGTACAGGACAAGCTGAGGCTGTAAAGTTGGAACTATTTCCTTTAACTCTCGTTAGAGATGCAGCTGCGTGGTTTAAGGAGTTACCCGATAACTCATTCACCACTTGGGCCGAACTTCGAGAAGGATTTATTGATGAGTTTTTTTTTGTGAGAACTCAAAGGAAATTAGAAAATAAAATCAGAGGTTTTTCTCAAGAACCCGGTGAAGATGTTGTTGATGCATGGAAACGGTTCAAGGAAATGTTAAGAAATTGCCCTGGACATAGTATGGGTACCGAAGAAAGCTTTGAGATTTTCTATGATGGTTTGGATAGAAAAACCAAAAGGGAACTCGGTTATGCATTTGGGGGTAGTCTAAACAACATCTCCCCAAATGAAGGATATAAGATTCTTGAGGATATGGCTAGGGAGTATTCTACAAGAGATGAGGACCGAGATAAGAGATCAAGTAGAACCGTTGTAGCTAAGGTGGAGAGTAGTGAGGACTCTAAGCTTATTACTGAAGTCAAGGCTCTCTCGAAGCAAATGAATGAGAGATTTGATAGTCAAGATACTAGATTCAAGAGCCTTGAGAGAGATGTTAAGGTTATGGCCGACGGATGTGAGCATTGTGGAGACTTGCATTATGCGGAGGATTGCCCGGATAAACCAGTGAAAGATGTTAGTTATGTTCAGAATCAAGGGAATTTCAACCAAAATACCGGTTATCAAAACCGGCCATCAGGTAGTTCTTACCCTACTTCTTCTTTTAATGCTAACAATTCTGGTTTTGGTGGTAACAGGTTTAGTAGGTTCACCAATCAACGAGGCTCGGATCCAGAATTAAGAGACATAGTGAAGGAGTTCATTGGTGCCCAAAAGGCAACTAATGAACAAGTTGCAGAAGAGTCCAAGAAGGTGATTTCTGTTTTGGATGCTTTGACTACTCGCTTAGATGGATTGGGGCACAAGTTGGATCAAGGAGCAAAGAATCAACAAGCCACCATTAAGGATTTAGAAGGAAGGATCGAGAGGCTAGGAAACTCGAATAGGCAGCCCGGTACTCTACCGAGCAACACTCAACAGAATCCAAAGCCTCAATTCAATAACCAAGGGCAAAACAGTCAAGGATCGGGACAGAAGTATACTCCTCCAAATGCTCGAAATGAGCAAGTGAATGCCATCACTACGAGGACAGGTAAGACTTATGATTCTACAAACCCTTTACCTAATGATTCTTCTCCACTTGTGCAGGTTAATGAAGAAGGGGAGACGGTTGATGAAGAAGTTGAGATGGAACCGAACCAAGCCGTGCCAAAACCGCCGTTCCATCCAAACCCGCTGAGAAACCGACGTGAAGCCGTATCAACCAAAGATTTCATTTCCTCAACGGTTGAGGAAAGAAAAAGTCAAGGAACATTTTAAGAAATTTGTTGATCTTATTCAGTCTGTGAATATAACTGTTCCTTTAGTTGATTTGCTTGCAGGTATGCCTAATTATGCAAAGTTCCTCAAGGAACTCGTAAGTGACAAGAAGAAGCTTGAAGAGGCTAAGACTGCAGTTATGAGTGCTGAATGTTCAGCAATCATTCAGAATCAGATTCCTCCCAAGTTGGAAGATCCAGGAAGTTTTCTAATTGCTTGTTCTTTTGGTGCTTATTTGTGTGAGGCATTGGCCGATCTTGGGGCTAGTATCAATTTGATGCCTTATCCCGTTTATAGAAAGTTGTCTCTAGGAGAGTTGACCCCTACCCGCATGAGCATTAGGCTCGCGGATCGTTCTTTCCAATATCCCATGGGGATAGCGGAAAATTTGCAAATTAAAGTAGGGCATATGATATTTCCGGTTGATTTTGTTATTCTTGAGATGGAGGCGGATGCCAAAGTTCCCCTAATTCTTGGCTGACCATTTCTAATGACCGCGGATGCTATCATCCGGGTTAAGGCTAAGGTAATTTCCCTAGGTGTCGGTAACGACCGAGTTGTTTTTAATGTTGATAGAGCACTAAAGCATCCTTACTCTTGTGATGAAACTTGTTTCAGGTTAGATGTGATTGAAGAAGAAGATGCTTTGGAGAAAGCGCTCATGGATTTCTTGGACATGGAAGAAGGTGAAGCATTGCTAGCTTGCAGTGAAGAAGAGCAAGAGTTGGTTGGAGATATGATGCGAGAGATTATGGCATTAAGTGTTGATGAAACTCCACCGGAGGATGAGACCTATGAAGAGATCACGGTTAGTGATAGCACACGGTTGCTAACTTTAGTAGAGAACCCTCCGACCGACTTGGAGCTCAAGCCACTTCCGGACCACCTTGAGTATGCATATTTGGAAGGTACATCTCTTTTACCCTTTGTCATCTCATCCTCATTAATGGAGGATGCGAAATCTAGACTTATGACCGTCCTAAAGGCCCATAAAAAGGCCTTTGCATGGAAAATTTCCGATATTCCGGGTATAAGTCCAGAATTTTGCAAACATACCATAAATTTTGTTGATAATGTGAAACCGGTTGTGCAAAGGCAACGAAGGTTGAATCCAAATATGAAAGATGTGGTTAAAAAGGAGATTATAAAGTTGCTTGATGCGGGAATCATATTCCCCATCTCGGATAGTTCATGGGTGAGTCCGGTACATTGTGTACCGAAAAAGGGTGGGATGACCGTAATTTTGAATTGACCGAAAAAGGGAGGGTATGAATTGATTATGGGAAATTAAATGATGCTACCCGAAAATACCATTTCCCCTTGCCCTTTATTGATCAAATGCTCGAACGGCTCGCCGGTAATGAGTATTTTTGCTTTTTGGATGGGTTCTCCGGGTACTTCCAAATACCCATTGACCCCAAGGACCAAGAGAAGACCACGTTTACTTGCCCTTTTGGCACTTATGCCTATAGAAGGATGCCATTTGGTCTTTGCAATGCCCCAGGTACTTTTCCAAGATGTATGATTGCCATATTTCAGGACATGATCGAAACATCCATGGAGGTGTTTATGGATGACTTTTCTGTTTTCGGTAGTTCTTTTGAAAATTGTCTTGAAAGTCTTGATAAAATGCTTGAAAGGTGTGAAAGGGCACACTTGGTCTTGAATTGGGAAAAGTGCCATTTTATGGTGAAAGAAGGTATTGTTTTGGGACACAAAGTTTCAAGGGCGGGATTAGAGGTAGATAAAGCAAAAATTGATGTTATAGCTAAATTGCCTCCACCCACTAATGTCAAATCAATTCGAAGCTTTTTGGGTCACGTCGGGTTTTACCGTTGATTTATAAAAGATTTTTCGAAGATCACCCGGCCAATGACCAAGTTGTTAGAGAAAGATGTCCCATTCAATTTTGATAAAGAATGTCTTGATGCATTTAACTCACTTAAAGTTAAATTGACCAATGCACCCATTATGTCTCCACCCAATTGGTCATTACCGTTTGAGTTAATGTGTGATGCTAGTGATTATGCTTTAGGGGCCGTTCTAGGCCAAAGGGAGGATAAGCATTTCCGCCCTATTTCCTATGCTAGCAAGACCTTAAACCCGGCTCAACAGAACTATACCGTGACCGAGAAAGAGTTGTTAGCCGTTGTTTATGCCTTTGATAAGTTTAGACCCTATTTGGTTTTGAATAAGACTATTGTGTTCACCGACCACTCGGCTTTGAAGTACTTGTTCTCGAAACAAGATGCTAAGCCTCGTTTAATTCGTTGGGTCTTACTTTTACAAGAATTTGATATTGAGATCAAAGATAAGAGTGGGGCTGAAAATGTGGCAGCCGACCACTTAAGTAGGCTCGAAAACCCTCACCTTGAGAAGTTAAAGGAGCATGATATTAATGATGTGTTTCCTGACGAGTTTCTAATGCAGGTGAATGCGGAAGAAGATCCATGGTTTGCAGACATTGCTAACTATTTATGTGCAGGTGTTCTTCCTAAGGAAATGACTTATCAACAGGAAAAGAAGTTCTTTTCTGAGCTTAAACATTATTTCTGGGAAGAACCATATTTGTTTCGAATGTGTGCAGATGGCTTGATCAGGAGATGTGTGGCCGGTGCAGAAACCCGAAAGATTTTGGATGCATGCCACTATGGACAAACCGGTGGTCATTACGGACTATCTGTAACCGGTAAGAAGGTTTTTGATGCAGGATTTTATTGGCCTTCAATCTTCAAGGAAGCTCAAACATTAGTGGAGATGTGTGAAGTTTGTCAACGTCAAGGTAACATTTCAAAGAAGGATGAGATGCCACAAAACTTCATTCAGGTTTGTGAGGTATTTGATGTTTGGGGAATTGATTTTATGGGACCCTTCCCGCCTTCAAATAAGTGTCTTTACATTTTAGTGGCGGTTGATTATGTGTCAAAATGGGCCGAGGCTAAAGCCTTGCCAACTAATGATGCAAGGGTTGTCATTGATTTCTTAAAGCAATTGTTTTGTCGTTTTAGTTGTCCTAAGGCCTTAATAAGTGATCGTGGAACTCATTTCGCGAATCACCAACTTGCTAAGGTGTTGAAGAGGTATGGTGTTCATCATCGTTTCTCTACTTCTTATCACCCTCAAACGAGTGGCCAAGTAGAAAACACTAATAGGGCTTTAAAACGAATCTTAGAGAAAACCATAGGTGATAATCCTAAGAATTGGTCTAAGAAGTTGGATGATGCATTATGGGCTTTTAGAACCGCATTTAAGACTCCAATTGGGACTACACCTTATAGGTTGCTTTATGGTAAGACATGTCATTTGCCGTTAGAAATAGAGCATAAAGCTTATTGGGCTCTTAGGAATTGCAATATGGACTTAGTTGAAAGTAGTGAATTGAGAATCTTGCAATTGCATGAGTTAGATGAGTTGAGGTTGAATGCTTATGAGAATTCCATGCTCTACAAAGAAAGAACTAAGGTTTGGCATGATCGTAGGATTAGAGAGAAGGATTTGAAAGCCGGTGATAAAGTCTTGTTATTCCTTTCCAAGTATAAGTTCAAGCAACCTAAGTTGACTTCTAGGTGGACCGGCCCTTTTGTGATCAAACATGTATATCCGTCTGGGTATGTTGAATTGTTTAAATCGGATGGAGGTACTTTTATTATTAATGGTCACAGGTTGAAGCTTTATCATGAAGAAGAGGAAAATGTGGGAGTCGTCGTTGACGAGCTTCCATTTTTCGAAAGGAATTAATGAAGAAAGGACCATGAGTCGAGCTAAAGACTCGTACAAAAATTAGCGCTTTGCAGGAGGCAACCCGTGTTTTTTGTTTTCATTTTTGTTATTTGTCATTGGTAATGTGTTTTAATAAGAATTGCAGGTAGGAGCCGCTCTCATGCCTTCCGGTAAGTCGTTTTCAAGGAAGAAACAAAAGGTAAGTGTGTGTGGGGGGTGAGTTGCGCCGCAACACTAAGTTGCGCCGCAATGTGCTGTCTAGATTGCGCCGCAACGAAGGGCGTTGCGCCGCAACTTATCCTACTGTTTTTCAGTTCCGCCGCAGTCTGTTTGTTGCACCGCAATGTGTATTGTCACGTATCATGTTCAGAAAAATCGAAAATCTAAAAATTAAAAAATATTAAAAAAATATTTATGTCAAAAATAACCCATTGCGCCGCAACAGGTGGGGTTGCGCCGCAACCCGGGTCAAACCGGGTCAACAGGTTTTAAACAAAAGGGGATCGGGTCAAAAGTTTCTCACACACACAGCCATCAATTATTGAGCTCCTATTTTCCTCTCAACTTTCCAACCTTCCACTATCAATTTTCTTCCAAATTCCCTTTAATTTTCAATTTTAATCTTTCTCTTTAATCATCACAATGACAAGATCAGGAAAGGTATGTGATTCTTGAACTTCTCTGGTTGATTTTAATTAGTTAAGTGTATAATGTTCTTGCATACATTCGAATTTATACAGATTTTATGCTTAATTTGCTTCTTAAGTTCGAATTTGTGAGGGATTTACAAGAACAATGAGGGTTTTGTTGTTTTGATTGAAGGATTGATGATTTGTTTTGGGGATTTTGTTAGTTAAATTAATTAGGGTTAACTCGGATTTATATGTAAATTGAAAGTTTAACCCTTAAGAATTAAGTTGATATGTTGTTTGTGGGAACTTTGTGTTCATCCCTGCTGCTGCTCTACCTCAACCCAGAAACACAGGCGTTGCGCCGCAACTGCAAACCAGACAGATAAGTTGCGCCGCAACTGTCCAAGTTGCGCCGCAACTAGACCTTTTCCAGACCTGTTGTAACAACCCTCAATTTCCGACTAGGACAATTTACTTCTATTTATCTAGATATCTATCCCTAGAGATTTCTTAAGAGATTTTGCCTTCCAGACATTAAGGCATAGTGATAATTGCCCTCCAGTTCAGTGAAATACCGTAGATGAATAGCTATCTTAGAAATGCCATAAATAATAACTATAGACAATCTCAAACTATAAACTAGTTCTAATTGAACTTGACAAAAGGTCAACAAACCAAAAACTTTATTTCGAGAAGTTAAGTTATATAAATAATAATGTGAGTCTCACAAGTTGAGATAACAATCAACAATCTTATAAATGTCCAACGATTCAAACACCAAGCTAATTGAAGTACATTTGAGCACAAATATATAATCACCATCTCAAAAGCGTATTTATAAACTCATAAGTACATGAAAGTGCTTGAAACCTTAGTAAAGGCATATGTAAGTATATATAAGTATCAAAGTACATACAAATTTATAAATGAAGGCTTATGTAACAAATTAAAAATGCAAATGTAAGTACATATATATATATATGTACACGACACATACACATATAGATGCTAGAACAAAAATTAAGTTACACCACAAATAAATACAAATTAACCTTACAACACATATATACACTTAACCTATACATATATAATTATATACACACACTTTATAAAAAAAAAAAATGAAGCAAACCCCTCCAAATACCCCCTTTGGCCGTCCCCCCCTTCACACACACCCAACACTTTCTCTTCATTTTCTCTCTTGGAAAGACACAACACACACACACACTTATGATTCTCTCAACACTCTCCCTCTTTTCTCTCAATCACCCACTCATTCACACACTTTTCTCTCCTCAAAAATTCTGCATTTTTACTTGTAACATTCATGATTTTTACCGTTTGACTGTGCATGTAATTTGATTAACTATTTCAATAAACGGAAATTTGGACATAATTGTGTACATTTATCTGTAAATTGGGCCAATTATAATGTCATATTTGAACTTCTAGAATTAGGGCCATATTAGCAGACTATGAAATTGGCCCAGTACATGTTATGGAAATTATATAATAGATGATAATTGAGTAACTATGGTAACAGGAAAAACGTATATACGAAACCTTAAGTATAATGTACGGTTCCAACAGTGTCGGTGGTTAGATGATAATTCCATTAATAGGACAAAAACCAACACAACCTTTATATTATATGAAATGATTTATCCATATTATGGATTTATAATAATTTATAAAAGTTGTACGCTCGTGAGTATTTTTGTTATTAATTTCGGAATCAATTAACTATTTAGATATATTGTACATACTAGTAAAATAAATATGCAATTGTGTACTTGAACTAGATAACTAATAAATATATAAATACATGTAATTGATTTATAACCACATAGATAAAAGTAATTATACTTATATAGACTAGTTACTACATTTAATTACACAAATAATAATCAAGAATCAAAGTTTAGAGTCAACCAAAGTCAATAAGTCAAGTCAAGCTTGTGTTCTTGACATAAAACCCACACAAACTAACCAAGACTTGGATTATAGTTTGTAATCATGCAATGAACATGTTCCTACTGAATTCTAGTTTGTTTTAAGGCCAAAGTTTCAGACATTACACTCAAGGATGAGTTGTAAACACATGATGAACACCTCATGGCCAAGGTGTGTATTCTTGGCACTTAGTTGCAACTCTTGGGCTATATAAGCAAGCATTTGATGATCATTCTATCATTCATATCTGCTCTTTTCTCTCCCTTTCACATTCATAACACAAAACAATCAAGTCCATAAAGTCTTGGGTTCATCACTTGAAGTTTCAAGTTGAATTTAAAGACTCTATAGGACTGAAATTTTCAGTCATATTGCAAACATCATAGAAGATTCATCTGGACGAATTAGGAGACGAATCTTATATTTTTGGAAAGGCCCAAGTGTCAGTAAAATTTGATAAGAACGAAGTTTCTTCTGGTTTTGCTCAGAAGAGTGCTAAAAACGACGATTTTCAGAACTGGTCTAATTTCTGACGAGGCTACAGGTTTGTTTTTGTAAAAATCATAACTCTTTTATTAAAGCTCTTCAATAGTCAAACCTTACATTTTTGAAAAGGCCTTTGAGTGCCCAACAAATGTCTAGAACTAAGTTTTGTTGTATCTGGTCTTCCTGACTTCCCAAAGTCGTTGTCAAGTAGATAACGCAAAGCTGGAAACATGCTGAAAATTCCTTATTTTGCACTTAGGCTTTGTGGTAGCTTATAAGTTGATCTTATACTTGTCTAGGTACCCGGTAGTACATTTTGAGCATAGTAAAGTACTTTGCAAAGTGTTTTGAGCTGTACTAAGATTAACTTGTCACGAGGATTATCTACTGCTCTGATTTGCCACTACAACTAAGGTGAGTTTCGTAAACCCTCCCTACTCAATTGAGATTCGGGCTGAAAAGTGTACATGTTTGTTTAACTGTTGATTGTTGATTTGATTGATTTTATGATTGAATTGTTGTATGGA
>CM067167.1:126122630-126181929 GCA_034093135.1 Erigeron breviscapus
TTTCTCTCAAAATAAATCATCCATATAATTTATTTACATATCTCAAGTGCAATTATTTAGAAAACCACTTTCTAAATGTTTCAAGTATTGATATTTATTTAAAGATCAAATCATATAAATAAATACCATAAGTGTTTGTCTAGCTTGTTATTGGGTATGACCCGACTTGGATCATCACGTACTAGCCACGTCAATTTAATATGTGTCTTGGGCAGACGAATTCCAACAATCTCCCACTTGCACAAGATTCATAGAAGATTGACGCAAGCAGCAAATACCGCCTAACAACGGTTTGCTACCCCTAATACGTATGACGAAGTGCCATTCAATAACATCATCCTCTTCAAGTCCCTTACTTGAAATGATTTAGGTGAACCGATCATTTATCCTTTTGTCACAGATGTCATGTTAAATCCTAGAGACACAGAGTGATCATTCTCTATTGATTTAACTTTGTAGCAGGCCTTAGACATCTTACTCTCAACGAATAAGAGGGACAAATTCCATCTCGACTACATACGTCTCTCACAATCACCTTATATCATACCTGATCACGTTGGACCGTTGGTGTAAGACTAATTAACTTTCCCACAAGTTAAGGGACATTTTTTCTGTAAGCCGAAGTAATCTGGGCTTGGCCCAGATGCTAGGGCTTATGGTGTAGGCCTTAGGGGGTGTTTGACATTAATTACGATAGTCACGTATCATCATAGGTGATTAGTAGAATCAAATAATAATTTATCATGTGTAACAAAAAGGGCTAGATAATTCTTAAATCGACTGACTTCTTATATTTGAAGTCGTGATAATGATAAATTGATATCGATATGTGAATATGTGAGAAGTTCTATTTGTTTAATTATTTTACCCCCAAAAAAGAGCGATTTATTTAATTGTTTGTTATATAGGAATCCAAGGATATCCATATGAGAAAACTTTTATTTCTTATTATTCTTGATGCAATTTTGTAATGGGAAATCTTTATTTTTCACCGACTATATCATTGGCATCATGGGCGGAACTGTGAAGGGACAGACCGTCAGACCGGTCCCTAAAGTTCGTTTATATATACGTTTTATATAAAACAAGAATGTTTATATAGATAGAAAGAATTACGTTTTACATGATTGAACTTGGCTTCAAACAAATTGGTCTTGGCCTCCCAAACATATAGGTCATGTTCCATCAATGATTGGCACCCTCAAGGCCTCAATCATGAACTTTTGCTTGAGAATTTCTTATCCAACAGTGCGTTTTATATTCTTCTTCTTCATCCCTCTTATAGGTCCCAGCCTCCTTCCTCACTTTGAAATACATATGAAGCCTTTATTTTGCAACTTGTAGATTTGAATTTTCTTTCACAACTTTCACATGCTAGTATAAAAGAAAAAAAAATAAAAATCAAGATACGTTTTAAGCGATCTTATTGTATAGTACACAATCTAATCGCAACAATAATAAAAAAACAGGCTTTTGGTTTTCTTAAAAAACCACGGACCATTTTTTTTTAATGTCAAAACCACGACCATTTAGTGTGTTCATTGTTGACATTAGCATAACATGTAGCGATACAAATAATTGTTTGATGGGTATTCATTGATTTGTTGAAACAAATATGTTATTAATTTTTTTTTAAAAAGTTATGAGTATTAATTTTGATTTTTTTTTTATCAAATGGTGAAGATTTTGAATATTCTATATATATATATATATATATATATATAAATAGAGTCGCTCGATTTCCGTGCGCCACACTTTTTCAGCAACATCAGTCCCTGCCGTTTAATAGTTTGCAACAATAGTCCTCTTT
Source organism: Erigeron breviscapus (assembly GCA_034093135.1). NCBI lineage: Eukaryota > Viridiplantae > Streptophyta > Magnoliopsida > Asterales > Asteraceae > Erigeron > Erigeron breviscapus. The sequence goes on from CM067167.1 coordinate 126,124,441, forward strand.
TTTAACGGCCGTTAACTTTTGTTTGAGTTTTTAACGGATTATTCAGCATTATTAGTCCCTGTCGTTTAATATCTTGCAACAGTAGTCCTCTTTTTTAACGGTCGTTAACTTCTGTTTGAGTTTCTAACGGGTAACAATAACGGATGGAAATGAGGTCCTTTTTTCTAACTAAGAGTTAAGTCTTTTCTCAAATGGTGTAGTTTGTTTTTTTGTTTTGCGTTTTTACTTTTGCTTTATACTTTTAACTAAAGTTTCCGTTCTTTAAGTTGTTTTTGGCTTTTTACAATATATTGTACAAAGTTAATATGGTATTCGCGTTCATCTGCCTTTCTATTTTGTACAATTTCTACAATGATTTATATGATATTTTTCATTTCTTTTCATATTTCACATATAATAGTATAGTTTTAGTGCATTTTCATTCTTTTTTTCCGTTTGCCACATTTTTTTCCAATTAAACATATATAGTTAGTTATATGATTAACAATTTTTTCCCTTCAACTATTAATAGAATTGATCATGTAAATGATTACTATATTTTACGTTTGTACACGATCATACATTTTCGGACATGCGTTTAAACAAAAAAACAAACGAGTGTATCTTCCGCGTGTATAATGTCTCCCGGGGCGAAGCCCGGGTGACGTAACTAGTTATTATATATTGTTCACTTATACTATATATTCATGTATCATTTTAGGAAAATACAGGTTAATTAATCAACCCCGCTTAATTTCACGAGTTCGTCAACTCGTTTTGACAATTGACACCTACCAATTCAGCTAAAAAAGGTTTTACTAGTTTTTGTACTAAATGGTTTGCGAGTATGTGTATATATCCTTATATATGAGGCTTGTGTGTGTGTGTGTGGGGGGGGGGGGGGGGGGGGGGATGTTCTACTCAAGCCATTCGGTCTAAAGTCAAACCCTTAATTGTAGTTAATGCTTGATCTTAGGAAGAAATGTTACGAGTATATATGAGTATCCTAATTTAAATTACAACTTCTTAGCTAGGATTGTTGTCATGTCAACTTTATATAAATAAAAATTTGAGGTAGGCAGCCAAAGTTGTTAATTGTACGGGGAAATGTCACTTGTATCGACTTGCGTTGTTTGAAAACAAGGGTATATAAATATGTGGTAAAACGTCGCAGTATGCAAATGGTATATAATATTAATTCTGTTTTCAAAGTGATTGATATGTTGATGGTGAAGGCAGCAAAGAAATATTACAGGAAAGGTCAAATACAAATACCATAGGGTTGCCACAAGAGTTGAATGACTCTTCGCCTTGTCTAGAGAAACATAAGATTATATACTTTATTGTATGTTCCTTTAAAAACATTGTTCATATATACACACACATACGAAAGGATATCCGTAAATGCAACGATCCCAGATATGTCGTGATGAACTTGTTAATAATATGTTGGCGTTATTAATATGATGGTTGGCGCAGACGACGAAAGTGGCGATGATGCAGGGGTGGCACTACACCTTGATTAGGTGTAGCCCGGGCTACGGGTCTACTAAATCGACGCGGTATACATTTTTTCGAATTATGATGTGTTCAGTAATAGTGCTACTGGTCAAAAAAGCAATATGGAATACCGGTCAATAAAACCTTAAAAGTTGCTAAAAATTGTAACAATTTATTAATTATTATTACTTTTCACCGATATAAAAATTTTATAATACATGTCACTTTGAATCTTATTTCCGTCGTCACTGTTACGTTGTAATTATTAGTTGGGCCGGACCTGAAATGAAAACCCGAGTCTATTAATTCACTTCTATATGCTGCCAAAAACGATTCCTTGGGCTCCCACTAGTAGGGGTGTTCATCGATCGTTAAACCGATCAAATTGGACCAAACCGGGGTATTTGGCTTGGTTTGGGCGGATTGAATTGTTAAAGTCTGGTTCGGTGGTTTAAGTTTTAAAAAACCGGGTTATTTGGTTCGGTTACGGTTTGAATAAATATGAAACCGCAAAAACCGGACCGGACCATTTCATTAAAGTTCCCTGTGTTATCTTGAAAAAAGAGGCTTTATATTATCCTCCATGAATTATATATTGTATGATTATGAAGACATCAAAATAAAACACATTCAAATGAAGCCCAGTAGTAGCACAAAAACACAAGCCCACTCGCCTTTTATGACTCTCAAATATTTATCTCATTACTGATCAGTAGTAATACAAATATAAAATTGAATCTTGGCTGTTTGTTACATGATGAGTGTTTTTTTCCTCCTTTTTAACATTTTAACATAAACCGAGACAAATAGATAAAAAAAAAGTTATATATAATTAAAAGAAAGAATAAAAAAAAACTAAAAAAGGGAAAAACCAGCCAAACCGCACCGGCTTAAATGGTTTGGTCTGGTCCGGTCTGACAACATATTTGGATAAAACCGGACCAAACCGGTCCCTGAACACCCCTAGCTCCCAGTGCACATGTGTGTAGCGAAAGGGAGTAAAACTCTGAGTCTAGAGTCAGCATGACCATAAAACAACTAAAAGTTGAAACGATGACTTTCTGTAATAAGTTAATAAAGTCAACAACATTTTACTATATGACACATACAATGGTTTAAGTTTAGACTACATTTTGATTTAAATCTTAAAGTGCCTTCAGATTTCATTTATGTAGTAAGTACTAAGCAATATCTTTTATTTTATTAAGCATCTTGCAAAAACTATAAGGACGTATTTGGTTGCGGAAAATATCATTTATTTTTCACATTTGATTCATTTCAAAACATGAAAAACTTAAAACACGTTCTAATCCAGTTTTCTTTGAAATTTTTTCAAGAAAACAATGGTTTCCGGTTTTCAAAACCAAACTTGAAAACAGAAGATCAGTTGGTTTGTTTAATTCACTTTGTCAATCCATTGACGTCATTATAATGCTTTGTTTCTAGAATTGTACCAATACAATGAAATCGCTAAACCAAAGAAAAAGAAATAACATTCCAATTTCAAATATTTCTGAATTTAGTACTGTATGTCTGTATGTACGTCTGTATGTATGAGTGGTGATTATAATTATTACATTCCGATTAGTCAATAAAATGGACATCTTGTTCGCTTGATGTCCTATTCACTGGACTTACGAGTACCACTTTATTAAGCCAAATTTGACTTAAAAAGCGCAAGTTGAGTTTGATAACAAACTAGAAATTTATCCCCGCGCTTCGCTGCGATTTGATCATGTTTACTTTTTGCTAAATAGAGTTAATTGCAGGATTCGTCCCTGTGGTTTACACACTTTCGTGGATTACATCCCTCCCTGAAATATTTAGTCAAATACACCCAAACTATCAAGATTAGTTGCGCTTTTCGTCCCTGTGGTTTACACACTTTCGTGGATTACATCCCTCCCTGAAATATGGAGAGGGACGTAAAGCGCAACTAATCTTGATAGTTTGGGTGTATTTGACTAAATATTTCAGGGAGGGATGTAATCCACGAAAGTGTGTAAACCACAGGGACGAATCCTGCAATTAACTCTTTTCAAATTTTTAAAATTGGAATATGCTTAAAAAAGCACATATTATACAATTATTTCTTTCTTCAAAATCAAAATGTTTATTTATTACGTTTATTTAAAATGTTTTTAACATATTTAAAATGTTTTTGTTACGTTTCTTTCTTCCAAGTTTATTGATTAATATAAAAATATATTCATTTATGATGTAATTATCTTTAATATTGAATACATTGTTACTACAATATTGTAATTTTATACTTCAAATTTAAAAGAGGCATTATTTATTTTTAACAGACTTTTACGATAACAAATATTCTCCATACAACGCATGGATTTAATGTAGTTATACTATATATTAGTTAATATATTAGAAAAATACGTTATTGGTAAGTTAGTATAAAAAAAGGAAAATGATCAATCCTTCTAATTTATCCTCCTAAAATTTCTCCTAATGATATGATCATGACATATGTTGCGATCAAAGGATGAGATTATGAGAGAGAATTAGTGGATACACTTGTTTAGTTAAGATATTAAGAGAATAAGTTAGGAGGATTAATCATTTTCCATTAAAAAATGTCAAAGAGTAATAAGTTACATATATATAGTTACATTTAATGAAGGATATGTTTGGCACGTGAAAGGCACTTTCGGAATTCGTTTTGTATAGGCAAATATAGGCCTCAATAGTTTGCTAGTAGTTACGTTTGTACCATTTTTGTCATTCCTGTTTTGTATTTGGGCAACAATGTTATAGTATTTACAATACTGCCATTGTGAACAGTATTTAAACGGCAACTTTTTTTCACAAAACGACATGACGTATTTCCATCATTGAGCGGTGTCTAAATGATGTTACGTAATAGCGTTTGTAGGTCAAATTCAAACAACTGAATTTCATAAAATTGTCTTTTTTTTCTTTTTAATTTTCTACCTACTACCCTGCTTAGCGGAAGAAAAGGAAATCAGACGACACAGTACTCTCAATGTCTCACTATAAATGTTTAATTTTAAAGAGTTAATTACAGAAATCGTCCCTATCGTCGACTCCTTATTTGCATTATTGTAACACCCCAAAGTTTTAAGGTAAAAGAAATTAACCCCTTTTATAGTTTTGACATTAAATTAATTTCCTAGTATTTTATTTCTAGATATGGGGTTAATTTAGTTGGAACTCTAGCGGATAGCGGGTAAAATACCCACAAAATTAGAAGAGGGCGTGGCAAGCCCATGGAGTGCCAGCCATCTTTTCTTTGTGACTCACTCTTCCATTCTCTACTTCTCCATTATTCCTTCATGCATCTCATTCTTGTTCTTTCAAAATCAAAGTTTAATTCTCTCCAATTCAAGGATAATAACATCAATAATAAATCATCACCATCAATCTTTATCAAGCAAAATTGAAAGTTAGGGTTTGAGGTGTGAGTGGTGGTGGCCGAAATTTCAAGAGGAAAAGAGGGGAAGAAGAATTCCATCTAAGTCTTGATTTAGCTTATTGTTGTGAGGTATTGATTTCCCCTAATTTAGTTTTTCATCTTTCTTTTGAATTAGGGTTCATGGAGTGAACCAAATTGGGGGTTTTTACTAGAATATAAATTATGATGAATTTTCCCCAATTCCGTAGATAACCTAGTTTGTCATTGAGTTATGTGTTGAGTTTGATTATGAAATTGATAAGCTCATGCGATAATCTTAGTCTATGAGAAAAGATGAGTTTTTACTAGTAATTGAAATGTTGATGAAAATGGTAGGTTGAACTACCTAGTGTTTTGTGGAAGTAAAAGAGGCTCAATGACAAATGGGTTGGGTTTTGGGTTTAGGAAGGCTAGTGATTGAGAATGGCTAGGTTGAGCTAGTCATGTTGTGAATATAAGCTTATGCATTTTATGTTATGATCATAGGTTGAAGCTTGTTTGTGCATTATCGTTTTAGCTTTATTGTTCAAGTTGCGGAGGAGGTGAGTATATTTGCATACCTTTATGTTTACGTTGGGTCAATTGACCACATCATGTTGAAGTTGTTTATCCATGTGTGGAAAGACCACCATGTTGAAGTTAGTTTATCCATGTGTGGTAATTGATTCGGCGTCAGGCCCATTTGGGGCATAGTTTTGTTGAGGCCTAAGAACCTCCGGGGCCTAAGAATCCCGATAGTTGTTTTGAGAAGAGGCCTAAGAACCTCCGGGGCCTAAGAATCCCGATAGTCTCATTGGTTAGCTTATATGGATCCATATATGTTGTTTAGTGTGCAAGGTGAGCATGTAAATGTGGCATGACGGTGTCATAGGTTACATGTAAAAGTCCTTGTACTTTGCCCTCCTTCGTATTCGTAAATGTATGCAAGTATATTCACTAAGCCTTTGCTTATATTTTAGTTGTTTACCATTTTATAGGTAGTTCCGGAAGAAGGAACTAGTTGTTGATTAAAGCTCGAAGTGTTAGAAGTAAAGTTTGTTGCAAGACTTGAAGGTATTTAGGTCATTCATGGATGAATGGCAATCTTTTGGTTTAGAGGCTTAGAAATCCCTCCCCCTCATGGCTCTTGGTACATTTTGGTTTTGAAAGTCATACCTTTGTTAAGAATTCTGTAATTGATCAAGTGTGAAGCTTTTGGAAAATTGCATAGTTGCATTGTGGATGAAAATGGTGTCAAAGTGGGTAAATGACCCAATGATGGTGTACATGAGATTTTTAAACAAGTCGATGTGTAATCATGTTTTAAAAGGTGTCTATATATCAGTTAGAATCATCGGAATGTGTTTTGAAATGTTGGTCATGATTATGCAAGATTTGAAGTTTGTTCGATGTGTCAAAAGTTTTGGAGTTTGCTGAATTTTGTGCAGGTCTGGGCCAGAACTCTCCCACTGCGGCGCAGTGGGAGTGTTTCAACCCCACTGCGGCGCAGTGGGGGAATTTTGTATTGCAGGGCAGTAAGTTCCCACTGCGGCGCAGTGGGTATCTACTGTGAAAAAAAAAATAAAATTTGTTTATCGAGTCTAGTCCTTTCAAGTTGGTATCAGAGCCGAGGTTTAAGGGATTTAGGTATTCCCTCGTTTAGAGAGTGCCTAGACTTAAACCTTAGTTGAGACTCGACCTTAGGTGTAGAAATTCTATATGGGACCGAAAGAGCGTTTGATGATGTTAACTTATAAACTTGCTAGTATTAAAGCACAATAAGAAGCCGACCTTATTGTGGTTGAGATACTAACAAATTTATAAACTAACAGCAGCAAACCTTGGGACGGTTTAGTATAAAGTTATAGGTTTTGGCTTCTAGTCGTAGAGATAGATAGGTTGCGTGATTAAATCCGTGTTATCTACTCTTATTATAGTATGGCCGATTATCATAATGACGAAGATGAGCACAACGAACAGAACGAAGAAGAAGAGCCCATATTTGCCGAGGATAGTATGGATATCTCGGACCAAATAGGGAGAGCATTGGAGAAGTATACTCCTCTTTTATTAAAAAGATTGAATCAAACTTTAGAAGGAGCTGTGAACGATCACATTGCTCAAATGATTAGAGAAGAGGTTGCGGTCAATGTGCAACGGGAGTTTGAGAAAAGAGATGCCAAAGATAAAGGCAAGAAGACTGAAGATGAAAGGGAGGTGGAAGTAACAGGGGAGAAGGTTATAAGAAGAAGTTCACTTTTCGAGACTTTGAAGTGTGTCACCCACCGGAGTATCACGGTGATCGTGATCCCATTGTTTGTACTCGGTGGATATCGGAGATAGAAGGGGCATTCCGCACTAGTCAATGCCCCTCACATTTGAAGGTTATATTTGCGGTTGGTATGCTCAAGAACAGTGGGAAGAGATGGTGGGACGGATTGTTAGCAATTAAGAAGGAAGCTTTAGATCATGTAGAATGGCCCGAATTCAAGACTATGTTTTTCAAGGAATTTAGGTCGGAGGCCGAAGTAACTAAATTGAGAAGTGAATTTCTCAATGATAGTCAAGGTAGTTTAAGCTTGAATGAATTTCGTGCTCAATTCTTGGATAAAGCTCAATTTTGTCCGGAATTTCTTGAGAACGACCAATTGCTAAAGGAGCAATTCTATATGAAGTTGAAGAAGAACTTGAGGGAGAAGATAAGCCTACGTCAAATGGATTCTTTCTCCATGTTGGCGGATGTGGCTAGGGATCATGAGATTGAGCAGTCTAGGGTGGAGGAAGGTGAATTGAAAAGGAAGCATGAAGACACGAACTCTCCCAACAAAAGGTTTAGACAGGAGGGTAGTTCCGGTAATAACTCACATAGACGAAACATCCCCTTTTGCCGTCAATGCAAGAGGAACCACTCGGGGATGTGCAAGACATTCGAGAAGGGATGTTATACTTGTGGGAAGCCGGGGCACACGAGCCGGGAGTGCAAGTCCAAGCCTCAAAAGCCTATCGTATGTTTCAAATGCTTTGAGGAAGGTCACATGAGGAGTTCATGCCCTAAGTTGACTGAAGGGGAAAGACTTGAAGAAAGAAGAAGGGAGGCGGAAAGGAAGAATGCCCAAACTCATGGGAATCAACGAGGAAGATCCTTCCAACTAACTGTGGAGCAGGCAAGGAACACCGATGATGTTATTACAGGTACATTTCTTGTATATGATGTGCCTATGCGAATTCTCTTTGATTCGGGGGCGAATAGATCATTTGTTGCAACTAGAGTAATTCATGTTATTCCCGTGTCTAAGTCATGTCTAGAAAATACTTTGCAAGTTGAAGTTGGTAATGGTAGGATGGAATTAGTGAAGGATGTGTATAGAGGGTGTGAGATCAAAATTTCTTCAGAACTCTTTCAAGCCAATTTAATTCCTTTTCCGATGGGAGAGTTTGATATAATATTGGGTATGGATTGGTTGAGCTCATGTAACGCTAAGATCGCGTGTGATGAAAAGGCGATATATTTGAAGACTTCTAAAGGCGAAGACTTGGTGGTGTATGGTGATAGGAGGGAACGTTCTATTTCCGTATGTACTTTTGCTCGTGCCAAACGTTACATTTCTCATGGATGTCATGCTTATCTTGCTCACATCGTTGATGTTGAAAAGAAACCTCTATCCATTAAAGACATCCCTATTGTTAGTGAATTCGCCGATGTTTTTCCCGAAGACTTGCCGGGCATTCCTCCCGAGCGGCAAGTTGAGTTTTCAATTGATCTCATTCCGGGGGCTAACCCCATTGCTAAAGCTCCTTACCGTTTGGCTCCAACGGAAATGCAAGAGATGATGAAGCAATTACAAGAATTACTTGACAAGGGTTTTATTCGACCTAGTAACTCTCCTTGGGGTGCACCGGTCCTTTTTGTCAAAAAGAAGGATGGAAGTATGCGTATGTGTATCGACTATCGTGAGCTCAACAAAGTCACCGTAAAGAACAAGTATCCTTTGCCTAGAATCGACGATTTATTCGATCAACTTCAAGGAGCTTCATATTTCTCTAAAATAGATCTTCGATCGGGTTACCATCAACTCAAAGTACGCGACGAAGATATTCCTAAAACCGCCTTTCGGACTCGTTATGGTCATTTTGAGTTTGTTGTCATGCCTTTTGGTCTCACAAATGCTCCCGCGGCTTTCATGGACCTTATGAACCGTGTATGCCGCCCTATGCTTGATAGGTCCGTGATCGTATTTATTGATGATATCCTCATTTATTCTAAAAGTTCATCCGATCATGAAGTTCATTTAAGGGAGGTGTTGGAAACTTTACGTAAGGAGAAACTCTATGCCAAATTCTCCAAATGTGAGTTTTGGTTAAGAGAAGTGCAATTTCTTGGTCACGTTGTTAATAGTGAGGGAATTATGGTGGACCCGGCCAAGATTAATGCGGTGATGAAGTGGGAGCAACCAAAGAATCCGTCGGAGATTAGGAGTTTTCTTGGTCTAGCGGGCTATTACCGTCGTTTCATTCAAGACTTCTCTAAAATAGCTTCCCCATTGACCAAGTTGACTCGTAAGAATATCAAGTTTGAATGGAAAAGCGAGCAAGAGATGGCCTTTCAACAACTTCGAGAAAGGCTAAGTCAAGCACCGGTTCTTGTTTTACCGGATGGACTTGAAGATATGGTGGTGTATTGTGATGCATCATCTAATGGCCTAGGTTGTGTTCTTATGCAACGAGGTAAAGTCATTGCCTATGCTTCAAGGCAATTAAAAGAGCATGAAAAACGGTACCCTACTCATGATTTGGAGTTAGCGGCGGTGGTTTTTGCTTTAAAAATTTGGCGCCATTACCTCTATGGAGTCAAGTTTACTATCTATTCCGATCATAAAAGCCTCAAGTACTTCTTTGAGCAAAGGGATCTTAACAATCGCCAACGAAGATGGTTAGATCTCTTGAAAGATTATGATTGCGAGATTTTGTATCATCCCGGGAAGGCTAATGTGGTAGCGGACGCCTTGAGTCGGAAGAGTTCTCATCATGCTCTAGTCGTTTCTCCTCTATGGGTTTTGATCACCAATGACTTCTTTGACCAAATTAAAGAAGCTCAAGAGAGGGCCTTGCAACGAGATCCTAAGAAGGAAAGAATACAAGGTCAAATTCAATATTTCACTAAGGACTCTCGTGGCCTTACCGTACGTTTTGGAAGGATTTGGATTCCATTCTCTTGTGAGTTGAAACAAATTCTACTCGATGAGGCTCACAAATCCAAGTACTCCATTCACCCCGGTGCTACAAAGATGTATCATGACTTAAAAGTAGAGTATTGGTGGCCCGGAATGAAGCGCGATGTGGTGAAGTATGTCGAGAAGTGTTTGACTTGTGCACAAGTGAAGGCGGAGCATCAAAAGCCTTATGGTATGATGCAACCCTTGGAAATTCCCAAATGGAAGTGGGAAGATATTACCATGGATTTTGTCACCAATTGCCCAAAACACCTAGAAATCAATTCGATACAATTTGGGTAATAGTTGATAGATTGACAAAAAGTGCCTTATTTCTTCCCATTCGAGAAACATCATCATCCGAGGTGTTGGCAAAGATCTATGTGAAGGAAGTTGTAGCAAGACATGGAGTTCCAATCTCCATTGTTTCGGATAGGGACACTCGTTTTACCTCCCAGTTTTGGCGGATGGGGATTTGGCAAAAATTTCATGAGGATATGGGCACCAAGCTCAAGTTTAGCACCGCCTATCATCCTCAAACGGATGGTCAAAGCGAGAGAACTATTCAAACTCTTGAAGACATGCTTCGGGCATGTATAATCGATTTTGGAGGCACTTGGGATCTTCACTTGCCTTTGGTAGAATTTTCTTATAACAATAGCTACCATTCGAGCATCCAAATGCCGCCCTATGAAATGTTGTATGGGAGGAAATGTCGATCTCATATTTGTTGGGGAGAAGTAGGTCAACGGGAAATAGGAGGCACGAAGGTGGTATTGAAAACTATTGAGAAGATTGATGTAATCAAAGAAAGACTCAAAGCGGCTCAAGATCGGCAAAAGTCTTATGCGGATAAAAGGAAAAGACCGATTGAGTTCCATGTGGGTGATCGTGTTTTGTTAAAAGTCTCCCCATGGAAAGTCGTTTTACGGTTCCGAAAGCGTGGAAAGCTAAGTCCTCGTTTTATTGGTCCTTTTAAAATTCTAGCTAGAGTTGGCAAAGTTGCTTATCGTTTGGAGTTGCCCGATGAACTTTCGGGAATTCATCCTACATTTCATGTGTCTCATCTTAGAAAATGCCTTGCCGACGAATCCTCTTATGTGCCTTTGGATGAAATCGAGGTCGATAATAAGTTAAACTATGTTGAAGAGCCCGTTGCTATAGTAGAAGAAGAACTTAGGAGGGTTCAAAATAAAACGGTGAGAACTTATAAGATTTTGTGGAAGCATGGACGATTATCCGATTGCACTTGGGAGTCCGAGCATGATGTTCTTGTTTACTATCCGTCTTTGCATATGGCTTGGATCACGAGGTCGTGATCCGTTCCAAGTGGGGGAGAGTTGTAACACCCCAAAATTTTAAGGTAAAAGAAAATTAACTCTTTTATTAGTTTTGACATTAAATTAATTTCCAGTATTTTGTTTTGAGATAAGGGGTTAATTTAGTTGGAACTCTAGCGGATAGCGGGTAAAATACCCACAAAATTAGAAGAGGGCGTGGCAAGCCCATAGAGTGCCAGCCATCTTTTCTTTGTGACTCACTCTTCCATTCTCTACTCCTCCATCATTCCTTCATGCATCCCATTCTTGTTCTTTCAAAATCAAAGTTTAATTCTCTCCAATTCAAGGATAATAACATCAATAATAAATCATCACCATCAATCTTTATCAAGCAAAATTGAAAGTTAGGGTTTGAGGTGTGAGTGGTGGTGGCCGAAATTTCAAGAGGAAAAGAGGGAAAGAAGAATTTTTCCATCTAAGTCTTGATTTAGCTTATTGTTGTGAGGTATTGATTTCCCCTAATTTAGTTTTTCATCTTTCTTTTGAATTAGGGTTCATGGAGTGAACCAAATTGGGGGTTTTTACTAGAATATAAATTATGATGAATTTTCCCCAATTCCGTAGATAACCTAGTTTGTCATTGAGTTATGTGTTGAGTTTGATTATGAAATTGATAAGCTTATGTGATAATTTTGGTTTATGAGAAAAGATGAGTTTTACTAGTAATTGAAATGTTGATGGAAATGGTAGATTGAACTACCTATGGTATTGTGGAAATAAAAAGAGACTCAATGACAAATGGGTTGGGTTTTGGGTTTAGGAAGGCTAGTGATTGAGAATGGCTAGGTTGAGCTAGTCATGTTGTGAATATAAGCTTATGCACTTTTATGTTATGATCATAGGTTGAAGCTTGTTTGTGCATTATCGTTTTAGCTTTATTATTCAAGTTGCGGAGGAGGTGAGTATATTTGCATACCTTTATGTATACGTTGGGTCAATTGACCACATCATGTTGAAGTTGTTTATCCATGTGTGGAAAGACCACCATGTTGAAGTTAGTTTATCCATGTGTGGTAATTGATTCGGCGTCAGGCCCATTTGGGGCATAGTATTGTTGAGGCCTAAGAACCTCCGGGGCCTAAGAATCCCGATAGTTGTTTTGAGAAGAGGCCTAAGAACCTCCGGGGCCTAAGAATCCCGATAGTCTCATTGGTTAGCTTATATGGATCCATATATGTTGTTTAGTGTGCAAGGTGAGCATGTAAATGTGGCATGACGGTGTCATAGGTTACATGTGATAGTCCTTGTACTTGGCCCTCCTTCGTATTCGTAAATGTATGCAAGTATATTCACTAAGCCTTTGCTTATATTTTAGTTGTTTATCTTTATAGGTAGTTCCGGAAGAAGGAACTAGTTGTTGATTAAAGCTCGAAGTGTTAGAAGTAAAGTTTGTTGCAAGACTTGAAGGTATTTAGGTCATTCATGGATGAATGGCAATCTTTTGGTTTAGAGGCTTAGAAATCCCTCCCCCTCATGGCTCTTGGTACATTTTGGTTTTGGAAGTCATACTTTTATTCTGTAATTGATCAAGTGTGAAGCTTTTGGAAAATTGCATAGCTGCATTGTGGAAGGAAATGGTGTCAAAGTGGGTAAATGACCCATTAATGGTGTGTATGAGATTTTAAACAAGTCGATGTTGTAATCATGTTAAAAGGTGTCTATATATCAGTTAGAATCATCGGAATGTGTTTTGAAATGTTGGTCATGATTATGCAAGATTTGAAGTTTGTTCGATGTGTCAAAAGTTTTGGAGTTTGCTGAATTTTGTGCAGGTCTGGGCCAGAATTCTCCCACTGCGGCGCAGTGGGAGTGTTTCAACCCCACTGCGGCGCAGTGGGGGTTTTTGCACCCGCAGGTCAATCAATTCCCACTGCGGCGCAGTGGGAGTGTGTCGAAAAAAATCGTCCCTATCGAGCTACTTGCAGGTTTCATCCTAACTTTCATAAATTACACTTTTGGTCCAAAAACTTTTGCTCCGTCAACAATTTTGGTCCAAGTTCTAAACGGACGTTAAATTAATCATCACGTGACCTGCACATGATGGTCATTTTAGGCTTTTTCCATAACATAGGGACCAAAAGTGTAATTAACTTAATCTTGTTATCTCTATACATCATCATCTGTATGTATATTGTACTCCATCATAGTCGATCTCCAAAACCAATTCACTCGACCACCACTAATATCCCTACACCTTTAGATTTGGGCAGATTTCTTTTGGCAGTGCGTTTGGTTATATTTGGTTTTGATCTAAATTTTATTTTGAAAAAAGGTTTTTAAAAAATAATAATAATAATTGCACTTAGATGAAAAAGTAGTTTTAATTATTTGAAAAAAAAAATAATTAAATGAAAATGAAATCGGTACCTCCATATGCTTGAATGATTATGCTTACTTTTTATGTGTTAAAATTTTATTTGGGACAAAATAGATAGGATTGACAAGGTAACAGAAAGGAAGTGATAGATTTGTTTGCTTGGTCAAATTTTAAAAAAGGTGAAGGCATCTTCTACCACTCATTCATTGCCATCGTATATTCCAAATCGATTAAAGATAAAAAATTTGAAATATATAAATGCATTCTTAACTTCTCCTCTGAATGACACTTCCATCTATTGCTCACTTTCTTCATCATAGATTTTAAAATATATAGATATTGATATAGATACAAATATATGTAAAGAAAAAGATTTTGTTATTATGATTTGATGAGTATAAGTATGATTTTAGTTTATCGGGTGGGGATGGTTTTGAAATGGGTTTTATTCAGATTTCATTCTTATATAATCGAGGAGCGTAAGCCCACCAGTGCCAAAAAAGTCAAACCCGACCAGGCATTTAGCGGCGACGTCGCCGCTAATACTGCGGGCCCCCCATGTCAGTAACGGCTAATCTGGCAGAATATTAGCGGCCCCGTCAGTAACAGAGTATTAGCGGCGACGTCGCCGCTAATGCCCCTGGTCGGGTTGACCTTTTCCTGGTCGTGTTACCCTATGCCATAATTAACTACTACTAAAGATTACATTAAGATTATGTGTGGTGGTGGTGGTTGATTTGAATCTTGAAGATCTGAAATTATTTTTTGTAATGGAATGTGATTTTTTCATGATGATAGATAGATGTACATAGACATATACATATCCTCTATACATATACATATACACTTTAGGTCCCTATGTTATAAAAAAGACTAGAATACCCATCATGTGCAGGTCACGTGATGGGTACTTTAACGTCCGTTTGGAATTTGGACCAAAACTGTTGACGGGGCAAACTTATTTGGACTAATACTGTAATTTATGAAACTAAGGGATGAAAGCTGCAAGTGGGAGTCGACGACAGAGACGAAGACTGTAATTAACTCTACTTTATATCTTCTGACAGATTAACAAATGGCTTGGTTGTGTTGAAAAAAACTACATAATACGAGGTGAAATGGAAAAAAAAGAAAAACAAATTACTATATACAATTTGTCAAAGCTCTATTACATATGTTATGGTGGTACCTTTAAAAGAATAAAGGTCAGGGTGGGTGGGTGGATAGTCTATCAAAGGTGTTTGAAAAAAAAATTATAAGATATTTTGTCCCTGTATAATCCTTTATGAGAAATAGTACTTTATATATATACAAATAGTTTTTGTTCAAAATTCATTACTTTTATTATTATTTTTTTAAATATCCATTATCAATAACACTTAAAAATTAGAGAAAATTACATTTTCGTCCTGAACTTGACACGTTTTTCAATTTTTGTCCTTAAAGTGAAAAAATAGCAAAAAAACCCCTAAACTTGACACTTTTTTCACTTTTCGTCCCTACGATAACGGTGTTAGTTTTTCTCCGTTAAAGTTGCAACGTTCGTTAGTTTTTTTGTTCACTTTTCGTCCTTTCCATTTTTTTTCACTTTATTTTCATTTTGATAATTTCATAACTGCCTAGCGATGTAGAAATCGTAAAGGAGTAGGCAACGAATCTCAAAAGAAACTATTGAATGAGTAGAGTCAGTATAATACAAAGAAAGCACGAAACTCTATGAACACATCGAACAAAACATTAAATAAAAGTACAATTAACACGATTAATAAATAAAATCAAACACATAATATGTCATCTCTACCAATGTACTAAAATACGATTGAGGTTTTCTTTAGGTGACGCATGACACTATATTTAAACGACGCATGTATCTTTTAGGCTATACTTAATTAAACTTTTTTTTTCCTTTCAAAATAGCATTAATAAACAATAAATATTCATACTTTTAGTATTATTAAAAGTAGTATTATATTTATTATGATCATATCTAATTAAACATATGTACGTAAATTATTTTTCTAACATTTTTGATTATTGAACTTTACAAATTATCAAACCAACCCATTATACTATAATGTTTTTGTTAAGTATATTGTGTTATCTAACTTGCGATAAATATATTTTAGTAAGTATAAATATAAAAAAAATGTAATATGTCTCTTGCTCTTTTTTTAAATACGGTTTATACACCATTGTACAGTTATGAAATTATCAAAATGAAAATAAAGTGAAAAAAATGAAAGGACGAAAAGTGAACAAAAAAACTAACGAACGTTCAACTTTAACGAAGAAAAACTAACAGCCGTTATCGCGGGGACTGATGTGTCTCAATATATACATATTTCCCACATCTTATTTGGACGTTTTAGGCACGGTTGATAGCCGTTTATACATGTTTTATGGTGCTTTATGGTATTTGCTAGTGATTCAGGTCTAAGGCAGGTATTTCACTCACAAATGGTAGAAAACGACTTAGGAATGGTCCAAAGGCACTAACGGATGAAGAATGGTCGAAAACAAAGTTAAAATGGTGAAACCAGGCAAAAGTCGCGGCGCGACAAGTAAACCTCGCGGCGCGAGCTCACAAGAAAAGTCGCGGCGCGAGTTTTTGGTCTGCAGTCCTCTGTTCGAATTTTGGAAGATCTCGCGGCGCGACCCGTGTACCTCGCGGCGCGACTTCGAGCTGACAACATGTTTTTCTCTCCTGGGGTATAAATACCAACCCCACTCAACCCTAAACCTAATCTTGGACACTCCAGCCTCCACTCTCTTTCTCCAGCCGATTTTAAGGGTTTTTCAAGGGTTTTTCATCATCCAAAATATTGTGAAGACTTGAAGATTAATTTTGGCTCTTGATTAGTGATTGTAGCTCGGTTGTAACCTCGATTTGGATTATTACTTCATATTTGGTAACTATGTTCTCCTTGTTATTTGAATCTCTAGTTATTTTCATTATGAGTAGCTAAATCTCTATACATCTATGAAGATGAAGTGAAACAATTAGTTATGGTTGCATAATATTTTGAATTCAAGTTGGTTTACTTAACATTTTGTCAAGATCTTAATGAAGTGATTTCTTCTACTTAATTTGTGTACTTGGTGATATTTGTGTTTTTCGATAGTGGTACTAGTTGAATACAAGTATTGTTTTAGTTGTTTGTCTATGAACAACTCTTGCTAGGTCATGGTATGATAGTAAATGATACAGGTTGAACAGAAATTACTTTGTTAAGTGGATTTAACGGTTGGTGGTACCACGTTTCTTTCACAAAGATAAAATTGTTATTTAAATAATCAAATAAACTAGTTAGTTCAAGGAATTGTAATAGGGTTGGTGGTACCACTTGTTGCAAGAAATTGGATTGATTAGGTGATTGAGTCGATTTTACAAACGGAGTGCACGCCGATTGTGTTTTTGTCTTGTCACGATTATTATCACCAACATTAAAGAATTGAGCTTAACCCATATGCAACCTGGACTTTTTGTGTAGCGGATTCGACATAGATGGCTTTCTAATTATTTGTTACAACTCCAACTATTTTCGTGTGCTCTCGATTGACGCCGGTTGAGTACTTTTATTTACTTGTTGATTACATAGCTTTCAGAATCCCAAAGTGACAATTCGGTCACACTAAACTTTCACTTGATTTACATTTTAACAACCTTTAGTACAACAATCAGTCCTTGTGTTCGTTCCTGGTCTTGCCAGTTAGCTATATTGCATACGAACGGGTACACTGCCCGTAAGTGTGTTGTAGTCAGTTAGCGGTAGATCTTGTTATAAATTTTAAACTAGATTTCACACATCAAGTTTTTGGCGCCGCTGCAGGGGATTGATTTTTATTACTTTTGGTTGAGATTCTGTGAATCGATCCTTTTTCGTGCTTTGCACGGAGAAGTTACTTGCTTTATTTCATTTTATTTTGCTTTAATTGTACCTCAGGTGCTATTAAGGTTTGTTTGTTGTGTTGTGTTCGCAGATTATTCACAGGTAGTGGATGAACACTCGAACTTCTGGGAGACCATTAGTGAAGGCCACATCCAATCCCGAAAAACTCAAAAAGCGCACCAAAACACAAACATCACAACCATCAACTTCCGACCCATTTTTCATAGACACCACTCCTAGACCCAAATCCGACCACATACTTCACGAGACTTATTATGAGTCGGGAAGTAACGAGTGGGGTTACCATTCCGAAAAAGAAGAACCACTTTCTGATAAAACACCTACCCCACCCGAATCACCAAAAACAACCGTTAACATGGCCGGACAACAAAACCCTCCCGATCTTTTCAACATGAAGATCGAGGACCTTCCTCGAACCATACCCACATCTCGCCAATCGGCCATTCGTGCACCCGAGATTGACACTTTCACGGTGAAAGGCAATCCCTTGCAAATGGTTAAAGATTTGTGCTTTGACGAAAGGCACAAAAGAGATCCTCATGAGCATCTTGACAAGTTCGGGATGATTTGCAACTTATTCAATTATGGGGAAAATCAGGCCAACAACGTTAAAATGAAGCTTTTTCCCATGTCTCTCACGGGAGAGGCTCACAAATGGTTGAAAGGGTTGGCACCGGATAGTTTGACTACTTGGGGTGCGGTTAGGGAAGCGTTGATTGAGAGATTCTTCCCCGCTAATCGGGAAAGAGAGCTCATACTTGTAATTAGATCTTTTAGGCAAGATGAGGATGAGTCGATAGTTGAGGCTTGGTTAAGAATGAAAGATCTATTGTGGGAATGTCCCGGGCATGGGGTGAGTGATACCGAGATTGTGGGGATATTCATGGATGGGATGAATAGGGAGAGTTATGAGAAGATGGTAATGACGTGCGGAGGTAGCATTAGTTACAAAACCTCGAGTGAGCTTTGGAAAATGTTTGAAGATATGGCAAAAGCTCAAGTTTCTAGGACTTCAAATAGAGATAGGAGGTCACGTAAGGTAGTGGCTAGGGTTGATGAAGGGGAAACATCCGAGGTGATTTCTGAAATTCGGGCACTTTCAAACCGAATGGACGAAAGGTTCTCAATGGTGGAGAACAACTTTGGTGGACTTGAGCGGGATGTGAAGATTATGGCCGGGGGATGTACTCATTGTGGAGGTCCACATCATTCCGATGAGTGTGATTCAGTTGCCCAAGAAGATGTGAATTTTGTGCAAAATCAACGCCAAGGCCAATACCAACCTCTCTTTCAAAGGGGTGGCAATTACCAAGGCCGATTTCAAGGTAACTCTTCTAACTCTTTTAATTCTCATTCTAACAATCGTGGTGGTAATTTTCAAGGTAGGTGGCAAAAAGATGACAATCATGGCGCGCCTAACCAACAACAACCACCATCACCTCCAAGGCGAGAAGAAGATGAGGGCGAAAGATCACCTCTCATGGCTATGATGGCCAAGTTTCTCGACAAACAAGACAAGAGGAAGGAGGCTCAAGAGAAGCGAAATGCTTCAATGGAGAATTACTCCAAGCTTTTGAATGACAAGATTGGAGGGCTGCATGACAAGTTAGACATTAGCAACCGCAACAACCATGCTTTGATCTCCAACTTGGAAAAGAGAATTGATAGAATGGGAAACCAAGAAAGGCAACCGGGTACTCTTCCGAGCAATACCCAACAAAACCCGAATCAAGGCCAAGGAGAATCATGGAGAAATGGGGATGACAAGTACAAAGCACCCAAACACCGGAATGAAACCGTTAATGCCATAACCACACGGTCCGGAAAGGTAAGTACTCCTCCTATTGATAATTCTTGTATTTCTAACGTTTCTCCTCGAGATGGGCAGTTTGAAGAAGATATTGATGAAGAAGAAGAGATGGAGTCACCGCCGGTGGTGACCACTTCGGTCCCTAAAGCTACACCAATCAAGGAACCCGAAGTGAAGTCATACAAGCCCAAGATTCCTTTTCCTCAACGCTTGAGGAAGGAAAAGATCTAGGAACAATACAACAAGTTCTTTGACATGATCAAGACGGTTACTATCAATGTGCCGTTAGTTGATCTCATTTCGGGCATGCCTAACTATGCCAAGTTCATCAAAGAACTTGTGACGGACAAGAAGAAGCTTGATGAGGCAAAAGCAACTTTCCTCAATGAAGAATGCTCGGCGGTCATCCGAAACAAGCTTCCACCTAAGCTTTCGGATCCAGGGAGTTTTCTTATCACTTGCACTTTTAGTAGAAAATTGTCTTATAAAGCGTTGGCCGACCTTGGGGCAAGCATCAACTTGATGCCTTATTCCATTTTTAGAAAACTCTCTTTGGGGAAATTGAAACCCACTAAAATGAGCATCTGTCTTGCGGATCATTCTTTTCAATACCCATTGGGGGTGGCCGAGAACTTGCTAGTGCAAGTAGGCAAATTTGTGTTTCCGGTCGATTTTGTTATTTTGGAGATGGAAGAGGACACAAGGGTGCCTCTCATTTTGGGCCGACCATTCATATATACCGCGGATGCTATCATTCAGGTAAAGGACAAGGAAATTTCCTTGGGGGTCGGGGAAGACCGGATTGTGATTAAAATTGAAAAAACCTTGAAACATTCTTATTCTTCCGATGACACTTGTTTTAAAATTGATGTTATAGATAATGCGGTTGAATTGGAAATGTTGGAGCTTGTTGGAATTGATGGTGAGGGAAATGATGATCGCTTGGCTAGCATTGGAGAGGGAGATGTCACTAGTGACCAAGTGGAAGAGATTGAAGAGATTATGGCACTAAGCATGGATGACACCCCATTGGAGGAAGAAGGGTTTGAAGAAATTGAAAGAATTCCAAGCAACAAGCTGCCCACTTCCATTGATAATCCTCCTACGGATTTAGAGCTCAAGCCATTGCCCGATCATTTGGAATACGCATTCCTGGAAGGTACGTCTCTTCTCCCCGTTGTTATCTCCTCATCACTCTCGGGTAAGGAGAAGGCTAAACTCATGTCCATTTTAAAGGCCCATAAAAAGGCCTTTGCATGGAAGACATCCGATATACCCGGAATAAGTCCCGATTTTTGCAAACATAAAATCAATCTAATTGAAAATGTAAAACCGGTGATTCAAAGGCAAAGAAGGCTTAATCCTAACATGAAAGATGTTGTAAAAAAGGAAATTGTTAAGCTACTTGATGCGGGTATTATTTTTCCAATATCGGATAGTCCATGGGTTAGCCCGGTACATTGTGTACCAAAGAAGGGAGGGATGACCGTTGTAACAAATGAAAGAATGAATTGGTCCCAACTAGAACGGTTACCGGTTGGAGAGTTTGTATTGATTACCGTAAAGCCACCAAAAAGGACCATTTCCCTTTACCCTTCATGGACCAAATGCTTGAAAGATTGGCGGGTAATGAATTCTTTTTTTTTCTAGATGGTTTTTCCGGGTACTTCCAAATACCCATTGATCCTAATGATCAAGAGAAAACAACTTTACTTGTCCTTTTGGAACATATGCTTATAGCCGAATGCCTTTTGGTTTATGTAATGCACCGGGTACGTTTCAAAGATGCATGTTGGCCATTTTCCAAGATATGATTAAAACCTCCATGGAAGTTTTCATGGATGATTTTTCGGTGTTTGGTAATTCATTTGATAGTTGTTTGGCTAACTTGGATAAAATGCTTGAGAGATGTGAAAAAGCACACTTGGTGCTTAATTGGGAAAAATGTCATTTTATGGTCAAAGAAGGCATTGTGTTGGGTCACAAAGTGTCAAGGGCGGGTCTTGAGGTTGACAAGGCTAAAATTGATGTCATGACTAAATTACCTCCACCCAACAAATGTGAAGTCGGTAAGAAGTTTTCTAGGTCATGCCGGGTTTTACCGGCGGTTCATCAAAGATTTTTCTAAAATCACAAGGCCTATGACTAGATTGTTGGAAAAAGACGTCCCTTTTGAGTTTAATGATGAGTGTCTAAACGCTTTTTCTCTTTTGAAAGACAAATTGACAAATTCTCCAATAATGACTTCACCCAATTGGTCTTTACCCTTCGAACTTATGTGTGATGCTAGTGATTATGCTTTGGGGGCCGTTCTTGGCCAAAGGGATGAGAAGCATTTTCGTCCTATTTACTTTTCTAGCAAAACCCTAAACCCCGCCCAACAAAATTACACCGTGACCGAAAAAGAGTTGTTGGCGGTGGTGTATGCTTTTGACAAGTTTAGACCTTACTTGGTGTTGAATAAAACCATCGTGTTCATCGATCATTCGGCCTTGAAATACTTGTTCTCAAAGCAAGATGATAAACCCCGTTTGCTTCGTTGGGTCTTGCTTTTGCAAGAGTTTGATATTGAGATCAAAGACAAAAGTGGGGCTGAAAATGTTGTCGCCGACCACTTGAGTCCCTCACCTTGAGGTGTTGAAGGAGCATGAGATTAATGATTCTTTTCCCGATGAGTTTTTGATGCAGGTGGAGGATGAAGAAGCCCCTTGGTACGCCGATATTGCTAACTATGTGTGTGCAGGAGATTTGCCTAAGGGGTGGTCTTCGCAACAAAGAAAGAAATTTTTCTCCGAAATCAAGCACTATTTTTGGGAAGAGCCGTATTTGTTCAAAGTGTGTGCGGATGGCATGATTAGAAGGTGTGTTTGGGGAGGTGAAACTAGAAGAATTTTGGATGAATGCCACCATGGACCAACCGGTGGGCATTATGGGCCATCGGTGACGGGGAAGAAAGTGTTTGATGCGGGATTCTATTGGCCTACGATTTTCAAAGAGGCTCAAACACTTGTTGAAACATGTGATGCTTGTCAAAGGCAAGGAACTATCACCAAAAGGGATGAGATGCCTCAGCAATCCATCCAAGTGTGTGAATTCTTTGACGTGTGGGGAATCGATTTCATGGGGCCATTTCCACCATCAAACAAATGTCTCTATATTTTGGTGGCGGTTGATTATGTCTCGAAGTGGGCTGAAGCAAAGGCCTTGCCAACCAATGACGGCAAGGTAGTGATCGACTTTTTGAAGGCTTTATTTAGCCGATTTGGTATGCCAAGAGCTTTAATTAGTGACCGGGGCACACATTTTGCCAACCATCAATTGGCAAAGGTTTTTAAGAGATATGGGGTAACTCATCGTTTCTCAACTTCATATCACCCACAAACTAGTGGGCAAGTCGAGAACACGAATCGTGCTTTGAAAAGAATTCTAGAGAAAACCGTTGATGGAAACCCCAAGTCATGGTCCAAGAAAGCTAGATGATGCCTTATGGGCGTTTCGAACCGCTTTCAAGACCCCCATTGGCACTACTCCATATAGACTTCTCTATGGCAAGACTTGCCATTTGCCGGTGGAAATTGAGCATAAGGCATATTGGGCCTTGAAACATTGCAACATGGACTTGATTGAAGCCGGTGAAACAAGAATGTTGCAACTCCATGAGCTTGATGAGCTTAGGCATGGTGCTTACGACAACTCGTTGTTGTACAAAGAAAAGACAAAAGTTTGGCACGACAAAAAGCTCAAGAGAAAGGACTTTAAAGTAGGAGATAAAGTGTTGTTGTTTCTCTCCAAGTTCAAAATCCACCAACCAAAGCTTACATCGAGGTGGAATGGACCGTTCGTCATCAAGCATGTATATCCTTCAGGATATGTTGAGTTGTTTAGAGAGGATGGGAGCTCGTTCATTGTAAATGGACATCGGTTAAAGCTCTACCATGAAGAAGAAGTTGGGGAGGGGGCTTTTGTCGAGAAGCTCCAACTTTTTGCTTGAAAATGAGGTTTGATCGAGTCAAGCTAATGACTCGTAAATAAATAAAGCGCTTCTCGGGAGGCAACCCGTGTGTTTTTATTATTTTTATTGTTTTCAGTGTTTTGCTTTCTATTTTTATGTGTTTTGTTGAGATCTACAGGTGATAAGTCGTCAGGTCGAACCGATAAGAGAAAATGAGTGTTGAAAAGTCTGAAAGTGGAGAAACAAGCGCAACTCGCGGCGCGAGGTTGGCTGCTCGCGGCGCGAGTTGTGGATCATTCAGGTCAGAAACTAATCTCGCGGACACGAGGTCGCAAACTCGCGGCGCGAGAAACTTGGCAAGGTCGCGGCGCGACCATAGGGTCTCGCGGCGCGAGATTTGAGGGTGTTGAGGTCAGAAGAAATTCTCGCGGGCACGAGGCACGATGATCGCGGCGCGAGTTCTCTAGGCTGCTCGCGGCGCAAGGATTTGTGGTCGCGGCGCGAGATGTGATGCTGGTCAGGTAAGTTTTCTTTTCCCTTTTAATTAAAATTGAAAATAAAATAGAATGGGGTAAAAATAAACCACAGGGACCGATCTTTTTTTTTCCTTTTACTTTCTTTCTCTCCCTCTTATTTCTCAAACTTTCTCTTTTTCTAAAAACACACACACACACGCGACTACATCACGCACACATACACTTAGGGTTGTAATTTCTTCTTCCTCTCTTCAAGATCTTCTTCTCTTCATCCTCATTCCATCATCATCATGTCCAGGGTAATTTCTTCTCTCTTTTCTTTTTAATCTTTATTTCAATTATAGCTAGGGTTTGTTTTTATCTTTAATTTTTCTTTCAATTGATGCTTGTTGATTGCTTAGATAGTGTTGTATTGATGTTATGTCACTTAGTATTGTCTAATTTTGGAGATTAATCTTAGAAAAATCCAATTAGGGTTCATCACTTTTAATTTGGGGGTTTTTATGATTTAGTCTTCCTTCATTAATTTTAATTCAAATTAGTTACTACATTGTTAATTTAGATAAAACCTATTCGGAAAATCCAAAAAAAAAAAATAAAAAATTATCGAACAAACTCGCGGCGCGAGTTTCTGTGCAGATAGCCCGTTTTTGTCGTTTCTTTTTCTTAGCTTTTCGTTATCACTCCTTAGTATCTCCTTTTACTTATTGAGTATATTTTTGGTTGTTTTTGCAGAGGCAACAGGGACCACAGAGGTATGAGGGCAACGTTTGGCCACAAGATTATGAGTTTGACTACGTGGATGAAACCTACAGGGCGCCATCTGCAAGACAGAGCAACATGATTAGGTCGCTGAAACCAACAACCCACCCATGGCTCAAGTTCCCGAATGCTCCAAAAGGGGAGCGCCAGGCTTACTTGAACAGGTTGTGTGAAATCCAGGATTATTTATTGGTCGCTCCTCGGACCATGGATTGGGAGATGATTCGAGAGGCGGATCTCATGGGTTATTTTGAACAGAGATTTTTGACCGAGTTTATGGATGAAAGGTCTGGTCGGTTGATACGTATTCCAATGTGGAACAGAATTTTTGAATTAAGAAAGGAGGTGGTGTCAAGAGTTCTACTCCACTCTGCAGGTGCAAGACTTACCCATACAGGATCCCATGGAGGATCGGGTAATACATTTTAGGTTGGGAGGTAAGCAGCGCCACTGTACGGTCGCCGAGTTTGGATACTTATGTGGAATGTTCCAGATTCAGGAGTTTGAGGATGGGGAGGTATATCCGTTTATAAACAGGAGTCAATTTGCTCTTTCATTCTTTGAGGACGATGGGACGTTTGACACATATTGGATGAGCAATTCTGGGAAGGACAGGTTTTATTCGGGGGTTAGCAAGGTGTCGGACATTAGGTCCAAAAGACTGAGGATTCTTCACAAGATGATCACCTATTCATTTCTCCATCGGGGAAATGCAACCGATAAGCTCACCTCTGATGATTTGTGGTTGCTTAGGCAGTTTCAGGAGCTCCCTTCTTCTGGTTGGTTCGGGTGTGCTCCGTATATTTTGGCTAGACATATGTATAAGTCTCGGGAGCATAGGTATTTGTGTGGTCATTTTGTGACCCAGATGGTGGAGAGGCTTGGTTGTGACACACCCGCGGGTAGGTCGGGTATTACTCTTTGTTTGAACACTTCCCTGATTGACACTACGGAGATGAAGAAGTCAAAGTTGATAAGGAGTACTAACGCAAGGGATTTACATTCGGATGGGGAGCAGGAGCCGCCGGCTCAGAGACAGAGGGTGGAGTCGCCACCCCAGATGGAGCAGCAGCCTAACCCTTACCCAGCTTATGATTTTGCAGGTTGGGGAACCAAGCTCGATGAGATCCTGGGACATCAGCGGGAGCTCCAGGACACTCAGGACATGATGATGGACGGTCATAGGACCATGTAGAGCCAGGTGAACCGCATGGGCTACCAGTGCGAGTCTTGGTCTCCCTACATTAACCATTGGATCCGACCGGACTCTCCACCTCCACCACCGCCTACTCAGACCTTTAGTCCTCCTTCCATCTTCATGCCAGCCAGCACCACTTTCGGGTTCTACAGCCCGCACCCAGGTCAGCAGCATCCACCACAGCAGCCCGGTTGGGCAGGTCCGAGTTCGAGCACAGCAGGTGCTGACAGCAGCACAGGGGGCGTTCAGGACCTATAGACACACGACTGGGGAGCGCTACTCCGGACCCACCTATGATTTTTACAGGGGTATATTTGGTGAGCCGGCAGATCCTGATGCTGGTGACGGTGTTCCCTCTTCCCATGACATGGAGGATGATTGATCTATTCTATTTTCTTTTCTAACTTCTGAAACTTTCGCAACTTTGAACTTTATTTCTTTTCAATTTGGTTGTAATTCCGCCGTTTAGGCGATGATACATTTGTAGTATTTTCCGTATTGCCCTTATTTATGAACTCTGTAGTTTGTTTGGTCTTTTGTTTATGGTAATTGTCAGGTGAAAATTTTGGGTTTGCAAGTTGAATTCTGGAAGATTGCTTTTGGAAATTTTGGAATAAACAAGCGGGTTTATGCTGGCAGTCAGTTCAGCACCCACTTAATTTTTGGCTTCAACTTTGCATTGGTGAATTCTTGCTTTCACCCGGAGGTTTTTCATTGTTCCTTTCTACATTTTGCATTTTTCCCTTTTTCCCATCTTTTGCCTTAGTTATTCGTCCATTGAGGACAATGTACAAACTTAAGTGTGGGGAGGGGGATTGGTAAATTGGAAAAATGAAAAATTTTGAAGTTTCTTTCCTTTACTAGCATTTTGGTTATGTTTTTAAATTTTTGAGGCTATAGGTTTTGTGCAAAGACGAGAAATGAGGACTTTGAATTTTGCTAATCTAGGATAAAACTTGAGATTGTTTACCTTTAGCTTTCCTTTCCTAGTGCTTGTGGCATTTCATCGTTCCATGAGGTCATAGGCTTGTCCCGAACTTCAAATAATCTAGGTTGCTTGCGAATTGTACCTTAATAATGAACCTAATGTGAATAATAGCTTCACTAGATGATGTATTGGTAGGCACCGCTTGAGGTTTTCCGTTTGAATTTTGCAACTTGTGTGCACGAAAAGCTTGAAATGTATTAAATATGCTTGTGGTAATTTGACTTAACATATGGTTGCACACCGGATGTCCGGTCCTTAATTCTTATGTTATAGGTTGTGGCTCTAGTCATTATGTTTGGTCTTTATATCGGGGTGTCTGGGGTGCTGCGGCATCAAACGGGTGGCACATGCGGGAACACGCGCAAAACAATTTTCAATAGTCTAATGCTAATGTGGGCTTTGAGATTCGAACAAGTAGGTCCTTGGGGTAACTTCGTTTTACCTAGCTCACCTAAAGCTTCCAACTTGGGATGAGTTGCCCGAAAGTTCGCTACATGGGTCTCATAGAAACTCACGGGTATTTAATTATAAAACCTTTTGTTCTCATATGTGTTAGTGTTTAGAGCATGGTCTCTGGATATGTAACCCAACCTTGAGTTCTGGCGTATGTCTCTTAACGATACTCACGTATCCGTAGCGAACCGCTGGCCGGACGCTTAAAGTACACTTTCGTATGATCACCCGATGTGTGGATAGAGTTGCAATTCTAGACCGTAGGAGTATGTTTTGTCAAGAGACTCGTAAGTATAACGTAATGAAAACCTTATGGAAAACCAATGGCGTGAGTGTTTATGTGGACAATTATACCGATAATCATTGTGGAATATTGCTTATGTACCAATAATAATTTCGATTCGGGTTCGTTCCTTTGAGTTTTTAAACAAGATTTTAGGATATGTTTCCGAGAAGTATTTAAGTCTCAATGAAGTAGTTTATTGTAAGATGAAGGCCATATCAAAGTGTTAAAACACTAGATATTAGGTTCTAGGAAGTCTTAAGTTCTTTCGAGAAAGATTCACGCGAAAAAGCAACGTTTTACAAACTTTCATGAACTTTTATTCTTTATATGTTTTAATTGCTCATCATCAATGTTTTTGATCTTTGTTTTGATAATTTGTATTATAGATTGATTAGTCATATAATCAATAAGAAAACTCGACACATACTCAAACACTTAATCATGCCCTATCTTAGCATAATAAGCCCTTAATTATCAAAGATTAGCCTAATTACACATCGCTTTATATATATCCATAAAAGTTTGCCACGTTTATTAATGGCCCAAAATGGCAAATGTTACATTATTCCCCCGTTAAAAGGATTTCGTCCTCGAAATTAGATTATATCGAGTAAAATACATTTAACTTGATTTGTGTTTTGTCTCAGTGACAATTAATCGACATTAGAAGATATGACATCTAACCCATATACACATTCACACATAATAAAAAAATTAAAATACAGTGAGCACCTCTAATTGATGCCTTCTATTTGTAACAGAATAGGATGAACTCGTATGATCATAAACATGATCCTTCTACTCTCAACAGAGTAGGGTGAACTCGTACACAATCCTCTACAGGATTAACATTTAGAACTAACATATATAAACGATTCTACAGCTTGTACATACGTAGAAACCAACAACTTGTACACATATAGTATAGACCACTTGTACATTTATGGTATAGCATAGATGATTCTATCTAGACACAAATAAGTCTGACTAGGAGACTATGCAGAATTCAAATTCATTTCTCTTTCATATTTGACCGTTAAAAATGGATCAATTTTAAACTATATAATAGTAATACCATAACATACTTTTCTTCATACCATATCAACTTAACATTTTTCCTTTTTTCTGAATCTAACCAAAACCCGAAACTTTATATCAAAAATGTTGAGCCCTTTCCTAATCGTGATTTACATAATTATTATAGCTTGGTTACTCACTGTGGCTCAACTCCCATTGGATGAGGCTTATCCGTGGTTAGTAGCGTTTGTTCTTGGTGTGGTTCCCTTACTGTTCGTCGCCACATGGGTTTCTTTGTATGGTTTTTAAGTATGTTGCATCTCTAATTGTTGTATTTCCGCTTAAATAATGTAACAAGTTTCACTTGTATTGTACGAATAATGAAATACAACTTTCTTCGATCTCTTTTTGGGGATTGTTGTCGATTAGGGAAATTCCCCAGTTAAAAGGATTTCCCATATTTGTCTTGATAGATTTTTATACTAAGTTCATTTGTCTATTTTAATCGTTGATCGCCCATCATAAATTTTAGCCTTTCAAATAATTCTTATTTTCAAATTTGAAGTTCTTTTACCAAGACACTACTGTTATCCAGTTGGAAAAGTCGACATATTTTTGTTGATAACATTTGTCTCATTTTCTTAAATTCAATCATTAAAGGCGATCCACGGTCAAAGAAACAAATATTACCTGGATCACTCCTGAAACAATAGTTTGGATCAAAAATTCATCTAGGGTTCAAAAAGATGAATTAGCAATTGATATGGTTCTTGAAAAAGAAGCAGTGAAGAAAAATAGTGATGTGTGGAAGACGGTCTATTCATTAAGCTATTAATTAAGTTGAGGATTTTCTCGACATAGTATACGCTTTTGAGTAAACTGTTCAGCTCTTTTCAACCTTGGTTAAAGGGATGATAAAGTTTAGAAATTTTATCTTTTAGAAAAAAAAAAAATAATTCGGTAATTACTAATTACCGTAGCAATGATTAAAATTTCTGTAGTTTATGGACACCTGTCCGTTCTTTCAGGTTACATTTCCCTTTTCATCCTCTATATAGAAACGCGTTTTCTTAAGGAAGAATGCACACTAAATCTTCTTTCTCTATCTCTTTTATTTACTTTGTTCTTCATCTGCTAATTTGTCTTTAGCTATTCCGTTCACAGCCAGCTTGTGTTCTAACAGATCTCCGACTTACTTTTTGGTAAGCTACATTTTTGTGCTCTTTCTTTCTCATCTTGGATAATATACTATCTATTTATATGTTTATATAAAACTTTTATCTTTTAATTCATGTTCGCTTAATTAACAATATTGTTCCACCGATTTATCATAAGATAATGAAAATTTTCGGTGCCTCTTCGAGCGATCCAAAAGGCAAAAGGCCAATGACTCAAGAGGATCTTGAAGATCTTGAAACAAATAGGGTTAAAAGGATTAAGCAGGAGGCCGTGATGTTAGGTATTTCCTTTGAAGATTACAAGGCGATGGTAGACGAAGATGTCCACCTTTTTGAGAAACAAACTTCTGAAGATGAAAAACTAGCAAAAATTTTATCTCAATTTTTAACAGAGGAGGAATCTATCCTTGTGAATCGTCAAATAAAAGAAGATGAAAAGTTTGCAAGAGCCCTAGCTCAGCAAGACGAAGATAATCTCTCTCAAAGGGAGAAGTCCATTTTTGCCATGTCATCTGAAGAAGAAGAAGAAAATCCCAATATTCCACCTCTTAAGAGAAGAAAAAGAGATGTTGCTGGGGGAAGTAACATGTCAGGGTCGAGCTCTGACAGAACTCCTAATTCTTGAAATCAAGGGGGATTTTATAGAAATATTTGGAATCTGTTATAAATTTTATAAATCAAATCTTAAGTTGTCCAGAATGTGTTTTTAAATCAGAATAATATTGTTGATAATGTTTCTTATGTATTTGTTATGTCAATTGTCTGACCAAAACTTATTGTAGATAAGAAGAACTCAATATAATCATGGACGCATGTCAAAACCAGATGATTGGTACTAGTGAATGGGGAACATCAATCGATGATTTTTGCCAAGACTGGCTTCTCCAAAATACAGTACCAACATCACAGCTAGAATCCCCAACCGAAAATGTCAGTGCATCGTTCCCAACTCTTGTTGATGCAGTACATCATGGAGTTTCATCTCCAATCCCAATGAACCCTTTATATCAAAACTTCTCTTTCGATACACCAGAAGCAACATTCCAGTTGAAATCAACATTCCAACCGAAACCATCATTCCAACCAGAATCTTCCGAGGAGGGTAACAGGGCACCAGGCAAACGTCCAATGTCAGACTCGCCCATACTATACCCCAATCCAATTAGTGACACATATTATGAGGTCTCAACCTCGAACAGGGTGGAACCGGTTGATACGATAATGAATCATGGACCAGAGTTTGAGAAGCACGTAGAAGACTCATGGGCTTATATTTGCGAGCTTTATAGTCGTAAGAAAAAGTCCGCAAAAGTATCGTCCTCGAAAGCCCAAAGAAATGTAAGGTCGAAAAGGTCTTACCAGTTTGTGAAACCTAATACTACTTTGGTAGTATTTGGAGAAGAAATGAACATATCAGAGATGCCAACACCGATATGGTCATGCACAGGATACCTAGGGCTTGTCACGGGTGGAGTACAGAGGGATGGACCCCCACTTGTTGTACAGCTACTCTTTCCATGTATCCGTTGCCAACATATGTTGGGCCAAGTCGTATTGTAAGGTTGCCGGGGAAAAGAATGGGTTGTAGTACATTCTCAAAGGTCATAGAGAAATTATTGTTAGCAGGGTACGATCTCGATTGTCCAATTGACTTGAAGGATCATTAGGTTAAACATGGGACTAACAAGTATGCATTGAATAGATAAATGTGTGATCTTCATAGATTCAGGAATTTATTGTACGTATGCTTATATTTAATCATAATAGAACTTTCACAACACTAGGCATTTAGTGCGGTTGGCTAAATGCGCGAAAGGGTGTGGCCTAGACCCAGGTTCGATCCCGGGGACGGCCAATTTCACCATTTTATTTTTATTGCAAACAATTACTATTGAGAGTTATATACATATATAAATATCTAATAATATAGCAATTGAAAAATGATCAAAATACAACTACTAGAACTATTAATTGTAACATCTCAAACTTTTCTTTACTAGTTGACTAATGCCGTTAAGTCAATATTGTGTGTATCGTTAAGTCTATTTTAGATTTAATGTTTATATGTAGTTAATGTGTGTTATGTGTGAGGTTTGTAAGCCTAAATGTTAATGTAGTATAAATGTGTGTAATATGAAGGTTAATGTCCAAGTAGTGACATTTAATGAAGGATTAATGATGTATTTGGTCAATAAAGTAGTTTGTGACCAATAATGAAGGATTAGGAAGCTTAGGGGCTAGTTTTGACATGTGTGCAAAGTCAAAAACGGGTTTAGAGGCTTAGGGGTTGTCATTAGAGAGCCATTATGCAGATTTTCTTCCTCCTAAACAAGCCCTAGCCAATCCCCTCCCTTCCCTCTCAAGTTTCTCACTAGATCTATTCGTTTTGGAGCCGAATCGATCGTGTATTGCTTAGATCTTGAATCTTGGTCACCTAATACAGGTAATATAGGTATTCCTCATCTGAGATCTGATTGTGTGAGTATTATATGAGTCTTAATCCAGGCCATAAGGGTTTGGGTTGGGTTATTTGATTAAACGTTCACCGATTTCATGTTATTCGGGTGATTAAATGATTGATCTATGATGTAAAGGATTAAAGGGTTTAGTATCCCGGAGTGTAAGTAACTTTGCAACTTTTTCTATTGTATGTAAGTATCAAAAAATTTGTACATTTTATGTAAGTATCTCGCTAAATTGAACACTTAATGTAAAATTTTTACGTTGACCAATCAAAAACTTCTACGTGGACAGCTCATATGGTTGCACGTATACATTTTTACATTGATCGTTCAATTTAGCAAAATACTTACATAAAATGTACAAAAATTTTGATACTTACATACAATAGAAAAAGTTGCAATGTTACTTACATTCCGGGATACTTAAAAGGATTAAAGGATTAATAGGATGGTTAAAGGTGATGAAAGTGCAATTAAAAGGATTAATTTTAAGTCCCCAGGTTGGATTTGGGGTATGGGTTCGTGTGGAATTCGTTTGATCAAAGAACAAAAATTAGTTTGCTGGTCGGCACCCCAGGTGCGGCGCACCAAGGGAGTGGTGCGGCGCACCACTGCCCAGTTGGGTTTTTGGTTTTTTGATGGGAGCCCGATATGCGACGCACCAAAGGGTAGGTGCGGCGCACTCGTAGTTAATCTGAAATTTCTGGAGGTTTGGTGCGACGCACCACTTGGCAGGTGCGGCGCACCACATGGCCAGATTTTACAAAAGGTGTCGTTTAGCTTATATTTTGATCTTATACTTGTTCTAGGTTATTGGAGACACCTAGTCATCGTTGTATTGTGCTTGTAGCTTGTTGCTAAGCTGTATCAAGGTAAGATACACTACTTTTGTCACGCTGAGGGTTCAACAAGCAAAGGTTTCATACTTATAACTTCCTTAACGGTAACATATGATATATGTGGGTATCTCGGGTTACACGGGAGGTATTATGGGATATTTAGTTGACCATGAGACCTGAAATGCAGACCTTAATGTAGTGAAATGAAGTATTGTTTAATGTAGTGTATTGTTATGCAGTTTATGTAGAATTACGAAGTATCTTATTATGTGTGAAATGTAGAAATGGAGTTAATGTGTGACATATGTATACTACATGGCTTGTACACCTAGCTCACTAGACTTGGTAGGTTGCCATGTCACTTACACGTTTAAGGGCCCAAACGAAATGAAGGTAATGTGTGATTATGTTTAGGTTATGTGTGTTGCCTAAACTATTATGTATGAAATCGAGCTCGTAAATATAATGCAGGGAAAGTGTTAAGCTTAACCCGTACAAGTCTTAGCCGGACGAGTGCGTTGACATAGTTGTTGCTTGGGTGGCTCCTTGCAACATGGTCTTTATAATGCAGGGCGAGTAATACGAGGGGTTTGACCAACCTCCACATACGGATTACTCTTGGATTGGCTTGCCATTCCTTAACGACGTACGATGATTAGTCTTTTGGTTGATCATCCAGTCGGGTGTGATGCAGGGCACACTTATGCAGATAACGAAGATATGTGTGATAATGTGTGAACTAATGCAGGATAGGCACATTTAGGATGATTATCCTAATTGATATGAAGTTGATATGCAGTTATGTGTGTTGTGTGTTGTGCCTAATGAGTTTGTCTAATAATAAAGAAATGTTTTAATTGGACAAATGCTTTTAAATTAAGTGTGATCTTACTTAGCTATTCTTATAGCTAACACTTGTTTCTTTAATATGGTTGTTCCCTCAGGTTTAGCTTGAAGGACTTGTAGATGCAGGACGTGAGGGCGTGGGTAGAAAGCACGCAGATTCCTTAGCTACCCATAGTTGCTTATTATGGAGACTTTTGATTACATTTCATATTGAAGTCGAATATATGTAATAATGTGTGAACGGTTGTTTAGTGTTGGGCAACCGTTGGGTTTTCATTTGAACTATTGTTTGATATGGCGTGTAACACCAATTAAATGCAGAAACCGAAATGTTTTTATCGGTTTTGACTTTTACAGTCTTTACTTCCGCAATTTAACACCGTTAGGTGAAAGATTTTTGAAAACCCATATTTTTAAACTTCGGGTGTTACAAGTTGGTATCAGAGAATTGGTTTAAGTGAACCAAAATTCGACTTATGTCGTAGGATTTTGGACTTAGACCGATGAGAAGTAGGTTAGGCTTAAGTAGGATGCCTAGCTAATGAAGTGGAATGCTCTAGGACGGGTTGGGGAGTGAGTGAGAGTGTGATTTAAGGCTTGTTTATTGTGTGTGATAATGTAGTTATATGTAGTAGAGCCTTAACATATGTAGTCACTCTTTAACTCTTGCTAACCGTCGTCGTTGCTTTGTAGAGTTAATGGCAAACACTAGAGCTAGTAACCAGAGAGCAGGAAGAAATGGTGATGGTATTCCTCCTAATGGAAACGGGGCTGGAAATGAAGTAGAGCAAAGGCCACCCCGTGCACAAAATCGCCGTCTTGGTGATCCACCAACCGCCTCTGAAGTAGATAGGGCAAACCCGGTAATAGAGCAGGTTCCCAATCAAGCCCAATTACATGAAGAATTGAGAGCTATCCGAGCTCTCTTAATGAG
This sequence comes from Erigeron breviscapus, assembly GCA_034093135.1. NCBI lineage: Eukaryota > Viridiplantae > Streptophyta > Magnoliopsida > Asterales > Asteraceae > Erigeron > Erigeron breviscapus. The sequence continues at coordinate 126,159,308 of CM067167.1, forward strand.
AAATGAAGAGGAGTTAGCTCAATTGAGGGCTGAAAGAAATGCAGAAAGGATTGGGAGTGAACAAAGGGGTGAGCGTTCGGAAGGGAATTACTCTAATCCCTCCCAAAGTGCTGAACCATCCATGGCAGCCGTGGGTGTTAATGAAGTTAATGGTGGAGGACTTGGAGTTGTTAATGCACCTCGTGTTAATAACTTCAAATATGAAAGTTTTCATAAATGTGGTGCCAAGGAGTTTGATGGTACCCAAAATGCAGTGGGTGCTATGGAGTGGATCGAGGACATTGAGGTAGTTTTTGCATCTTGCTATTGTCCGGATGATATGAAGGTTTTGTGTGCTAGTAGGATGTTGAAGAAGAATGCTCGTAATTGGTGGAGGGCTACTACAGTGTCTGTGGCTCCTGAGGTACTTGCAGTTATGCCTTGGGGAACATTTAAGGAGAAGTTTCTAGAGGAGTATGTGGGAACGTGTGAGTTAAGGTTGATTGAAAAGGAGTTTAGATCGTTGATTGCTAAACCCGGTGCAATTTCTGAATATGCACACTCGTTTATGGAGAAGTTGAAGTTTGTTGGACACTTGGTTCGAAGGCAGGAGGACCAAATTGAGGCTTATTGTGATGGTCTTCCCGTTAGTTATCGTGGATTATGTAGACAACATGTGACTTTATCGGCGGCTATTAAGGAGTCAAAGAGGTTGGATGATGACTTCAAAAGCGAGAGAGTTGTGGTGAAGGTTGATGACAAGAAAGCAGGGTTCAAAAGAGGGTCAAATTGGTCATCTAACAACAATAATAATAATAATAATAAGAAGTTTCGTGGGAATTCTAGCTCAAGTGGTGACAAGGATAAAAAGAAAAATGGGTCTTGGTGTGCTTTTTGCAAGAATGTTCATGAAGGTCAATGTTCTGACAAGACAAGAAGGTGTCATAAGTGTGGGAAGTCGGGACATCTTGCAACAGAATGTAGGGACAAGACTCGTTGCTACAAGTGTCAAGAAACGGGTCATCTTATTGCCGATTTCCCACAAATGAAGAATGACGGGAAGAAAGCAGCCACTTCAGCAACAAAAGTGAGAGCCTTGCAGATGACTGTTGATGATGCTAAGAACAACGACGAGGTGGTAAGTGGTACTTTCCTTATTAATTCAAAACCTGCCTCTGTTTTATTTGATTCGGGTGCAAATAGGTCGTTTGTGTCTACTTTATTTGCTCCTAAGCTAGGAAGGGTCACTACCCCTTTAGATTGCTCGATAGAGGTGGAAATTGCTAATGGTACGGTTAGTGATATACGTGTGGGGTATGATGATTGTGACATTGAGATTGAAGGTCGTTTGTTTCCAGTCCAGTTATTGCCTACTACCTTAGCCGGTTTTGATGTAGTGATTGGTATGGATTGGTTGTCTAGAAATGAAGCTAATATTTTGTGTTCCCAAAAGATTATTTGGTTTCCTACATCCGATGGTAATGTGGTAACGGTTTATGGAGATAAGAAAAGAGGGGGGATAAAGATCATTAGTATGATGAAGGCTATTAAATGTATAAGGAAGAATAAGAGTCATTTCTTGGCCTATGTTATTGATGTGAGAAAGGAGAAGCCTTCTTTTGCTAGTGTTGATGTAGTATCCGATTTTCCCGATGTGTTTCCCGAAGATCTTCCCGGTATTCCTCCCGACCGTGAAGTTACTTTTCAGATAGATCTTATTCCCGGTGCAACACCTGTTGCTAAAGCACCTTACCGATTAGCTCCTACAGAAATGAAAGAGTTAATGTCCCAACTTCAGGAGTTACTTGACAAAGGTTTCATTCAACCTAGTTCCTCGCCTTGGGGAGCTCCGGTTCTCTTTGTTAAAAAGAAGGATGGATCTATGCGCATGTGCATAGACTACCGTGAGTTGAATAAGTGAACGGTTAAGAATAAATATCCTCTCCCGCGAATTGATGATCTCTTTGATCAACTACATGGTGCTTTATATTTTTCAAAGATAGATTTACGGTCCGGTTATCATCAATTGAAGGTTAAGAAGGAGGATGTAGCAAAGACAGCTTTCCGGACTAGATATGGTCATTATGAGTTCTTGGTTATGCCATTTGGGTTGACTAATGCTCCAGCCGCGTTTATGGATTTAATGAATCGGGTATGCCGTCCCTTTCTAGATCATTTTGTTATTGTGTTTATTGACAATATTTTGATCTATTCTAAGTCAGAAGATGAACACCGAGAGCACTTGAAAGCAGTTTTGGAGGTGTTGAGGGAGAAGAAGTTGTATGCCAAGTTTTCTAAATGTGAGTTTTGGCTTCGAGAGGTGCAGTTTCTTGGTCATGTTATTTCATCGGAAGGTATTAAAGTAGATCCTTCAAAGATTGAAGCTGTTTCAAAGTGGGAGCAGCCAAAGACTCCTACTGAGATTAAAAGTTTTCTTGGTTTGGCTGGATATTATAGAAGATTCATTCAGGATTTCTCCCGAATAGCCAAGCCTATGACTGAACTAACGAAGAAAGGAGTAAAGTTTGAGTGGACCGATAAGCAGGAGAATGCATTTCAAACGTTGAAGAAGAAGTTGTGTGAAGCTCCTATACTTGCCTTGCCTGAAGGTACCGATGATTTGGTTGTGTATAGTGATGCATCTATCACGGGTTTGGGTTGTGTACTGATGTAGAGGGACAAGGTGATCGCCTATGCTTCCCGCCAGTTGAAACCACATGAGAAGAATTACCCTACCCATGATCTGGAATTGGCCGCAGTTGTATTTGCATTGAAATTGTGGAGACATTACCTTTATGGTACAAAATGCACTTTGTTTACCGATCATAAAAGTTTGCAGTATGTCTTTAATCAAAAGGAGATGAACGTGAGACAAAGAAGGTGGATGGAATTACTTAAGGATTATGATTGTGAAATCAAATACCATCCGGGTAAAGCCAATGTAGTGGCGGATGCACTAAGTAGGAAGGTGCAAAGTTCTTCTTGTAAGTTGATGAGCATGCAAGTTCAAGCCAAGTCAGGGCTACTTGATCGAATTAAAGAAGCACAAGTGAGGGCATTGATGAAGGATAACATTGACAATGAAAGCATTGGAAAGAAGAAACGTCTTGTGATGGAGACTAATAGCCGTGGATTCAGAACATACAAGGGTCGAATTTGGGTGCCATTGCTTGGTGGTAACCGAGAATTGATCCTTGAGGAAGCCCATAGAAGTAGATATTTGGTTCATCCCGGTGTCACCAAAATGTATGCAGATTTGAAGCCGATTTATTGGTGGCCGGATATTAAAGGAGAAGTAGCTCATTTGTAGCAAAGTGTTTGACGTGTGCACGTGTGAAAACGGACCATCAAAAGCCGTATGGTTTGTTGCATCAATTAGACATTCCCGAGTGGAAATGGGATCATATTACCATGGACTTTGTAACGAAGCTACCAAAAACACCGAAAGGGAATGATATGATATGGGTGATTGTAGATAGATTGACGAAGAGTGCTCATTTTCTAGCTACCCGACAAGATATGCCTTTAACGAAGATGGCAAAGATGTACATTGATGAAGTAGTTGCGAAACACGGAGTTCCTTTATCTATTGTTTCGGATCGAGACTCGAGGTTTGTGTCAAACTTTTGGAAGGGTCTTCAACGGGAGTTGGGTAGTAGAATAAATTTGAGTACCGCCTATCATCCTCAAACTGATGGGCAAAGTGAGAGAACCATTCAAACCTTAGAGGATATGTTAAGAACGTGTGTACTTGAATACGGTGGAGCATGGGATGATCATTTGAGGATGATTGAGTTTGCTTACAACAATAGTCACCATGCAAGCATTGGAATGCCACCATTTGAGAGGTTATATGGAAGAAGGTGTAGGACTCCAAGTTGTTGGATGGAGCCCGGTGAAAAGCAGTTGACCGGTCCCGAAATTATTGAAATTACCTCTGAAAAGGTTAATGTAGCTAAAGAAGCCTTACGTGTGGCAAGAGAAAGGCAGAAAACATATGCAGATAAGAAAAGGAGACCGATTGAGTTTAATGTTGGTGATTTAGTGATGCTGAAAGTATCACCTTAGAAAGGAGTTATTCGATTTGGAAAGAAGGGAAAGTTGAGTCCACGTTTCATTGGACCTTTTAAAGTGTGAAGCGCATTAAAGATGTGGCATATCAGTTGGAATTACCTCCAGAATTGGATGGAATTCACAACACCTTCCATGTATCCTACTTGAGGAAATGTTAGCTGAGGAGTCAAGTGTGATTCCTATTAAAGACGTGAGTATTGACCCAATGAAGAGAATAGTAGATGAACTGGTAGCGATACTTGGAAGAAAGCAAAAGAAGTTACGCCGAAAAGTGATTGACCTTGTGTTGATAAAGTGGAAGCATAATCATGGAGAAAGCTTAACGTGGGAAACTGAAGCAGTAATGAAGGAAAAGTATCCCGATCCCGAGTTATTCCTTTTGATTGACTTGGGAAACTGAAGCAGTAATGAAGGAAAAGTATCCCGAGTTGTTCCTTAATGGAGAGATTCCGGGGACGGAATCCTCTTAAGGGGGAGGTAATTGTAACATCCCAAACTTTTCTTTACTAGTTGACTAATGCCGTTAAGTCAATATTGTGTGTATCGTTAAGTCTATTTTAGATTTAATGTTTATATGTAGTTAATGTGTGTTATGTGTGAGGTTTGTAAGCCTAAATGTTAATGTAGTATAAATGTGTGTAATATGAAGGTTAATGTCCAAGTAGTGACATTTAATGAAGGATTAATGATGTATTTGGTCAATAAAGTAGTTTGTGACCAATAATGAAGGATTAGGAAGCTTAGGGGCTAGTTTTGACATGTGTGCAAAGTCAAAAACGGGTTTAGAGGCTTAGGGGTTGTCATTAGAGAGCCATTATGCAGATTTTCTGTTGGGTCTTGTTGGGTTTTATCAAAGTCATATTATCAATATAATATCAAAAACGCAGCGGAATATTGAACCATTTCAATGTGTTATATGTGGTTAAAAACCAAATTTTAACTTATTAAAGAAAACCCAAACAATAAGGATCCATGTATATGAATAATATGCAATCAAAACAACAACCATAGGGTGTTTAGAAGACTACCTTCTTCCAAGCTTATGAGAAGGTTGATATGAAGGAGATGATGATCTTGAAGTGGCAAGTCTTCAACCTAGAAGAACCTCAAGCTTGTATACCCCAAACTATCAACAAACACCCAAATGTGCTAGGATTTAAACTTGAAATGCCTTCCCCTTTTTTTCTCCCTTTGGCCGAAATCAATAGAAGAAAAAGGAAGAGAAAAAAAATCTCCTTGAGTATTGAGAGAGTTGTCTTACAAATTGCATGTAAGAAAGGTGATACAAACTATGTTCTCTTGTGTGTGTACAAGTGTTGAATATATATCAAACTTGCATGAAGAACCACATGGGGGGGGGGGCCACATGGGTGGTCACAAACAAATTTTGTGTCCAAATTTTATAAACCATTTATTTGTACATTTTGTATATAAAATGCAACATAACTTGTTACATATCTTATGTAACATATTACATATTATATACAACACACATAAATGTTTATTTTACCAAATAAACATATTCACATTTCTCTCAAAATAAATCATCCATATAATTTATTTACATAGCTCAAGTGCAAGTATTTAGAAAACCACTTTCTAAATGTTTCAAGTATTGATATTTATTTAAAGATCATATCATATAAATAAATATCATAAGTGTTTGTCTAGCTTGTTATTGGGTATGACCCGACTTGGATCATCACGTACTAGCCACGTCAATTCAATATGTGTCTTGGGCAGACGAATTCCAACAATTCTTCCCCTAAACAAAGCCCTAGCCGATCCCCTCCCTTCCCTCTCAAGTTTCTCACTAGATCTATTCGTTTGGAGCCAAATCGATCGTGTATTGCTTAGATCTTGGATCTTTGTCACCTAATACAGGTAATATAGGTATTCCTCATCTGAGATCTGATTGTGTGAGTATTATATGAGTCTTAATCCAGGCCATAAGGGTTTGGGTTGGGTTATTTGATTAAACGTTCACCGATTTCATGTTATTCGGGTGATTAAATGATTGATCTATGATGTAAAGGATTAAAGGATTAATAGGATAGTTAAAGGTGATGAAAGTGCAATTAAAAGGATTAATTTTAAGTCCCCAGGTTGGATTTGGGGTATGGGTTCGTGTGGAATTCGTTTGATCAAAGAACAAAAATTAGTTTGCTGGTCGGCACCCCAGGTGCGGCGCACCAAAGGAGTGGTGCGGCGCACCACTGCCCAGTTGGGTTTTTGGTTTTTTGATGGGAGCCCGATATGCGACGCACCAAAGGGTAGGTGCGGCGCACTCGTAGTTAATCTGAAATTTCTGGAGGTTTGGTGCGACGCACCACTTGGCAGGTGCGGCGCACCACATGGCCAGATTTTACAAAAGGTGTCGTTTAGCTTATATTTTGATCTTATACTTGTTCTAGGTTATTGGAGACACCTAGTCATCGTTGTATTGTGCTTGTAGCTTGTTGTTAAGCTGTATCAAGGTAAGATACACTACTTTGTCACGCTGAGGGTTCAACAAGCAAAGGTTTCATACTTATAACTTCCTTAACGGTAACATATGATATATGTGGGTATCTCGGGTTACACGGGAGGTATTATGGGATATGTAGTTGACCATGAGACCTGAAATGCAGACCTTAATGTAGTGAAATGAAGTATTGCTTAATGTAGTGTATTGTTATGCAGTTTATGTAGAATTACGAAGTATCTTATTATGTGTGAAATGTAGAAATGGAGTTAATGTGTGACATATGTATACTACATGGCTTGTACACCTAGCTCACTAGACTTGGTAGGTTGCCATGTCACTTGCACGTTTAAGGGCCCAAACGAAATGAAGGTAATGTGTGATTATGTTTAGGTTATGTGTGTTGCCTAAACTATTATGTGTGAAATCGAGCTCGTAAATATAATGCAGGGAAAGTGTTAAGCTTAACCCGTACAAGTCTTAGCCGGACGAGTACGTTGACGTAGTTGTTGCTTGGGTGGCTCCTTGCAACATGGTCTTATAATGCAGGGCGAGTAATACGAGGGTTTGACCAACCTCCACATACGGATTACTCTTGGATTGGCTTGCCATTCCTTAACGACGTACGATGATTAGTCTTTTGGTTGATCATCCAGTCGGGTGTGATGCAGGGCACACTTATATGCAGATAACGAAGATATGTGTGATAATGTGTGAACTAATGCAGGATAGGCACATTTAGGATGATTATCCTAATTGATATGAAGTTGATATGCAGTTATGTGTGTTGTGTGTTGTGCCTAATGAGTTTGTCTAATAATGAAGAAATGTTTTAATTGGACAAATGCTTTTAAATTAAGTGTGATCTTACTTAGCTATTCTTATAGCTAACACTTGTTTCTTTAATATGGTTGTTCCCTCAGGTTTAGCTTGAAGGACTTGTAGATGCAGGACGTGAGGGCGTGGGTAGAAAGCACGCAGATTCCTTAGCTACCCATAGTTGCTTATTATGGAGACTTTTGATTACATTTCATATTGAAGTCGAATATATGTAATAATGTGTGAACGGTTGTTTAGTGTTGGGCAACCGTTGGGTTTTCATTTGAACTATTGTTTGATATGGCGTGTAACACCAATTAAATGCAGAAACCGAAATGTTTTTATCGGTTTTGACTTTTACAGTCTTTACTTCCGCAATTTAACACCGTTAGGTGAAAGATTTTTGAAAAACCCATATTTTTAAACGTCGGGTGTTACATTAATAGTCTCAAATTTTGTTCTAGTCGCATTTATTGTACAAGATAGGTACAAAATTTGCAATTTAATTTAGTATAGACAATTTATATACATATATATACTAATTTATATATTTTGTTTGTTTAATAAATGTTAAGAAGCTTAGTTGTTCGAATTGTTATATACATATTTTTGCAAGTATTTATACTTGTAATTATGTGTGTTTTGTATATCTCCAATAATTATGTTGTCATATATATAGATTGTGCAATATATATTCATACCAAAGTTCTCGCATTCCAATTACCCGCTCTACTCCTGTTCATAGTCTACCCTATTATTGGTTTCATTAAATTATCCTGATAAAGTTATTCAACTTTATCTCATTCAATTCTAGATTTAAATATAATAATGCTAAATAATTGGCTTTATTGGTGAGAAGTTATTCTTTGTCGGCCATTTTGAAAATTATTGTTCTCTGACATCATTGCTTACGTTATATAAGCAGACATCGTAGTGAAATAGTATATTTTACTCCAAAGTATAAAGTCTACTAACAATGAAATCTGAGGGACTTTACTATACTGATATCATCTATACAGAAGAACTCATATAATCCTTTAATTACTTAACTTCTCATGACCATTATGTTTGTCCTTGTCCTAGCCATCTCCTTGAACACAAGCCAATTATTACTAAATTAATCTCAATATTCATATTAATAGTGTTTCCAACAATCCGTTCTTTTGTTCATACAATTTCACCCACGTACTAGATTACATACCCATTTCATAGTATTTTACTCATTTAAATATCATAGTTTCCAAAAATTCTTGTCTTATTCTATCAGTTAATCATAACTATAAGTTTGAACTAAGTCTATAGTTCATAATAAATCCTTGGTCTAACCATCTTTCCTGAACACACGTGTTAGATTAACAAGTTAAGTCTCACAATTCACACCTGAATATCAAAATTGACCTTCAAGTAATATACAATTTCCACATCAAGTCCTTCTAAATCATTGCATGGATATAGTTCTCTCTACGGGGATACTATCATGGCAATAATCTAAGGCTTTATCAGTCGTACAATTTATAAGCAACAATACAATCACGAATCATTCGACACAATATAAATGGGTCAAGTCATAACAAGGTGGGTAAAGCATAGTCCGAATTTTAACTTCAACATTCGACACATTAAAAGTGTTTGTATACAGGGTGTACCATCGGCTAACCCTCCACACCGTTAATATATAGAATGGATGTCCAAAACTCGGTTCCGATATGTTCTCTAAGTGTTGACCGGGTATGTATACAGGGTGTACCAGCGGCTAACCCTCCACCTAACCAACACTCGTTAAACATACCGGATTAGCTACTATACTTTATCCACGAGGCGCAATCCATGAGATTATTAACTTTATATGACATAGGATAACCATAGATTTGTTGATCAGGCGCCTCTAGGGTTATCGAATGTTATACTCCATTAATGTCATCATTTCATTTTGCTGGGGGATAAATAATAAATGCATCCAAGATTCCACACACATCAACGTTTATCACAATAATTCCACAATTCACGGTGTATCCCGACACTATCATATACGTCCATCAAGTTGTCATATAACAATCAAGTCATCAAATCATAAGTAACCTACGAACTCCGTTTAAACCATTTTTATGCATCATACAGTTCACGTTGTACACAAAATTTCCTATCATGCATGCTATATGAAGTTTTTCTTAGGTTATAGTCTAGGTCAATCCACCTAAATCTCTATAACCACGGCTTTGATACCATTCTCTAACACCCCAACAATGGTGGAATCATGGGATGTCGAAAAATAGCATATATGAGCATGGAAATTACATAGAGCAACACTAAATGGTTTATTGTCAAACATATCAAACATACAATAGTTCAAACCAAGGTAACCTCATAAGGTTTACATGCAAATCACACAACAATATTTTACATAATTTCATAAGTTCATCCCCAAACAAGGGGGCATATGGGTCAGAAGACCACTTTATCCCCCGAAGTCGCCTTATCTCTAGCATCCAATCCTTCCTTCATTCCTACCTCGTTACCTACTTCTTTTCTTTGTTAACCTCTCCCTCTTTCCCTCTCTTCCTTGTCTTCACTAGTTCCTTTTACCCCAAACCTTGTCTTATCTTTTACTTTTCTCCCTAATTTGTTCCCTCCCTTCTTTTATTCCTCCTTTATTTTTTACCTTCGTCTTCTTGCGCACCTCTTTCATCTCCTTCCCTTTATTTTACTCCTCGAACAATCCCTCATTCTCAGCTGCTATTTTACTTCTTCATCACTGTACCATCCTTGCTACTGCTTGTCTGCCTCTACCACATTTTCCTTTTTCGCTCTTTTGCTTTCTCCTGTTTGTTTCTCCCATTTTTATTGCTATTTGCCAATTTCGTTCAGACCATTGCTCCGTCTTTCTCTCCCCTCCGACATCTTTTTCCCCTCCGGTCTTTCCATCTTTTTCTCATCCTCCCCTTCATCCTTTATTTATTTATTCGTTCCCTTATTGCCTCTCCCCTACATTTCCATTCGATTACTTTTTTCTTATCTCTTCTATCATCAACCAGCACTCGTTTTTCCATATTCATTTTTTATAAAAATTTAAAGGACTAATTTGTCATTTTTGTTTAAGGGACTAAATTGTCATTCTTGAAACTTGAGGGACTAAATTGTCATTCTTGAAACTTGAGGGACTAAATTGTCATTCTTGAAACTTGAGGGACTAAATTGTCATTCTTGAAACTTGAGGGACTAAATTGTCATTCTTGAAACTTGAGGGACTAAATTGTCATTCTTGAAACTTGAGGGACTAAATTGTCATTCTTGAAACTTGAGGGACTAAATTGTCATTCTTGAAACTTGAGGGACTAAATTGTCATTCTTGAAACTTGAGGGACTAAATTGTCATTCTTGAAACTTGAGGGACTAAATTGTCATTCTTGAAACTTGAGGGACTAAATTGTCATTCTTGAAACTTGAGGGACTAAATTGTCATTCTTGAAACTTGAGGGACTAAATTGTCATTCTTGAAACTTGAGGGACTAAATTGTCATTCTTGAAACTTGAGGGACTAAATTGTCATTCTTGAAACTTGAGGGACTAAATTGTCATTCTTGAAACTTGAGGGACTAAATTGTCATTCTTGAAACTTGAGGGACTAAATTGTCATTCTTGAAACTTGAGGGACTAAATTGTCATTCTTGAAACTTGAGGGACTAAATTGTCATTCTTGAAACTTGAGGGACTAAATTGTCATTCTTGAAACTTGAGGGACTAAATTGTCATTCTTGAAACTTGAGGGACTAAATTGTCATTCTTGAAACTTGAGGGACTAAATTGTCATTCTTGAAACTTGAGGGACTAAATTGTCATTCTTGAAACTTGAGGGACTAAATTGTCATTCTTGAAACTTGAGGGACTAAATTGTCATTCTTGAAACTTGAGGGACTAAATTGTCATTCTTGAAACTTGAGGGACTAAATTGTCATTCTTGAAACTTGAGGGACTAAATTGTCATTCTTGAAACTTGAGGGACTAAATTGTCATTCTTGAAACTTGAGGGACTAAATTGTCATTCTTGAAACTTGAGGGACTAAATTGTCATTCTTGAAACTTGAGGGACTAAATTGTCATTCTTGAAACTTGAGGGACTAAATTGTCATTCTTGAAACTTGAGGGACTAAATTGTCATTCTTGAAACTTGAGGGACTAAATTGTCATTCTTGAAACTTGAGGGACTAAATTGTCATTCTTGAAACTTGAGGGACTAAATTGTCATTCTTGAAACTTGAGGGACTAAATTGTCATTCTTGAAACTTGAGGGACTAAATTGTCATTCTTGAAACTTGAGGGACTAAATTGTCATTCTTGAAACTTGAGGGACTAAATTGTCATTCTTGAAACTTGAGGGACTAAATTGTCATTCTTGAAACTTGAGGGACTAAATTGTCATTCTTGAAACTTGAGGGACTAAATTGTCATTCTTGAAACTTGAGGGACTAAATTGTCATTCTTGAAACTTGAGGGACTAAATTGTCATTCTTGAAACTTGAGGGACTAAATTGTCATTCTTGAAACTTGAGGGACTAAATTGTCATTCTTGAAACTTGAGGGACTAAATTGTCATTCTTGAAACTTGAGGGACTAAATTGTCATTCTTGAAACTTGAGGGACTAAATTGTCATTCTTGAAACTTGAGGGACTAAATTGTCATTCTTGAAACTTGAGGGACTAAATTGTCATTCTTGAAACTTGAGGGACTAAATTGTCATTCTTGAAACTTGAGGGACTAAATTGTCATTCTTGAAACTTGAGGGACTAAATTGTCATTCTTGAAACTTGAGGGACTAAATTGTCATTCTTGAAACTTGAGGGACTAAATTGTCATTCTTGAAACTTGAGGGACTAAATTGTCATTCTTGAAACTTGAGGGACTAAATTGTCATTCTTGAAACTTGAGGGACTAAATTGTCATTCTTGAAACTTGAGGGACTAAATTGTCATTCTTGAAACTTGAGGGACTAAATTGTCATTCTTGAAACTTGAGGGACTAAATTGTCATTCTTGAAACTTGAGGGACTAAATTGTCATTCTTGAAACTTGAGGGACTAAATTGTCATTCTTGAAACTTGAGGGACTAAATTGTCATTCTTGAAACTTGAGGGACTAAATTGTCATTCTTGAAACTTGAGGGACTAAATTGTCATTCTTGAAACTTGAGGGACTAAATTGTCATTCTTGAAACTTGAGGGACTAAATTGTCATTCTTGAAACTTGAGGGACTAAATTGTCATTCTTGAAACTTGAGGGACTAAATTGTCATTCTTGAAACTTGAGGGACTAAATTGTCATTCTTGAAACTTGAGGGACTAAATTGTCATTCTTGAAACTTGAGGGACTAAATTGTCATTCTTGAAACTTGAGGGACTAAATTGTCATTCTTGAAACTTGAGGGACTAAATTGTCATTCTTGAAACTTGAGGGACTAAATTGTCATTCTTGAAACTTGAGGGACTAAATTGTCATTCTTGAAACTTGAGGGACTAAATTGTCATTCTTGAAACTTGAGGGACTAAATTGTCATTCTTGAAACTTGAGGGACTAAATTGTCATTCTTGAAACTTGAGGGACTAAATTGTCATTCTTGAAACTTGAGGGACTAAATTGTCATTCTTGAAACTTGAGGGACTAAATTGTCATTCTTGAAACTTGAGGGACTAAATTGTCATTCTTGAAACTTGAGGGACTAAATTGTCATTCTTGAAACTTGAGGGACTAAATTGTCATTCTTGAAACTTGAGGGACTAAATTGTCATTCTTGAAACTTGAGGGACTAAATTGTCATTCTTGAAACTTGAGGGACTAAATTGTCATTCTTGAAACTTGAGGGACTAAATTGTCATTCTTGAAACTTGAGGGACTAAATTGTCATTCTTGAAACTTGAGGGACTAAATTGTCATTCTTGAAACTTGAGGGACTAAATTGTCATTCTTGAAACTTGAGGGACTAAATTGTCATTCTTGAAACTTGAGGGACTAAATTGTCATTCTTGAAACTTGAGGGACTAAATTGTCATTCTTGAAACTTGAGGGACTAAATTGTCATTCTTGAAACTTGAGGGACTAAATTGTCATTCTTGAAACTTGAGGGACTAAATTGTCATTCTTGAAACTTGAGGTAACCTCATAAGGTTTACATGCAAATCACACAACAATATTTTACATAACTTCATAAGTTCATCCCCAAACAAGGGGGCATATGGGTCAGAGACCACATGAATACTAAGTCGCCTTATCTCTAGCATCCAATTATTCCTGAGTTCTGAAATTACCCTGATTACCTGAAAAGTGTACTAGCAAGTGTCAACACAAGGTTGGTGAGTTCGTAGGTGTCAAATAACAACATCAATTATGATAATATATCAAGTACTAGTACAATATCATAGAGCAATACAATACTTACAGTAAGCTCTTTGTGTTAGGCATATGTTCACACAACAACCATTTATTCAAATACAACAATTAAACAAATATGCCAACAAGTACCAATGATATCAATTCAACCAATCATTATCAACATATATCACACAAGGTTCCCTCCAAAACGGGGTGTGCACATCATCAAATATCGCACAAGGTTCCCTCCAAAACTGGGTGCGCACATCAATATCAACATCATCAACAACATCATTATCAACAATTACAACAAACACAATAACCAATCAAGGTACTGAGATCAATTCCCATAAACATTCACATAAGCAGTTATCTATATATATATATATACATATATATAAGTACATATATATAAATACACATATAAAAGTACACTTTCCAGCCCGAATCTCAATTGAGTAGGGAGTTACGAAAACTCACCTTATTCTTGATAGTTCAACAGCAAAGTAGAAGAGATTGATGTAGTCAACGATGACGAGTGAGTCAACTGGCCACGTTACGTATTCCCTAATTTCAATGTGAATTGATTTATATTCGTGCTAAATTCCAAATATAGGCATACAACTATAAGGTTATCTTTTTAATACGCTTGTCAACGTAATTTACTTTCTGTGTTTTTATAAGTCTTTGAATTTATCTTTAAGTATCATTTCAAGTATTTTCTAAATGAAAACTCATTTATGTTATAAAAATTTTAAAGGACTAAATTGTCATTCTTGAAACTTGAGGGACTAAATTGTCATTCTTGAAACTTGAGGGACTAAATTGTCATTCTTGAAACTTGAGGGGTTTAATTTGTCAAATTTCAAACTTATAAGGACTGAAAATGACAACTTTGAAACTGTAGGGTAAAGATGTAACTTTCCGTTTGTAATACGTATCCGTAGGATATATACAGTATTCCTCCGATATTTCTAAATCCTTTTGAAGTATTTTTAAATAGTATGTATTATAATTAATACGAAAATGTATTAATTATATAATGAAGAGATACCATGAATGGTGGAGGTGCAACAAATACACTTCATGCCCGGATAATTATACGGAGGGATCTAGTAGGGCGGTAACAACGGGGGCAGGAACTTTAAATCGTTTAATCCAAACCTATTCCGGCTACAACCCATTATCTCCCCCATCTATATAACAAAAGGCCTGCGATCATGAAGTGCTTTCGTTTAAAGTTTATCAAGGATATTTTCTATCCAAAAACCAGAAAATCGACAATACGAAATAATTCACAGATGATGAATAGTATTAATAGGATATTTACTGTATTTAAATGTAGGTATGTATCAATTGAGTATAAAAGTAAGTTGACAAGCATTTCAATACATAACATATAGTCATATAATCATAAAGCAAAGTATAGTAAGGTTTCATAAAAACACTTACAAGTATGGAGATATTATTAGTTCTAAGATCATAATTTCGACGTACGAAGAACACTACTTCCGATTCAAATGAGATTTGTCCAAGGCTTGGACTTGTTTACTGAATAATTGAAGATTATTCCCAACCCAAATTGGTTATTATAACTAGAACTTTTGAAGATCTTTAGAGAGATTTGTTGATAACAACTTCTCTTGACGATTTTCGGCGCACTTTGAGATCAAAGCGACTTTGCTTATACTAGAACAATCAAGTGTTCTTTGAAACTTATAACAAGAAGGGGGAAGATGATTTTAGACTTATAGAATGCTAAATTGAGAGAGAATGAAGTTTAGGTGTAAGTATTTGTGATAACTTAAGTCTAGTATTTATAGTAAAATGTTTTGAAAGATATTTAGTAAAACCATGGGTAAAGTTGATGGTTTTGTAATACCATGGGCAAGGAAAGCTTATGGATGTGTACTTTGAAGGGTATTTTGGTCTTTTCACATTTGACAACTTCCTAGAAGTTTCCTAAACGTCACTAGTTGTTTCGGGATTGTTTACTAGTCGGTTCGGGTTCGTTCCTTTGAGTTTTTAAACAAGATTTTAGGATATGTTTCCGAGAAGTATTTAAGTCTCAATGAAGTAGTTTATTGTAAGATGAAGGCCATATCAAAGTGTTAAAACACTAGATATTAGGTTCTAGGAAGTCTTAAGTTCTTTCGAGAAAGATTCACGCGAAAAAGCAACGTTTTACAAACTTTCATGAACTTTTATTCTTTATATGTTTTAATTGCTCATCATCAATGTTTTTGATCTTTGTTTTGATAATTTGTATTATAGATTGATTAGTCATATAATCAATAAGAAAACTCGACACATACTCAAACACTTAATCATGCCCTATCTTAGCTTAATAAGCCCTTAATTATCAAAGATTAGCCTAATTACACATCGCTTTATATATATCCATAAAAGTTTGCCACGTTTATTAATGGCCCAAAATGGAAAATGTTACATTATTCCCCCGTTAAAAGGATTTCGTCCTCGAAATTAGATTATATCGAGTAAAATACATTTAACTTGATTTGTGTTTTGTCTCAGTGACAATTAATCGACATTAGAAGATATGACATCTAACCCATATACACATTCACACATAATAAAAAAATTAAAATACAGTGAGCACCTCTAATTGATGCCTTCTATTTGTAACAGAATAGGATGAACTCGTATGATCATAAACATGATCCTTCTACTCTCAACAGAGTAGGGTGAACTCGTACACAATCCTCTACAGGATTAACATTTAGAACTAACATATATAAACGATTCTACAGCTTGTACATACGTAGAAACCAACAACTTGTACACATATAGTATAGACCACTTGTACATTTATGGTATAGCATAGATGATTCTATCTAGACACAAATAAGTCTGACTAGGAGACTATGCAGAATTCAAATTCATTTCTCTTTCATATTTGACCGTTAAAAATGGATCAATTTTAAACTATATAATAGTAATACCATAACATACTTTTCTTCATACCATATCAACTTAACATTTTTCCTTTTTTCTGAATCTAACCAAAACCCGAAACTTTATATCAAAAATGTTGAGCCCTTTCCTAATCGTGATTTGCATAATTATTATAGCTTGGTTACTCACTGTGGCTCAACTCCCATTGGATGAGGCTTATCCGTGGTTAGTAGCGTTTGTTCTTGGTGTGGTTCCCTTACTGTTCGTCGCCACATGGGTTTCTTTGTATGGTTTTTAAGTATGTTGCATCTCTAATTGTTGTATTTCCGCTTAAATAATGTAACAAGTTTCACTTGTATTGTACGAATAATGAAATACAACTTTCTTCGATCTCTTTTTGGGGATTGTTGTCGATTAGGGAAATTCCCCAGTTAAAAGGATTTCCCATATTTGTCTTGATAGATTTTTATACTAAGTTCATTTGTCTATTTTAATCGTTGATCGCCCATCATAAATTTTAGCCTTTCAAATAATTCTTATTTTCAAATTTGAAGTTCTTTTACCAAGACACTACTGTTATCCAGTTGGAAAAGTCGACATATTTTTGTTGATAACATTTGTCTCATTTTCTTAAATTCAATCATTAAAGGCGATCCACGGGTCAAAGAAACAAATATTACCTGGATCACTCCTGAAACAATAGTTTGGATCAAAAATTCATCTAGGGTTCAAAAAGATGAATTAGCAATTGATATGGTTCTTGAAAAAGAAGCAGTGAAGAAAAATAGTGATGTGTGGAAGACGGTCTATTCATTAAGCTATTAATTTAGTTGAGGATTTTCTCGACATAGTATACGCTTTTGAGTAAACTGTTCAGCTCTTTTCAACCTTGGTTAAAGGGATGATAAAGTTTAGAAATTTTATCTTTTAGAAAGAAAAAAATATATAATTCGGTAATTACTAATTACCGTAGCAATGATTAAAATTTCTGTAGTTTATGGACACCTGTCCGTTCTTTCAGGTTACATTTCCCTTTTCATCCTCTATATAGAAACGCGTTTTCTTAAGGAAGAATGCACACTAAATCTTCTTTCTCTATCTCTTTTATTTACTTTGTTCTTCATCTGCTAATTTGTCTTTAGCTATTCCGTTCACAGCCAGCTTGTGTTCAAACAGATCTCCGACTTACTTTTTGGTAAGCTACATTTTTGTGCTCTTTCTTTCTCATCTTGGATAATATACTATCTATTTATATGTTTATATAAAACCTAATCTTGGACACTCCAGCCTCCACTCTCTTTCACCAGCCGATTTTAAGGGTTCTTCAAGGGTTTTTCATCATCCAAACTATTGTGAAGACTTGAAGATTAATTTTGGCTCTTGATTAGTGATTGTAGCTCGGTTGTAACCTCGATTTGGATTATCACTTCATATTTGGTAACTATGTTCTCCTTGTTATTTGAATCTCTAGTTATTTTCATTATGAGTAGCTAAATCTCTATACATCTATGAAGATGAAGTGAAACAATTAGTTATGGTTGCATAATATTTTGAATTCAAGTTGGTTTTATTAACATTTTGTCAAGATCTTAATGAAGTGATTTCTTCTACTTAATCTTGTGTCCTTGGTGATATTTGTGTTTTTCGATAGTGGTACTAGTTGAATACAAGTATTGTTTTAGTTGTTTGTCTATGAACAACTCTTGCTAGGTCATGGTATGATAGTAAATGATACAGGTTAAACAGAAATTACTTTGTTAAGTGGATTTAACGGTTGGTGGTACCACGTTTCTTTCACAAAGATAAAATTGTTATTTAAATAATCAAATAAACTAGTTAGTTCAAGGAATTGTAGCAGGGTTGGTGGTACCACTTGTTGCAAGAAATTGTATTGATTAGGTGATTGAGCCGATTTTACAAACGGAGTGCACGCCGATTGTGTTTTTGTCTTGTCACGATTATTATCACCAACATTAAAGAATTGAGCTTAACCCATATGCAACCTGGACTTTTTGTGTAGCGGATTCGACATAGATGGCTTTCTAATTATTTGTTACAACTCCAACTATTTTCGTGTGCTCTCGATTGACGCCGGTTGAGTACTTTTATTTACTTGTTGATTACATAGCTTTCAGAAACGCAAAGTGACAATTCGGTCACAACCCAAACTTTCTCTTGATTTACATTTTAACAACCTTTAGTACAACAATCAGTCCTTGTGTTCGATCCTGGTCTTGCCAGTTAGCTATATTACATACGAACGGGTACACTGCCCGTAAGTGTGTTGTAGTCAGTTAGCGGTAGATCTTGTTATAAATTTTAAACTAGATTTCACACATCAGGGACGAAAAGTGAAAAAAGTGCCAAGTTGAAGGACGAAAGTGCTATTTATTCACTTTAAGGACGAAAGTGCAAAACGTGCCAAGTTCAGAGACGAAAAATGTAATTTTCTCTAAAAATTAAGACTTGTGAGTTGTGATCAAATAAATTACAAATGTCAAACGTATTAGAATCAAACGGCAGTTATTAATTATGCCCAATAATTAAAAGCAATACAATAGTACTATTTTTTGATAAAAAAATTTATTACGCACACATACGATACTTCATATCTCATTTATTCTTTTTCTTTTCATTTGTGTATTTATTTATTTATTATTAGATTAAACTCATAGATTATACGGTTAAAAAAAATATAATTATACAACTTATTAGCTAAACATAAAATATAATAACTCATAATATATATCCATATAAAGTTTTCACTTCACAAATCTATTATTAAAAAACACGTCAAAATTTGTCATCACTTAATAAAATAAATAAACTAGTAGGATTTTCTGAAACTCTTTAACTAATAATTTAGTAAAAATTTATATTAACATTAGATGGAGAGAAAACATCAAACAGACATCCAATCCATCAAAACAAAATAAAAATAAAAATATCTACACATAAATTTAAAATAATCTAAAAAGTAAATACCAATAGCAGTTTTCTAAATTATAACCACAATGATTGTTCATTTAAAATTTACATATAAGATATTCGTTTTAATTTTAAATATCGTATACTTGAAATCAAAGATATTTGATAATTAACCATACAATGTCATGTAACAACGTGATGACATGTCAATTAAAAATATAGCCATATAAGCATAATATTATTCTTTCTTAATTATATAGAATTATGTCTTTAAAGGTTGAAGCTCAATTTCAATTATCTAGATAGATATTGAAAAAGTCTTTTATAATGGTGAAGGTAAAACTATTTACATCCCAACCTTTCTCGTATAATATCATGATACTAGGATCCATAACTGGTAAATACGGCATTGAGTGTTTACTTACTTTTTACTTATATGTATAAATAGAAAGAAAGGAAATAGAATGATAGAAAAACTTAAGGAACTTTGGTCTTAAAAGTTTCTTGCCAAATTGGCATGATTTGTGTAGAAAAGAAAGGATAACTATGTAAAAGTATTATTTCGCCCTTCTGTAACACCCCGAGCTAGGGCTCGAAGTATTACGGAAATCATATAGCACAAGGTGGGATTATCGTAGGCAACTAAATGAAAGATTTGACGGTGAATCCATAAATATCATAATTCAAGTACAAAATGCATAAGGAGCAAGTGACCATCACAGTTTACAAAACAATCATTAAGAGATGGCGAATGATCCTAAGCATAAAGCAAAAGTGGGCAAATGAATCGGGGATCCATGTAAGTTCAAGCCCGAGTCCATATCTAGTCATCAATCAAGCATCTTGTCGTGGGTTCACCTGATTACCTAAAAAGTGTACTAAACAAGTCAACACGAGGTTGGTGAGTTCGTAGTAATGGTTCACAAGGAACCATCGCCAACAATCACAATATGTATAAGTAAAGGCAAATCATAACTTACAAGTAGCCTTTAAGTGTCACACTATCAAACGCATCAAGATTATACGTCATAAAGTAATGCTTATAATAAAATAAGCACAAGTGATGTCAATATCAAGATATGTGCCGTATGCATGTCAACGTCATAATTCATATCAAATGTGTGACCATGAAGTCATCAATGCAACGATACTCACATGTCATCCTAATGAACAATGTGGCATATCAAAAATATCGGTGTATATATGTCTATATACCCGGAGTCCATGTCCGTCTCACAAATACAACACAAGTGTATACATCTATACACTTGGAGGTCCATGTCTGTCTCACATGTATCCATATCAATACGTATGCGTGTTTGTCTTAATTACAAGTCCATCAATCATCAACCATCAAACCAACCAAACAATACGTACATACACTTAGGAGGATTCTACTTTCAACGAGTCCTAGATGCTTATATATAGGGTCACCCGCAGCCTTCCACCACATCTAAAACCCTTTGAGGCATAATCGACCTCCATGTATGCACTACTATCCTAATTATAACAATATATATCACAATCATGTACATAATCAATCAAACGTGTCAATCAATCCATCAATCATTCAATCAAACAATCAATCAAGTAATCACATAAATGTACACTTTCCAGCCCGAATCTCAAACGAGTAGGGAGCTACGGACACCTTGGATGGCTATGAAAAGTTAAGTTTGATATAAGGTCGAGTTAAACGTTTCAACGTTCACTTCATGCCCACCTATATTTAATATCCATATTCATTAATACACACACACACACACACACACACGAAAACCACACGACCTATAATTTTAATATACATATTCATATATATATATATATATATATTATGTACGTTATTAGTTCGTGTCAAAACCCTAATTAGGTTTTATAAGACAACTTATGACTTTACAAGCCTCACGTGGCTCGACATAGTCGTTAGAGTGGTTAAGTAATGGTAGGAAACAAATTAGAGTCGTTCAAATATCGTCTCGTGTCCCTAACTTATCATTATATAACATAAGTGTATCAATTTATTGAGTTAAACCCTTAATTAGGTCTAAGTGTTGTCTCTCCACTTCGAACGACGATTGTGACTCGTATACAAGACTATAGGATCTGAGAAAAGGTTCAATTAAAAGTTGGAAACGATCCAAGGGCAGCCGTTCATAAGCTAGCAACAAAACAGAAAAGTGAAGAATGTAGGCCACCGTCTTGGACGGTGGCTTGCTTTTCTCTCTTTTCCTTTACAGTAGCTACACGGTACTGAGCTCTGTCTTACGGTGGGTTGGGGACTCAAAGTCTGAGAACCAACAAACCATACCACCGTCTGGGACGGTGTCGTGGGCGTGTGGGACGGTGGGAGCTGCCAAAACGTGCAGCAGCAGTAGCTGGAGCTTGTCATTATTAGACCCAAACACACCCCCATTTCGACCCAACAAACACTTAAACCTCAAATGTGACCACTTAATCGATTTAGGAAGCTTATAAACTAATATTTACGCATAGATACACTTAACAAACATAACCTACTTCGATTTTAACAACCAAACCTCCTAAATTTTGTTACATTTCGGTTTTGATTTCACAAACCCTAGGGAAACCCTAATCGACCCAAAACGGTTTATGTGACCCGACTAGAGCTTAGGTGCGACTAGAAACAAGTTCAATAACTTAAAATGATGATTATAAAGTCGATTATACTTGCCAAAATTGCTTCCAAGATGCTAAATCCGAAAAAGAGCTAAAGGTGAAGTTTTCTTGCACTTTGTTGTTCAAATTTTTGATATGATGATAGTGAGATGGTGATGATGTTTAATCTCACACTAATCTAACTTAAATAGCAATAAATGAGACAAGAAATTAGAAAGAGAGAGAGGAGATAGTGTTCTTGCATTCAGATAGAGAGAGATAAATGAAAGAGTGAATGAATGGGTGGATAAGGAAAGGAGTAGGAGGTGGAAGAGTGGGGAGAGATAAGGTTGGGTCAAGTCTTGGGTCATGGGCTTATGGTTAGATCCATGGGTTGACCCATCACATTTCCTAGTTAATTTAAGCATCAACACACATCGTCTAGCGTCGTGTCACGAATTTAGCA
>CM067167.1:126182929-126197929 GCA_034093135.1 Erigeron breviscapus
CACACAACACCTTTTTATCCTCTGGACAGTCACAAGCTTCAAAGACCATCTCAGTATCGTCAAGCCATTCCATGCAACCCACTGCATTAAGTGTTCCATAGAATTTCTGAGCTCCGCACTTCTGGAAACTTTCGAACTTAAATCGAGGAGCTTGAACTACATTAGGAGGAGCCACATCAACATTAACAGGGGGAACGACAACATTATCCACTGGTGGCTCAATGTGATGAGATGGCACTGAGTAGTTGCCATCAGTTCCTTCAGCATTCTCAGCAAGAGCGTTGTTCAGTTGCTCTTGAGTCTGTGCTAACTGGGCTTGGAGAGTCAGCACAAGATTGTACAGTTCAGCTGCATTAGGGATTTGCTCCACCACTGCTTCGTTAACTATGGGTTGATTACCAGGAGGTGGAGGCATAGGGCCTAACGAGCCTTGTCGATTGACCTGCTGAGGATTCACTTGATTTCTATTCACGTTAGCTGCAGTAGCAGTAGCATTAGTAGCAACTGCACCTGGATGGACAGGTGGAGTAACGCTGGCAGTTGCTCCGTCACGTTGGATGTTGCGGTTGCGAGTGTTAACCATTTTCCTTCAATAAAATGGTGAAGTCGATAAGCGCGAAATAAAACAAAAGTTCGCTGGGATAAGGCTAAATCATATCACCGTAACATAAACATCTCGTAAGCCTTATCATACTCGCACTCATCCCAACCCATCCTACATTACATGTCATCACTAGCTAAGGCATCCTACAAGTACCTAGCATGCACATCTTAAGTTTAAGTCCAAATCCTATGGTCAATAGGCCTTGGTTCGCTTAAACTACTTCTCTGATACCAACTTGTAACACCCGTTTTGTAAAAATATGGATTTCCAAAAAATTTCGCCTAACGGCGTTAAATCATGCGGAAACGATTTAGGAAAATACTCAACTAAGGAAAACAGTTGAGAAAACATTGGTGGTGTTACTAATAGCATCAAATCTGTAATAAAAAAAATCCATAAGATTGCCCAACATAAAGCAATCATAACATAGTCATTACATAAGTTCCATAAAGGAAATCAATAACATAAGGTCTATGCGAAGCTATTGGGTAAACTAAAGCCAGCTTGATCATCTACCCATCTCTCGCCAAAGCTTCACACGTCATCTCATTGCCTAACCTGAGGGGTGTCAACACATTAAAAGAAACAAGTGTTAGCTATAAAGCTAAGTAAGATAACACCAGGTTTAAGCAAACATCTCATCCATTTAAATCGTCACTTTAAAGCATTACGTCATTTTAATTAGGCATTCATACCACCGTATAAACATATCCACATCACATATAAGCATAGAGTCCATGACCCTAAGTGTGCCTAATCAATTTCGTCATTTCATCTCATTAGGTTGTGACTAGGTCACCGTTAAGTTGTAACCGAAGTTACCGTTAAGGAAAGACAATGTCGATCCATGAGTAGCACGTTATGTTCATGACATTAGGTGGGTCATCAGGCCACCCGAAACTACTCGCCACATATGACTTGTTGCAAGGAACCACCCGAGCAACCATTTTAACATACCTATAACCACCGTCAGGCATGACGTACCTATTACCACCGTCAAGCACCATTTATACGTACCTATTACCACCGTAAGGCACGATGTACCTATTACCACCGTAAGGCACGATGTACCTATTACCACCGTAAGGCACAGGTTATGCATAACACTTAACATCTAATTAGCTCGAGCATTTATCATATTTAGTTTAGATTTCCACCTTTAACCTAAACTAATCCATACTATCATCTTTTCACGTTAGGGCCCTTAAAACGTGCGCGTGTCATGGCAACCTAAAAAGGTCTAGTGTTCTAGATGAACAAGCCACATATACATGCACATAACAACATTACAACATATCATTAACCACCGTTCATCATAACATATCATATCGTAAACATATCATTAACCACCGTCATCATAACATATCATAAACATATCATTAACCACCGTCATCATAACATATCATAAACATATCATAAACGTGTTTACGGGGAAACATTTTAAGCATAGGCACCGTCATCTTTAATCCCCGAATACCTCCCTTATCAACCCAACCACAATATAGGTTATGCATTACCGTTTTGGAGGTTATAGTTTATGAAACCATTTTTGTTGCACCCTCAGCGTGACAAAAGTAGTGTATCTTACCTCGTAGTAGTATGTGCGCGCAAACAAAGCTAACAGTGCTTAATAGTAATCCCCCGACACCTATCGTTCATTAACATAAGAAATATAAGTCATTTGGGACCTTAAAACAACTCTCGTATGACCTTAGGACTGACTACGTAAAAGTCCAGATTACACCTTACGAATTTAAGTTTCCAAAAACGAATT
Source organism: Erigeron breviscapus (assembly GCA_034093135.1). Lineage (NCBI taxonomy): Eukaryota > Viridiplantae > Streptophyta > Magnoliopsida > Asterales > Asteraceae > Erigeron > Erigeron breviscapus. The sequence goes on from CM067167.1 coordinate 126,185,308, forward strand.
TAGACCTCAAACGAAGTTCATCTTCGTTTGATCAAACGAACATATATTTCAGAAAACGAATTTGAGCATCAAACGAACTTAGCCTTCGTTTTTAGCTTCGAACGAAGATGATCTTCGTTTTGTCAAACGAAGATAGTTTCCAGAAAACGAGTTTATGCTTTACGAAGATGGCTCAAACGAACTTAAACTCAACTTCGTCCAGAATTCAAAAACGACCCTGTTCTTCATTTTTTCCAGAAACGAACGACTAAGGCTTCTTCCAAAACACATTTTTGACATAATTAAACATCTTTCGATCATCAAGATCGTTTATACACCCGTTAAACACCATTATGAACATCAATTAACCAAAACATCTTTTAAACTCTACTTAATTGCAAAACCCTTTTAAAATCAGTTTTACATCAATATAGAACATTTTTTGATCTGAAAATACAATTAACAACCCATTGATTACCTGATTGCTTGATAGCCAATTGAAAGTAACCCAAAATACTCAATCAATTCAACCAAAACTTGAACAATTGCTTAGAAATCGGTTAAGGAATTGAAGAGGCTGTGTATATGTTATTAATTATGTTAATTGCTGCCAAATGATCCCAGATTAGGTTAATCTTAACCTAATCCCGTTTTTAACTTTACACCTTTGGCAAAACTAGTCCCTGAACTTCATAATGACTTTATTTCACATTAAAGCACCTATTGGGGATACATACAACACACTAAAGCACTTTCGCACACTACATAGGCCTTTTACACATCATTTAATCCACTTTATTGTCACTCATTAAAGATAATTAAATCTCACATATATAGGGCACATAAACATATAAACACATATTTCCACACAAACGTATCACGGACTTATAATTTGACCTAACGACGTTAGTCAACATATACGTTTAAGTTTTGGGATGTTACAGTTTCTTTGTGAAGAATTTTTTCTTGAAGGCTCTTGTGAAGTAGGCTAAGTCTTTGTACATTTCTTTTTCCTTGTCATCCATGTCTGGGTCACTGGTGTCACTTGATTCCTCATCATCAGCAGTCTCAACAACATTTTTCCTTGACAATCTGGATGGCTTTCTATCAGCAACAAGAGCAAGTGGATCTGATGAGGAGCTTCCTTCAGTCTTCATTTGTTGCTTTTGGACAGCTCGCAGGTTGATCTTCAACTTCTCATACAAGGTATGAATAGAGAGTTTGCCAAATTCATCTTGCTGGTTGAGTTGAGCACCAAAGACTTGCCATTCTTCATGAAGATTTCTCAGAAATTTGATGTTGAGTTCCAAGTCAGTCTTTTTAATGGCATTCTTCCTGAGTTCATTGATCACGTTACAGAAATGTGTATACGCTTCTTCTAACGTTTCACTTTTCTCTTGTTTGAATGATTCATACATATCAAGAACATTGGATAGTCTGATCGTGGAGGACACCTCTGAACCTTGTAGTTGCTTTTCAATTTCGTCCCATATCTCTTTCCCAGTCTCATATGAGTCAACATTGGAATAAATATCGTTGGGAAGAGCCATGTAGAGATGAGATCTTGCAAGATTATCAGCCTGAGTGCGGTTCTTTTGAGCTGTGCTCCAACTTTCTTTTGGAATCAGTTCTTTGGTGACTGGATTTGTATGAACAGCAGGGCCTTCTTCATAAGAAGCTTTAATGTCATCTCCCAGAGGTTGTCTTTCAATCCAATCCAAAAACCGTTTTTTCCATTGTGGATATGACCCACGATATAAAACAGGAGGTCTTGAATCGGAACCGAGAATCAATGAGTCAGAAATCGACATTCTGAGAAAATGTGAAGAAAAACCGGTTTTCAGTAAATTTGTACTAAATCCGGTTTTCAGAAAATGTATACAAAAACTGGTTTTCAGAAAATATGTTCTAAATCCGGTATTCGTCTTGAAACTTGGACAGAGTGACTTTTCACAAAGTTGAAGAAATTAAGCACAAATACCGGTTTTGGTGTAAACCAGGTATTAAACTATAATAAAACCGGTTTTGGTGAAAATCTATACAAATACCGGTAATGGTAAAATATATAGAAAATCCGGTTTTCGAGGGAAACAACAGGTAGAATTTCGACTTGAAAAGTGAAGAAATTAAGAACAAATACCGGTTTTAGGATAAACCAGTTATTTTCACACACAAAATTACTTAAAGTCACAAAAGTTCACTAAATCCGGTTTTCAGTAAAATCTTTACTAAAACCGGGATTCATAAACTACTATACTAAATCCGGTTTTCGAGGAAATAGTTGGATATTATGACGAGTTGGAGAATGAAGAAATTTAGTACAAATATCGGTTTTGGTGTAAACCAGATATGTTAAAATATAACAACGAAAATTCAAAAATTTATGAAATTGAAAACCGGAAGGAATACCGGTTTTACAACAGAAATTCAAAGGAAAATGAAAACCGGAATGAAAACCGGATTTCAGATCAGAAAGTTAAAATTTCAATTTCAAGCCATTTGGTTTTGAATTGGGATTTGAAACTTCTTGAGGATGATTATAGGAAGGTAATGAGTGGAATAAAACTAAAAAGGAAGAAACTTTAACATGTTAAGAGGGTAAAGATTGGATTTTTCGGTAAAGTGGGAAAAACACAATTTAGCCCAAAAATGAACAAAATCAAGCAATGGATCTAACACAAGTTGTGATTTTGCTCTGATACCAATTGATAACAATGGCTAAATCGTGATTGAGTGTATGTGTGTGAGAGAGAGAAAGGGAGAAAGTAAAATTGTATTCAAAGGTTATCCATACAAATGAGAGGTGAGGGGGTTTATATAGGCTTGACATTTGCATTAAACCCCCTCCCTAATTACAAGCTAGTCCTTGGTTAATTACACTAACAACCTTCCATATAAACATGATTAAACACAAGGACAATTCTATTTACATTGTTACAAACTAGCACTAACTATAATTTAAAGCTAATAGTACTCTCATTTTCCCTCAGTTTGTGCCATTAAGCACTGATCCTTTTCCTTTTCCATGGACAGGAGGGCAATCTGGGCCTTAAGCTTCTTGTATTTAGCTTTGTAGCTATCATCAGGCCGATTGAAATTAGGGACAGGGGGGCCATTTTGGTTGTTCATCTGACTAGATCTGCATTCCTTCATGAAATGACCTTTCTTGCCACACTTATAGCATGTAAGATTGGTCTTGTCCAGAGAGTTGGAGCTGGAAGCATTATTGGGGCCATTAAATCTTTTAGATTTATGCTTAAACCTATTAAAGGTTTTAGCAATCATGGCGACCAGATCATCATCGTCAGTTTCATTACAACCATCACTGTTTTCAGTGGTCAGTCCAGAGTTTAAGAAACTGTTTAACATCTCCTTCATTGAGTGTACCTGGACACTCTCTGTAGACATTAAAGCAGCACAAGGTCGCTCAGTTACACTAGCAACCTTGGGACTCTGGGCATGGTTCATGGCATCTTGCTCAGCCACCAGTCTTGCAGCATTATTATCTTCAGTGAATCTGAAGGCTCCATAGAGCGATGCAAGAGTATGGCTGTGCAAGGTTTTACCTTGTCTCAAGATAAGAACCATGTTTTCCCATTTGGAAGGAAGAATATCACAAAACTTCTCAAGAAGAATATCCTTATCCTTCTCTACACCCAAGCCTCTCAGCTGATTAATGAGGCTGGAAAATCTGGTGTATGTACCAGTTAGACTTTCATTGGGCAAGGCAAAGAAGGATTCATACTTCTTGTTCAAGGCAACTTTTCTGGTGACAATAGTATCATCACCTTCTTCAAACTGAATAACTAATTCATCCCACATTGACTTGGCACTGGGAACAACACAAGTGTTGGAATTAGATCTTCAGGGACAGCTCCAAGGATCATGTTCTTGAGTCTGGTGTCCAGATCAACAAGTCTACGATCCTCATCAGACCAATGGTCTTCGAGCTTTTCTCTTGAACCTCTTCTTCCAGTTGGATCAAGAAAAGGACTAACCCCAAGAGACATGGGTATATATGGTCCATCCTTAAGGATTTTCAACATATACCTTTCAATCCCACCAAAATGCAAAAGCATTCTAGCCTTCCATGTACCAAAAGTCTCACTGTTTCCATCAAATTTTGGAACAGGAGTGTTAGAATAATGTACATGGACGTGGTTTGGGGCAGTAGGAGGAGGAGGGTTAGTATTAACATTTTGAAAGGGTTGTGCATTATTATTCAAGGGGGTTTCACCTGAACCAGAACCATCTCCACCTTCAGTAGTGTTCATCTTAGCAGATCTAGGCAAGTTTATTAGCCTTCTGCTCTGATACCACTTGTAAGTCCCAACTCAATAGATGGTACTACTGAAGACACCTCAATGTCAATGGTAGAGTTACTTTGCAATATACACGCTGAACTGGAGACGACCAGTTACAGGAGTATATACCAAGTTCTAGATAGATTACTTATATAAGAAACAATAAGTAAAGAACAATGCAATAATACAAATACTTGTAAGATAAATTGATGAGACAATATGTAATTTTCAATGTGTAATTTATTTATTGATGTTAAATAAATTACAAGGTTGTTGCGGAACCAAGATAATACACGAATGTAAATATCCTAACAACCTATGAAATACAATTGATCTACACTCGGAATTTCTCTAAACAATCGAAACACTTAAAGTTGTGAAATGTTCCTTTTAGCGATTGAGAGAATATTGCACAAGCTCACCAAGAATATTGCAGGTATGCAAAGTGTGAATTCTATCGAAGTGTATTCGAAGAAGTTATTCGAAAGAACTTATATTCTTGGTTGTGCAATGACTTGTATTTATAGGCAAAGTTAACATTGGGATGTTAACTTTGGCCGTACAAATGTGGTTGAGATCATTTAAGGAATAGCATTTAATTCCTTAAAAAGCAGTGTAAAGTTGCACGAGAAAGCAACTTTACTTAACCACCTTTATGTACCTTTTGTATTTAAATAATAAGATAAATCTTATTATCCGGATAAAGGTACATAAAGCATAAAAGTCAATTCCTCGTAATCAGTGTAAGAGCTTTCCACTGATGGTCTCCAGTTTGTAACTGACTAGAATGTCAACTGGGCTTCGCTGCCATTGTCATTCTCTATCTTCCATTTGTTGTCTTCGACTTCAACTGGAATGATTCTTCAACTATTCAGTTCTCAACTGAAGGAAGTCTTCAGTTGCGTTAACTGTACGATGCAACTGGACTTCAATATATTTCTGGACAAATCATCTGGGTCTCCAGTTTCACTGGACAGTTTCACTGGGTCTCCAGGTGCAACTGGAGACTGGCCAGTTTACCAGTAAACTGGTCCTAATAGAAAGACATTGTTTACCAAAAGAAAGTAAAATAAAAGAGTAGATCTAGACCGCAGATAAAGATCGGAAGGTGTTAGAAGCTCCAAAACCTTCTGGGAATCTGCAACTACGAACTAGGGTTGATAGTGGGCGGCTAGGGCTGCTGAATCGGCTCTCTCTTAGGGTTTTGAGGGTTAGTTCGACTTATATATAGTGTAAAGTCGGTTGCTGATTTGGGCCGCCCAGCGGCGCTGGCTGGGCTTGCCAGCGGTGCTGGGACTGGGCCAGCGCCGCTAAGTCTTCGGGAGCGGCGCTGATGTTGGCCAGCGGCGCTGGCATGGCTGCCAGCGGCCCTGGGGGCTGCTGTTCCTTCTTGTGCGTCTTCGTTTGACTCCCAAATCACTTCCTTGTGTCTTGTAACTTCATAGGCCTTCATCTTGAGTTACTTGATGTCATTTACCCTCTCTCGCATCTTCCGTGAACCTGCATAAACATACGATTCATTAAGTATCAATAGTTCCGGAATAATAACTCATTTTATACATAGAATGAAGCCTTTCGATAGGGATTTTTATCACAAAATGGACGCTCATCATATACCCCCACACTTAAGTCTTTGCTTGTCCTCAAGCAAACAGTCCAAGAAAAATAAAACAATTAAGAGGGGACAACTTAAGTGTTAAAGTATTCTACTTTATTAAAAATATTTGTAAGAGTAGTCATGCAAAGTGTTTTGGGAAAGCTTAAGACAAAATCAGTAAGATATAGCTAGAGGCAAGATAATTGGTCAATCAAAACTAAAAGCTAACTTTTAATTTGTGTTAATACCTCTAAAGCAGTTTTATTCTTCACATGTCTTACAGCTCAATCTTACTACTTTCTGTTGACTAGTTAAGCACTTAATCATCATCTTTATCATCACCTAATTCACCATCTTCCAATTTTCGATATGATGATTAGGTGATGATAAAGATGATGAATTTAATGCTAATCTAACTTGAATCAACAATAAATGAGATGGGAATGTAGAGAGAGAGAGAGAGAGAGAGAGAGAGAGAGATAGAAGTCTTGCATTAAGTGTGTGAGAGAAAGGGTTGGAGGAAATGAGTGGATAAGGGTGGAAGAGTGGGATTGGGTGGTTTGGGATAGAGTTGGGTCAAATGTGGTGATGCATGGGTCACGGGTCGACCCATGGATCATCCGATTACGTTTCTAGTAAAATTAAACGTCATATTACGTCCACAACCGGTTAACACGTCCACATAGCCCCGACTAGCATAAATACACGTCTTAAATTCATAATTAAATGAATTAATTATTTAAATTAACTAGAACAATTAGTCTTAACACGTCTAGGTCAACGGTTCAAGAATCAAATAACCACGTTTAATCACGTTTATCAAAAGTCAAACAAGTCAAAATTTGCAAATGTTACAATACAACATACACTATTAAATTTTGCAAAGATACTGATTACATATTACAGTTTATGTGCATAAAAAACCCACTAAATCATGAGTGAACTACAAAATTTATTTGTACAATAAATTGATGACATGTTGTACCTCAAAGCCATAACTTGTGCAACGACCACAGTGACGACCATAATTAAATGAATTAATTATTTAAATTAACTAGAACAATTAGTCATTTAACACGTCTAGGTCAACGGTTCAAGAATCAAATAACCACGTTTAATCACGTTTATCAAAAGTCAAACAAGTCAAAATTTGCAAATGTTACAATACGGCATACACTGTTAAAGCTTGCAAAGATACTGATTACATATTACAGTTTATGTGCATGAAAAACCCACTAAATCATGAGTGAACTACAAAATTTATTTGTACAATAAATTGATGACATGCTGTACCTCAAAGCCATAACTTGTGCAACGACCACAGTGACGACCGATACGTTGCTTTGTTATTATTATTTATGGTATATTTTAATAATTAATAAGGGTATATTTTGACAAATAAATGTTATTATTATTTATGGTATATTTTAATAATTAATAAGGGTATATTTTGACAAATAATTTAAAATATAAGTATTAATATTGTCATTTAATAAAAATGAAATAATTAAATTTGATCAAATGGTTATAAATCAAAGATAGAATTCATCTAACGGTTTTTGTTTGTTTATGAATGAATTTGGGACCTTGTTATTATATATATACTAGATTATTGTCCCGCGTAATACGCGAGTAAATATATTTTATACTTATATATATCAAAAATACAATTTTCTTAAGTAATTATTAACAAATTTAAATGTTTAATTTAGTCTCCACTCTAATTTTGGTACAATGTAAATTATTTTAAAGGTATATTTCTAATTTTGTTCCTAAAAAAATTAATAAATAAAGAATACATACAAATGTCATATTTCTTGTCATAAGCCTCTTCTTTGAAAGTATATCACTGGTGTTGGAAACATTAGTTTTGAGATAAATTTTTCTATTGGTAGAGTAAAAATCTTGATTTGTTTTGATTTTTAATGGAACAGAAAAAAGAGAGGTTGAAGAAAGAGGTTTTTTTTTTTTGGTAAATGACAGTACATTTATAGTATAGTTGTATGTGAAAACGTAATACTTTCTCCAAATTCTTTTATAATAGTAATCACAAATGTGAATGAAATATTATGTCGTATATATGTTATCTTTTAGGATTTTCTATTTTTTATGTTTTGTGTTTCATTATATATTCTTATAAAACTAAAATTAAAAATAACTAATAAAAGTAAAAATAACTCTTTTAAAACTAAAGTATTAATATTGTCATTTAATAAAGATGAAATAATTAAATTTAATTTAATGGTTTTAAATCAAAGATGGAATCCATCCAAGAGTTTGGTCAATGATTTTAAATCAAAGATGAAATACATCTAATGGTTCCTATTTGTTTATGAATGAATTTATAACTTTGTTATATAGATTGTTAGACACATAGTATAGATGTTAAAAGATTAGTACCATTGGTTCTAAAAGTAGTTAATTATTTTCGTATGTATCCAAACTTGTTATGGAGATGACTAAACAACTATAAAAAAATTTCGACATTATCTGCACTTGTAATAAGATTTTAACATTCCATAAAAAATTATTAATAATATTACGTTTGTCAAAGAGTTCGAATAGTCTATACCTATTATTATTATTATTATTATTTATGGTATACTAATAATTATGAAGGGTATATTTTGACATATCATATAAAATATAAGTATTAATATTGTCATTAATAAAAGATGAAATAATTAAAATTGATCTAATGACTCTAAAACAAAGATGGAATCTATCCAATGTTCCTATTTGTTTTGAATTTAGGAACTTGTTATATATAGATTGGTAGATGGTAGATTGGTAGATTGTATTCAATTTTTACAATGGAAAAACTATCTTCAGGATATTTGTATATGGGACCCTTTGGAACCGGGAATGGATAGTTTGTGATATGTCATTTACATGAAAATATAATTTGATAATGGATACGTGCATATCACAAAATATAGGCGAACTTTTGATAATCGCAAGTGGTAAAAGTGCAATGACGATTTTAATTAAAGTAATGTTATCATATAATCTATACATATATCTAAAATCTAAAAGTAGGATCAAGAGGTGGAATATTTTATCGATTTTTAGTTTTCATTAATAGGTACTTAATGGGGTTATTTAGAATACTTAATAAGGTTAATTACTTTTCTTTACTATAATGCATGCATATGTATTTGTGGTTTATTCTACCCATTTTGCATTCATATTGGGATGGTAGTTAATCAATGAGGTAATTTTATTTATCCGATTAATTGATATTTGTGTGTAAATGCAATTTAGTAAATGATGTACTTTGTTTTGTTTACCCGATAATCTATATATTTGTGTGTAAATGCAGTACTATGTGTTATTGTTTGTTTGTAATCATTGTTTCATATCCATCATTTCTTAAAGAAGTGTTATTTGGTATCCGAAAGATCTCTCTTTAATTCCATCAAAGTTATTAGGTCTCCAATTCACTTTGTTTTATCAATTCACTTCATATCCCTCCAATAAGTGAGGTGATGTTATATGTAAGGCAGACAAACAATCTTTCTTCAATTCGTTCCATCAAAAATCAATACATCACCACGCCACTACGACCACCAGCCCACCAACGCAGTCTGTCCATCCGGTCAACCACCTTTTTTCGGGCCAGCCACCAAACGGTCCCACCAGGGGTGTTGTCTTTCATAAGCAATTGAATTAGTTTTTGCCCTAAATCTCTAAATCCTTAAATTTGGGGTTATTATTTTGACCTCCTAGCACCAACAATTCCATTCATGTTACTACTTTAGAATTTATTAATTAATTGATCATCTGGTATTGAAATTGAACGACAATATTTTATTTTATTTTGCAGAATTTGACCTATGTTTATATATGTCACAGGTATGTATTTTGCTGGAATCATTTTCTGTTTATTATTTTAATTATATATACGTGCTAATTGCAGTATGTTTGCTTGCTTGAGACATGGGTTTTCTTAGGTGAATACATGACGTTATAGGCAGCCGAAACATCTCTTCCATAATTCCTTTTATGAGAAGCCTTATAGTCATAGGCACCCAAGCATCTCATCCATAGTTCCTTCCTTTGACTTAATGATTAATTTTGAATGGGTTGTTTGGATTTTCATAGGACTCTCTATATATATTGTTTTTCGCTCCTAATTTGTTTGAAATATTATTTTAGAGTTAATTACATTTTTCGTCCTTGTGGTTTGTACCAACTTTCACAGACCGTCCCTGAGTATCCGAAATTACACGTTTCGTCCCTATGTATGGAACTCCGTCAACACTTTTAGTCCACTACCCAAACGGACGTTAAAAAATCCTTAATTACACTTTTGGTCCAAGGGTATATTTGTCATCAAAGCTCTATGTTTTTCAATTAATATTACACATATGTATATGTATCTATCATCATCTCCCAACACCAAATTTTTTTCAGATCTTCAAACATCAACCACAAAAACCATCAACCATCTCAAAACCTAAAAAATTGGGTGTAACAACAAACAACACCAACAGTTATCTGCCTCATAATCTAAACCCACCAAAATTTGTACATACATTTATCCATCTATCTATATCTTTATTTAAATCTATATATTTCTCTATAATACATCTACATCTATATAAATATATATAATATATATAAATCACTATATGCATACAACCATCAAATTATATCAAATAAATATGGAAGATTAAGGCCATTACAAGAAGTTGAAGTCCTGAATACAAGCAAGCAAACCCAAGAAACGACCGCCACAAGAACCGTCGTACTTCAGTCAAACGAAGATAAAGGAGGAATCTCCTTGGGCCGCCGACTTCTTTTCCGGCCAATATCCGGCCACTGGGTGGATGTCAGATCTGGAAGTGTGAAGAAGATAAGAGGGATGTCATGAATACTATAGGGGTATAAATATAGATCTGGTCTCTTTTCTGACTACCGCTGCTGCCGTCAACACAACGACCACCATCGCCTCTCTTTTCTATTTTCCTTTATTCAATTCAGATTCGGTCTATATATATATATGGGTGTTAATAAAAATGGTATTGACGGGTGTTAAGTTTTGCAGTAATATATAGAATACAGATACATGTATTTGGAAGAAATCAAGATGATTGTATTTGAGGATTAGAATTTGTGAATGTAAGGAGGTGGCTGATAATAAATAAGAAATCATCTTCTTTTTTTGGAAGATATCAACGCAACAGCATCTTTGAAAATTTGGTGAAGTTATTTTTGTTTTTATTCCATTAGGAGTCATACAAGATAATAAGATATGTACACTATATAGTGCACGCAAGCAAATCTTCAAGTATTGCGATATATATAAATATATATAGTGTTCTTTTATATAATTTTATATTGTATGTGTCTGTTTTTTTTTTTTTTTGCAAAGATTTTTATATTATGTGTTTTCTAAAACTAAAAAAATTATGGATGTATAATTTTTCTGGACATAAGTTTTGAAGATGAAGATAAAATCCATAATTGTATATGAAGAAGATGATAATGATGATGATTTTTGTTGTTGATGTCGAAGATCTGGAAAAGAGAAAGACGAAAGACTGAATAAGTAATCAAATAAGGTTAATTACACTTTTGGTCCTTTAACATTATAAATGACCATTATACCCTCATGTGCAAGGCACATGTCTGGCTTAACGATTTTTTTAAACGTCCGTTTGGGTCGTGGACTGAACTTGTAAACGAAATTTCAAACTCAGGGACGAAACGTGTAATTTCGGATACTCAGGGACGGTCTGTGAAAGTTGGTACAAACCACAGGGACGAAAAGTGTAATTAACTCATTATTTTATAATCTCCATTTTCGGGTTTCAATTACAGGTAACCTTTTGCATCTTTGGGTTCTTATTTCTTTTCCTTTGCTAATCTAGTAATCTTGATTTTTTTGTGTGTAAGTGTAGAGTTTTGGTTTCAATCTCCAGATCTATGGAAACAAAGAAAGGTACCATTTCAACTCTAATTTTGTTCTATTTGATCTTTTTTTTTCCCGTCTGCTTCAAGATGTTTCAAATGTAGTGGGTGGATGAACATCGAGATTTGAGTATATGGGCTTGGATTTGGTTAAACCTATTTTTATGCAACCCAATTGTTTGATAAAATGCCTCAGAGAAACTAAAAATTAGTCACTTTCTTTAGTTAAATGGGTATTTTTGATATATTTTATATTATCAAATGGGATGGGATTGAAGTCTAATTAAATCTGAGTTGTTAGTAATTGGTTATCAAATGGTTTAATGTGAATACATCAATTCAAATCGAGAAATTTACGAGAAAAGGTTAGCTTTTCTATTTGAGCAGATTCATATCAAAAGTTTGTGATTATCAAGTTTTGAATTTAACTGATTGGTTCATATTGGTTTCACGATATTGAATTTGCTTTATATCTTGATTATTCTCTCCAAATACGTATGAGGATTGAGGAGGTTCTTCAGGTATGAAATCTATATGTCCCTCCTTTAATATAGTATGCATGCTTCACAATCGATATGGTTTATGTATAACTTCTTTAAGTTGGTTAACTAAGTACTCGATTACGCATATATTTTAGGTAGCTTCCCTCTAAGACCACAAGAGTCTGGAAGCTCTAGACACAACACTTATGAATGATGGTTGTAGATGTTATGATACCAATATGTATCCTAGGCGTCATAAGAAAAATATTTTGTTAAAGTTTCTGATTAAAATTGATCTAGCCTAAGCCATCGGGGCCATAATTGGTAGTATTTATTGGATTGGA